>CM033323.1:29917413-31117413 GCA_019359835.1 Pharus latifolius | reverse complement strand
GTACTTGCACGACCTGATGGTCCCTGACTTTTGTCGAGTGATCTACTTTCTGGGGGAAACACTTCAGCCTCCCATCCAATCTTGTTGCGAGGATTGGTAATTATTTTCGTTTCCTCTGCTGGCCATTTTATGTTGTAAAACTAACACATACATATGCAGGAGACGAAAATTTCTAGAGCCCCCAGCGACCAGCCTGCTGAGATCCAACCTCTTTCCCTCGAACAAACTCTCCAGAAGGAGAAGAGGCTCTGGCGAAGAAGATCGAAGAAATGTCTTCGGCCATTTTGCATCTGGCAGAATGTTATGACAATCCCATAAAGAGGCGCACCAATTCCGCTTGGAGAGAGACTACGCTTGGCAGCAGCGAGAACTCTCTGATACGATCAGGAATAGTAGTGCTTCTTTGATTCGGGATGATGTAGATAGGCTTAGAGCCATAGCCTGTTCTCTAGGGGCAGCCAGTGTTGATCCCACTGATGCTAATATGTCCCTGGGAGAACTTTGTAACTTCTCTCGAATCAGGTCGATGCTCTAGTCGCCTATATCCCGTTTGTATGTAAAGACTGCCAGAAATAAGAATTTCCTTTACCTTACATACCTTGACTTCTCAAGAAGGATTATGCAAGACTTATAATCCAAATTGAAACTCTTCCCAATCTCTGTGTGAAAACATGATCACAAGAATGCCTATGCGACCACACATACACAGGTAAATCCGAAGTAACAACTTTTTCGACCAGAAACGCATTGATGTGTTATACCGTGACCAGTACTGGTATTGCGATCAGAACTGAAGCCACGATCAGAACATAATACCTTGATCAAATGATAACCGTATACGTTGCGGCTACCCACCTGCAGTGATCACAGAAATGCATTGTGGTCAACATGCAAATCTCGAGCCGATCACAGAACTGCATTGTGATCAACACATAAAAATTAATTTACAAAAGACATGAGGGATCATTTCCTTCATAATGTTTGCAAAATTTTCATGTCTTTGTATGCACCCTAGCCCCCGAATTTGAAACAAAAAATAATGAAAATATATTTTGTTCTGGATTCACTGTAGGGAGTGCATAATGGGTTTCCAGAGAGAAGGCACCCATTATGGGAAATTAATGAAATATTCGACGAAGGGTTGTCTTGGGCATATAAAAGGAGAAGGTAGCTTCCGGAGGAAGCTTCACAAGCCAAAACCCTTCATTTGCCTTAGAGTTTCTCGCCGCACAAAACCCTCTTTTGCATTCCTCATCTCCGCCGCCTCCAAAGTCGCCAAAACCCTCTTTTGCATTCCTCATCTCCGTCGCCTCCAAAGTCGTCACCTTTTCTTCCCGATCCTTTGCAAGAAATGGCATCCTAGAGCCGATCCATCCACCATACAGAAGAGAGGTTGGTGGCACTCGAGAAGGAAGAGATTCTCCCTCCGCGGCTGCCGATCAACTGGCTGCCAGCGGAGAAAGATCAAGAAACCCCAATCATCCAAGAGGGCGAGTTGGTGATCTTCGAGTAATACCTGCGCTGCGGGTTCCAATTCCCAGAGAGCGAGTTCCTGAAGGGAATCTTGGAGCATTATGGGCTGGAGTTAGTGAATCTCCACCCAAAAGCAGTTCTCATTCTGGCAATCTTCCAGTACCGCTGCGAAGCCTTCGTTGGAGTGCTTCCAAGCGTGGAGTCTTTCCGACGCTTCTACTTCTCGGCATGGTCGAAGAGCGCCAATGCCGCTGGGTGCATCTACTTCCGTATAAGGGGGAAGAAAGAGTATCCATTCCCGCCCCTGCGGGATTCTGTATAGGGGTGGTACCAGAAATGGTTCTACTACATCCCTCCGTCGGAGAGCGGACTATGGTTCGCGAACTCTTGACCGGAGAAAGCAAGTGAGTTGAACTCCCTTCCTCCTCTGAGCGCAGAGCAGAAGAAACAAGCCCAAGCAATTATTCACCTAGTCCAACAGGGCTTGACCGCGCGCGACATCATACGCGACTTCGTGAAGAATCGGATAAGCCCCTTGTGTGAAAGGGCTCATCCGGCTTGGGAAATCCAGTCCATGGCGGAAAATACCTTGGACTACAATAATGGTATGTCCTCTAATCAACAAAACATACATTTTTACTGATTAAAAATGTTGTATTTGTTAACATGCTTATTTGTGACACAGCCCTGTCTTTGTCCGAGATCGAAAAACGGACAAACTACCTCCTCCGGGCGTACAACGCCACTATGGAGGGAGCTAAGGGATCGCCTCGCCCCCAGAGCTTAATCAACGCCGGCGACTATCATAGGTAGGAGCACCGAAAGGTATGACCTTTCTTAACAAGCTCTGTCGCAAATCATGCACTTGTCCTGTATTACCAAAAGCATTTGGAATAATACAGCTTTTGGGGAAGTTTGCTGAGGCAATGCGTCCAAGCGAGGACGCTGGTCCCTCGGGGAGACCTACGAAGAGGTTGAAGAGAACCCCTTCGAAGCGTGTAGCGAAGGAGTCTGCTCCCAAAAAGACTAAGAAGATTCTTGGAGAGGCTTCTTCGCAGAAGAAAACCCTTACCGCGAAAAAGACTGCGGTAAGATATTCAGTACCCCCTGAAACCCCAAGTACGAGTAGAAATTACTTCTTCGTCGTACAGGGTGAAGGGAGTGAGGATGAGGAGGACGACATTCCTCTTATACGCTACAAAAGGACTCCTGCCAGTCCTAGGGCGGTGAGTACTTCACTCCTGACAACAGGAGTGACGACTGAACGAGATCCCGCGACCACAACTGATCTCATGGTCGCGGATGAAGTTCCAGTGCCTGCGGCCCAGGAAGCTCCAAGACCAATAGCTTCATCTTTACCGATAGAAGAAGTTACTCCGGTATGGACCCTTACAGTCTTAGTTTCCATCATTCCTCAGGTGTGTTCTTATGGATTTGCATACACACAGGGAGAAAAGGACAAGGTCCTATTCAGGAAAAGGAAGACCAGGACAAATGATGACTGTCCTCTTTTCCCCGGAGAATCATCCTCGAAATCCCAGGAATGGACAGGATTTCGAGTGAGGTAAGAATCCCTCCTGTTTGGACAGGGTCATATCAAAGCGATTAACTAAAAGCATTCCAACCGATGATCCTCTTGTTTGATTACGCTAGGCGCAGAGATGCAGCACCAAGCACCCCAGTGACCTCTGCGAGTATTGAATCTCCTTCTGCTACAGAGGTCATGGACGAGCAAAGTCCCGTCCCCACGGCCGAAGAAGTTCTACATGCCATTGTAGAGGGGATGGCTACAGAAGTCCAATCTCAGAGATTGGAACCTGAGACCCTAGCCATAGAGGAGGCTCACCAGGCAAACTCATCTGCCACTCCAGCAGGGTATATGGCAAGTCTAGAGACTCAGCCTTTGGCTGAATCGGAAAGCGTCTCATTCAGTGATTATATTGAGGTATGCGGAACACCTTATGTGATTTTTAAGTTCGCATTTGCATAGGAATATCTAGGTTCTGAAACTGATCTCCTTCCATGTCATAGGAACTGACTCGAGTGGCGACCAAGTCGATGGCTGTTGTGAAGCGTATCGAGGTCGCCCAACAGGAAACGAGTCGCCTGCAGCGGTAAGGAAGATGTTTCCTCATCTGCCTGAACTTTAGTCCTATTTTAACAATTGTCACTTTTGTCACAGAGAAAACGCCTCTCTGGTCAAGAGCCTCACTGATCGGGAAGGCCAGGAGACCAGGGCAGTTGCCAAGATCTCTTGCTTTGAGAAAGAACTCCAACAGATGCGGTCACAGCTCTCCTGTAAGTGCACTTTCGACCAGAATGAATTGACTTGTTATGCGAACTGTTTATGATGGTCTCTTATTACAGCACAAAAGGACCAAATAAGCCAGCTCTTCCAAGAAAAGAAGGATATCCAGGCGACCATCGAGTTGCAAAACTCGAAAGTTGATTCTGTCTGCAAGGAGAACAAGGACTTGAATGCGTCACTCTCATCCTGCAGCAATGTTTAACAAGACATCTTCGAAAAGCTGAAGATGGTGGCCAGTTTTCTAAAAGCTGATGTGGTCGAAACTGAGAAGGACGACCTTAGCCTTAGCGACTGGACCACACTGGTCGCAATCCAAGCTGAGTCACTCCTTGAGTATCTTCCTGAAGATACAAGGCGTCAATCAGAGGTGATAAGGAAAAAAATGCAATCGCAGCCTCCGCCATTCTCTGTAGACTTCGTCTCCACCATGGCCCAGATCTTGATCTAAATCCAGTGGTGGGGGAAGCAGAGATCGAGAGTGAAGACCAGCTTGCGGTCATAATGGAGGAAGTCAAGCCTCTGGTCAAAAATCTCTTGACAAAACCTGGCCTATTGTAAATTTTGTACCTATACAAATATAACTATACAATGCATATGTATGCCTTAATTTTTGAAAGAAAAAACACTTCTTTTTGTTTCATGTTGCTATCATATTCCCCTAGTCCCCTCCTGAGATTATGTATACTGAAGACTTAGTATTATAAGCACAGGAAAAATATGGGTGTAACGACGACCGGGAATACCTAGAGAGTACTGTGACTTTAGGTATTATTATCCGACCAGACCGATAACCATTTTCACTACAACACCCGACCTTATTGCAAACCGGCAGCCATTCTAATGACCAAGGACATGCCAGCAAGCCCCGTGTGCATTGAGAAACGGCTTATTGAGGGGTGTCTTGTCTGGAAGTGATCACGAGATCGGCCAGTGAATCCGATCAAGATATTATAGTGATACAATCATCGGCGACCAGCCCCCGATTCATACTCATATCATATGGGCAAAAGGAATAATCATCACATGAAACAACTAAAAGTATTGATTTTGTTAAATCATGCTGATTGAAAAGGAAAAGGGTTGGGAAACTTACACGTACAACTTGTGTAGTTGGTCAATGTTCCAGGTATTGGATAAGATTCTACCATCCTCCTTGCTAGCCGAGCCGATCCTGGTCACGGCACCGAGACAACAGTGTAGGGACCTTCCCATTGAGGGGAGAATTTATTGCGGTTAGATTGGTTTTGTATTTTACGTAAAACCAGATCACTCACGTGAAGGCTACGTGGCCGCACCCTTTTGTTATGGTATTTACGCAAAGCTTGCAAATACACCGCGAACTTGACCAGAGCTCAATCACGCTTTTCTTCTAGGAGGATAAGATCTTGTAATCGTTGCCCGTTCTAATCAACTTGTTCGAATTGACCTATTCGGGCAGAACCAATACTAATTTCCATGGGTAACACAACCTCAGCTCCGTATACCAAATGGAAAGGTGTCTCACTGGTGGCTCGACTAAAAGTAGTGCGTGTGCCCACAGAACGGTATAGAGCTCATCTACCCAAGCCCCCGAGCGTGTCTTAAGATGATAAAAAATGTGCTTTTTGATGCCATGCAATACTTGCCCGTTGGCACGTTCAATGGCACCATTGCTTTGCGGATGAGCTACAGAGGCAAAGCACACCTTGGTTCCAATATTGTCGCAATAGTCCAAAAAGAGACCGCTAGCAAATTGGGAACCATTATCAGTGATGAGATGATTTGGAACACTGAATCGAGTCACAATGTTCTTATGAAAGAACTTTTGTGCAGCAGCAGCAGTGACATTGCATACTGGCTCGGCCTCAATCCACTTTGTAAACTTGTCAATAGCTACGAACAAGAACTTGTATCCATTGACCGCTTGTGGCATAGGACCAACAATATCCATCCCCCAAACCGCGAAAGGCCATGATAGAGGGATAGTTTGTAGAGCGTAGGCAGGCTGGTGGACCTGTCTCGCATGAAATTGACACTGAGGACATGTCTTGACCATATTTTTGGCATCATCAAGTGCCGAGGGCCAGTAAAATCCTTGTCAGAAAACCTTCTCGACCAGTGTTCGGAATGACGCATGCGCACTGCATACACCGTCATGAATTTCTTTCAAGAGGGCTTTACCTTCCTCTTGGGACACACAGCGCATGAATACCCCTTGAGTACCTTTCCTATACAAAAATCCTTCTATAAGTTTGTACAGGCGCGCTTTTCAAATTAACCGATCGCTCTCGGTTTCATACTTGGGCAAGGTCTCGTGTTCGAGATACACCCTCAATGGATGGGTCCAATCTCGTTCTTGTCCAAGGTTGGTAACACAGACTGTTACCGGATCATCCTCGGTCGTAGTCATGATCGAAGGATGTTCGAAGTGTTCGATGAACACTCCTACCGGGGTGGATGTGCGTGAGGACCCAATTTTGGATAATTGGTCTACGAGAATGTTGTCCTTTCGCGGGATGTATTGGACTTCAAAATGACTGAAGTGTTTTCCAATCTCCTCACTTCCCCCAGGTAATGAGCCATTGTCACATCAGAGATGCTGTACTCCTTGTTTACCTGGTTTACGACCAGCTGTGAGTCTCCCCTCACCACTAATCGACGGACTCCGAGGAATTTTGCTGCCCGGAGCCCTGCAATAAGACCCTTCATACTCTGCCGCGTTGTTGGTCGCAACAAAGTGTAGTTGAATGACATACTTCAGTTGGTCGCCCTGAGGCGTGACTAAGACCACTCCAGCCCCCGAGTGTTGAAAACTGTGAGGGCCATCAAAGTACATTGTCCAATGACTGGGGCATTCCAAATCTTCAGACTCATGCACAGGTGATTGAGGAGTAGTCCATTCAACCACGAAGTCGGCCAGGATCTGAGACTTGACCACGATGCGAGGTGTGAAATGGATGTCGAACGCTCCGAGTTCCACAGCTCATTTTGCAATCCGACCAGATTTTTCCGGATTCCGAACAATGTCCCCCAAAGGAAAAGATGAGGGCACTGTGATCCTATGTGCCAGGAAGTAATGTCGTAGCTTACGGGAAGTCATCAGAAGTGCGTAAAGTATCTTCTGGACCTCAGGGTATCGCTCCTTAGGACCATGAAGTACTTTGCTTACGTAGTAGATGGGTTTGTGCACACCTTCTCTTTCCATGATCAAGACAACGCTGACCTCGTAAGGTGTGGCTGCCAAGTAAAGGAGTAATGGTTCCTCTTTATTGGGAGAAACCAAGACCGGTGGACTGGATAAATATGCTTTGACCTCCTGAAATGCTTTCTTGGCCTCATCGGACCAAGTAAAATTGTGGTGTTTGTGCAGAGTTTTGAAGAAAGGTAGGCCCTTTTCGCCCAGTCGTGATATGAATCGGCTCAATGCCACCATGCGACCTGCTAGGCACTGAACATCTTTGATGGTCGAGGGAGACCTCATTTGTTCGATAGCCCTGATCTTCTCAAGATTGACCTCAATTCCTTTGGAACAAACAAGAAAACCTAGAAGTTTTCCAGACGAAACCTGTCGCGCCCCGAAATTGGGACTACGACTACTCCCGTGGAGACCTAGCTTGCTATAGCTAGTCCCATACAAGCATACCTTTGACTTCCCTGGATAAGTCAAGCACAGGAGTATATTCACATTGCAGCAGAAAAAAAAAACTTACAAAGTATTAAGCAGTGTGGCCTGCTGACCTTAATATTACATAAAAAGATTACAATACCTTCGCGGCATTCAAAGTTTAGTTAAAGCAAAATAAAACCTCTACACAGCGGATGATGGGTGTCCCTTCCACAGTAAGAAGTTGACGGCAGAACAACACATCAGGGATTTGACGGGTCTGGCTCTCCTTCTTCTGGATCCAAGAAGTTCTCCATGACTTCTTCTTGATCTTGGTACACTCCATCTTCTGGGTTGTAAGTTGCAAGGGTGAGTACTTACGTACTCAGCAAGTCATAGGGAAGAGTAGATACATATAGTAGTATTGTTATGAACCTAGACTAGTCAAGAATTATGAATGTTTGTAAAGTAATCTTTACTTTCATGTCTCATCTCATGGCAGCACTTTTCATAACATATCATCACTATTTATGTTCACTAGATTATAGCACTACCGCGACACGTCGACACACGACAGCCCACGATAGCACCCCTTATCATGACAACACATGTCATTTGGGTAATCTTGACTTATCAAATTTTATTTAGAAAATATACTTGTGCCACACCCCGTGGATTTAATCCACCGCAGCAGACTCCTATAAACCCGGGAGCTCGGAGTATTCGAATACGTTTTTAACTCTGTAGAGAGGTACCAATTTACCCGCAAGATATTCCACTTTCAAGCCCATCCTATCAATATGATTAGACCCTTCCTCACAACCATGTGTGAGTGGCAAGGTAGAGATAACAAGAACTTTTGTTATGTTGTACTCACATTTCACCCCTGACCCTGTGGATCTCTCGCGAACCACAGTTGTGGTAGGTTGTACCCAAACCTCCACCCCTACTCATATCCCCATTGCTGGGTCAGTGTACAAGATCACCTTCAATGATATATGTGGGAGCCATTCTCCATGTAAATCATGCATCACTACACAACTCCAGCAGGGGTGCCATGTGCGATCCGCATAAGTACTTGTTCAGGCCTGTCCCATACCAGGCTTGCGGTTAGCACGTGTTGCATGCCACTAGACGCACAACACAAGGTTCTAGTCCTTATATGCCAGTGACCAGACCATCCACAAACCATGCACCTTCTGTGCCTGCTATCCTTCGCAGTTTAGCACCTCCAGTGCTACAACCATCCATACTATTTTTCTGGTCACGGCTAGGGGTTTTATTTCATGAATATATATATATAAATACATATATAATAGTTCATGGCTCACTATTTGATCAATTCACATTTCACAAGCATCCAACTTAGTACTGCCAACTCACAATTCATCCATTCTCATGCAATACTACTTATATTCAAGGTCATATCATAGCAATTCATAAAATATAGGTTCAAGATGATCAAGACTATGACTTGCCTTCCGCGTCGTAAGAGACAGCAGTTGGTGTCGGGTCAGCAGTGAAGTCCTCGAACTCTGGCTCTTGATCTACTCTCCAATCAAACAAACAACCAAGAATTACAATCTTTTCAATACATTACTATACTATATGCAATAATGCAAAGATGAATGTCTCGATGATTCTGAATGATTGGATGATTCTGAAATAATTGGGTTTAGGGGCTGATTAGGGTTAAGTTATGAAAACCAAGGTTAAGATTAGTTGTCAAAGGTTTACAAGGTTCCAAATGTCTCAAAATATCAGAATGATATTAAGGTTGCGACTGGTTCGCTCAAAAACAGCAAACGTCTTTAGGTCGACATTTGGTTCAAGGCATCGACATAGGGTCGATGGATGACAGAGGAACTATCTCAACTTGTGGCAGTAGAATAAAATGTAGATTACAACTCCACAAGTCTAAGGGACAAGGTTATTTCCAATTTGCACAACTGGAAAGAGGTGAAAAGAGCTAATGCCACTGGCTGACAAGCTCTGACATAGGGCTGACAATGTCAAAATCTAGGGCTAAGCATAAAATGCAGTTCAAGGGCTCAAATCAAGTTGTGATAGAAGAAGAAATTATAGATCACAACCTCAGGAGTCTAAGGGACAAGGTCATGCTCAAAATGCACATCAGGAAGGAAGTGAAAAGAGCTAATGCCACTGGCTGACATAGCCTAGAATTGCACTGACATGGCCAGAAACTAGGGCTTGCCATAACTTTTGATCTAGGGCTCCAATTGATGCACCACTTTGTCTGGGAGGTAGGCATCAGTAATAGGAACAAATGATTCAATAGGTTCTAAGGTTGAAGATGGCTGGATGATGATGAAAATCAGTGGAGAAGTATGGTGGCGACACAGCACAGTGAAGTCACTGGACAATATCTTGGCATAGCAATACTGGAATTTCTGTTCAGATTCAGGGGTCGAGCTAATAGAGGAAAATGTTCGGGGAATCAGGGCGAAGATTCTGGACAAGGTGGCATCGACGGTGATGGCCGGCGACGACCGGGCGACAAACTGGCGGCACGGCAGTGAAGGGTAAAACAATTAAACTGCAATCTGGTGCTGTGCTGTTGAAATTTGGCATTGCTGGAGCTAGCTAGGGCTAAATGGTACTGCTTGAAGCATTGGGCTCAACTGGAGAAGGCACGGCAGTGAACGGCGACGAGCTGCGCCGGAGAAGAAGACGGCTTCAACGGCAACAGAGCGATGTGGTGAATTAAGCTATAAATTGAAGGCACCGTTGAGTTCCTGGATAGCTTCAGATTGTTTGGATCAAAGGAATTGGCCTAAAGCGACGCCGATGAGAAAATCAACACTGTGGCCGGAAAAGAAGGCGGCTAAATTGGGCGAAACTGTTTCACAGCCTTAGAGTTCAATTACTCGCTGTGAGAGCAGTAGGGAGGTGAGGTGAAGCTTCTGGTTACATCAATTTGGCCAGAGAAATGGTGGTGCGGCCTGGCGACGTGAGCCGATCACCGGTGGCGCGCGAAAAAGGGGAAAGTTCCAATTTGAACTAAATTTTGAAATCTCGATGCACAGGCTTACTAGGATTAGTCCACTGATCATTTTATTCTACTATCACGAAAGCATTAGAGAACTTCGGTGATCGCCGGCGTTAGAGATCACCGGAGCTCAATTGATTGCTAACACATGATAAGGAAGATGAGATATACCTACTGGTGCTGTCAATTTTGGGATTGGTGCAGTGAGGTGTGATTACACCGTGAGCCTTCGTGCTGAGCTCGCTGGAGAAGACGACTGCAGCAAGGAAAAAGTACTGTTTATGCTTAATTGCTTAAGAGCTTTGGAGAGCTTTGCTAAAGGTGAATAGATTGCTCTGGGTTTGCTATTTATAGGCAAAGCAAAGTACAACGAAGTTTCACTACTCGCTTGCTTGCACTGGTGAAGAAGAAGCTTCAAGTTGAAGCAACGGCGAGCAAGCTTCTCCCTGGCGTGCAGCAGCTGATGAGCTGGAGAAGGTTTGCCACGACAAGGGCTGAGGTGCAAACACGTGTGCGCATGCAAACACGGTTGCAAAAGTCACGGCTAAAGCGGCGCTGCTCGGCGGCGAAACACGGCGTGGTTGCGGTCGCAAGGCACGACACTGTTCAACGCTAGCCGAGGTCGAAGCAAACACTGTGCACTGCGGTCGAGGTCGCTGTGCACTGTTGGTTTGGTCGCAACAGTGGGCGAGGTCGAAGGAGGTGATCCCTGGTCATGTACAGTAGACGAGGTCGTGAACTGCTGCTGAGGTCGAACCAGGGACCTAATTGCAAGGATTCTTGATTAAATTCTTGACTAATTTGTAATTTCTGACTTGGAGATGGTTAATTTGAACTCTGATTTCTCAAATGGGTATAAACTTATACCTTATACTCATCTAGCAAGAGATTTGGTAAAATCTGGCATGATTTGACGATTTTCGATATAACCTGAAAATAGGGTACTTTAGGGTAAAATAAGATCTGAGTTTTGTTGATTTCGAATTCTGGCATCTAGGATGAGATTTTGTAATCTGGACAGAAGGGAAATTTGTATCAAATAGCATTTGGAAAAGATTTGCTAAAGAAATTCTGAATTTGGAGTTAATCTGAAGATTTTAGCCTTTTCAGGTTTCCAGATATCAGATAAAGGACTGATTTGCAATATAATTTGGACTGATATGTGAAAAAGACTTAGATGAAGAAATCTGACTGCCAACTTTCTGGATTAAGGTATTGGCATACCCATGATCATAGTCCAATAGTAATCTGGTCTGACATAGGTCAAGATTTAGTTAAATCTGAGTTCAGAGTAATTAGGGTAATTAGAATAGTAATTAGAATTTCTGTTTTTGAAAATAGAAAAGAATTGATAGATCTGGAAGTTAGAGATGGAATTGAATCTGGCTTCTGAAGACTTTTATGTTCAGAGTAACTGATAGATCACATCCGAATAATCTGATCTTGATTTGGGTTCACAGGGAAGATTTTGAGACTTTAGGGTTTGAGATAGATACTGATCTGGCTACTACTACAGATACATAGTGTTATGCATGCATGTTCATGAAAAAGAGAGTTTTTACCCCTAAACTCAGGGTGTTACAAAACCCCGAAAGAACATTTCTCTGGGTTTAACTTTATTTCAAACCGATTCAAATTATAGAAGGTTTCAGCAAGATCGTCTAAATGTGACGAACTTTATAAGCTTTTTACAACCAAGTCGTCTACATAAGCTTCAAGACTACGCCCCATATGGGAAAGAAAGGTCTTTTGCATCAAGCGCTAGTACGTGGAACCAACATTCTTGAGACCAAACTTCATTCTGACGTAGCAGTAGGTTCCGAATGGTGTGATGAAGGCAGTCTTCTCTTCATCTTCTTCTGCCATGCTAATTTGATGATATCCTGAGTAAGCGTCCAGAAAACTCATCAGTTTGCAACCCGCAGTGGAATCGACCAGCTGGTCGATGCAGGGAAGGGGAAAATCATCCTTCGGACTGGCACTATTTAGGCTGGTGTAATCGACGCACATGCGCCACTTGCCATTTGACTGACGGACCATGACCGGATTTGCAAGCCAGTTCGGATGATCAACTTCGCGAATAAATCCGGCCTTTTGGAGCTTATCTAACTCCTCTCGGATGGCTTCTTGCCGATCAATAGCAAAACACCTAAGCTTCTGCTTTATTGGTCGCTGTTCAGGTCGAATTACTAACCTGTGCTCAATTACCTCCCTTGGGACACCGGGCATGTCGGATGGTTTCCACGCAAACACATCTGCATTAGCTCGGAGGAAAGTAATGGGCTCGAGTTCCTATTTGTCATCCAGGCCTAATCCAATCCGAATTGTCTTGGATGGATCATCTGGGTACAATGGAAAAAATTTTAATGTTTCATCTGGTCGAGGAGCAGCCTTGATCGTATCAGTAGACATTGCGGCAATCTGGGCATCTCCAGGGATAATCAATCGCACGTCAATGCCACGTTGCGACTGCCTCGGACTGAAATAACACCCTTGGGGCCAGGAAGCTTTCCGCACTGGTAAGCATAGTGTGTAGCCATCATGAATTTAGCAAGAGTTGGCCTGCCAAAGATTGCGTTATAAGCCTGTCGTTGTATAAAAAATACCTCGGCAGGTTTGATGACGTGCGCAACACGTGTTCCTCAACGCGAGCTGACCGTGTGATGGGTCACCCCGCTTGGACAATCTCAGAGATTGACACCCGTTTATATAGGTTCAGGCCTCAGTGGAGCCCCTAGTCCTGTCGACGTACTCCTGACACGTGTCAGCTAAGGGGATCTCTCCCGGGGAGAGGGTTCCAGAGCACGCCTATGAGTTTTATGATTGGAGTCAAATGAATGTCTTAGGTTACAAGAGAGGGTTACAAGGGTATATATAGACCCCAAAAGACGTAAATTACCAAACTACCCCTGCTACAACAGTCGGATCGAGGGCAGGATAGTCTTTCGGCGAGGCCTAAGGCACCGATCTTGGACACGTGGCGGCCCTCGAAATCAGTGCCTCCCGAAAAAGGGGGCTCCGGGGGAGGTCTTCCCCGGCCCGGAGAAGGGGCTCGGGGGGGGAGTTCCTCGAGCTCGGAGAAGGTGCGCCGGGGGAAGTCTCCCTTGAGCCCAGAGAAGGGGCTCCGGGGGAAGTCTCCCCCGAGCCCGGAGAAGGTGCGCCGGGGGAGGTCTCCCCCGAACCCGGAGAAGGTCCTCCGGGGGAAGTCTCCCCCGGGCCCAGAGAAGGTTCTCCGGGGGAAGTCTCCCCCGAGACCGGAGAGGTGTTCCGGAAAAGAGGAGGTGCTTCTGGCACTGCTAGTACTTTTCCCCCAACAGAAGCCCCCCGCACCCCTGAGGACATTTGATGTCGTCGCGGGGTGCGATTTGCTCAGGAGAAAACGACCCTGTCCCGGAGAGCTCCCCCGGGCACAACTTGTCCTCCTCCGAGAGAAAGGTGCTATTTAAATTAACCATGTATCACCTCGATATTCGTGTGGCCCTTGGCATTCACGGCGGGGATCCCTCTAGCTGACACGTGGTAGCCATCGAGGGCATCCCAATCCCCTATATAAAGAGGGGCCCGCTCCTGGTAGGGCATACTTCTTCTCCTTAGCCTTCATATTCCACCATATTTTCCGGGAGCGAATTCTTCCCTGTCTTAAAAAACCTCTCTGGGAGACAAAGAGATGGCATCGAAGGGGCATGGGAAAGCATCAACTGTTCCGGAGGACGCAACTTCCGATTACCTCGGGACAACGGAGTTTCCCGCGGAGGACCGGGATTACCTCTGAAGTTCCCGGTGTCGCGACGTAAGCTTCCCATTCCGGGAATTTTGCACGTTTCGTAGAAACTGGTTTTGCTGATTATTAGCCTTTTGCAGTTAGGTCCTACAAGTCCACCCGGGAGAAGGCGGAGCACCTCCTCGGGAGGTACTATGAGGACGAGCACTCCCGGTGCCTCGCTGCCATCGGGTAGGGTCCTCCCTGGAATAATGTCGCCAAGGCCTTCGGGATGACCCTCCCGGAGAGGGTTCCACTCCCGACTCCGAGCTCCCACAGGCGGCGGGAGGCGGGGGCGCTCCCGGCGGCAAAACGCGCTAAGACCGCGCAGGCACTGGGCGAGAGCTCCAATCAAGCCCACGCCCCATCACCGGCACCGGTGCGGAGGCCAGCGGGGACACCCGGTGCCCCGGGAAGGATAAGACCTCCGGGGCAAGTGGGGTCCTCCCCGGTCAAGACGACTTCGGAGACGCCCCGGGCGCCGGGGGAGGTGAGGCCATTGCCGGCCCACACTCCTACGGTGGCACCCCGGGGGCTGGGGGAGGCTGTACCTCCGGCACAAGTGACTCCCCCGGGGGATCGCAGCCCCTGGAGCCGGGGTACGAGGAGAGCCCCACGGACACGGCCACGTTGGTCGCGCAACTTGATGCCTTGGGGGCATCGGGCGTGTACGACCACGTGGTCGTGGAGGAGGATAAGCCCACCTCCGGGGACTACGACGCCACTCCTTCCCCAGAGCAAGCTCTCCGGGAGGATCCCCCGGGGGTGTACTTCCGGGGTAATGGCGCCTTTGCACGCCTGGACGCACTCTTCGCTCCCGACGTCGTATCTTCCTCGGCGCCACCTCCCGGGGCAACGAGCCATCACGTCCCCGCCGGGGGTGACACCTTGGCGACACCACGCCAAGGGAGGGGAACGCCCCGGACGTTACAGCGCTCACCTTGCGCGGGAGACGTTCTCCAAGGCTCCGGGAGCGGGGTTGGTGACGGGGGCTTACCGATGGGAGGTGACCCCCGTTCCCCGGTGAGAGGGGCATCCCTCTTTTCCTCGGAGGAGGCGCGCAAGCTCTCCTTGTGGCTCGTCTCCCCTAAGGTGCGGGCTCATGTCCGGGAGGGAGGCATCGACGAGCGCTACGGGGAGGTCGTCTCCTTGGCTTTACAGGTAAAAACTTGACCTCCCACTTTGTCGCTTGCATTGTCACTGACCTATCTTTTTTCTCAGACCACCGCCGTAGCCCGCGCTGTCCGGACTCGCCTCGCCCGGGAGAACGAGGACATGCGGTCGGCCTTGGCCTCCGCGGAAGCAGAGCGCGACGCTGCCGTCCGGGAAAGGGACGCGGCAGTCCAGGCCCGGGAGAGGTTCGTCCGGGAGAGGGACGCGACCACCCGGGAGTTGGAGCGCGTCCGGGCGGAATTGTTGGCCCCGGCGGAGGTTGCCTGGGACACCGCCGTTTGGGAGCTGGAGGGCGTCCGGGAGCAGCTGGCGTCCTCCGAGTAGGCCCACTCCCGGCACTTCAGGAGATGGAGTCCACGGGGGCTCAAGCCCTCGTATCGGCGGGGAATCGACTCCGGGCCACGTTGATTGGGCTCGGGGTCGAGTTCCGGGAGGAGGAGAATCCCCGCAACCCACTGATATCTTTGGCGGAGGCTCATCGATTCCTCACCAGGCACATCGCGGCGATCCCGGAGGCCGCGGACGTTCGAGCCCGGGCCTTGGCGTCTACCACCACCGCGCTGCAGCCTCCTTGGTGGAGTATCAGGGGGTCAGGGCCCAAGCTATTCGGTGCCTTGTCCCCCGGAGTTTCCAGGAGTGCTACGAGCCCCACCGAGTGGCGCTGGAGGAGTTGGCGGGGGCTTTCTATGATCGTGTGATTGAGCCCCCGCGAACGAGGCGTCCCCAAGCAGCTGAAGGGGAAGTTCTGGGCGATGCCTCCTCCGGGGGGGACGACGCCGGGCAAGTATGAGCCTCCTGTCCCCCCTGGATAGACTAGGGGATTCTTTTTTGTGTATAGGATTTTTGTTCCCGGTGGTTCCGTAGGGGGAACCCCGGACTTGTAAATCATTTGACAATGAAATGAAAAATTTTTGCTAAGTTATATCTTGTCATGGTCAGGTGCCCGGGGCGGGGGTCCCGGGAGAGGACGTGGAACTCCTTCCAATCACCGGGAGTCCCGCCCCTAGTGTCCCCCGGGGGGGACAAGCCTTGCTCCGATGGTTGCCCGATTGGCACTTGGCGAATTTTGACAACCACCGTGCGGAGTTGCCTGGACCTCCCCCGAGAGTGTGGTAAGCAATTCCCTTGCGAATCGAACCTCCCACAGGGTATGAGTACTGGCCGGAGGACATGTTCAACGCAGCGAGAAGAAGAGTTTGGAGCTTGTATCGGGACATGGCGAGGGGCTGACGATGGGCTTAGGAGGTACTAGTTCTTCGCATTAGATGTAGGTAGCCCCCCATATGTACCCCGAGAGTAATCGACTCCCGGTCATGTACCCTGTAAGCCTACCGGGAGAGGCTGTCTCTCGGCTTGTTTGCCATGGAATAAAGAGCACTTGTTTTTCTTTCACGCCTAGACCTCGAGAGCGGTAGGTGTCGTTTTGGGAGACAATTTTCAGGGAAGTGATGCTCAACCTCCGGGAGAGGTAGTCCGGGGAAGCAGGGTTCCACCTTCGGAGGAGGCGACCCATTCCAGGGGATGAGGTCCGGGGAAGCAGGGCTCCACCTCCGGAGGAGGTGACCTATTCCGGGGGACGAAATCCGGGGGAGCGGAGCTCAACCTCCGGAGGAGGTGACCTACTCCGGGGGGAGAGGTTCGGAGGACGTAGTCCGGGGGAGCAGAGCTCCACCTCCGGAGGAGGCGACCCATTCCAGGGGGTAGGTCCGAGGAAGCAGGGCTCCACCTCCAAAGGAGATGACCTATTCCGGGGGACGAAATCCGGGGGAGCGGAGCTCAACCTCCAGAGGAGGTGACCTACTCCGGGGGGAGAGGTCCGGAGGACGTAGTTCGGGGGAGCAGAGCTCCACCTCCGAAGGAGGTGAGCTACTCCGGGGGAGAGGTCCAGAGGACGTTGTCCGGGGGAGCAGAGCTCCACCTCCGGAGGAGGTGACCTACTCCGGGGGGAGAGGTCCGGAGGAGCAGGGCTCCACCTCCGGAGGAGGTGACCTATTCCGGGGGACGAAATCCGGGGAGCTGTCCTCCGGGAGAGAAAACGATCGTGTTAGGTCAAAGTCTGATTCCTGTTTCTCGGATTTAGCCAACCCTTTTGAGAGAATCCCATAAGAGTTCCAGATACCTCCCGAAATCACCGGGGTATTTTATCTCCTCCCCCCATAGCGGGGGGTGACTGACATAGGCGGCCTGCGCTAGAGCCATAAGAAAAATGCCGGTGGCTCCCTTTGAGGGGGGCACCCGCAAGGGGTTATCCTCGTGCCAGCGAGTGTGGGGATAAAAGATCTATCGGTCCTGCGACCTAGATCGCTCCTGGAGGAGGAAGAGCATAAAAACAAGCTCTAGAGTGTATGGGGGGGACTAGTCCCCCAAAGTGACTCGTTACGTCGGTTCCTTGGGAACCAGGTTGCCGCTTACACCCTCAGTCCACGAGGGGATATTGTAACCCGCCCAAGGGGGAACGGGGCTCCCGCCGTCGGGACTTTTAAGGCTGAGCTGGAGCCTATAGCCTCCTCGCGATGAGGGCATCCTCAGGGGGCATCCTCACGGGGAGGGCATCCTTGTGATGAGGGCGTTGCCTCAGGGGCGCTTAAAGAAGTCTGCACAAAACCACATAACAGGGAGAAAAACCATTCACATTGATTAAAACAAGCTGGTACAATGCCTCCACCCTTTGCGGAATCACAGAAAAGGGAGGAAAAGGCCTTGAGGCCATTGTTACAACTCGCCGTGCCTTCCCCTCGTGACGGCATCCAAAAGGGGAAGGGGGGAGGCTCGGAAGCTAAGTGTAGAATCTGCGGAGCAGGTCCGCGTTCCATGTGTGCTTCAGCTCTTCGTCTTCGAGGGTAGAGAGCTTGTAAGCCCCCGAGCCAAGGATCGTGGAGATCCTATATGGCCCTTCCCACTTTGGGCTGAGTTTCCCTTGAGCTTGTGGGTCGGTGACGCGCTTAAGGACAAGGTCTCCCAAACGGAAGGCTATCCCCCGAACACGCTTGTTGTAAGTGCGCGCCATCTCACGTTCATAAATGGCGTTGCGGAGGAGGGCTCTGTCCCGCTCTTCTTCGACGAGGTCCACCTCCAGCCTCTGGTTGTCTTCGTTAGCCTGAAACACGGCGGTCGAAACTCCCTCGAGGAGTTCGACTCGCAGCGATTGGAAATTGATTTCCGAGGGGAGTACTGCCTTAGCCCCGTACACGAGCGAGAGGGGGTACGCCCTGTTGCTCGGCTCGGGGTCATTCGTACAGAGCAGAGGATGCTCGGGAGCTCGTCTGCCCATGCCCCACGCCTGGAGGCGCTTTACTCCAGGCGGCGGCGGAGTCCTTGAAGGATAGCCCCATTGACGCGCTCGACCACCCCATTGCTCTTGGGGTGAGCCACCAAGGCAAAGTGGGGGGTTGTGCCCAAGTTCTGACAGAACTCACGAAAGATCGCGGAGTCGAACTGGGTTCCGTTATCCAGGGTAATCTCACGGGGGACCCCGAATCGGCACACTATGTTCTTCCAAAAGAACCTTTGCACCGCACGAGACGTGATGGTGGCCACGGGCTCGGCCTCCACCCACTTGGAGAAGTAGTCTACGGCCACGACTGCGTACTGGTATCCCCCGGGCGCCGGGGGAATGGGCCTAGGAGGTCCATCCCCCACCGCGCGAAGGGCCAAGTGATTGGGATGGCCCGTAGGGTGCAAGAGGGCATGGTGGATCCCTTTGCCATCTTTTGGCAAGCCCCGCAGGCAGAGACAAGGTCTCTCGCATCGCGGGCGACTGTTGGCCAGTAGAAGCCTTGGTGAATGGCTTTGGTCGCGACGGCCCATGGGGCGAGGTGAGAACCACAACACCTGAGGTGAATATCCTCGAGGAGCTGAACTCCCTCCTCCCGCGGGAGGCAGCGAAGCAGCGCAGAGGCTCCTCGCTTGTATAACGTCCCTTCTATCAGCACATACGCTCGTGCCTTAGCGCAAAGGCGTTTGGCTTCCGCTTCGTCGGAGGGCTCCCCCTCTCCCTTGATGCAAGAGATAAGGGGGGCCATCCAGGATGTAGCCCGGATGATTTCCGTGACGTTGGGGTCACAAGACCCGGAGTCTGGATCGGGGGCCGTTGCAGAAAGTTTCGAGATGACCTCCAGGAAGGCCCCTTCGGGGAGGGGCCCTCGGGCACTTGCTGCCCTAGCGAGGGTGTCAGCGCGATCGTTGTCCCTACGTAGGATACGACGCGCCTCGAGGCCGTCGAAATAGTTTTCCATCTTCCGAACCTCGTTAAGGTAGAGGCTCAGATTCGGGTCATGGCACATGTAGGACTTGTCCACTTGACACACCACGAGTTGAGAATCTCCCTTGACAAGGAGGCGTCGGATGCCCAAAGAGCGGGCGAGGCGTAGTCCCAGGAGAAGGGCCTCATATTCCACGACATTGTTCGTCGCGGAAAACTCGAGCCTGGCAGCGTATTCGAGGGTTCTTCCCTCGGGGCTTCGGAGGACTACTCCCGCGCCGGCCCCTGCCAGGCACAGGGAGCCATCGAAGAAGAGGGTCCAATGGTCGTCGCGCGGTGGAGGGCCACGTGCTTCTTCTTCCGGCCCGGGGACCAGAGCCCACTCGGCCACAAAGTTCGCAAGGACCTTCGAATTAATCGCGGTTCGTCCGGTTAGGGATAGCAAGAAAGGGGCTAGCTCGGCCCCCCATTTCCCTATCCGGCCGGTGGCTTCCTTGTTCCAAAGCACTTCCCCCAAAGGGAGAGAGCAAGGCACCATGATGGGGTCGCCTAGGAAGTAGTGGCGGAGCTTCCTTGATGCCATCAAGAGGGTATAACAGACCTTCTCCACCTTTGTGTATCTTGTTTTGGTGCCTTGGAGAGCCTCACACAATAATAGACGGGGCGTTGACGCCCATCTTCCTCCTTGACTAGGACCGCGCTGACGGCGACAGGGGTGGCCGCGAGGTAGAGGAGTAGGGGCTCCCCTTGACGCGGGCTCACAAGCATCGGGGGGCTCGTGAGATACCTCTTCAAGTCTTCGAACGCGGCCTGCGCCTCGGGGGTCCAATGGAACCCCGCGAGTCCACAGAGGATTTTGAAAAATTGGAGGCCGCGCTCTCCCGAGCGCGAGACGAAGCGACTTAATGCGGCTAAGCGGCCGGTGAGTCGCTGTACGTCTTTGACAGAATGCGGCGGCGGCATGTCGAGGAGGGCCCGAATTTTTTCGGGATTGGCTTCAATGCCCCTCTGGGACACGAGGAAGCCAAGGAGTTTCCCTCCGCGAACGCCAAACGCGCACTTTTCCGGGTTCAGTCTTAACCCGTACTTACTTCTACATTGCGGCTGAGAGAGGGCTCTTCACGACCGCGTCATCAACGTATACTTCTACGTTGCGGCCGATTTGGTCCCTTAGGACCAAACACATGAGGCATTGGAAGGTCGCCCCAGCGTTTTTCAACCGGAAGGGCATGTGGACATAGCAGAAGGTGCCGAGGGGAGTTATAAAACTCGTCTTTTCCTCATCTTCCACCGCCATCCGGACCTGGTGATAGCCCGAATAGGTGTCCAAGAAACTCATCAGCTCGCATCCCACGGTGGAATCCACAATTGGTCAATCCGCGGGAGCGGGAAATCATCTTTTGGGCATGCTTTATTAAGGTCGGTGAAGTCAACACACATCCTCCATTTGCCGCTTGCCTTTTTGACGAGGACGGGGTTTGCTAGCCACTCGGGGTGTAGGACTTCCCGAATGAACCCCGCCTCCCGGAGTTTAGTGATCTCCGACTTGATGGCCTCCTGCCGTTCAAGGGAGAGCTTTCTCATCTTTTGTTTCACCGGGGGGCGACCAGGCATTACCGCGAGCTTGTGCTCGATTACGTCCCTGGGCACGCCCCCCATGTCAGTGGGCTTCCATGCGAAAACATCCGCATTTTCGCGAAGGAAGTCGATGAGTTGCATCGCGTGCTCCTCGGGGAGGTCAGCCCCGATTTTGACAGTCTTCCCCTAGTCCTGGAAGAGAGAGACTTCTTGGAGATCCCCTTCGGGGCGAGGTTTTGGGAGGAACTTCCCGGGGAGCATGACTTGCACTTCCAGGGTCGGGGACCAGCTTTCTACCCCCGGGGCCTTGACCAGGTTGATGTCTCCGATCACTGCGGTAGCACGCTCGTAGAGGGAGCGAGCCATATCCTGATCGCCACGCACGGAGATCACCCCACCGGGCCCGGGGATCTTCATACAAAGGTAATTGTGGTGGACCGCTGCTCCCAGGCGGTTGATGACGGCTCTCCCCATTATGGCATTGTAGGGGGAGGGGAGGTCCACCACATCGAACCGAACCATTTCGGTCCAGTAATTATCCGGGGCGCCGAAGGTCATCGGGAGATCAACCTTTCCCACAGGGTGTATGGTGTCGTGGTATTGCGAATACCCCGGCAGGTTTTGAGAATGATCCTAGTGAAGATTACGCGGCGCGGGTTGACCGGATGACCGGTCCTCCCCCGCCGGACAAGCACAAAAAATGACACACGGGTTTATACAGGTTCGGGTCCCGGTGGGGGCCCTAGTCCTGTTGACGCGCTCCCGACCGGAGCCGGCTGGGGAGGCTCTCTCCGGGGGAGAGGCTTCCGGAGCACGTATGTGAGTTTAGCTATTCCAATAAAAGAACCAATCCTTTACAACGGAGGGGTACAAGGGCTATTTATAGCCCCAAAAAGAAGCGGAAAACCTAAACTACCCCGGAAGCCACCGTCGGATTGAAGGGTAGGACTGTCCTTCTCCCGGTCAAACGCCTTGGATGCTTGACAGGTGGTCGCTAGTTCCCGAGGCGCTCCTCGCGTGACCTGCACGTGACAAACAGTTCGAGACTTTACCTTCAGGAGGGCGATGAGGCCCGGGACGGCGCCGGAGGCCACGTCCCCGGGTCAAAGGCGGCGCCCGGGACGGCACCGGAGGCCACGTCCCGGGAGCCAAAAGGCGGCGCCCGGGAGGGCACCGGAAGCCACGTCCTGGGAGCCAAAAGGCGGCGCCCGGGGAGGCCCCGGAGGCCACGTCCCCGGGCAAATGGCGGCGCCCGGGAGGGCACCAGATGCCGCGTCCCGGGAGCCAAAAGGCGGCGCCCGGGAGGGCACCGGAAGCCGCGTCCCGGGAGCCAAAAGGCGGCGCCCGGGGAGGCCCCGGAGGCCACGTCCCCGGGCAAATGGCTGCGCCCGGGATGGCACCGGAGGCCACGTCCCCGGGCAAATGGCGGCGCCCGGGGAGGCCCCGGAGGCCACGTCCCCGGGCAAATGGCGGTGCCCGGGATGGCACCGGAGGCCGCGTCCCGGGAGCCAAAAGGCGGCGCCCGGGAGGGCACTGGAAGCCGCGTCCCGGGAGCCAAAAGGCGGCGCCCGGGGAGGCCCCGGAGGCCACGTCCCCGGGCAAATGGCGGCGCCCGGGAGGGCACCGGAGGCCGCGTCCCGGGAGCCAAAAGGCGGCGCCTGGGGCGGCACTGGAGGCCGCGTCCCGGGAGCCAAAAGGCGGCGCCCGAGAGGGCACCGGAGGCCGCGTCCCGGGAGCCAAAAGGTGGCGCCCGGGGAGGCCCCGGAGGCCACGTCCCCGGGCAAATGGCGGCGCCCGAGGGGGCACCGGAGGCCACGTCCCGGGAGCCGAAAGGCGGCGCCCGGGGCGGCACCGGAGGCCGCGTCCCGGGAGCCAAATGGCGGTGCTCGGGGAGGCCTCGGGGGCCGGATCCTCGGGCAATCATGACACAACTTACCTGGACTTAGTCCCACGGATATTTCCCCCGACATATGGTTTTTCCCGGGACGAAGCCTTGCAAAGGCCCGGCTGCGGGTTGCAGGAGTTTCTCGTCTACCTACATTTCTTTGAACGCTTTCAGATAAAGGACGTCCGCCGCGCTTCCACCATCGACCAAGATTCGGGCGAGGCGACAGTTGAACACGGTGGCAGAGATGATCAGCGCGTCGTTGTGGGGGAAGCGCACCCCACACGCGTCTTCCACGGTGAATGTCAATGGGACGTCCGACCATTTTGACGGCCGGGACGTGTTGACGGCCCCTATCACCTTCACTTCTCGCGCATACTCTTTGCGCTGGCGTTTGGAATCTCACCCGGAGGCAGATTCCCCTACAATGACGTTAATGAGTCTCTGGGAGGTTTGGAAGGGGAGCTCGTCGCTCGAGCCATTTTCCCGGCCTTGCTTCTGGCGTCCCCCTAGGGGAGCGGGGAGTGCCGCCAAGGCCGGCGATGGAAGGGGTAAGGAGGTAGGGCTTCCTCCCCCCAGCCCATGCTGCTCGAGAAATGCCGCGAAGTGTTGAAGGAGCGCATGGCATTCTCGGGTTGCATGGGAGTTGGACTTGTGGAAAGCGCACTACAAAGTGGCTCCAACCTCCTTGCCCCTTGGCTTGGGGGCCTCTCGCGGACGGGAGGATTGGCTTCCTCCACCGCCTTTGGGCTTGGAAAAGGGGTGTTGTCCCCTGTTAGGCTCTCGGGAGCCGCCTCCGCCTTCGAGGACGAAAGTGTCCCGAGGCCTTGGCTCACTGCGAGGCCCTCTCCGGGGACGTTTGTGGGATTGGTCCCTCGAGTCCCTCTCCCCGGGGCCGGAGGTCCCCTGATGCTTTTTCCAAAGGTCGTCTTCTTCAGCTCTTGCGTACTTCACAAGTACATTGAAGAGCTCGTCGGCAGAGGACGGGCAACTCCGGGAGAGTCTTCGGTGGAGCTCTCCCGGGAGAATGCCACTCTTGCAAGCTTCAATCATAGTCGAGTCGGGAACGTGAGCCACCTTGCTCGTGATCTGGGCGAAGCGTTTGAAAAAACTTCGTATCGTCTCCCCCGACCGTTGGTGAACGGTGTACAATTGCGACGAATCCAGGGGACGGATGTAATTCCCCTTGAAATTCGCGCAAAACTCGCGCTTCAGCTGCGCGAAGGACTTGATGGACCCACTCTTGAGGTTATAGAACCACGACCGAGCTATCCCCGAGAGATAGAGGGGGAAGACGTTGCACTGGACGGTTTCGTCCCCCCCGACCGCCGAGATGGCCGTGGAGTATACCTGCACGACTTCATAGGGGTCGGCCTCCCCATTGTAGTGCTCGATATGGGGCGGCCGATACAGCTTCGGCCACCAAACACGCAGGAGGCAGCGGCAAAGGGGTTGGTTGGCCCCTTCCACTTCCTTTGGGGAGTCTGAATCGTTATCCCCCTTCACAGGGGAGGCGCATTCATTGTCCGAATCGGAAGTTATCTGGTTCACCCAACGTGACCGGGAACACCACCTGTCCCAATGGCATCATAGAGGGACCAGGAATTATCCCATAAAACGGATGAATTATGGGTTTGATTTTCGAGCGAGGAATTTTCATCTCGTCCAGTGCCTTGACCAATAAAATGTCCAAGGAACTACCTCCGTCGATCAGGACCCTTTCGACTCTCGCATTACTGATAATTGGGGTTATGACCAAAGGTAGCCTCAATGGTCGAGTTAGCCCCACAGGGCAATCAGAGCGATCAAACGTCAAAGGAGTATCTGACCAACGGGGGTACTGAGGTTCACCAAGGGGAGTTTCTGTTTGGTTCACCTCTCGATAAAAAGCTTTAAATTGCCGTTTAGAAACAAAAGAGGAGGAACCCCAAAAAATAACATTGACATGATTACGAGGTACCTGGTAGGACATCTCTTCGTCCCCGCTAGCGTCTCTTAGCCTGCAAGTCTGTTCTTTTGGTGGCAAGGTCGGCATAGGTCCGATCTCCTGGTAGAAATCATCCAACTGTTTCAACCAACTCCGGCAATTCTTGAGGTCGTGGCCTGCAGAGTTGTGGAGTGGACACCACCTCTTGCCTTCCTGCGGGTTAGTCGACTTTTCTGGCTGGTCGACACTGTTGATGAGGACATCACTTCTTCGGATACACACACCAACCAAAATCATCCGCTTGTTACACAAGGACCCATAACGCGCAGCAAAGCCCGATTGTTGCATTTCCAGGTGAACTCGTTCCTAAGTTTATATATATATGGTTTTGAGAATAGTTTACTATCTAATAGTGATAATATTGTGCTTAGGAACAATGGAGAGGACCAGCAAGGATGCAAGGACCATCAAGGAGTCCAAGTCGAGTTGGAGTCCGAGATGAATTCGAGTTAGAGTCCGGTTCGGCCATCCAGGAGCAGCCTGCCTTCAAACGACCATAACTCCCTCATACGAAGTCTGATTGGGACATTCTTATAGTCCACGGAGAAGCCCACGACGAGATCTTTCTAATGGATCTAGCACGACATCCAAATTCCTTCTGGATCTCTGGCAATTTACAAAACAAGTTTCGATCAGATTCTGATTGGACCTAGTCGGTGCTGCGTCACCTTTTTGGTTGGGTCAAGTCCCATGTATTGAGTTCGAGTCCGAGTAGGGAAGGAGTCCATGTCGGTTTCAGGTTTCCTTACCTGGCCACCGATCTCTTTTACCTCCTCTATATAATCATACTGAACCGTTAGGGTTCCACGGGTTTTGTTTAGTCATAGTCTTTCCTTCGTGAAGCTATTGAGATATTCTTCTTGGTCGGCTAGATCAACATCAATATCTGTACTCGGAACCCCAACTCTTTTTCGTGATTCAATCTATATTTGCAATTTCAGATTGCTTGTTTATCTTGTTCTTGCTTGTTCTTCGATTGCTTGCAGGAATAGATCTTCGTGATCAGGTCGATCGTGCTTCTAGTTCGGTCGATAACAATCCGAAGTTGGTTCAGTGATTGCCAGGGCGTATCAGTCGTGTACGGTTGGTAGCCGGATCGTGAGAGTCGTCTTCACAAATCGATAGTTCTTGTTCTCATCGAAAGATCGGACCGCCCGTGTCGCATCAACTGCGACCACCAGAAGCAGTTTTATTTTCAAACGAAGGTTTATTACCTTTGGCCGATGGAGGTTTCTCTGCGATCGTAACCTCTCGGTACTGTCCAGTTTGACTCCTTTTTGATTTCTTTGACTTCCGGCCTGATGAAGATTCCGGCTTCTTGTTCGAATCCTCTCCCTTCACGTCCTTGAGACCTGGTTGAGGCGGTAAGTTTCCTTTGTCCACCATCCGATTCCACTCAATGGCCTCTGCTGCGTTGGAATATCGATCAGCCATATCAAACAGATCGGCTACTGATCGAGGGGGATGGATGAGCAAATCCTCAGTGAACCTCCGATATTGAACGGCGTGTTTAAACACCCTGATAACGGAGTTATCAGATATGTTTGGGATGGTATTTCTCACCCCGACAAATCTCTTGACAAACTGACGAAGAGTTTCGGTCGATGTTTGTCGTAGTCGATGGAGGTCGTCCTCTTTTCCCAGCTTCTGATAACAATTCGGGAAATTGTTGAGAATGGCATCGCACAACATTTCCCAATTGTTTATCGAACCTTCGGGCTAATTGAATATCCAGGTTCTTGCCGGTCCCTCAAGGACTGTGGGCAAATAACTAGCCATGACACGGTCATCACCACCTACTGCCTGGATAGCAGTGATGTAAATTTGAAGGAACTCCGATGGATTCTGAGTTCCGTCAAATCTTTCAATAGCACCTAGTTTAAACTTATCTAGCCAAACGACCGCACGAAGGCCGGGCGAGAAAGCTTTACAACCAACATAAGGACCATGGAGGGATCGGCAACTCTCGACCAGATCTCGGGCGACCTCACGTGAAGGAGAGGCCACGCGTGGTCCCAGGCGAGAGTGGATAGGAATTCGTTCCCGATCCCGAGAATTCCCCGCCCGTCTGGCTTTGTCCTATCGAGACGGCACTAGTGGTGGATGATTCCGTCTAGCAGAACTAGAGTTAGAATATTCTCTTTCATGGGAACGTATCGCCGTCCGGGAAGAGGCTGTAGGGGTCGCCTCGGATGCGACCTCGTCTAATCTCTCCTCCAAGATTCTGGCGAAAGCTGGTTTTTGCGCATCTGTCACAGTAGGAGGAAAATTACGTAGGACCTCTGCGATAGATCGAAGCCGGCCATGTGTACTCCTGGGTGTGCCAGGTGTCATCGTCTCTTCGTCCGCCAGTAAATGTCCCGGGGTAAAGGTGTCTGGTCCCGTCTGCGACCACGCGGACAACGGGAGGTACTCGGAGCAGCATCGTAACGAGCTTGCGCATTTTGAAGAGCCTCTAGGGCTGTTTTGCGGAGGTCATTATCTTGCTGCTCGCGGTCCTGATCCTCCTTTTGTCTGTGTTCTTGGTCTTCTTTCTGCTTGCGCCCCTGTTCTTCCCTAGCAGCCCGCTGATCGGGAGTTTCTTCCGATAAGGCAGTGAATTGGCTAGGGAACGAGGTCGCCGATGGAGAAAAAATTTCTATTTGTTCCAAGTCAGACTCAAAATCAAAGAGACGGTGGAGGTTATCAGGATCAAACCTCCCTGGGCTAAATTCCTGATCAACATCGCGCTTACCCTCAGCAGGGTCGTGTGATGGACCAGATTCAACCACTAACGCAGTAGGAACAACATTGGGTTCCAGTTCTGCGTCTGTTGTCTCCTGGTCGATAGACATGACCTGAGTGGTCGAATCGACCTCTGGGATGTCTTCACCTCCGGTTTCCTCCATTGGAACAGGATCACTAGGTGAAGGCATCTGTATGTGGGCATAATCCTCGAGATCGAAGTCATTCTCAGAATCATACACCCTAGACATGGCTCACCGAACCTCCGGATAGAAAAAAGAACGCCTTGAGACAGGCCCCACGGTGGGTGCCAGCTGTCGATGATTTGGACTCGGGGTCCTTAGTCGAACTTATGCAGATTTTTGTGAGTTGTGAGGCCTTTCAAGGTGTCCCTCCGGAAAGGGATGATGAGCAATGTCGGTTGGGGCATAGAAAGATTTATACAGGTTCGGGCCCTCGATGGTGGGAGTAATAGCCCTACGTCCTGTTGTGATTTCATTATGTATGGAAAAAGAGTTACAAAGTTGTAGAAAAGATCATCACAGGTGAAGATCTTTTCTGTTTGATTGTCTAAAACACGACTAAACTAGCCTATGAAAGCTTGTGGTCTTCTTGTGTCGGATCTCTGGGATCTGTCGGATTTGTCCGATCTGATCTCTGTCTTGTACATTCGTTCACCCTTTTATACTGGTCGAAAGGGCGCCAATGCACAATGGCTTTGAACGGTTGCTTGGCTGCAATTTTGATAACCGCACTTAACTTCCAAGCAGGCTTAACACGTGCAATTGAGGGATACCCACACATGTTAACCTCCTGGAAGTTGTCTTCACACGTGGAAAGATCTTCGTGATTCTCGGGATATGCCTGTTGTAGAGCTTAAGCAATCCCGAGTCATCCTGGTCGAGAGTAATCAACGACCTTCTGAACACGCACTGTCTGCGGCCTCCTGACCGTGCACTGTCTGCGGCCTCATGATCGCGCAAAGCCTGCGACAATGTATCCGCGCTTCTCAGGTCGTCTGAGATCATAGCATTGGACCTCCGGACACTCATCTGGTTTGAATCTGTCCTGAACTAGATGTGCATTACTCCGAACTAGCTCGGGTAACAATCCTAGTCAGCTATATCCTTAGAAAAAGAACATTTGGTGGAAAATTCCAAAGAAAAGTTGATGAAGGCTTTCTAGTTGGATACTCCATCACTAGCAAAGCCTATTGTGTTTTTAACAAAAATACAAGTTGCATTGAAAAACCTTGTGATTTAGAATTCAATGAAACTAATGGATCTCAAAAGGAGCAAGTGTCTTGTGATGTTGTAGGTGAAGATCTTCAAGAAGCTATGAAGAACATTACTATTGGAGACATCAAACCAAGAGATGATGACCAAGAAGATGATGACAATATAGAGTATGATGAACAACATACATCATCACCTCTTATTGTTAATCCACTGGAGTCAAATCAACTAGAAGCAACACAAGTTGAAGCACCAAGACAACATCAAGCCATTGTCAAAGATCACCCTTTAGATCAAGTATTAGGTGATGTTAGTAAGGGTGTTCAAACTCACTCTCGTATTGCTTCTTTCTGTGAACATTTTTTCTTTGTTTCTTCCTTGGAACCTAAACTTGTAGATGAAGCACTTAGTGATCCGCATTGGGTAAATGACATGCATGAAAAACTAAATAATTTCACTAGAAACAAAGTGTGGACATTAGTAGAAAGACCTAAGGATCATAACGTGATTGGAACAAAATGGGTTTTTAGGAATAAATAAGATGAAAATAGAGTAGTAGTACGAAACAAAGCTCGTCTTGTTGCACAAGGATATTCTCAAGTTGAAGGTTTGGATTTTGGTGAAACTTGTGCTCCCGTAGCAAGATTGGAAGCTATTCGCATACTTCTTGCATTTGCATTAAATTTTAACATCAAATTATTTCAAATGGATGTGAAAAGTGCTTTCTTAAATGGAGAAATATTTGAATTAGTTTTTGTGGAACAACCTCCCAGTTTTGAAGATTCAAATTTTCCAAATCATACGTACAAACTCTCTAAGGCTCTTTATGGACTCAAACAAACTCCTCGAGCTTGGTATGAGCTCTTAGAGATTTTCTTTTATCAAAAGGTTTTAAAATTGGGAAGGTGGACACAACGCTTTTTACAAAAGTGGTTGAAAAAGATCTTTTTGTGTGTCAAATATACGTTGATGATATTATATTTGGTTCTACTAATGAATCCTTTTGCCATGAGTTTGGAGAAATGATGTCTAGGGAATTTGAAATGTCGATGATTGGAGAGCTAAGCTTCTTCCTTGGACTACAAATCAAGCAACTCAAGAATAGAACGTTCATGAGCCAAACTAAGTATGTGAATGACTTGCTCAAGCGCTTTGGGATGGAAGATGATAAAGCCGTCAAAACTCCCATGGCCACTAATGGACATCTCAATATGGACAACAACGAAAAAGTGGTTGATTCTAAACTTTATCGATCTATGATTGGTAGTTTGCTTTATCTTACTGCATCTAAGCCCGACATCATGTTTAGTGTTTGCTTATGTACTAGATTTCAATCTTCTCTTAAGGAATGTCATTTGATTGCTATTAAAAGAATTCTTAGGTACTTGAAATGCTATCCTAATATAGGCCTTTAGTATCCAAAAAATGCAAATTTTGAATTAATTGAATATTCGGATTCAGATCATGAGGGTTGAAAAATTGATAGAAAAAGCCACATCAGTAGTTGTCAACTTTTGGGGAGATCACTAGTCTCTTGGTCACCTAAGAAACAAAATTCCGTAGCACTCTCCACCGCCAAAGCGGAATATGTTTCGGCGGGTGGTTGTTGTGCTCAAATTTTGTGGATGAAGCAAACCCTTTTGGATTATGGAATTTCCTTTGAAAAAGTGTCACTCTTGTGTGATTATGAAAGTGTTATAAAAATTGCAAACAATATGGTTCAATTCTAGAACCAAGCATATTGATATTAGGCACCATTTTATAAGAGATCATGTGAAAAAAGGGGACATAGATGTGAATTATATAAGAACTGACTTGCAGCTAGCGGACATCTTCACAAAACCTTTAGATGAGACTAGATTTTGCTTTCTTAGAAGTGAATTGAATATTATTGATATATCAAATGCAAGTTGACTATTTGTTTTGCTGTCCTCCCGTCTTTTTGTGCTAGATGTCAAAGGAGGAGAGATTCTTGTATCTGGCTCCCAAATGACTCACATATGTTTTTGTATATGCATGCATTCAGGGGGATCTCTTGTATATCTGATGCCAATGCATACACTTAGGGGGAGTCATTAAATTTTATTCATTTAAATACTTGTTGTCATCGATCATCAAAAAGAGGGAGATTATTGCATCTAGGCCCTTAATCTTGATTTTGATGATAAATGACAACAAGTGTCTTGGAATAATCTATTTACTTTGAGTATAAGATCAGGTGAAAAGAAGAAACGTCAAATGGGAGTCGCAAGATGGAAGCCGCAAAGACCTAACCTCAGGTGAAAGAAGAAACGTCAAATGGGAGTCGCAAGACGGAAGCCGCAAAAACCTAAGGTTAGTGGTTGATTATTTTATCGGTCTCGGAGTTTGGAGTTTGATCGGTTTTATAGAAATTTTTTTTACTTTAACTGTAATATTAAGTGGGGTTGAGAAATCTCTTTCAGTTTTGGCAAAAACTGAGAAATTCTTAGGTCATATTGTTGAATTCATATTCATGGTCAAGTCTGAGAAAAATAAAGATTTCAAAAAGGGGTCTTTAAACCTGTTTTGTGAAAATTGTCAGTTGATGCTGACAGTCGGCCTCTCATGTTGCCATTCGACCAGAAGCTTTCGACCAAAATTTTTTTGACCAATTTTGTTTATTTGAAATTCTATCGGCCAACTGGTTGTGGTCAATGCTGATAGTCAGCATACATGTCCACGTGGACGCGGACATTTGTGTTGGACTTTTTGGTAGTAGAAGTATTTTTGGATTTTCTAGAAATATTTAGGTTGATCTAGGTCTTGCTCCTGTTGACATTGCGTTATCTTTCCAACAAGCTAAAAATCATCTCAATCATATATCTAGATCAAAAGTTATGCTTGTTTCACTGTCTGCTGCACAGATCCATGCGGACATTGACTGTCAGCATGAATGTTGCCATTTGTCCAAAAATCATCTGCTTTCTGAGTGTTTTATTTAGTCGTTTTTGTGGTCGACGCTGACTGTCAGTGGTCGATACTGACTGTTAGTGGTCGACACTGACTGTCAGCATGAATTGATTTCTTTCCTTTGCAACCACAACGGCTAGCTAAGTTTTCTCCGTGATTTGTTTTTAACCATTCGAGGTCGATGTTGACTGTCAGCGTTAGATGCTGACTGTCAGCATGTGCAGATTTATTTTGTCAAGCTGATTGTCGTCGATGCTGACTGTTAGCGTCCAAGGCTGACTGTCAACATGCATTGTTTTTTCCTCTACTCGACCATAACAGCAAGTTGAGAGGCTTGGGCCATAAATATGAGCTTTGAGCAGGTTTTTGATAACAACAAGAGTTATAGCTTGATATACACTTGAGCCCAAGTTCCCTGGTGCTAATATCTTGATCTTTAGATCAAGTATCATTCATAGTGATTGAAAGAGAGCCTCCGACAGCATTAATTTGCATTCTTAGAGTTTCTTGGTGGTTGTTGGGGGTCAAGAGAAGATCTCGCAACTTGTTACTCTTGGTGAACACACTCGCAACTTGACCTCTCCATTGTCAGAGAGGCTCGGCATATTTTTGAAAGGCATCGGTGCTCGCCTATCTGCAGTGGAGAAGGAGCAACCTTAGTAAAAAAATCTTTCCTTGATATTGAAGCAAGACTCATTCATTTGAGTGCTTCAACAAGGAGTAGCGGAGACCGGGCGAGTCTCCAAGATCTCGGGACAAATCACCGTGTTTGATTTTCTTACTCTTTCTTAGTGCAAAATATTATTAAATTGTTTCAGTTTATTTACTCTTAGTCTTTTCCCTGCAAAAATTATTTTTAGTCAAAAAGTTTTGAAGCCTTCTATTCACCCCCTCTAGTCGGCATCATCGATCCTACAATGAGGACTTTCGATCGGGAGCTTCATAACCGGCAGGGGTCCCTTTTTGATGGGGGACTCCGCCTCGCCTCATACCCACAACGCAAAGCACTTACTCCCTGTCGTGGTATTGCGAATACCCCGGCAGGTTTTGAGAGTGATCCTAGCGAAGATTACGCGGCGCGGGTTGACCGGATGACCGGTCCTCCCCCGCCGGACAAGCACAAAGAATGACACACGGGTTTATACAGGTTCGGGTCCCGGTGGGGGCCCTAGTCCTGTCGACGCGCTCCTGACCGGAGTCGGCTGGGGAGGCTCTCTCCGGGGGAGAGGCTTCCGGAGCACGCCTGTGAGTTTAGCTATTCCAATAAATGAATCGATCCTTTACAACAGAGGGGTACAAGGGCTATTTATAGCCCCCAAAAAGCAGCAAAAAACCTAAACTACCCCGGAAGCCACCGTCGGATTGAAGGGCAGGACCGTCCTTCTCTCGGTCAAACGCCTTGGATGCTTGACAGGTGGTCGCTAGTTCCCGAGGTGCTCCTCGAGTGACCTGCACGTGATAAACAGTCCAATACTTTACCTTTAGGAGGGCGATGAGGCCCGGGACGGCGCTGGAGGCCATGTCCCGGGAGCCAAAAGGCGGCGCCCGGGGAGGCCCCGGAGGCCACGTCCCCGGGCAAATGGCGGCGCCCGGGGAGGGCACCGGAGGCCACGTCCCGGGAGCCAAAAGGCGGCGCCCGGGGAGGCCCCGGAGGCCACGTCCCCGGGCAAATGGCGGCGCCCGGGAGGGCACCGGAGGCCACGTCCCGGGAGCCAAAAGGCGGCGCCCGGGGAGGCCCCGGAGGCCACGTCCCCGGGTGAATGGCGGCGCCCGGGAGGGCACCGGAGGGCACGTCCCGGGAGCCAAAAGGCGGCGCCCGGGGAGGCCCCGGAGGCCACGTCCCCGGGCTAATGGCGGCGCCCGGGAGGGCACCGGAGGCCCCGTCCCGGGGCCAAAAGGCGGCGCCCGGGAGGGCATCGGAGGCCCCGGAGGCCAAGTCCCCGGGCAAAAGGCGGCGCCCGGGAGGGCACCGGAGGCCCTGTCCCGGGAGCCAAAAGGCGGCGCCCGGGGAGGCCTCGGAGGCCAAGTCCCCGGGCAAAAGGCGGTGCCCGGGAGGGCACCGGAGGGCCCGTCCCGGGAGCCAAAAGGCGGCGCCCGGGGAGGCCCCGGAGGCCAAGTCCCCGGGCAAAAGGCGGCGGCCGGGGAGACCCGGAGGCCACGTCCCCGGGCAACCATGACACAACTTACCTGGACTTAGTCCCGTGGAGATTTCCCCCGACACTCCCCAGTGTGGAGGGGGGGGACTAGCTGGAGAAATGTTTCCCAAGAAAACCGCGACAAGCGTACCAGGAAAATTACCAAATGCACCGGAAAAGTTGCACAAAGACAATGCAAACAAAAATCGCTTTATTGATTCAACAACGAATCGGGGGACAACCCCCCCCCCCCCCGGTGGGTCAAGGTATCCCAAGGACGGTAACGCCCGGGGCAAACGAGGTAATAGACAAGGTCCCCTGGAGGACAACCCCCTCCCGTGGGTAATGACCTAATCCTTGTGGAGGCCCTCAACAAGCTCCCAGGAGAGGTCCTTGTATAAACTCCTCACCCACCGGAAAGCTTTTCGGAGGATGACTTTGGGCCAATACTCGTATCCAACCGGTGGGAGTATTCGAAGTGGTGGGACCCTCTGCGACCCTAGCTTCGGGGGGGTCAACTCGGCGCCGCAATTATCAAAGTTATCTGAGTGCCACTCTAGGAGCCACCGCAACAGGCGTGTCTCCCAAGGGTGATTGCTCCCCTAGGATCCCCGGAAGGAAAAATCCCATCGACAGGCCCGGCAGCATAACCAACGCTCCCCCCAGTGGCAAGTCTCAGCAATGCTAAAGCTGCCTGGGCGTGCCCGGGTTGCGATTACCGGGTCCCCTGAGGGCCGGAGACCCTCCCTCTCAGAAACCTTTTTCTCGGACGCCTGCTTGCAACCGGAGGACAAGACTTAGCAAAAAAACAATTTCATTCCATCGGTAAATAATTACAATTTTTTGGGGCTTCCTCTAAGAAGCTGCCGAGAGCAAAAAGTCCTAGCAAAAATAAAAACCTATCTAGAGGCTGGGGGGACTCATACTTGCCCATCGACACACCCCCCGAGGACACCTACCCGACCATGGGCACCACTGTAACACCCTGAGTTAGGGGTGAAAATTTCCTTTTTCTTCAATAGCATGCATGCATGTATCTGTAGTAATAGTCAGATCAGTTTCTATCTCAAGCCCTAAAATCTCCAAAATCTATCCTGTGATCTCAAATCAAGATCAGATTGTTCAGATGTGATCTATTAGTTATCCTGAATCTAAAAGTCTTCAGAACCTAGATCCAATTCTATCTCTAAATTCCAGATTTATCAACTTCTTCTGTTTTCGAAAACAGAAATACCTTATATTACCCAAATACCCTAAGTTTCAGAAATACAGATTTAATCAAAATCTTGACCAAGTTCAGACTAGATTATTCCTGGAATACGATCATGGGTATGTCAATACCTTAATATAAAAAGTTGACAGCCAGATTCTGCCATCTAGACTCTTTTTACAAATTAGTCCAAGAATTATCGCAAAATAGTCCTTATCTGTTAACTGAAAATCCAAAAAGGCTAAAATCTCCAGATTAACTCCAAATTCAGAATTTCTTCGGCAAATCTTTTCAAAATGCTATTTGTCACAAGTTTCTCTTATGTTCAAATTCCAAAATCTCATCCTAAGTGCCAGAATTCAAAATCAAATGAAATTCAGATTTCAATTACCCTAAATTACCCTATTTTCAGTTTGTATCGAAAATTATTCAAATGTGTAAAATCTTATCATTTATCTTTGCCAAATATTCTGTTGAATATAATCTACCAGATTAGTGAAATCAAATTCAACTCTAACCTTCCAAATCTCCAGAATTACAGATTGGTCCAAATGAGAAAAACCAAATATTGCAAATTAGCCCATTTTCGACCAGGGCAACAGTAGCATTCGACCAGGCCGTTTGCTGTACACGACCAGGGCTCGCCGTGTTTCCTTGCGCCGTGCACGCTCGCCGCCGGCCAAGCTTCGCCGCACCTGTGACCGTGCATGCCAGTACGCACGTGTCCTCGCCTCAGCCGTCACCGTGGCAGCGTCGTTGCTACGTCGATGACCAGCGTTTGCTCTCGTGCGCGACCAGCAGCAGAAACACCAGGCTTTTGTCAGTTGCTTTTGCGTCGTGCCAGTTGTTGTCGCCACCGTGTGCTCTAGCGTTGCAAAGTCCCGATGAACCAACGTGGTGATCAGCTACAGACTTGTCGCCGTCGCAATCACCGCTCTTGCTGTGTCTTCGCCGCTGATGTTCAGCACGCAACCAATCGCATCACCAGCTGCCAAATCAATTCACTGCTCCCTCCTTGCAAGCTTCGCCTGACCTATTTATACACCACTGTACCCCAGCAACTTCTTGTTTCACTGGAAATCAGCTAAGTCTCGAAACTCTCCTGTTTTCGTCTTCTTCTCCGGCAAGCCGTCGAGGAGGCTCACGGTGCCAGCTTCATCCGTTGTACCAAACTCCAAATTGAATCCATCAGTGAGTTCCTCTACTTATCCTCTCTGTGTAGTACTGTTTAATTTCTCACCGGTGACCCCTAACGCCGGCGATCACCGGAATTGTCAATTGCCCTGTTCCTGTAATGTAGCTTAATTCAGCCCGAATTAGCTCTCGTATCTGTAATCAAAATTGATCAGTAAGCTAATTTAAGCAAGCCTGTGTATTTAGATTTCCAGTTTGAGCAAGAATCAAAGTTTTCCCCTAACCTGAGCTTCACTAGAAACCGGCGATCGTCGCCAGGCTTCTCCGGTGATCCTCCGGTCAATTTGATGTTACCAGAAGCTTTCTTATACCTCCTACATACTCTCCAAGCAAGGAATTAAGTTCTCTCGGCCTGTAACAAAAACCCCCAAATCCAGAGTTTCTTCTCCAGCGCCGATGACCGGAAAAGCTTGTTCCAGCCATTTCAGCCCTCGAAACCTTGTCATTTAGACGTGCCTTAGCCTCCTGAGCATTTTTGTCTTCTAGCCCGACACCTAGATCGGCCTAGATTGGAAGATATAACCATGCCAAGTTTGTGTCCAGAACTGCTCCAGTGCAGCCAGTTCATCTCTGTTCATCATCAAATTTCTTGCTTTCCAGTCATTTTCTGCCCTAGATCCTGTTAACTTAATTGTTCCTGTTACTCAAGCCTACCTCCCAGACAAAGTGGTGCATCATTTGGAGCTCCAGATCAAAAGTTATGCTAAGCCCTAGTTTTTGGCATTGTCAGCTCTATGCCAGAGCTTGCCAGCCAGTGGCATTGACCTTGTTTACCCACTTCTGGATGTGCAAATTGAAAACCACTTTGTCCACTAAATTTGTAGAGTTGTGATCTACATTTTATTCTACTACCACAAGTTGAGATGACCCCTCTATCATTCATCGACCCTATGTCAATGCTTTGAACCGAATGTCGACCTAAAGACATTCGCTGTTTTTGAGCGAACCAGTCGCAACCTTGATATCATTCTGATATTTTGAGACATTTGGAACCTTGTAAACCTTTGACAGCTAATCTTAACATTGGTTTCCTTAACTTAACCCTAATCAGCCTCTAAACCCAATCATTTCAGAATTATCAAGACTTCATCTTTGTATCATTGCATATAGTATAATAATGTATGGAAAAGGTTATGATTATTGGTTGTTTGTTTGTTTGGAGAGCAGATCAAGAGCCCGAGTTCGAGGACTTCACTGCGGATCCGACGTCGACTGCTGTATTTTACGACGCGGAAGGCAAGTCATATCCTTGGTCATCTTGAACCTATATTTTAAATGTTGCTATAATATAACCTTGAATATAGGCAATATTGCATGTGAAAGATTGAGAATGGTTGATTTATCAATTGGCAGTACTAGACTGGTTACCTGTAAAATGTGAAATAAACAAGTTTTGAGCCATGAATTATTATATGTATTTATATACTTATATTCATGAAATAAAACCCCTAGCCGTGACCAGAAAAATGGTATGGATGGCTGTAGCACTGGAGGTGCTAGAATGCAAAGGAATGCAGGCACTGAAGGTGCAGGGTTGTGGATGGTCTGGTCACTGGCATATAAGGACTAGAACCTTGTGTTGTGCGTCTAGTGGCATGAACAACGTGCTAACCGCAAGCCTGGTATGGGACAGGCCTGAACAAGTAATTATGTGGATCGCACATGAAACCCCTGCATGAGATGTGTAGTGATGCACGATAAACACGGAGCGCGGCTCCCACACATATCACTGAAGGTGATCAAGCACGCTGACCCAGTAATGGGAATAAGCAAAGGGGTGGAGGTTTGGATACAACCTGCCACAACTGTGCCTCGCTGAGAGCCACAGGGTCGGGGTTGAATTGTAAGTGATACATAATAAAAGTTCTTGTTATTTCCACCTTGCCGCTCACAGTATGAAGTGAGTCAGGGGTCCAATCATTTTGTTATGATAGGAAAGGTTTGAAAGTGGAATATCTTGCGGGTAAATTGGTACCTCTCTGCAGAGTTAAAAATGTATTCGAATACTCCGAGCTCCCGGGTTTTATAGGAGTCTGCTGCGGTGGATTAAATCCACGGGGTGTGACACAAGTACTATTTTCTAAATAAAATATGTTTAAATCAAGATTACCCAAATGACATGTGTTGTCATGATAAGGAGTGCTGCCGTGGGCTGTCGTGTGTCGACGTGTCGCGGTAGTGCTATAATCTAGTGAACATGATTGATGATGTTATATTATGAAAAGTGCTGCCATAAGATGAGAAAGAAAAAGATTATTTTACAAATATCCATAATTCTTGACTAGTCTAGGTTCATATCATCACTACTATATGTATCTACTCTTACCTATGACTTGCTGAGTACGTAAGTGCTCACCCTTGCAACATTCAACTCAATAGATGGAGCCTACTTTGATCAAGATGATGGCACGGAGTACTACGTGGATCCAGAAGGAGGAGAATCAGTTCCGCCAGAACCCTGAAGTGTGTTGTTCTGCCGTCAACTTCTTTTGTGGGAGGGTCACCTATCTTCTGCTGTGTAGTTAAATATTTTGCTAAACCCTGAATGCCTTGTAAGCATTGTAATCCTCTTTATGTAATATTAAGGCCAGCAGGCCACACTGCTTAATATTTTGTGAGTACTCTGTTGCAATGTAATATACTTCTGTGTTTGACTTATCCTGGGAAATCAAAGGTTTGTGAGAATGAGACTAGCTGCAGCGAGCTAGGTCTCTACAGGAGTAGTCGTTGTCCCAGTCTCGGGGCGCGACAACCACTGGCTCCGGGCCTGCGGGTGACGTCTCCGGCGCCCCGACAACCTGATCGAATAGGGCCCCCACCAACTCCTCGAGGTGCGATCATCACAACTCAAAGAAGTCTGGAAAGGTCCGGGGGATCAGCTTCCCGATAACCTCGGCGCTTTGTCCCTAGTGCTCGACGAGGGCGGCTACTAGGGCTATCACTGGGGCCACTAGCCCCCGAGCCTGGCCATCTGCCGCCTCCGAGATCAAGGAGACCTGCATGTCGTGAAAACACGTCTGAGGCCTCTGCCTCCCCAGTAAGGCCTCGTTCCGCTCGCAACTCCTCCCGCAACCAAGCGATGACGTCTTCCAAGGCCACGAGCCGAGCCCGGACCACGGCCAGCTCCCCGAGCACCATGTCTTTCTCAGTGCACTCGGAGGCTAGCTCCTTCTTGGCGTCCCAGAGGTCAATGATAAACCGCACCCGGAGGCCCCGGGCCATGGCCATGGTCTACAAAGAGCGTATATGTAAAAACGCAAAACATGGCGTGAAGCTGCACAAGGGGCGTCCGGCGAATCACGCTTACCTGGAGTCCAGAGGAGATCATCTCCTCGCAATGCTCCTCAACAGTCCCCCGTTGAGTGTACCTCCAGACCCAGGGAGTAACGAGCCCCAGTGAAAAACAGTGCGCCTCACCTGGGGACAGTAGGGCCGTATCCCCCTTGGCGCCATCAGTGCCCCCCGGGGATTTCCTCCGCCCAGAGGACTCCACCCCCATCGCGACGTCACCTTCTGGGAGCTCATCATCTGAAGAACTCAAGGATATGTCTACTGGGGCAGCCGGGACGCCGGGGCGGACGAAGAGACCTTTACCCTTCCCGGGCGGGGGTGGCGCCAACGCCACCAAGAGATCCTCTACTGGAGGGCCCGTCACGGGGCCAAAATCGACGCTATCCGGGGAGGAGCCCCCACCTCCCGATAGCGAACTACGGCACGTCACCGTGTCGACTGGGGGGTGGCCACCGAGGGCACACGCGTCGGAGAAGGGGTCGGCGCGTAGTTCCCCGAATCGGACCCCTCGTCTCTGGCCCCCGTACCCCCGAGGGGGTCCGACTCCCCCAGGGCGTCTCGTATGGCGGTAGGCCCCGCCGTGCCATCAGAAGCCCCGAAGGGGCCCCACTCTTGGGGGTGAACCCCCTCTTGGGGCCTGGTAGGGATCGATGTGATGGGACGTGGGGTGGTCCGATCTTTCGATGAGAACGACATCGATTTGTGAAGACGACTCTCACGATCTGGCTACCAACCATACACGACTGATACGCCCTGGCAATCTCTGAACCAACTTCGGATTGTTATCGACCAAACTAGAAGCACGATCGACTTGATCACGAAGATCTATCCCTACAAGCGATCGAAGAACAAGCAAGAACAAGACAAACAAGCAATCTAAAATTGCAAATATAGATTGAATCACGATAATGAGTTGGGGTTCTGAATACATATATTGATGTTGATCTAGCCGACCAAGAAGAATATCTCAATAGCTTCACAAAGGAAAGACTACGACAAAACAAAACCCACGGAACCCTAATGGTTCAGCCAGATTATAAAGAGGAGGTAAAAGAGGTCGGTGGCCAGATAAGGAAACCTGAAACTGACATGGACTCTTTCCCTATTCGGACTCTAACTCGATATATGGGCCTTGACCAAACCAAAAGGTGACACAGTACCATAACATAACTAAAATAAACCTAGATAATTATGGTATGATCGATGGTCAGGCGGCAGCACCGTTATCCCAATCAGTTGGTCGAACAGCAACTCCATCGATCCTTTCGGTCCTCCAAAGCAACACTGAGGTTCCTGATAAGAATAAGATCACAGGCATCAGGCAGCATCGAGTTCAAAGTATATGAATGTATTCCAATAAATGAATTATATGAATGTATTCCAATAAACGAATTTACCTGACAATTAAGTTGACGTGCGCGTGCTCTAGTGATTGGTCCTATTGATCGGTGAGGAGCAATAGAAGTTGTAGGATCGATAGCAGTGATGTCCTCATCACGACGTCCTCGAGGTGGCAACGACCAGAGCCTTCACCGACGAGGCACCAGAAGTGCCAGCAGTTGAGGCGGGAGGTCTCGCCCAAGTTTCCCCAGGGCTTTTGTGCGCCCGGGCAGGCTTGGTGTCTGGGCCCTCGGCCACCTCCCTGCCTCGCTTATGTGACCTGGGGGTGGGAAGAGGCGCCCGGGCGGGAAGGCTTAGCCCAAATGCCTCCGCCACAAGATTCCGGGGAGGACCCTCCCCGATGACGCGCATGACCCGTTCGTGCTCGTCCTCGTAATATCTCCTAAGAAGGTTCATGGCCTTCTCCCGGGAGGAGTTGTAGGATCGAACTGAAAGGGAAGAGGTTAGAACACACACGAAAGAGGGTCAAAGCCTAGGATGGTTCTAGGGGCTTATGCTTGGCCAATGGCATCTGCTGTGGCCGGTGAGCGGGGCTAAGACCGAGTCCCCTTCAGCCGGCAAAAGGCGCAACCCGGAGGAGTGCCATCTCCTCCACGAAGTCCCGCATGGACCTCTGGGCCCGCACCACCATCATCTAGGTGAGGACTCCAACTCCTCATCGGACCACACCGAGGCTTTGGGACCCGTGGACTGACAGTAGGAAGAAGGCTCCGCAGAGTACCTCACCTTCGGGTCCCCTACCCGGAGGTAGAACCACCTCTAAAACCAGTCTCCCCAATGGTTTCAAGAGGACTGTACCGGGTACTCGACCATCCAGGAGGGCACCAGCTGCATCATTATGGAGCGAAGGCCAACTTCGGTCCATTCTTAGTGACTGGCGAGCCCCTCGCCGAGGGCTCATAGAAGTAGCGGAGCAACCGGAGAGTCGGCCTCTTCTCGGTTGCTGTCTGGCACAACCACACGAATAACCCCATTCGAATGAGGGCATTCGGGGTTAAGTGGTTTAGCGTGATCCGATATTACCGGAGGAACTCCTTGAGCATGGGATGCACCGGGAGACAGAGGCCGGCCTCGACGAAGGCCTCAAAAATAACCACCTACCCATCCCGGGGACTGGGTGTCACCTCCTCTGGCCCGGGAATCCAAATGTCCCCCTCCGCAAAATACCTCTGGTCCAAGAGAGAGGTGAGGTCTCTTGCGGTGAACTCGGTAGGCCCAAGGTAATCCGAGGTGGCATCGTCTGGGGCTATGTCTGGACCTTTCCCACGACCTTGCGGCGCCATTGTCTCAAGGGAATGTCAAAGTGTCCGAAAGAAGGAACCGAGAAAGGTGGCTAACCGGGGGGTTTGGTCTCCGGGAGAGCGAAGAAGTTAGTTACCGGGTGAGGAGTTCGAAGTGACGATTGTGAATGAGTCGGCCGAAGCCCCCCCATTTATAAGTGGGGGCAAGGTCATGGATGGGCACCACTTGTCCCCCGGGAGGATCTGAGCCATAGATTTGAATTATTGCTCAAAAATCGAGGCACCACGCGAGAAATAACGCACCACACTGGTGCTGCATGCGGGGATCGAGGGGTCGCGTGGGAATTGCCCCGGAAGTCGAAATGTCGGGTGTGAATCGATGCGTTGCACGTGGACCCGGGCGCTGCACGAGAGACGAAGAGTCACCCGGGGTTATCGAAATGACTCTCCGGAAAAAGTTCAACACACCCTCTGGAGTCACTCTGTGTCTCCGGGGGCCTGGGGACTGCTATTGGGGGAAATATCCAGACAGTCACTGCGGCAGGCCACAGGTCCCGTGGCCCTAAGTACCCTAGTGTAACATCCCTATTTTTGGCTATCTTTTCTACTTGCGAGTCAGCATATCTTCTTTGGAATCCCTGATGTCTCAACCCTATCTTGATCTTAGGTATGCCACTACCTTAACCTAAAAATCTATGGGCCACTGGGTCCTCGTCGTGATCTGTTGTTAATTTCAGACGTGGCATTTCTAATATACATCGAATGTGTGAATTGTTGTATTTGTATATTGTTGTATATTTGTGTATCATGTATTGCTAATTGGGACATGAACTTGAATGTGCAGGGAGTATTTGTGTATTTAATTGTATTGGTAGGTAGGTGTGTATTTGTACTGCCGTTTCAGACATGCACTTCAATTTGTGAACTGGCATGTGTATGTTTGTACCTGAATTTGTATTGGTGAACTGGCATGTGTATGTTTGTACCTGAATTTGTGAACTGGCATGTGTAATTTCTTTGGCAAGATGAAGTCCCAAGTACCTAAGAAAAGTATTTTTGTGTCTCCTAGTTAATCCAAAAATTAGCATTTCTTGAAATATATTGCTTTATCTTCTAGTTAAGATCCGTTTGATGTAAGATATGTTTGATGTAAGATCTGTTTGATGTTACATTGATATGATTCCTTGAATGTGAGAAATGGCATGTGCATGTTTGTCCCAGTTTGGTACCAGTACCTCCTCTAACGGTAAGTACACATATTTACCGATAGGCAAACACATATATTTGCTCAGTCATGCATATTCTAACGGTAAATACACATATTTACCAATAGAAAAACTCTTGCTCGTGTGTCATGCATCATCTAACGGTTCGTACACATATCTACCGATAGAAAAACTCATGTGCGTGCTGTGTCATGCATGATCTAACGGTCAATACACATATTTACCGAAAGAAGAAGTCCTGTACTTGCTCGGTAATGCACATTCTCTAACGGTATGTGTGTGTTTTTACCGATAGAATATGTGAGCGGCAAATTACCTAAGTTAGTCTGACGGTTATTTCATGTATTTACCGTTAGAAAAATGTCCATTATAAGGAAAACCCCACTTGTGCATTGCTGTGCTGCTCTTTAATTTGTTCTGTTGCACTCTGTGTCCCTCTGTTTGTGACGAAAGTTCCAGCTACACTGCTAGGGTGATCAGCGCAGGCTGGAGGGAAGTTGATTGCGCCCCTCTATTTAAGGTACGCTTAATCCTCGACACCTATCTCTCTCTCCCTTAGATCTCCCTTCCTCTCGACTTGCAAGCTAGCTGTATTGTGTAGTTCCAAGTTTGTAGCTCTAAGCTTGGGAGTTTGGTAGCTGGAAATGCGTCATGTTTTAGGAGCTAACTAGCTTGTATTGTGTAGTTAGCTAGGTTAATTAGTGTTAATTTCATCAGGCTAGGGTTCAACACATGTATCTGTTCTAAGAGGCTGTACATGTACATATACATAACTTAATCGGGCAGGTTTCATGCATGGCTTACTCGTTAAATTTTGTTAATTGTAGATGGACAGGAAATATTGGATGTATGGAATAAAACGTACTACTCTTGAATATTTGGATGGTGTGAATGAGTTTATTAAATTTGCTGAGCAACAAAAGGAGAGGAAGCGAGAGAAAAATATGCTCTGTCCTTGTACAGATTGTATGGACTTGAAGAGGTTTAGCAACTCTGATCAAATTAAGAGTCATTTGATTCGTCGTGGTTTTAACGCGCGATACACCAGTTGGATATGGCATGGCGAAGATCTTGAGGAAACAAGCACCACTACTACCAATCAGCACGACTCGGATGTGGATTGCAATAATATCGATGATCATCCCAATTTTGGTAATGTTCATTCCGATGTGCACGTAGATGATGATGATGACAACCTAGATGAGATGTTACGTGATGTAGAGGAAGATTACAACGAAAATGACTTCTGTGAATTTGAGAAACTGATTGCTGACTCTGAGAAGCCTCTGTTCCCTGGATGTGCAACATTTACAAAACTGTCTTCTGTGCTGAGATTATATAACTTGAAAGCAGGAAACGATTGGAGTGATAAGAGTTTCACGGCACTATTAGATCTTCTAGCGGACATGCTTCCAGAGGGAAATGAGTTGCCAAGATCTACTTACCAAGCCAAAAAACTGTTGTGTCCGTTGGGAATGGAAATCGAAAGAATACACGCATGCCCAAATGATTGTGTGTTGTACCGTAACGAGTACTCCAGTTTGCATGTTTGTCCAAGATGCGGTGCATCGAGGTATACGCATAGGGACCGGATTGACAGTGAACGTCACGAGGTAAGGAAAGGACCCCCGGCAAAAACTGTGTGGTACTTGCCTGTGATACCTAGATTGAAGCGGCTGTTTGCAAATCCGAAAGTCGCGAAGCACTTGCGTTGGCATGCTGAAGCCCGGAAACAAGGCGGAAAACTGAGACACCCAGCTGATTCTATTCAATGGAGAAACATCAACAGAACATTTGCTAAGTTCGGCGGCGAACTTAGGAATGTAAGGTTTGGGCTGAGTACAGATGGTATGAACCCACATGGTAATATGAGCAGCCGGCACAGCACTTGGCCGGTTCTTTTATGCATCTACAATCTTCCTCCTTGGTTATGCATGAAGCGCAAGTACATCATGATGGCGTTACTAATCTCAGGACCCAGACAACCCGGAAATGATATTGACGTGTTTTTAGCGCCTTTAATCGAGGACTTACAGAAATTGTGGAGCGAGGGTGTGCAGGTGTGGGATGCATACAAGAAAGAGAATTTCATCTTGCGGGTCCTGATATTTTGCACCATAAATGATTTTTCGGCCTACGGCAATTTGTCGGGGTACTCCTCTGGTCGCAGCAGCTGGTGGCTGCTGGTCGAAACAGCCATTTGGACTGATTTGCAAATTCTGAAAATTAGCTGTGGACTGAATTGTAATTTCTGATTTAGAGATAGTTGATTTGCAATCTGATTTCACAGCTGAGTATAAACTTATACCTTATACTCATCTAGCAAGAGATTTGATGAAATCTGGTACGATTTGATGATTTTCGACATAAATCAAAAATAGGGTACTTTAGGGTACAATAGAATCTGAGTTTTATCAATTTTGAATTCTGACATCTAGGATGAGATTTTGTAATCTGGACAGAAGGGTAAATTGTATCAAATAGCATTTAGAAATGATTTACTGAAGAAATCTTGAATTTGGAGTTGATCTGAAGATTTTAGCCTTTTCGAGTTTCCAGATATCAGATAAAGGACTGATTTGCGATATAATTTGGACTGATCTGTGAAAAAGACTTAGATGAAGAAATTTGACTGCTAACTTTCTGGGTTAAGGTATTGGCATACCCATGATCATAGTCCAAGAGTAATCTGATCTGAATTAGGTCAAGACTTGACTAAATCTGAGTTCAGAATATTTAGGGTAATTAAAATAGTAATTTGAATTTCTGTTTTCGAAAACAGAAAGAAATTGATAAATCTGAAAGTTAGAGATGGAATTGAATCTAGCTTCTGAAGACTTTTATGTTCAGAGTAACTGATAGATCATATCTGAGTAATCTGATCTTGATTTGGATTCACAGGGAAAATTTTGAGATTTTAGGGTTTGAGATAGATATTGATCTGGCTACTATTACAGATACATGGTATCATGCATGCATGGTGTTCATGAAAAGAAAGTTTTTACCCCTAAACTCAGGGTGTTACATAACCTTTGGTGGTACAGAGCAAGAATGAACTCTCGGTCCTGATGCTCTAGTAGTGCCCTTGATATGTATTCCTCCGCATGTGCTTAGTCACGCTTTAGCATCGTGAGGTTTATTTTGTCTAGGTCGAGGAAACCCACCTTGTCACATGCCCTCATCGACGCCAGCCTATACATGCACCTGGAAGCAAAGTAGACATTAGTAAGTAGTGCATACAAAGTGATTAGATTTATGAAATGAACTGTGATAACTTCACACAACAGCAAACTCACAGGACTCCAGTCCGTATGATGGACATATCAATCTCCCGCCAGTTGAGGAGGTCGAACAAATCCTCGTGGGCCACCGATATGCTCCCGGCCTAACGGTGAAAATGACCTGGCCTGAAGTGAACTAAGAAGTTGATGTGGTGCCTAGACCGGGTCAGGTACCACTCGTGGAGACTTCTGGTTATTTGATCCATATTGCGTAGAAGGTACTCCGACATGAGTGGGAACCTGTTCTTGAACGTACCCGGCTGGCTTTGTTTCGCCTAGCCTTTGGCCTTGCCCTTGCCTTTGGGTGGGGAGCAAGTGTATATCTTCGAAGGTTGGGGCGCGGTGCCGCCGGCCTCATTTGATGGCGAAGGGTTTGAGGCTGTCGGAGGAGGCATGGGGGCCGAAGGAGCTCGGTCATGCGTTGTGCTGGGGGTGGTGTCCTCAAGAAGTGAGCTGGCATCCATCGTCCACTTTAAGTTACGAACGCGTAAGTTAGATTTTGCAAATTGAGTATATTAACTGAGTTGTAAGCTAGAATGGCTAGGGTTTACCTCGTATAGTCTAACACCCTTCTTGGACCACTGTATGTACGAGCCCAATGCCTCACCAATTGTTCGCATTTCATCTGTTGGGACGGGCAACAGAAAAGAGCTGTAGCCCGGGAGGGTCATGTCCACCTGTACCTTTGCGAATCCAGGCTCCAGAGGTACGCAGTGGATCCGGACATCCTCCCAAGACTGATATACAACCCGGTTTGCAACCACTACAGGTTTGTCGCCTATGTTGATCAATAGGCTACAGCTCTCCGGCTTCTGCAATTTGTAACAATTATAACAGGTTAGCGAAACAGTTCTAACGTAACGGGAGTGGCATAAACTGAACTGCATATATAGCTCAAGAGTTGCAATACCTCAATTAGGTCCACCGGATCCACTTGAACCTTCGAGCCGCAACTACTCGGCCTGGCAACATTGACCTCGGCAGCTGGATCTAAACCCTTGGACTACACAACTCGGCTGAGGTGTTCATACTTCTCGTTCATTTGAGCGAACATGTCTGCGAATTGTGCAGTCACATCTGACCGTATCTTCTGATACAACTCCGATTCCCTTTCCTTCCAGCTGCAAGCCTTCTTCGCCTTTTGCTCGAGCTCCGAGAAGCCTTCCTTCCATGGCACCACACCCCCCACGGTTCGCGTCCGCCCTGGATGCTCCTTGTTCCCTAGAGCCCGGGTAAGGATGTCGTTCTCCCTAAGTGGAGTGAACAATCCCTCGGTCGCCTCCTTTGAGCAAGAGATCTGTTATATTCAAACCTCTCCATTGTGAGGAAAAAATATATACAAACTTGTGCGCACACTAGTGATCATAGTTTTTTCTACCACACTCTATGATTCCAACCAGGAAATTAGCCAACTTACGATTTGCTGCACGACCTCGGCGTCCCTGGGGTTTGGGAACTCCACAGTCCCCGTGGACGACATGGTCCCTCTGGCCAGCCACTAGCACTTGCATTGCGGATCACGGATCTCGGAGCACTACTACAGAAATGCAATCCACTAACCCATATCTTCTAACGGTTATAAGCAATTTGGGAAAAATCCGTTAGAATAGGACGACAGCGGTGGAGAAGAGGCTTTTTACTATCGGTTGTATACTGGTACACCGTTAGTGAAATGCAAACATTTTTTACTATCGGTCATTACTGTACCAACCGATATAATAGATGAAATAGTACTATCGGTTTTTCTTTCGTAACTGATAGTGAAATTATGGACTTTATACTATCGATTCGTACTGTACCAACCGATATAATAGATGAAATAGTACTATCAGTTTTTCTTTCGTAACTGATAGTGAAATTACAGACTTTATACTATCGGTTCTTACTATACCAACCGATATAATAGATGAAATAGTACTATAAGTTTTTCTTTCGTAACTGATAGTGAAATTACGGACTTTATACTATTGGTTACTACTGTACAAACCAATATAATAGAGTAAATTTTACTATCGGTTATATAAAACAATCTGATATTAAAATGACGTCATACAAACAAATGGTTATGACAGTGGGGACCTTATTTTACTATCGGTTGTGTTTTTGAACCGATAGTAAAATTGTACAACTTATCTCGACCCCTGCTCTGCGCTCTGCATCCTCGATTCATTTCTACCGTACGTGCATCCACGCTCCAAGCTAGAGTGATCTGGAGAAGCTAGCTGAGAGGTTGATAATTCGATCGCCCTCGGTATTGTCATCTTCTCATCACCTCTCTCTCTCTCTCTCGATCACTCTTTCATACTCTCCCTCTCTCTCTACTTGCAATTCATTAAACTAGATACATGTAGCTCCAAACTAGCTAGAAGGCTAGGTTGGCTAGCTAGCTATAGCTTGCTAAAGTTAAGCCGCTAGCTAGCTGGCTCTTCCAATTAATGCATCAAGTTAATTAGGGTTTCATATATATCCATTTAATGTAATTAAGCAGCAGTACACACATATGGCCTAGCTAATTGATGATGTTTCATGCATGCATGCCCTGAGTCATTAATTATTTATTTCAATTTGTTAATTTTGTGAAATAATTGTGTCGTGATATTGCGAATACCCCGGCAGGTTTTGATAATGATCCTAGCAAAGATTACGTGGCGCGGGTTGACCGGATAACTGGTCCTCCCCCGCCGGACAAGCACAAGAAATGACACACGGATTTATACAGGTTCGGGTCCCGGTGGGGGCCCTAGTCCTGTCGACGCGCTCCCGACCGGAGTCAGCTGGGGAGGCTCTCTCTGGGGGGGAGAGGCTTCCGGAGCACGTCTGTGAGTTTAGCTATTCCAATAAAAGTGTTCCGATCCTTTACAACAGAGGGGTACAAGGGCTATTTATAGCCCCAAAAAGAAGCAAAAAACCTAAACTACCCCGGAAGCCACCGTCGGATTGAAGGGTAGGACCGTCCTTCCCCCGGTCGAACGCCTTGGATGCTTGAGTGAAGATGTACTTTAAACTCTTATGGTCAGTGTACAGCTCACACTTGACTCCGTAGAGGTAATGTCGCCAGATCTTCAGGGCAAAGACGACAGTAGCTAGCTCCAAGTCATGAGTGGGATAATTCATTTCATGGGCCTTCAGCTGTCGAGATGCATATGCAATTACTTTTCCGTCTTGCATCAGAACGCATCCCAATCCGGCTTTAGATACATCACAGTAGACGATAAAGTCTTTTCCCGTCTCGGGTAGGGCCAAGACAGGTGCTGTCGTTAACTTCTCTTTGAGATCCTCGAAACTCCGTTCGCACTTTTCAGTCCACTCAAATTCAACATCCTTCTTTAGTAGGTTGGTCATGGGTATTGCTATTGTCGAGAATCCTTTAATGAACCTTCGATAATACCCTGCCAAGCCTAGAAAACTCCTTATGTCTGTGGTGGTCTTAGGTCGTTGCCATGCTAGTACTGCTTCCACTTTTGCTGGGTCCATTGAAACACCTTGTCCGGAGATGATGTGACCTAAGAATGAGATTTGGTCCAGCCAGAATTCACATTTGCTCAGCTTGGCATATAGTTGGTTTTCTCTAAGTACTTGTAGAACTTCTTGCAAGTGTTCTGCATGTTTTTCTGCATCTTGAGAGTATACCAGAATGTCATCTATGAAAACCACTACGAACTTGTCCAGGAATGACATGAACACTTTGTTCATTAAGTCCATAAACACAGCGGGTGCATTTGTCAATCCAAAGGGCATGACCAGGAATTCGTGATGCCCATACCGCGTCACAAATGCGGTTTTCAAGGTATCTTGTGCTCGGATCTTTAGCTGATGATACCAAGACCTAAGGTCGATTTTTGAGAATACAGTTGCACCCTTCAGTTGATCGAATAGATCATCTATTCGAGGTAGTGGGTACTTGTTCTTGATAGTCACGGCATTTAAGGCTCGGTAGTCAATACAAAGCCTCATACTGCCATCCTTCTTGCGCACAAACAGTACCGATGCTCCCCACGGTGATACACTCGGTTTGATATAGCCCTTATTGGTTAAGTCATCCAATTGTTTCTTAAGTTCTACCAACTCTTTGGATCCCATACGATATGGTCGTTGAGAGATTGGGCTTGTTCCTGGAATTAGATCAATGGTAAATTCTACTTCTCTATCTGGTGGCATTCCAGGTAACTCCTCTGGGAAAACATCTGGGTACTCACTGACCACATGTATCTGGTTTACTTTCATACTTTTGGTGGCCATATGAGTACCGGTGTCTGTGAAAGTCTTCTCTCCAGTGAAGATAATTCGGGTATTGTCATCTTTCTTCAAGGATACTGTCTTCTTTTCACAATCTACAGTTGCTCCGTTTAGGGCTAACCAATTCATTCCCAAAATAACGTCTATATCTTCTAAGGGCACAACTAATAGGTTAGCTTTAAACTCATTCCCTAGGATTTCAATTACCTGTCCCTGCCTTTCGTGCCTTACCACCATTGGTCCTCCAGGTGATTGCATGTGCATTGGTTTATCTAAAGTACTACAGGTTAAGTGGTGTTGGTCGAGGAAGTATTTAGATATAAGGGAATGGGTTGCACCTGGATCAAATAGTACTAAACCCGAGCCAGGAGGTATGGATAGTTTACCCGTGATAATGTCTGAAGCTGCTCCGATTTGGTTGATGCTTACGTAGTTCAGCTTCCCTTGCGTCTTCGAAGTTCTTCCTCGTCCTCGGCCTTGACCAAAAGTGGTCATCGGCTTATTGTCTTGTCCTCCGCCTTCAGAGGTAGGATTGATCTGCATCGGAGGTCTGAAAGGGGGTCGCCATTGAGGTCTTGGCTGGTTCCGTCGGGGACATTGGTTGAGACGGTGTCCCAGTTGACCACATCCAAAACATGCACCGCTTGCCTTGTTACAATCTTTCGCTAGATGCGGTCCCTTGCAAAAAGTGCATTGTATTTGTTGTGGTTGCTTAAATGGTGCACTGGGTCTATACCTTATCATTATTGGCTGCTTCCCCCGTTGCTGTTGCATTGGTGGTCGAGGGTCTGGCCTTTTTCCGCCTTTCTTCGTCCACCACCATCTGGTGGCTCTCTTGTGTGATAGCGCACGCGGTCTACCAGGTCTTGAAATTCTGTGATCTTTACTAACCCCAGCTGCAGTTGCAGCACTGGTTGCAACCCTTCTAGAAACCGATCAATCTTCCGCTCTTCAGTATTTACATCGTCCGGGGCATATCTAGCCAGATGGTTAAATTGATGCAAATACTCGGTTACTGACTTATAACCCTGTTTTAAATTGCGGAATTCCTTCTTCTTGATAGAGATGATACCCATTGGTACGTGCACCTCTCTAAATTTCTTTTTAAACACTTCCCAGGTGATTGGCTGATCCGATGGCCTCATGCTTTTAAAATTTAGCCACCAAGTGGCTGCAGGGCCAGTTAGCTGGTGCGAGGCATATAGCACTTTCTCCTCGTCCGAGCACCTTACGGTCTCCAGCTTCCTTTCAACCGTTATTAGCCAGTCATCAGCCTCCAAAGGCTCCTCTGCTTTTGAGAAGCAGGGTGGTTTAGTCTGCAAGAAATCGGTCAGCTTAACTCTACCCTCTTCCAGGCTCGATGCTCCTACTCTGCCTTCTTTTATCACTCCCACCAACTGTTCGATGACCTTGTCATGATGTTGTTGGAACTCTCGGCGTGTGGCTTCCATCCATCGATACATTTCTATCATCGTTGCCTGCCCTTCTGCAGATGCAGGATGTGCGGGCATCTCCACCCCGGGACTAGTGGGTATTTCTGTTCGCTCGTCTCCATTCCTGCTACCTCCTCCTTCCATTTTGGCGATGGTTGGGTTGCTGCAGAACGTGAAAATGCGCGATCAAGTCGCACAATTCTCAGGGTATGCACCACCCTAAATTAAAAAGCAAAAGAATGCAGGTAACACAAGTTTCCTAGCAACCATGCTCTCACACATAATCACATAACTTGGAACCAAATATGTACAACAAAAGGGGGTGTCACTTAACCCCTAATATAATTACATCACAAAATATAAAGTTTTTGAGGGACGGAGGTGTCCATTTACGTCGGTAGATCGAAGCTACCTAGTCGCTCACGTCCCAACAAAAGGTCAGGCTTCTCCGGTAACATCGGTATGGTCAGGGGTATCCACGGGTTGGAGGGCGCCGAGCACTGCTCGATGCCTCCCCTGGGCCTTTGCGGCAAGGAGTCGGAGTATACTCCTCTGTGGTGCTCTCGTCTGGTAGCACCTCCTCGGGTTCTTCCTCCTCGGAGTCGCTGCTGATCTCGATTGCTGCTCGAAGGGATGGTGAAGATGTACGGGGCTTCTTGTTACGACCATCCGGGTCAGTCTTAATAGGTTGACGATGTTGGCGCGAACATGAGGCGGGTTCATCCTGCTTCGCCTTCTGAATCTCCCGAAGCTTCTCGTGAAGTTCGGCGGCCTCATCCAGAAGCTTTTGGTGGTCAATCAGCAACATTTCATAGCAATCATACTGAGCCTGGATAAGTAGGGCCCAATGATTTCATGAAATGACACTGAGGTGGAGGCTCCCATGGATGATCCACCATCTCTGCGATCTCCAAACATCGGTCGACTCATTGGCATATACCCAGGCTGCCCCTCCCGTGGCAGAGTCATCAAGGGTAGAACCCGATAAGGATGATTGGCAAAGTGGGCAGAAAAAGCTGCTCTCAGGAACAAGGTAGCCTGCCGGGCAACATCCTGGACCGCGGCCCACAGCACCAGTCGGTTGCTGCGGAAAGTTGAGGTCGATGCACCCATGGTCGAGGTCACCTCTAGCTGAAGCATCACTCGGTGAACAGCACGGGTTTCCCCCAAATACTCCACTGCCTCCGTGTAGTGGGGAGGAGAGATAATGCCTAAGACGGCCAGGACACGTTGAAGGAAAAACACCCATGGCCCGATAATCTGCTCTCATGCTAGGTCTTGTCTGGCCATTCTTACAAAACAAATAACTTAAGTCAGTACCTTTTTGGTGGTAGCAATAAGAATATAGGAAAGAATCCAATAGTATTTATCTTAAGGTATAGTACGGTCTCTACTTAGTGTAGTTCGATCGCACTTAGGTCCCTAATCATGCTCTGATACCACCTGCGGCGACCTGACATACCGCCCACGTGGCAGTACGTCCAGTCTTTGAACATTTCCGAATAAAACCATCTTATCCGAGAATGTTCGTTACAGAGTAGCGAGCAGAAACATGACATAATTAAACATGGTCCAATATAACGACGCGTCTAGTTACATACAAAAGCATAAGCATACTTATTGAAAACAAAATACAGCAATTAGGGTATTCTTATGGCGGTCACTCTTCGTCTTCGGTGTTGAAGTAGACCCCATCAAGCTCACAGTAGGATTCTCCGGGATAAGCTTCTTGATCTGGTCGTCCGGTCGACGTAGCATCACCCAAGGAGTATTCAAAGTCTAACAAGGAAATATCATAGCAAGGATGAGTGCCGAGGCACTCAGCAAGCAATTCAAATGTATAAATGCACCATGCAAACCTTAGCTAGTCAAAGAGTTATTAGAGTATATTAGCAAAGACGGTTTTGACTCAAAATTCATTTGTGATTGTAAGAGACTCCGGTTATTAAGTAAAACACTACTGAACATTTTCACCACAGGGTGAGACCACCTATAGGTCTCCTTTCCTGCCGCTACGCAACTTCCAACCTGGAAGTAAGGAGTGAATATCCACGTTTTACTATGCAGAGGGGTATCACTTTACCCACAGAATCTCTTGATTACCATGTCGGTGTTCATCAACAGTGCTTCGCATTTCTTATAATGCGTGACATCATCAAGAGAACAAAGCCTTTTTCAAACCCTTCCACTAGTTCCCTCCACTGGTATGGTGCCACCATACCTGTGTAGTCGGACACATCCGCTACACCCACTGTGAGCCTATAGCTCCAAGCCCGCCTCGGGTCGGTTCTTTCATCATAATACAATATACATATACGTTCCCAGTGTGGAGGTGTACTAGCGTCCAGATAAGATACTTGACTAGGCCCGTCCCATACCAGGTCTGTGGTCGATACGGGTATTACGGCGCTGGGTAGAAATGACAGCTGGTTATGTCCTTACTTTCATAAACATACTTTAATACTAGATTCGAGCCCTCCTTCGGCTCTCCTCCAGTTACACTTTATCCATTAAGACACCGACTCTTCCATTATGACCAACATTTATAAAATACTTTTGATGCAAGATGGTATAGCTACATAGATTATCAGATATAGTATAGCCAAATAAAAGCAATAAAACACGATCAATATGGTCAAGAACAAAACTTGCCTGAAGTAGCAAGATCAGGATCCAAAATATGAGCGTCGCCTTGGAAATCCTCGTTCAGCTCCGCTCCTATAAGTAAAACAATCGCGTATATAAATTCCTAAGGAAAATGCTAATAAATGCTATGCAGCGATGCAGAACTTAGGTGCTAATCGCTCTCGCTCTATCGTGGTGATCACTCTCCCAGGTAAAAATAAGAAAACATATTTTATTTATTTGAACTGCATGATGGAATTATACAACTACTTTGAGTTGAGTAGTTTTCAAAAGGAAATAATATTTGTTTTATGACCTTTAAAATCATTAAGTCAAGATGTTGATTTAGTGCTAAGACTATCTAATTTCTATACTAAATGATTAGCTGTTTGAAATAAAGATAATTGATATATTTAAGGCTCTTTTTCCTATGTAGAAAATTACATGAAAATGATGAAAATAGCATAAATTAATTTATTAAAGAGTAATAATATAATTTGTATGCATATACATATATCTAATCTTGATTAAACTTTAATTAACTAGGTGTAATTTAAGAAATTGCTAAAGGTAGATTAATTAAGAATATTTAGCTAAATAAGGATTGAAACTAATAATTTATGTTAGTTTGCTCTAGAAAGAAGTTCATGTATTTATGCATGACTCATTTCTGTTAAAATTAGGAGTACAGATATATGTACAGTTATATGTATGTGTACAGGTTTGTAAAAATATATATATATATCAGGGAATTTACAAATACCAATAAATCAGAAATATTTTTTTAAACAAGTTTCTAAGTTTTATTATGTTTGAATTAGGATTTAAACAATGCTTAATTAAGCCCTTAATTATGTTTTAGAATTAAAATTAAAACTACAGAAATGAAAAAGGATTAGAAAAATGGAAATAAAATGAAAAACATAATTTTTAAACCTTGGGCTGGCCCAGGGCCCATTCTACCTCTCGGCCCACAAACACACACACACACACATAACACACGCACGCACCCACGGCTCCAGCCGCCCCTAACCTGAAGTGATCCCGTCGCCGGCTCCGGCGCCGCCGCCGCGCCGCTCCTCAGCGCGCTCCTCCATGGCCCTCTCTCTCCCTCTCTCTCTTGCACCCGATGGCTGCCCCGCACCTAACCCTAAATCGGTTCCCAATTGGGCTGCCGTTAACCCTCGCCGGCGCACGCGTCGCGGCCGGCCGTAGCCCGGGCCGCGCCGCCTCGCTCCCTCGTCTGCGGCTCGCGGCCGCGCTTGGCCGCGCCTCGACGGCGTGGCCGCGCAGTATCTTGTCGCGCGTGTGCGGATGCGCCGCCGCCGACCCGCCGGTTACCCGGTCCTCGACGTCGGCGCCCCCAAGTAAGCTCCCCTACCTTGGGTCCTGGTTGAGGTGAGAGGTGTAGTTTTGGGCTGGGGTGCTTTGCTCTGGTTTTGGTATTGTGTTTGCTCTGTTCTGTGGAATTGGTGTGCCTTGGTTTGAGGTGGTGCTGTGTACTATGATGTCTGTGTTTATGCATATGTGTGTGATCTTGTGATGACTAGAGATGCTAGATGAAGGGTCCTACTGCTGCTAATTGTATGATTTTGTGAATTTGATGATGATTGTGACCAGATGATGTTGCTGGAGGTATGCACCTCATGTGGTAGCAATGATCTATAGGTCTCTAGGTGATTTTGGGTGATCCTGGTGCCCTGTTGTTACCTTATCTCATGTTCCAACTCAGCAATTTAGACTAATTAGGCTACAAGCTTAAAAACTATGGCATGATACAACCTTAGGTTAGGTTCAACTGTCACCTTGATGTTGGCTCTGAGTCCCGTCTTCCTGCTCCTGATTCGCTCCTGCTGCTTCACCTGTAAATCACAAAGTGGAGAAAAGAATGAACATGTGCCTAGATTGTTTACTAATCCTCCTCTGTTCTAAAGTGTTACTGGTTTACCTGAGTCTGGGTTTTAGCCCTAATCTCTGCTGTTTTTGTGTGGAATGGTGATGCTGTGTGTGTGAGTTGTGCTGTAAGGCCTGATTTATTTGGTATGCTACGCATGCAACCGACTTACCCCGAGGCTATGTGGCCGTGGTTACTGTTCCGATGAACAGGTGTCTTGTGCCTAAGCTGTATTAGTGTAATTGGACTGATTTGTAAAATCAGAGAAATTGGAAGGGTTTTGTGCAAAGTTTCACAATAGCTGAGAATTTTGGCAGAATCCAGGGGCTAAACTGATAAATGGCTGTTTGGGCCTTGGGCCTTGCTGCTGTTGGATATTTTCCCCTCTTTTCTTTTCTTTTTCTTTCCTTTTTCTTTTCTTTCTTTTCTTTCTTTTCTTTGCTGTTTCTTTGTTGGTTTTGTTTTCATGCCCATCTGGCTCAGACTGTCCTGTGAACGACCTACGATGACCCGAAAATGACCCGTGATCGAAGACTGGATGATGACAAGCATACACAGGGGTGAGCAGCGGCACTCGCTCAGGCTGAGAGGTGGCTGCGAGGAACTCCAGACAGATACTGCACAGTCTGACAGCACTCCTTTAAAAATTAAATTCGTACTTAGGTTTAGAGGTCAGCAGCGCGACCACTCTACTAGCCAGCCACGTGGCCTTTGACCCGCTGACCAGTTGACCAGCTTCGTGGTCCTTACACAAGTCCCGGGGGCCAAATGGCGGCGCCCGGGGAGGGGCTGGAGGCCACGTCCCCGGGCCAATGGCGGCGCCCGAGGAGACCCCGGAGGCCAGGTCCCGGGGGCCAAATGGCGGCGCCCGGGGAGGGGCCGGAGGCCACGTCCTCGGGCCAATGGCAGCGCCCGGGGAGGCCCCGGAGGCCAGGTCCCCGGGCGATCGTGACGCAACTTACCTAGACTTAGTCCCGCGGAGATTTCCCCCGACAAATTGTAGATGGACCGAGAATATTGGATGTATGGAATAAAACGTACTACTGTTGAGTATTTGGAGGGTGTGAATAGGTGTATTAAATTGGCTGAGCAAGAAAAGGTGAAGAAGGGAGAGAAAGATATGCATTGTCCTTGTATAGATTGTATGAACTTAAAAAGGTTTGGCAACTCTGATCAGATTAGGAGTCATTTTATTTGTCATGGTTTTAACGCACGCTATACCCGTTGGATATGGCATGGTGAAGATCTTGAGGAAATTAGCACCGCTACCACTCAATAGTTGACGAGGATTAATACCCGAGTCAGTTCAAATAAATGTACGGCTAGTTCAGGATGGATTCGAACTAGACAAGCGCCTGGTGGTGCGAACTCAAGTCATTCTGAGGAGCACAGTCACGAGGTCGCAGTCTTTACGCGATCAGACCGAAGCTAGTGCGCGGTCAGGAGTTCGTGTGATATACGCGAACAGAAGACTGCAGATGCTGCGCTGTCAGAGCACTTTCGACCAGAGGAAGTGGGACTATTCTGTCCCTGAGACAGGGATATCCCAAGTATCCCGAAGATTCTTCCATGTAGGAGGACAACCGTCAGGAGATTAATACGTGCGATTATCCACGAATAACACGTGTTAAACCTGCGTGGGAGTTAGGAGCGGTTGCCGAAATTGCATCCGAGCAACTGTTCGATGCCGTTGTGACTTGGCACCCTTTCGATCAGTATAAAGGGGTGATCCAAATACATCGAACAGGAAGAGATGGAGAGATCGACTGATCGAACCAGATCAAACAAAAGCAACTCGAAGATAGTAGTCTAAATTAGATAGCCTTCACAAAGCCTTCCAGGCTTTGTCTTGTCCAAACATATAGGAAAAATATTCGCCTGTGAAGATCTTTTCCGTAACTTTGTAACCCTTTTTACTACACATAGTGAAATCACAACAGGATGTAGGGCTATTACTCCCACCATCGAGGGCCCGAACCTATGTAAATCACAACAGGACGTAATTCTCTTCAATTCATCATACCTTCCCGGAGGGACACCCTGAAAGGTCTCACAACCTACAAATTATGCATAAGTTCGGCTAAGGACCCCGAGTCCGAATCGTTGACAGCTGGCCCCCACCGTGGGGCCTTTCTCAAGGAGTCCTAATTTTCATCCGAAGGTTCGCTGAATTATGGCTGGAGCATATGATTCCGAGAATGATTTCGATCTCGAGGATTATGCTCACATTCCGATGCCTTCTCCAAGCGATCCTGTTCCGATGGAGGAAATCAGAGGTGAAAATCTCCCAGAGGTTGAATCAACTCTCCAGGTCATGTCCATCGACCAGGAGGCGACTAACGCAAGGTCGGAACCCACCGAGGTTCTTAATGCGTTAGAGGGTGAATCCGGTCCACCATACGACCCTACTGAGGGGAAGGATGATATCGACCAGGAAATCAGCCCGGGGAGGTTCAACCCTGATAACCTCCATCATCTCTTTGATTTCGAGTCTGACTCGGAACAAACTGAGATGTTTTCTCCCTCGGCAACCTATCTCCCTAGACAGTTTGCTGCCTTATCGGAGGAAACTCCTGATCAACGGGCTGCTAGGGAAGAACAGGAACGCAAACAGAAGGAGGATCAAGATCTCGAGCAACAAGACAACGAACTACGCAGAACTGCCCTAGAGGCTCTTCAAGATGCGCAGGCTCATTACGATGCTGCTCCGAGTTCTTCCCAACGATCACGTGGTCGCAAACGCGACCAGACCCCTTCTTTGCCTCCGGAGCGTTTTCCGGTGGATGAAGAAACGGTAACACCTGGTGCCCCCAGGAGAAGTACACATGGCCGGCTCCGATCTATCGCGGAGGTCATGCGTAATTTTCCTCCTACGGTCACGGATGCGCAGAAACCGGCCTTCACCAGAATCCTGGCGGAGAGGCTGGATGAGGTCACATCTGAGGCGACCCCCACGGCCTCTTCCCAGTTTGTAACACGTTCCCACAACCGAGAGAGTTCTCACTCTGGTTCTGGTTGACGAAGTTACCTGCCGGCTGTACCATCCCACCAGGACAAGTCTAGGCGCGCACAGGATTCTCGTGATAGGGATCGAGTCCATGTCTACTCTCTCTTAGGACCATGAGTGGCTTCTCCATTTCGTGAGGTCGCCAGCGATCCTGTCGAGAGTCACAGGACAGTTCACGGTCCCTACGTTGGTTGTAAAGCTTTCTCGCCCAGCCTTCGTGCGGTCATTTGGCCGGACAAGTTTAGACCAGGGGCCATAGAAAGGTTCGACAGAACTCAGAACCCATCCGAGTTCCTTCAAATCTATATTGCTGCCATCCAAGCGGCAGGAGGCGATGACCGGGTCATGGCCAACTACCTGCCAACTGTCCTTGAAGGACTAGCAAGAACCTGGTTGTTTAATCAGCCCGAAGGTTCTATCTATAAGTGGGAAATGCTGTGCGACGCTATCCTCAGCAATTCCCAAAATTGTTATCAGAAGCCGGGTAAAGAGGATAACCTCCATCGGTTACGGCAAACTTTGACCAAAACCCTTCGTCAGTTTGTCAAGAGGTTTGTCGGGGTGAGGAATACCATCCCGAACATATCTGATAGCTCCGTTATTAGGGCATTTAATCATGTCGTTCGGTATCGGAGATTCACCGAAGACTTGCTCATCCATCCTCCTCGATCAGTAGCCGATCTCTTTGATATGGCTGATCGATATTCCGACGCAGCCGAGGCTATCGAATGGAACTAGATGGTCAATAAAGGTAACCTATCGCCTCAACCAGGTCTCAAGGACGCTAGGAAGGAAGATCCAAGTAAGAAGCCGGAATCTTCGTAAGGCGGGAAGTCGAAGAAGTCAAAAAGGAATCGCTCTGGACAGTACCACGAAGTCGCAGTTGCAGAGAAGCCTCCTTCGACCAAAGGTAACAAGCCTTCATTTAAAAATAAAACTGGTTCTGGTGGTCATAGTGCCGACCAGCCAGAGAAGTCAACTAACCCGCAGGAAGGCAAGAAATGGTGTCCGCTCCACAACTCCGCAGGCCACGACCTCAAAAACTGCAGGAGTTGGTTGAAGCAGTTATGTGACTTCTACCAGGGGGTTGGACCGATGCCGACCTTACCGACTAAGGAACAAGCAGTTAAATGACTTCTACCAGGAGATGTATCACCAGGTACCTCGTAATCATGTTAATGTTATTTTCGGAGGTTCCTCCTCTTTTGTTTCCAAAAGGCAGTTTAAGGCCTTTTATCGAGAAGTTAACCAAACGGAGACATCCCTTGGTGAACCTCAGTACCCCTGTTGGTCGGATACACCTTTGACGTTTGATCGCACTGATTGTCTTGCGGGGCTTACTCGACCATTGAGACTCCCTCTGGTCATTACCCCGATCATCAGTAATGCGAGAGTCGAAAGGGTCATGATCGACGGAGGAAGCTCCTTGGACATTCTATTGGTCAAGGTGCTCGACGAGATGCAAATTCCTCGTTCCAGGATTAAGCCCATAATCCATCCGTTCTATGGGATAATCCCTGGTCCCTCCATGATGCCGTTGGGATAGGTGGTCCTCCCGGTCACGCTGGGAGAACCGGATAACTTCCAAACAGAATTGGTTACTTTTGATGTATTGATTGTGATTCAGCTTACAATGCAATCTTTGGCAGGCCAACTCTTGCTAAGTTCATGATGGCAACGCACTATGCCTATCAGTGTGGCAAGTTGCCTAGCCCCAAAGGTGTCATCTCGATCTGAGGCAGTCACAACGTGGCCCTTACGTGTGACCGGCTATCTTTGGAAATGGTGGACCAACTTCCCCTCCGGGACGCTCAGGTCGCCACAGTCGCCGCAGATGCGATCAAGGCTGCTCCTCGACCAGATGAAAAACTCAAGCTAATTCCTTTGTACCCAGATGATCCATCCAAGACAATTCGGGTTGGATCAGGCCTGGATGACAAATAGGAACTCGAGCTCATTACTTTCCTCTGGGCTAATGCAGATGTGTTTGCGTGGAAACCATCCAACATGCCTAGTGTCCCAAGGAAAGTAATCGAGCACAGGTTAGCAATTCGACCTGGATAGCGACCAATAAAGCAAAAGCTCAGGTGCTTTGCTGTTGACCGGCAGGAGGCCATCCGAGAGGAATTGGACAAGCTCCTAAAGGCCGGGTTTTTTCGCGAGGTCGATCACCCGAAATGGCTTGCAAATCCGGTCATGGTCCGCAAGTCAAATGGTAAGTGGCGCATGTGCGTCGACTACACCAGCCTCAACAGTGCCTGTCCGAAGGACGACTTTCGCCTTCTTCGCATCGACCAGCTGGTCAACTCAACCGCGGGTTGCGAACTGATGAGCTTCCTGGACGCCTACTCAGGATACCATCAAATTAGCATGGCAGAAGAAGATGAAGAGAAGACTGCCTTCATCACCCCGTTCGGCACTTACTGCTACGTCAGAATGCCGTTCGGTCTCAAGAACGCAGGTTCCACGTACCCGTGCTTGATGCAAAAGACCTTTCTTTCCCAGATAGGGCGTAATCTCAAAGCATATGTAGACGACTTGGTTGTAAAAAGCACTAAGATATTGTCTCATATGGATGATCTCGCTGAAACCTTCTGTAATCTGAATCGCTTTGGAATAAAATTGAACCCAGAGAAATGTTCTTTCGGGGTTTCTTCAGGAAAACTTCTGGGTTTTCTTGTCTGTTCTAGAGGCATTGAAGTCAATCCTAAAAAAATCAGGGCTATCGAACAGATGAGATCTCCCTCGACCATGAAAGATGTTCAACGCCTCATAGGTCGCATGGCGGCCTTAAGTCGTTTCATATCGCGACTAGGCGAGAGGGGACTACCTTTCTTCAAGGCCCTGCGGAAACATCACAATTTCATATGGTCCGATGAGGCCAGAAAAGCGTTTCAAGAGGTGAAGGCATATTTATCCAGTCCGCCAGTCTTGGTATCTCCCGACAAAGGAGAACCACTACTTCTCTATTTGGCGGCCACACCGCACGCAGTCAGCACTGTCCTGATCGCGGATAGGGAAGGAATACACAGACCCGTCTACTATGTAAGCGAGGTACTTCATGGTCCTAAGGAGCGATACCCTGAGGTCCAGAAGATACTTTACGCACTACTGATGGCTTCCCGTAAGCTACGACATTACTTCCAAGCTCACAAGATCACAGTACCCTCCTCTTTTCCTTTGAGGGATATGTCCGTAATCTAGAGAAATCTGGTCGAATCGCCAAATGGGTGGTCGAACTCGGTGCTTTCGATATCCATTTCACGCCCCGCTGAAAGGGATCTAGGATATCGACTAGAGGGGGGTGAATAGGCGATTTTAGCAATTTAGCAAATAATCAAACAATTTAAAGATAATGAGAGCAAATAAATAACACAATATGAATAAAGCACAATTCCAACACAAGGATATATCCCGTGGTCTCGGTGATTTGCGGATCACCCCTAATCCACGTTGAGGCAAACTCAAATCTCTAACCGCTCCTCTATCTAGTCAACCTTCTCTCGAGAAGTGACCTAGATCTTGAGTCGGATTAGTGTGATGAGTTATATAAACCTCGATTTTACTAAGTATGCACTTTACCGCTCCGGCAAGGTGTGCTCAAACCTTTCACAAGACGTTTTGAGGCTTCTTCACAATCTTCCTTGAAGAGCTCTTCAAAACCTTTCTCCTAGCCGTCTAGGAGCCGGCAAACTCCAAGAGTAACAAGCCGGTGATGATCACTTAGCCTTCTTCTAGTGCTACAAGATTGATTTAATGATCTAAATGCAATGCACTAGAAGATCTCAAATGCACACTCTCACAAATTCGAGAATTTGAACCCTAGAGTGTATGAAACAAGCTTAGGCTCTCAAGGATGATGACAATGCTCAAGATTATGCCAAAAGTCATGAACAGGGCCGGGCAAGGGAGTATATATACCCCCCACAATTAATATAGCTGTTACAGGCCGTTGAGAGAAAAAGATCACCTGGCGGTCAGACCGCAGGCACAAGCTCGGTCAGACCGCCGCAATTGCAACGGCATTAAACAGGCGCAATAAATGCTCAACTGCCCTTTTCAGGCACACATACGGTCAGACCGGAGTATATTTCGGTCAGACCGTGAAACTGTCCAGAGACGACATAGTGTCTGGACACCTTATACGGTCAGGCCGATATATACGGTCAGACCGGCCAAACGGTCAGACCATAGTTCAAAAACACGGTCAGACCGATTTCGCGGTCAGACCGGTCTAACAAACGGTCAGACCGTAATAGCTCAAAACACCAGAAGGGGTAAATCAAGAAGTTCCAGGAGACAGACCTTGGTCTCAACTACGGACAGACCGGCCTATAAAAAGAATGCACCATGCTTAGACTACACGTCGGTCAGTCCGAGATTTTAATCGGTCAATCCGTGAATTCGGTCAGACCGGTCTAACAGACGGTCAGACCAACTGAGACAGTGCTGAGCAGAAATGAGCTGATACAAGCATTTTCAAAGGATATGACCTTCTAGTATACAATGCATGCTGATTTTATGATTTGTGGCACAAAGATGAAGTATATTGTGATACACCACATGCTCCTCTTAATAGTACGGCAACTATCCTAAAATCCGGTCAAAATTCTTCTCTAATCACCTTAGACCGGTAAAAAGGAAAAGACCCTATTCCGTACCTTTGCCTTTTTGATCAATGCGTCCTTTCTTCGCCTTTCATTAACCTGTCTTTTAAGTATCTTCTTGACACAACTAGACAGGTAACGTTAGTATAGCATTTGTAGTTGTCATTAATTATTAAAACATCCTATAGGGGCCTAGAAGCTACAATCTTCCCCTTTTTGTAATTGATGACAACATAAAGAGTAGATGAAAGAGTTTTAAGCATAAAGGGAATTTTACAATAAGCATCGAAGTATAAGACACTCCCCCTAAATGTATGAATAAGAGAATTTTGACATTTTAGTGGAGTTCAAGCATGTGTATAAGATGCAATCTCAATTCATTCACTATAGAATCATGAAATATCACAAATAAGACATTCAATTCTACACATGATATCATCATCACAAGCACATCTCATAAACAATGAAGTACCAATCTCACAAGAGAGTCATTCAATATAAGTCATAAAAGAGACATTCAATCAAACACGTTAAATTAAAACTTCTATACACCAAAAGTTCTTTCATCCAAAAGTTTTCATTTACATTTAAGGTTCATCATCTTTCTCCTACTCTTCTACTCTCTTCTCTCTCCCCCTTTGGCATCAATTGCCATAAAAGCTAAGGAGCGGCTGGAGCATCATCATCGGGATGAGGAGGAGTCTGAGGAAAACGAGTGTAGAAGTGAGTGGAGAAGGCGTCGAAGCGCTGCTCGAACTGATCCTGGCGCGAAGAGAAAGTCTGGAACTGATCATGCAAGTTCGCCAAGTCCGAGCGAGCGAGCTCAAGCCCCTAGAGAAGAGTAGCAAACTGATCCATCATCTGCTGATGGAACTGCTGCTGGAACTGTGTGAACCAGGCGGGGGCTTGGCTAGACTGAGGTGCTTGCTGACCCTGAGGAGGAGGAGGAGGAGGCATAGGCTGAGCCGGCTGCTGCTGATGCTGTGCTCCTTGGCCTCGAGCTAAGACGCGCGGGTTGACACTGAATGGCTTATAGCCAAGATGTCTGATGTCGCAAGAACCGCGAGGAAACTTTGTCTTCTGGAGCAGCAAGGACATGATAAACGGAGCATAGTAAAGATTCGGGAGAGTGGTCGCCGAGACATCCTCAATTGTCTTCAAAATAAAAGAGACAATGTTGATCCGATGACTCTTGAGGATGTGGTCGATGAAGTTCCAGTAGTAATCCCGAACCGCTTCTCGGTTTCCACTCTTTGGATGGATCGTGGCTCGTACAATTTTGTTGACTACAGCAGGGAGGACTTTGAGACCGGTAACAGTACCGGGTACAATCCGCTGTCCACCTCCCGGCTGCTCATAGAACTGGAGCCAGTCGTCCTCATGGAGGTAATCCTCTTCCTCCATATTGATCCCCTCCTTCAGCTCCTCATAGTTTAGCTTGTTTGCCGCAGCAAACTCCTCAAAGGTGGCCTCATAGCGCCTAGACCCAGTCATCCATATAATCTGCTGGTCCGCCCATCTGATCTCAACTGTAGCATAGAACTGTCTGATGGCAGTGGCGTTCCATGGGCACTTGTGCTCCACAAAGTCATACAGCCCTATATCCTTGAAGATCTGCACCAAGGGAGCCATGATGGGCTGATTCACAACATAGGCCCATTCGATCCATTTGTGTTCGAAGATGTTTTTCTGGACCAAATGACCGTAGAAGGCATCCTGCTGCATCATTTGCATGATTGTAGGCATAGATGGTCCTCGCCTTCGTGTAGTCGCTTGACGTCCAATTTTTCTTCGGGCCTTGATAAGCGTGGACGTTTATTTCATCGTCCTCACTCTCTATGTCCATGCCCACATAAGAAGATCCACCATGATGAGACGACTGCTCTGTCTCTGAATCACCGGCCGAGGGCACCCAATCGTCATCGTGACTGTCGCTGCTACTCGAGGGTAGAACCCTTTTCGGCCGCTTAGCCAATTTCTTCTTGTTGGTTCGAATGGAGGCAGTGCCTTGAGTACCTCGACCACTATAGAATTTGGAAGATATGCAGCAGGTAAGATACATGAAACAGGAAAGCATGACGAGAATAGAGATGACAATAGAACTGCACATCCTGGCTCTGCTGTTGCAGTCAGTCAGACTGAAACAGGGGCGGTCAGACCGGCGCAACAGTAGAGTTAGGGTTTGGCATGATTTCTGGGATTTACTTGATTTTAGGGTGCAATGTAGACAGATATAAGTGAGAGAATACTCATTGCATCAACTGGATGAGTCAATTTCAGGATATTGACAGAATTTAAACAAGATTCACCACATTTTACCCTAAACCTCAGGATGAACAGAAGAGAACAGGAAAACGAAGAAGAATCTGAGCAATGTACCTAGAAGACATGATTTGGTGATGATCTTGAACCACGGTTTGTCCGAGCTTGACGAGGGTATGACCGGAGAGAAAGAATCCAAGGATTTGAGGCGCATGTGAAAGAGACAGGTGGGGAAGAAAGTGAAAAAGACAAGAGATTCGGGTTTAAAAGGTCTCTGGTCATGAAAATTCGGTCAGACCGTAGAAAGGGTACCGGTCAGACCGCTGGAAGCAGGAATATAAGATGCTCTCTGGAGATGCATTCGGTCAGACCGCATATGGTTCGGTCAGACCACTGGAAGGACTGAAATTCTTGGAAGATTTTGATTGATTTGAAGCTCAAGAGATTTTGGATAGAGAGATATATAACTATAAGATGATTATAAGTAAGATATGGGCAATATCACCAAAGGGGAAGTATTTATCTTACAACTTAACAAATTTTTGGTTCATTTTACTCAATTGCCGATAAAGGAGCCTAAAAACCTCTAAAAGAGGAAGTTCAAGCAACCAAGTGATACTCTAAGCACATATCATATGAGTTCAACATTTCAAGCCACATTTGAGATATCAATGACGTTAAGCTCATTTCGAAGTTTGCAAAAATGACTTTCATCTAAGGGCTTAGTGAATATATCCGCTAATTGATCTTCGGTTCTCACATTTTCCACCACCACATCACCTTTGCTAACATGATCTCTAAGGAAGTGGTGTCGAATATCTATATGCTTGGTCCGAGAGTGTTGAACCAGATTTGTGGCTATTTTCACCGCACTCTCATTATCACACAAAAGAGGCACTTTTTCAAATTTTATTCCATAATCCAACAATGTTTGCCCCATCCAAAGCAATTGTGATCAACAACTACCCGCGAAAACATATTCCGCTTCGGCGGTTGATAAGGCTACAGAGTTTTGTTTCTTAGAGGACCAAGATACTAAAGATCTTCCTAATAGTTGACAACTGCCTGAGGTGCTTTTTCTATCCACTTTACAACCCGCATAATCGGAATCAGAATATCCAATTAATTCGAATTTTGCACCTTTAGGATACCACAACCCTATGCTAGAAGAATATTTTAGATACCTCAAAATGCGCTTAACGGCCATTAAATGACTTTCTTTAGGAGAGGCTTGAAATCTTGCACACATACACACACTAAACATAATATCGGGCCTAGAAGCAGTAAGATACAACAGACTACCAATCATAGATCTATAAAGCTTTGAGTCTACCGGTTTACCTCCTTCGTCAGAGACAAGGTGACCGTTTGTAGCCATTGGTGTCTTGATTGGCTTTGCTTCTTCAAGTCCGAACTTCTTGAGTAGATCCTTCACATATTTGTTTTGACTGATGAAAGTTCCTTCCTTGAGTTGTTTAACTTGAAGTCCGAGAAAGAAACTTAATTCACCTATCAAAGACATCTCAAATTCCCTGGACATCATATTACCAAATTCCTCGCAAAATCCTTGGTTAGTAGATCCAAATATGATGTCATCAACATAAATTTGACATACAAAGAAATCATTTCCAATTTTCTTAGTAAACAATGTAATATCAACTTTCCCAATTTTAAAACCTTTTGAAATTAAAAAGTCTCTAAGTCTTTCATACCAAGCACGAGGTGCTTGTTTAAGACCATAAAGAGCCTTGGAGAGTTTATACACATGATTTGGCTTTGTAGGATCTTCAAATCCGGGTGGTTGTTTAACAAATACTAACTCATTAATCTTTCCATTTAAAAATGCACTTTTGACATCCATTTGATATAGTCTAATATTATGAGATGAAGCAAAAGCAAGCAAGATTCTAATAGCCTCAAGTCTAGCTACGGGAGCAAAGGTTTCACCGAAGTCCAAACCTTCAACTTGAGTGTATCCTTAAGCCACCAATCTTGCCTTGTTTCTTACTACCACTCCGTTTGCATCTTCTTTATTCTTGAAAATCCATTTGGTTCCAATGACATTATGCTCATCCGGATTTGGTTCTTCTACTAATTCCCAAACATTGTTGCGGGTGAAGTTGTTTAATTCTTCATGCATAGCATTCACCCAATCTGGATCTTTTAAAGCTTCATCTACAAGTGTGGGCTCAAAAGAGGAAACAAAGGAGTAATTTTCACAAAATGAAGCAAGACGAGAACGAGTTTGAACACCCTTACACAAGTCACCAACAATTTGATCGACGGGGTGATCTTTGGAAATTGAGTGATGAATTCTCGGATGGTCAACCGGGATTTGTGAAGTAGAGGTAGAAGGTACTTCCGGTTGTTGTTGAGAGGAGTCTTCCACATTGACCACTTCAACTATTTGATCTTCGTGTTGAGGAGTTGATGAAGAGGGGATAGCATGAGTGGATGGATCTTCATCTTGATCACTATCTTCTTTAGGCTTGATATCCCCAATGGTCATGTTCTTCATTGCCACTCTCAACCCTTCATTACCTACATCATCCAAATTGTCTTGCTCCTCTTGAGAGCCATTAGTCTCATCAAATTCAACATCATGAGTCTCCTCAACCAAACCGGAGTTTTGGTTGTAGACACGATATGCTTTGCTATTTGATGAGTATCCCAACAAAAATCCTACATCACATTTACTTTGAAATTTAGATAAGCGTGTACCTTTCCGCAAGATATAGCACTTACACCCAAACACTCGGAAGTAGGAAATGTTTGGCTTCCTTCCAATGAGAAGCTCATAAGGAGTTTTCTTTAGAAGTCGATGACAATAAAGACGATTTGATGCATGGCACGCGGTGTTGATTGCTTCGGCCCAAAAAGTGTCCGAAACATTGTACTCCGAAAGCATAGACCTTGCCATATCTATCAATGTCCGATTCTTTCGTTCGACTACTCCATTTTGCTCCGGTGTATACTTGGCCGAAAACTCATGTTTGATGCCTTTATCATCACACAAATTTTCAACCTTGGTATTCTTGAATTCGGAGCCATTGTCACTTCTCACTTTCTTGATCTTGAAGCTAAATTCATTTTCGGCCCTTTGAGCAAAGCTTTTGAAAGTGTTAAACACAATTGACTTATCATGTAAGAAGAATATCCATGTATATCTAGAAAAATCATCTACAATGACAAGACAATAACTATTGCCACCAATGCTCACAAAAGTAGTTGGACCAAATAAATCCATATGCAATAGTTCAAGTGGACTCGAAGTTGACATTGTGCTTTTAGTTGGGTGTGAGTTTGCAACTTGTTTTCCGGCTTGGCAAGCACTACACAATTTATCTTTTTCAAACTTTACATCTTTTAATCCAACAACCAAATCATGTTTAACTAGTCTATTTAGTTGTTTCATTCCAACATGCCCAAGCCTTCTATGCCATAGCCAACCTTTAGAAGATTTTGTAAACAAGCATGTACCAAGATTAGTATCATTTGAATTGAAATCAACTAAGTAGAGGTTGCCATGTCTAAAACCTTTGAAAATCAACTTATTGTCAACAATGCTAGTGATAATCACTTCTTTTGGATAAAAAGCACATATGAATCCAAGATCACAAAGTTGAGCTACGGATAAGAGGTTGAAGTTTAGAGATTCAACAAGCAATACATTAGATATGGAGAGGTCGTTTGAGATGGCAATTTTACCTAAACCTTTTACCTTTCCTTTACTATTGTCTCCAAACGTGATCTTGTCATATTCCGCACCTTTGTTATTTAGTGAGGAGAACATGTTGTGATTACCGGTCATGTGTTGAGTGCATCCACTATCGAGCACCCAATGTTGTCCTCCCGCCTTGTAATTGACCTACAAAACAAAGTTAGGTCCTTTTAGGTACCCAAACCTTTTTGGGTCCTTGGAGGTTAGTTACCAAGGATTTTGGGACCCAAATGGCTTTCTTTTTGGCACCAATGATCGGGTTCCAACAAATTTGGCTTTAATATCGCCATTGTTCATTTTCTTCAATACATAGCAAGAATTGAATATAAGAGATGAAATGCTTTTGTTAGCATGGCAATTCTTTTCAATGTGACCTAAATTTTTACATTTGTTACAATATGCCTTTTCTTTTACAAAAATGGTTTTAGATGGAACAAAAGCATGTTTACACTTTTTGGGAATGAAACCTAGTCCTTCTTTTCTTAAGGAAAATCTTTGACTATCTAGAAGATGTCTTAATTTTGATTCTCCTACATAGCATTTAGCTAGGTCATTGGTTAGTTTTTCAATTTTATCCTTAAGTTCATTGTTTTCAAGACTAAGCACATTATCATCAATTTTAGGTCTTGATGGGAATTCAATTAAGTCTTCACAAGAAGTAGATATGCTAGAAGTAGACATCATGGGCAAATCATTCAAAATATTGCAAGTGATGCCTATGTCATTACTCGATTTGTTGGCTTTATGAGTAATTAGAGAGTCATGAGCTTCCTTGAGCATCTCATGAGTTTCCTTGAGACTCTCATGAGATGTGTTTAGCTCCTCATAGGAATCTCGAAGAGTTTTGTATCTTTTCTTCAATTCCTTGAATTTTTCTTTCTCTTTACTCATATAGTCATCAAAACCGGTGATCATCTCAACTAGGTCATCATAAGTGTATTCATCTTCGTCACATGATACCTTCGATTCTCCTTTAGCCATGAGGCAATGAGGAGTGGAGAATAGAGATGGAGCTTCCTTGATAGCTACCCCGGCGAGTCCTTTGGGTGATGCTTCATCTTCATCATCGGAATCGGAACTTGAAGCATCCGAATCCCATTCAATGAAGCAAGCTTGTCCATCCTTCTTCTTCTTATAATATTTCTTGAAAACCTTCTTCTTGCTTTCTCCTTCTTTTTCGTACTTCTTCTTCTTCATTGATTTTTCTTCTTCCTTATTTTTGCATTGTGTGGAGATGTGACCCTTTTCACCGCAATTGAAGCATCTTCTCTCTTCAAATGGGTTCCTCTTGGATGATTGTCCTTTCTTGAAGGACTTTCCTTGATATCTCTTCTTCATGAACCGCTTGAACCTTCTCACAAAGAGAGCCATTTCCTCATCGGTGTCTTTCTCATCACTTTCCTCTTCAATGTCTTCCCTTTTGGAGACTTGAGCTTTGAGTGCAATGTTCTTCTTCTTGGAGTTGGAAGCCTCATCTTTCACTTCTTCTTGAGATTTCTTGAATATATCATGAGTGAGAATCTCGCTCAAGACTTCCAACAGAGTTACACTCTTCAAGTTCGAACGCACAAGTAAGGTTACAATTGTATCATATTTAGAAGGTAAAGCTCTAAGAAACTTATGACAAAACTCCACGTTTGTGACATCCATACCAAGCCTTTTAACTCATTTACGATGTTATTTAATCAGTTAAAAATCTCCGATACATCTTCATTGGGCAACATGGCAAACTTTTCAAATTGGCCCTTATGGATAAATAGTTTAGCATCCTTGACCATCGAGGTTTCTTCATGAATATCCATAAGATTTCTCCAAATATCATGGGCCGTTTCAAGTTTACAAATTCTATTAAATTCACCTAGATTTAGAGCACTATAAAGAACATTCATGGCTTGAGCATTTGCTAAGGCATTATCTCTATCTAAGTTGGTCATGTCATCATCATCAAGAATTGCAAACCCCTCATCCACCACTTTCCAAATCTTTCCACCCATGGCTTTAAGATAGACCATCATTCTAGTTTTCCAATAAGTATAGTTAGATCCATCAAAGAGTGGTGGTTTACCAATATTGATCCGACCCTCACTAGCCATCTTTATCCTACTCCGGGATGGTTAAATCCTCTAAAAAGGAGTCCTAGTTCTGATACCAATTGAAAGGGATCTAGGATATCGACTAGAGGGGGGTGAATAGGCGATTTTAGCAATTTAGCAAATAATCAAACAATTTAAAGATAATGAGAGCAAATAAATAACACAATATGAATAAAGCACAATTCCAACACAAGGATATATCCCGTGGTCCCGGTGATTTGCCGATCACCCCTAATCCACGTTGAGGCAAACTCAAATCTCTAACCGCTCCTCTATCTAGTCAACCTTCTCTCGAGAAGTGACCTAGATCTTGAGCCGGATTAGTGTGATGAGTTATCCAAACCTCGATTTCACTAAGGATGCACTTTACCGCTTCGGCAAGGCGTGCTCAAACCTTTCACAAGACGTTTTGAGGCTTCTTCACAATCTTCCTTGAAGAGCTCTTCAAAACCTTTCTCCTAGCCGTCTAGGAGCCGGCAAACTCCAAGAGTAACAAGCCGGTGATGATCACTTAGCCTTCTTCTAGTGCCACAAGATTGATTTAATGATCTAAATGCAATGCACTAGAAGATCTCAAATGCACACTCTCACAAATTCGAGAATTTGAACCCTTGAGTGTATGAAACAAGCTTAGGCTCTCAAGGATGATGACAATGCTCAAGATTATGCCAAAAGTCATGAACAGGGCCGGGCAAGGGAGTATATATACCCCCCACAATTAATATAGCCGTTACAGGCCGTTGGGAGAAAGAGATCACCTGGCGGTCAGACCGCAGGCACAAGCTCGGTCAGACCGCCGCAATTGCAACGGCATTAAACATGCGCAATAAATGCTCAACTGCCCTTGTCAGGCACACATACGGTCAGACCGGAGTATATTTCGGTCAGACCGTGAAACTGTCCAGAGACGACATAGTTTCTGGACACCTTATACGGTCAGCCCGCTATATACGGTCAGACCGGCCAAACGGTCAGACCGTAGTTCAAAAACACGGTCAGACCGATTTCGCGGTCAGACCGGTCTAACAAACGGTCAGACCGTAATAGCTCAAAACACCAGAAGGGGTAAATCAAGAAGTTCCAGGAGACAGACCTTGGTCTCAACTATGGACAGACCGGCCTATAAAAAGAATGCACCATGCTTAGACTACACGTCGGTCAGTCCGAGATTTTAATCGGTCAGTCCGTGAATTCGGTCAGACCGGTCTAACAGACGGTCAGACCGACTGAGACAGTGCTGAGCAGAAATGAGCTGATACAAGCATTTTCAAAGGATATGACCTTCTAGTATGCAATGCATGCTGATTTTATGATTTGTGGCACAAAGATGAAGTATATTGTGATACACCACATGCTCCTCTTAATAGTACGGCAACTATCCTAAAATCCGGTCAAAATTCTTCTCTAATCACCTTAGAGCGGTAAAAAGGAAAAGACCCTATTCCTTACCTTTGTCTTTTTGATCAATGCGTCCTTTCTTCGCCTTTCATTAACCTGTCTTTTAAGTATCTTCTTGACACAACTAGACAGGTAACGTTAGTATAGCATTTGTAGTTGTCATTAATTATTAAAACATCCTATAGGGGCCTAGAAGCTACACCCGCACTACGGTTAAGTCTCAGGCCTTGGCCAACTTTGTGGTCGAATGGACCATTCCTGAGCCACCCATACAGGTGCCCGAGGAATTGGAATGCCCCGATCACTGGACAATGTACTTCGACGGTTCCCGTAGTTTTCAACACTCGGGGGCTGGAGTGGTCTTAGTTACGCCTCAGGGCGAACAGCTTAAGTCTGTCTTCCAATTACACTTTGTTGCGACCAATAATGCAGCAGAGTATGAAGGTCTTCTTGCAGGGCTTTGGGCAGCAAAATTCCTTAGAGTCCATCGATTAGTGGTGAGGGGAGACTCACAGTTGGTCGTAAACCAGGTAAACAAGGAGTACAGCACCTCCGATGAGACAATGGCTCATTACCTGGGGGAAGTGAAGAGATTGGAAAAACACTTCAGTCATTTCAAAGTCCAATACATCCCGCGAAATGACAACATTCTCGCAGACCAATTATCCAAAATTGGGTCCTCACGCACATCCGCTCCGGCAGGAGTGTTCGTTGAACACTTGGAACATCCTTCGATTATGACTTCGGTCGAGGATGATCCGGTAACAGTCTGCGTTACCAACCTCGGTCAGGAACAGGATTGGACTCATCCATTGAGAGTCTATCTTGAACATGGGACCCTACCCGAGGATGAAACCAAAAGCGATCGGTTGATTCAAAAAGCGCGTCTATACAAACTCATAGAAGGTGTTTTGCATAGAAAGTGTACTCAGGGAGTATTCATGCGTTGCGTATCTCAGGACGAAGGTAAATCCCTCTTGAAAGAAATACATGACGGTGTATGCGGTGCGCACGCGTCATATCGGACACTAGACAAAAAAGCTTTTCGACAAGGATTCTACTGGCCTTCGGCACTTGATGAAGCCAAGAATATGGTCAAGATGTGTCCTCAGTGTCAGTTTCACGCGAGACAGGTTCACCAACCTGCCTATGCGTTACAAACCATTCCGCTTGCATGGCCTTTTGCAGTCTAGGGGATGGACATTGTCGGTCCTATGCCACAAGTGGTCAATGGATACAAGTTTCTGTTCGTAGCTGTTGACACGTTTACAAAGTGGATTGAGGCTGAACCGGTACGAAATATTACCGCAGCAGCAGCACAAAAGTTCTTCCATAAGAACATTGTTGCTCGATTTAGTGTTCCAAACCGTCTCATTACGGATAATGGTTCTCAGTTCGCTAGTGGTCTTTTTCTGGATTACTGCGATCAAATTGGGACCAAGGTGTGCTTTGCTTCTGTGGCTCATCCAGAGAGCAATGGTGCCGTGGAACGTGCCAACGGGCAGATACTGCAAGGCATCAAGAAACGTGTTTTTGATCGCCTTAAAACTCTCTCGGGGGCTTGGGTGCACGAGCTCTATACCGTTCTATGGGCACTACGAACTACTTCTAGTCGAGCCACCGGTGAGACGCCCTTCCATCTGGTCTACGGGGCTGAGGCCGTATTGCCTATGGAAGTTAGTATTGGATCTGTTCGGACAGAACAATTCGAACGAATTGATCAGGCCGAACAGCGATCACAGGATCTCATCCTCTTAGAAGAAAAGCGTGATCGCGCTTTGATCAAGTCCGCGGTATACTTACAAGCTTTGCGCAAGTACCATAACAAAAGGGGCGACCACGTAGTCTCCACGTGGGCGATCTGATTTTACGAAAAATTCATGACCAATCCAATCGCAACAAATTCTCCCCGAAATGGGAATGCCCTTACACTGTTGTTTCGGTGCCGCGACCAGGATCAGCTCGATTGGTGATGGAGGATGGTCGAATTTTGTCCAATACCTGGAACATCAATCAACTACGCAAGTTTTACGTGTAAGTACTCAATCCTTTTTTCCTTTTCTATTAGCATTGTTTAATAAAACAAAAACCTTTTGTTTCATATGACGAATATTTCCTTTTATGCCCATGTGTTACGAATTTGATTGGGGGGCTAGTCGCCGGTGGTTATATCGTCACAACGTCCTAATCGGATTCGCTGGCCGATCTCATGACCACTTCCAGACAAGACACCCCTCAATAAGCCGTTTCTCAACGCACAAGGGGATTGTTGGCATGTCTTTGGTCACCTGAGTGGCTGCCGGTTTGCAACAAGGTTAGGCGTTGCATCGATTATAATTGCTGGCCTGATCGCATATCCCTGGTCGTTACAATCGTATTTTTTCTGTGCTTATAATACTAAGTCTCCAGTATATATAATCACAGGCGGGGGCTAGGGGAATATGGTTATATGAAACAACAAAAAAAATATGCTTTCTTTCGAAACAAAATCAAAAAATACATGCATTGCATTCTATAAAGTATGTCTGTACAGGTACAGGGTTTACATAATCCCGAGCTCGGTCAGAGTTTATCTACAAGAGGTTTAATTTCCTCCATGATGGCCTCAAGTTGTTCCTCACTCTCGATCTCTACCATTCCTACTAGTGGATTCAGATCTAGATCTGGGCCATGGTGGAGACGAAACCGGCAGAGAATGGCAGAGGCTACTGATCGGACTCTAGTTCCGACCGCCTCTTGTTGTCGCCGTGTATCCTCAGGAAGATACTCAAGTAGTGATTCCGCTTGGGCTATGACCAGTTTTGACTAGTCACTTGGGCTAAGGTCGTCTGTTGTGGTCTCGACCACATCAGCCCTTAGAAGACGGGCCACCATCTTCAGTTTTTCGAAGATGGATAGGCTCAAGTCTCTATTCGCCCTCTAGATAGAGTCGATGGTCATCTAGAGGAATACCTTCTCTTGCCCAAGCTGTTTTATTTGACTTGCTTGCGCTGCGATAAGAAGATCATTGTAAACAGTCTAAATGACAAAATTAAGTCGTTCTGGTCGGAAGTTGGCTTACCTGAGAGCTGCGATCGCAGTTCTTTGAGCTCGGCTTCTTGATGAGAAATCGTGGTGGCCGCCCCGAGCTCGTCATTTTCCCAATCGGCTAGGCTCTTCTTCAGGGAAGCGACTTCCCTGCGATGAAAAAGACAGTGGTTATAGCAAGGTCGTATTCAAAAGGGATAAAACACCTTCTTTCTTACTCTTGCAAGCAATTCCTCTCTTCTTGTATGGCCTCGATGCTTTCTACCATAGCTATCGATCTGGCCGTCATACGGGACAGTTCCTGTGACAGAGGGAAGTTAGTTGTATTCTATGCAAAACTCAGATATCATGAGGAATGTTCAAAATACCTTAGTGTATTCCTGGAATGATTTATCCTTCAGGATGGCTAGAGGCCTGGTCAATGGACTCGCCTCATCCTCAATGAAAGCAGCGGACGGATGTTCCTGCTGAGCCTCGGTAGCAGGTCTCAATGCCTGCTATTGGGCCTCCGTACCCAACTCAACTCTAACGGCCCGAATGACTTCCTGGACCGGAGGGACAGAGCTTTCTTCACCGGAGGGTTCAGCACCGGCGGGAACATCAACCCTTGCCGAGGCTGTTGGAGGGTTCGGTGCTACGTCTCTACGCCTAAGCAGGAAAAAGAAGCTGTTAGTTCCACTAATGGTTACCACAACCAGATCCAGAACAAACAGAATGGAATTCTTACCTTAACTGAAATCCCATTAGCTTCTGGGACTTCAAAGATGGTTCCCCAAGAGGAAGAGGACAGTCATTGTCCGTCCTGGTCTTTCTCTTCGTAAACAAGACCTTTTCTCCCTATATACATCGCCCTGTAAGCATATCTATAGAGAATGCTGAAGACCTGAATGGTAAGAACTCATACCGGGGTAACCTGCTCGGTTGGCAGGGATGCGCCCGATGGTCTGGATGTCTCCTGGACTGCTGGAGCTGGCACTTCATCCGTGACCCTGAGGTTGGTTGCGGAATCTTGCTCTGTTACTTCCGCTCCTGTCGCCAGGAATGGAGTACTTACCTCCCTAAGACTCATTGCAGTCGTAGGAGGAATCTCTTCTCCCTGTACAAACATTGCATGGTGAACACATATACAGATGAAGTTGTAAGTTCAAGATCGAGAGAAATCTTACCGTGGTCGTCCCTTCGACTAGGGAGGGAGAAGTTATAGAACCCGAAGCCTCCAGGGCTTCAAGAGAAGGGATCTCGCTTGCGGCCACAGGATTCCCAGTGGTCACGGGGTTCACTGCAGCTGCCTCTGTCTCAGCAGGGTAAAGCGGTGTCTCGCCGGATTGAGAAGTCGCCACCTTCCTCTTCCGGCGAATTAGAGGAATGTCATCCTCCTCCTCCTCGCTCCTCTCACCCTGTACGACGAAGAAGTGATTCCAGTTTGTACTACGGTAACGGGAGGTACATGATATCTTACCGCAGTTTTCTTCGCAGTAAGGGGAGTTCTGCGCGAAGAGCCTTCCCCGAGGATTTTCTTGGATTTCTTGGGGGTGGGTCCCTTCGCTCCAGACCTTGAAGAAACTTTCTTTATTCTCTTCATCGTCGGCTTTTCTTGGAAGCCAACGTTTTCGCTCGGGAACGTCGCCTTGGCAAATCTCCCCAAGAGCTATGCCATTCCGGTGTCCTTATTAGTACAAGACGTGCACATGACTTTCGAACAGAACTTGGCAAAAGGTAACATACCTTCCGACGTTCCTGTTTGAGGTCGTCGCCGGCATGGATTAAGCTTTGAGGGCGAGGCGATCCTTTGGGCCCTTCTACCTCGGCACTGTATGCCCTGAGGAGGTAATTCGTCCTTTTCTCGATTTCAGACGAAGGCAAGACTGTGTCCCCAGCAGACCAGTTAGTAAGTATGAAGCAAAGGTATAAGATTTCGTTGTCAGAGTCATATACCGTTGTAGTCCAGGGTGCTGTCCGCCATGGACTGTATCTCCCAAGCGGATGAGCCCTTTCACGCAGGGGGCTCACCCGATTCTTCACGAAGTCGCGGATAATATCGCAAGCTGTTAGTCCCTGTTGGACTAAGTGAAGAATCACTTCGGTGTGCTTCATGTACTCTTCATTCAGAGCAGGGGGAATCCAATTCGCTAGGCTTCTCCGGCCGCGAGTTCTCGAACCACAGCCCACTCTCGGATGGAGGGGTGCAGTAAAACCATTTCTGGTACCACCCGTGCATGGAGTCTCGTAGGGGTAGGAAGGGATACTCTTTCTTCTCCCTTATCCGGAAGTAGATACATCCGGCAGCGTTGGCGCTCTTCGACCAAGCCGAGTAGTAGAAACATCAGAAGAGATCCACTCTGGGATACACTCCGACGAAGGCTTCGCAGAGGTGCTGAAAGACCGCCAAGATCAAGACCGCATTAGGGTGGAGATTCACCAACTCCAACCCGTAATGCTCCAAGATCCCCTTCAGGAACCAACTCTCAGGGAATCGGAACCTGCACCTCAAGTATTCTTCGAAAATCACCAATTCGCCCTCCTGGATGATTGGGGTTTCTTGATCCTTCTCCGCGGGTCGCCAGTTGATTAGCAACCTTGGGGGAAGAATCTCTTCTTTCTCCAGTGCTATCAAGCTCTCCTCCGTGTGATGGACCGATCGGCTCCAGGATGCCATTTTTGGAAGAGATTGGAGGGGAAAGCTGGCAGCTTTGAGGGCGATGAAGGATGGAGAAATGAGGGTTTTTGTGCGGCAGAAGTTCTAAGGCTGAGGGTTGGGTGCGTGGCTTCCTCAAGAAGCTATCTCTCCCTTTTATAGGCCCGAGGAGGTGCACTACTGTGAGTAACGTTCCATTTAATATTCTATTCATTTTCCATAATGGATATTTTCTCTGGTAAACCCGCTATGCGCACCGAATCTGAAACAAAAGGACTTCTCTGTCTCAGATTTGAGGGTACAAAAACGTGAAGAGTTCTACAAAGGCTTTCGGAGGACATTTTCCTTCATGATTCTTGTAAACCTTCACGAATCGATCATGAAAATATCCTATGATTCAGTTGTTGGACGTACGGATATTTTTTGATCAGGTTACTGTGTTATCAGAACTATGTCTTTGACTGAGCTCCGATTCTAGTCAAAGTGATAGTCTGATCGAATTTCGGTTCTGATCGCGGTAATCTTCCAAATCGAACTTCGGTTCTAACCGCGGTTCTAAGTCTGATCACAGTATCAGTACTAGTCGCGGTATAACATTTAAATACGATTCTGGTCACAGAACTGGAATTTACCTGTGTATGAGTGGTCGTAAAGACATTTCTTGTGGCCAAATTTTCGCACAGAAGTTGTAAAGAATATTCAAATGATATGAAGAGAAAGAAATCTTTATTTCTAGCATTCTTTACATATAAAAGGGATATTGGCGACCAGAGCGTCGACCTGATCCGAGAGCAGTTTGCAAAGTTCTCCTTGGGACATGTTGTCGTCTATAGGATCTACGTTGGCGACCCCCAGAGAACTAGCAATTGCCCTAAGCCTATCTACATCATCCCGAAAAGAGATGCACTATTATTCCTAATCAAATTAGAGAGTTCTCGTTGTTGCTGAGTGTGATCCCTCTCTTGACGGAATTGGCGCGCCTCTTCACGGGATCTTTCAAAACATTCTGCCAGATGCAGAATCGCCGAAGACATCTCTTCGGTCTTCTTCTCCAGGGCCTCTTTTTCCCCTTGGAGAGTCTGTCCGAGGGGGGGGAGGCAGGATCTCAGTAGGCTGATCGCTGGGGGGCTCCGATCTCCTACATTTGCAAATGTTAGTTGCATTAATTGTGACAATGAGCAAAAGGAGATAGAGATAATCACCTGTCTTCGCAAGTGACAGGTTGATATAGGCATCCTAGAAAGTAGATCACCCGATAAAGTTCGAGGATCATCATATGGTGGAAGTGCGGCCTTCCCACCATAAGATTGCTTCCCCAACCCAAGTTGAGGATCATCTGGTCGAGGAGTAACAACCTTCCAACCAGAAGATTGATCACCCGAACAAAAACGGGGAGTATTGGGATGAAATGGAGAAAGCTGAGAAAAATGTCCCTCCAAAGGTGGAGATGAAAGTTCGACCTGCCGAGGTGCATGGATAGGAAGAACTAGAGGGACTGAAGGAAGAAAGAATGATGATGCGTCTTTCACCTTTGTTCTACTGGAGGATCCTTCGTCAACCTTGGGTTTCTTCCTTGAAGGAGATAGATCTTCGGGCATCTGTAAATCTTGCTCGAAAACTTCTTCTTCATCACTCTCAATCTCGATGATGTTGTGATCTGCCATTGAGAAGTGTATGAGAAGTAAAGAGAAGATAACTTAGAAATAGACTTAGCCAGGAAGAAGAATTGTGAAGCTTTGAAGACCAACGGCTTCGGTATTTATAGCCGCCGGGATGACGGTGAAGTTTCCGAACACCTCGAGTTTTGAAAGCATTTACAATTTTACCTCGGGTTAAAAAAACGTTTCAACGGCGCCATCATTAACCGTCACGTATTACCCAGAGTTCGTCTCGGGGAACCAACCGCCACACTTAGTGCGCCACTAAGTGGAAAATTTGAAGCGTCGGGATAAATGTCCGATGTAAGTCTCAAAATTTGAAGTAAATACGTCTCGTTGTTCTCTTCAAATTTGGGGGCTAGCTGACGAGGATTGATACCCGAGTCAGTTCAAATAAATGTACGGCTGGTTCGGGATGGATTCGAACCAAACAAGTGCCTGGTGGTGCGAACTCAAGTCATTCTGAGGAGCACAGTCACGAGGTCGCAGTCTTTACCCGATCAGACCGAAGCTAGTGCGCGGTCAGGAGTTCATGTGCTATATGTGAACAGAAGACTGCATATGCTGCGCAGTCAGAGCACTTTCGACCAGAGGAAGTGGGACTATTCTGTCCCTGCGACAGGCATATCCCGAGTATCCCGAAGATTCTTCCACGTAGCAGGACAACCGTCAGGAGGTTAATACGTGCGATTATCCACGAATAACACGTGTTAAACCTGCGTCGGAGTTAGGAGCGATTGCTGAAACTGCATCCGAGCAATTGTTCGATGCCGTTGTGACTTGGCACCCTTTCGACCAGTATAAAGGGGTGATCCAAATACATCGAACAGGAAGAGATGGAGAGATCGACTGATCGAACCAGATCAAACAAAAGCAAGTCGAAGATAGTAGTCTAAATTAGATAGCCTTCACAAAGCCTTCCAGGCTTTGTCTTGTCCAAACATATAGGAAAAATCTTCGCTTGTGAAGATCTTTTCCGTAACTTTGTAACCCTTTTTACTACACATAGTGAAATCACAACAGGACGTAGGGCTATTATTCCCACCATCGAGGGCCCGAACCTGTGTAAACCTCTCTGTGCTCTAGTTCTCTTTAATTCATCATATCTTCCCAGAGGGACTCCCTGAAAGGTCTCACAACCTACAAATTCTGCATAAGTTCGGCTAAGGACCCCGAGTCTGAATCGTCGACAGCAGCACCCGGAAGTGGATTACAGTAATGTTGATCATGATCAGAACATTGGTAATGTTCATTCGGAAGTCCATGTAGATGACGACAATTTAGATGAAATGTTACGTGATGTAGAAAAAGATTACAGCGAAAAAGATTAGCTAAATTAAAGAAATTAATTGTTGATTCTGAGAAGCCTTTGTTCCCCGAATGTGCAAAATTTACAAAGTTGTCTTCTGTGTTGAGATTATATAACTTGAAGGCAAGAAACGGTTGGAGCGATAAGAGTTTCACGGCGCTATTAGATCTGTTAGCGGACATGCTTCCAGAGGGAAATGAGTTGCCAAGATCGGTTTACCAGGCCAAAAAACTATTGTGTCCGTTGGGAATGGAAATTGAAAGAATACATGCATGCCCAAATGATTGAGTTCTGTACCATAACGAGTACGAGGATTTGCATGTTTGTCCAAGATGCGGTGCATCGTGGTATAAGCATGGGGACAGAATTTATCACAATGGATGTGATGAGGTAAAGAAAGGGCCTCCGGCTAAAACTGTGTGGTATTTGCCTATGATTCCTAGATTGAAATGGCTGTTTGCATATCCGAAAGATGCGAAGTACTTGCGTTGGCATGTTGAAGGTCGGAAACAAGATGGAAAACTAAGACATCTAGCTGATTCTATTCAATGGAGAAGCATTAACAGAACATTTGGTGAGTTTGGCGGCGAAGTGAGGAATATAAGGTTTGGGTTGAGTACGGATGGTATGAATCCACATGGAAATATGAGCAGTCGATATAGCACTTGGCCGGTTCTTTTATGCATCTACAATCTTCCTCCTTGGTTATGTATGAAGCGCAAGTACATCATGATGTCGTTAGTAATTTCAGGACCCAGACAACCCGGGAATGATATTGACGTGTTTCTATCACCGTTAGTCGAGGACTTACATAAATTGTGGAGCGAAGGGGTGCGGGTGTGGGATGCACATAAGAGAGAGAATTTCATGTTGTGGGCCATGATATTTTGCACCATAAATGATTTCCCGGCCTATGGAAATTTGTCGGGGTATAGTACGAAAGAAGGCAAGGCTTGTCCTATTTGCCTGGATGAAACTGAAAGCATGTGGTTATCGAACTACAGAAAAATAGTGTACATGGGCCACCGCAGATTCCTTCCGATGCATCATGCCTACCGTAAGAAGAGGAAGTCATTTAATGGGAAGCCTGAGAAAGGATCAGCCCCAGTGTTTGTGACTGGTAAGGAGCTTTACTTGTGCGTGAAGGACATCAAAGTTGAGTTCGGTAAATGTTCTAAACCTCCAGGAAAAAGTGTTTGGAAGAAGAGATCGATTCTCCGGGATCTACCATATTGGGAGAAATTACAAGTTCGACATTGCATTGATGTCATGCACGTAGAGAAAAATGTTTGTAACAGTTTGATTGGTTTGTTGTTGAACATTCCAGGAAAGACGAAAGATGGCATCAATGTTCGCCGTGACATGCTCAACATGGGCATAAGGGCTGAGCTTGCACCATTGGAGAAGGGAAAGCGGACATACCTCCCCCCGGCCTGTTATACTTTGTCAAAAAGAGAAAAAACAGAACTTTGTCAGTGCCTATATGGTGTCAAAGTTCCGTGCGGATATTCTGCGAACTTGAAAGAACTTGAAAAAACTTGTGTCCATGAAAGACTTGAAACTGGTTGGTACGAAGTCCCATGATTGTCATGTACTGATGTCACAAATGCTTCCCATTGCTATCAGAGGCATTCTCCCAGTCAAAGTCAGAGAGACAATTACAAAGCTATGTTATTTCTTCAACACAATATCTGGCAAGGTAAGCGTGTACTCCTAGCAAGTTAATTAGCTCCATTGGTGGAACTTGTCAGATTTTTTGGATCTGAATATTTGCTGCAACTGTGTCCTTGCAGGTAATTGATCTGGATGGATTGCACGATTTGTAACGCGATGTGACTACAACTCTTTGTCAGCTGGAGATGTATTTCCATCCATCTTTTTTTGATGTTATGGTCCATCTAATTGTTCACCTTGTCAGAGAAATTAAGTTTTGTGGACCCGTGTTCCTGCGCTACATGTATCCATTTGAGAGATTTATGGGTATCTTGAAGGGATATGTAAGGAATCGACATCGGCCTGAGGGCAGTATCATTGAAGGTTATGCCGCCGAGGAGGTGATCGAATTTTGCACCAACTATATGGCGGCGGTTGACCCAATTGGCGTTCCTACATCCTGGCATGAGGGCAGGCTTCAGGGCATTGGAACGATTGGATTTAAAGCAGTCGTCCCTCTAGTGATCTGTATGCAAAAGCCCATTTTTGGGTCTTACAGCACGTGACGGGGGTAGAGCCATACATACACGAGCACAAAGAAATGTTACGGAAACAGAATCCTTTGAAGCCAGAGATTCGGGTCACCAGAGAACATAACAGGAAGTTTGCTGGGTGGATCAAAAATAGAGTCCTGCAAGCTTCTGAGGGCAACGTAGATGAAGTTGTTACATGGTTGGCCAGAGGGCCTAGATTTACTGTAGGGACTTGGCAGGGGTATGACATCAACGGCTATTCATTTTACACAAGAACTCAGGACAAGAAGAGTAAGGGCACTCGACTCATATTATGGTGTTATTGAGGAAATATGGGAGCTCGATTATGTATTACTTAAGATTCCTCTGTTTCGATGCCAATGGGTCGAAATCCCTCGAGGTGTTAAAGTCGACAATTATGGGTTTACTCTCGTCGATCTCAGTAGAGTCGCACACCAAGATGATCCATTTATACTTGCTGAGCAAGCCACACAGGTGTTCTACACACTACCATAGAAACAGACATCCAGGACGGTACATCACAGACGGTTATGAACTGTTCAATGGAAACCGTCTGCGAAGGCCTGTCGGGAGAATATGTTCAGTTATCACAGTCGGTTCTGATGTCAAAAACAACTGTGATAGTAAATCAGACAGTTCTGAACACAAAACCATCTGTAATAGTCTACTTATCACAGACGGTTCTGACCTAAAACCCGACTGTGATAGATACAATCGATTCTCAGCTGAGAACCGTCTGTGATAACTAGAATATCACAGACGGTTTGGAACTGAACCGACTGTGATATATACAGTTGGTTGTGAACTAAGAACCAACTGTGATAGTGTAGTTATCACAGATGGTTCTGAGGTCTGAACCGACTGAAAAAGTGCCGGCGCTTTGAATTCTCAACTGTGATCATTTCTGTCTCCTATCTTCGGCGTGGCGCCTAGGAGAACACGAAGCATCGCTTTGGAAGTTCTATAAATTGACAGTGGAAAAATTGTCATTTACTTTACAAGTTTTTATAATTCTCAGACTGTTTGACTCCTTAGCTTCTCTGCGCCAATGGCATCCTCGATGGCATTGTCAGCCTCGCCCTCCCCGGTAAGAACTCTCAATCTTTTGGACTTATCCCTGTATTGTTAATCCCTGTTCAATACATTCTTGACCTGTTGATTTGCACAGGGAAGGGGAGCTGTGGAAGACTCGGGCAAGGTGAAAGCCAAGATGAGGGCCCTCCAGGAGGAGCACAAGCTCCTTACGGAGAAGCACACTCGGCTACAGCTTGACCTTGACGATCTCTTCCAGCGCATTCAGCGCATGAAGACGGATGGTGAATGCTAGGGCGAGGATGAGGTGTCTTCGCGAGGAGAAGAAAGCCGCGGATATGACCATCGCTGGCTACAGTTTGACTATGAAGGATACTATCGCGAAGCTGAGGGAGGTCGCAGGCCTTCTCGACGCGGTAGTAGTTGATCCTGAGAGGGACAACTTGTCGTTGGAGGAGTCCTGCGTCCTGGCTACAAGTCAAACTGACTTTATTCTAGATGTAGCCAAGGCTAAGACCACTCCTTAACCTAGCATTCTGTATTTGTACTTTTTTTTGTAAATGATGAAAAAAAATTATTGAAAATCTTGTTCTTATGTCAACTTTCCAATTTTCCAGCATATTCTTGGACTCCATGCTATCTTGCCTCTTTCTTTATCTTTCTTTAGCTTTTGACGAACATTCGACCATACAAAGGTATGTGCACTGTGTGCGATCAAGGAACGACTATTGCGATCTTTGGCTTGTGAGTTGTGAGGGCAGTCTGTTGGATCAAGGATGCCGACTAGAGGGGGGTGAATAGGAGGCTTTTAAAAACTTTTAAGCTTGAACAAATAATTGCAAATCAAGAACAAATAAAATAAGCAAGAGAGGAAGAGAACGAACACAACAGTTTTTACCGAGGTATCGGAGACTCGCTGATGAGGACATCACACCCAAGGATACAACCGCTGCCCCTTCTTCCCCTACGACCGCTACTTCGTCCCCGACCGTCGCTGTTTCGGCCACTACTTCATCTACGACACCTGGAGGGCTTAATCCGGAAGCAAGGCCTTTCCACCCACCTTTGCTGGACCAGCACGTCAAGATCATCCACCGAGGACAGCCCACGCGCCAAGGAAGGCCCAAGATCAAGCCCAATTCGTCGACAAGTCCGGTTCGGCCATCCAGGAGCAGTAGTACTTCAAACGGACATAACTTGGGCTCCCGGACTCCGTTTTCAGCGTGCGACCACCCGTTTGAAAGCTTAGGAGATAAGCTTTCCAATGGATCTGGTCCCAAGGCCAAATTTCTCCTGGAGAGACGGGAAAACACAGAACAATCTCACGGGCCAGAAATCCCGGGTGCTGCGCCACCTTTCTTTTGGGCCCAAGGCCCATGTATCTTAGGGTTTTGGTGGCCAACGCTGTTTTGGCTGCCCTACACCTCCTGGCCGTCGCTATATATATGGCGGCCACCGTTCTTTTACATTTAGGTTTTGTTGTGTTTGGTAGACCCTGTGTGCGTCCCTCCTCGTGTTTGCGCGTGTCGACTAGACCGCCCGAGCCGAGAAACAGAACCTCAACTTGTTCCTTTTGATTTCAATACTATCTATTCAGATTGCTTCATACTTTGTTCTTGCGGGTTCTCGATTTCTTGCAGGAACTACCGATCATTGGATCTTGTATTTGTGTGGAATTGGCATTGCGATTGTGAAGTTCCCGACCTGCTGGTTGGAAGCCCTAAATTCGGTGCCATCAACACCCCCAAATCGACGTATCATCATCTCACCGAAAGATCGGGATCGCCATCCCCATCAAGTGGTATCAGAGCTCAAGGTTGCTCGGTGAGATTTCCCCTCAATTCTGATTTTTTTTCACCTAGAGTCCAGAAAACAGCCACAAAAAAAAAAAAATAGTAGATTGGTTCCTCTGTCCAAGCTAATTTGTGCCCTAACTTTTACTACTTGTTCTTGGTTTGTTGAATCGTCGGTTGCATAATCGTGTCTTTGCTGGTTTTAGAGTCTAGTTCCTTTAGAGTTTCGAGTTCTGTTCACGTAATTGTCATAGTGTTTTTCGCGTTCATCGTGTCTTCCTTTGTGCCGCTGCCACCATCTCGCCGCCGCTAACAACAAGCGCTGCAGCCCTAAACCAACCATATCACAGCGCCTTTACCTTCCAAAAAGAGTGGATCGGTTCCAAAAATAGCGGATTGGTTTCCTTGTAAGAGTTTCACAATTTCCACCTGCCAAAACACCCTCCACATCCACCTGGCCGAGCCCCACCACTTCCCCAACTCAGCCAAGCCCAAAAAGGAAACTCCAAAACTTACTCCAATTCGTTCTCGCGTGCAATTTTGTGACTGCTGCAGTAAAACAGTCATAACTTCTGCATACGAACTCGGATTTGGACGTTCTTGGACTCGTTCGAAAGATCACGAAATTTCCTATCAGATCCAGCCTTGTCTTTGACAAAATAGATATTTCCAAATTCGGCCATTAACAGTGAGCAAAGTTGCAATCTTTGTCAGGCTGATTTTTGATCCACCGCAAAAAAAATAAAAAATAAAAAAAAAAGAAGAAATTCTGTGAGCAAAGGAGAACAAAATAAAAGAGGCCAGTGCAACAAAAGAGCCGCGCTGTGAAAGAAAAAAAAAAAAAAAAGGAAAAAGAGAAGAAATTCTGTGAGCAAAGGAGAACAAAAGGGAGCTTTATCATTTTGGTGCTGCATATTGAGGATCCTAGCCTATATTTATCTTGTTTGTTCAAGGACCTTCATCTTTGTTCTGTGACTAAGTCTGCGATTAGGCTCGCGTCTCTAGCACGGTCTAGCCTAGGACCAGCATTGTACTGATTTTGAACGACTTTTCAGCTTACTTTGGATCAGTGGTACTAGTTCCTCCTTTGCTACATATTATTGCCTGTCCAAGCTCCACCATCTTCTAACCACACAGGTTCCGGAATTTGCAATCGCTTGCCACATCGAGGACTTGTAAGAACTTGGTAGAAGCTTGAGAGTGTGTGAGGCTTGCCACTTCATACAACCTAGTAGTTCATAGGAGCTTTCATATCTTTGTGAAGTTTCTTTGTTTCTACTAACTATGGCAGGTATTCCAAGCAATCATGGGAGTAACGTCGGCAGTGGGAGTGAACATGAGGACCCCCTCACACCAAAACAACGGCGTTGGGTCACTCATTTTCAGAGGATGCACAATCAGCATGAGATGCGAACTCGTGACACTCTTGATGCGATTCAGGCGCAATTGGCACCCCTCACTGAGCTTCAAGCACAGCTAGCACAACTTCTTCAAGGTGCTGCCCCCAACAATGGTGCCGCTGGTCATGCTTTGGGCCAACGCGGTGCTCCGCTTGCTCCTTTAAACGGGGTGGATCAAGAGGAGAACAACTACGCTGCCGATACCGAGGACGACTACAGGGTCAATGTGAACAACGACCGACCTCATCGTCGACTCCGCAACAACAGGCAAGGTATGGCTAGAAATCAACATGATCAACGGGAAGAACGTGATAATTCTATGGCAAAAATGAAATTTACTATGCTTCCTTTTGATGGCACATATAATCCTGATGTTTATCTAGATTGGGAGTTGGCGGTAGATCAAAAATTTTCTTGCTATGACTTCTCTGAGCGTAGAAGGGTTCACGCTGCCACTAGTGAATTTACTGGTTTTGCATCTATTTGGTGGAAAGAACTTTGTAGAGCCAACCGTGATGTACCTACAACTTGGGATAGGTTGAAGAGTGTCATGAGGGCTACATTTGTTCCTACATACTATGCTCGTGATTTGTTGAATAAAATGCAGCGCTTTAATCAAGGTGATAAGACGGTTGAGGAATATTGTCAAGAATTGCAAATTGGCATGTTGCGCTGTGGGTTAGACGAGGGTGAAGATGCAAAAATGGCTAGGTTCTTGGGTGGGCTTAACCGAGAGATACAGGACATACTTGATTATAAAGAATACAATTCTATCACTCGTTTGTACCATCTTGCTTTGAAAGCAGAAAGGGAAGTGCAGGGTCGACGATCGACAACGCGAGGAAATCTTGGAGGCTCCTCCACATCCAAGTCGGTCCAGATCCATACCAAGGCATCATCTTCCATACCTGGACGTGTACCTACACCCGCTGTTCCAACTACTTCGACGCCATCACGCATTCCGGAGGCAAACAAATCAGTCACACTTCAAGCACCCGCCAAGAGTGCTTCCTCAGTTGCCTCCACCGGTCGAACGCGGGAAATACAATGCTTTCGATGCAAAGGAATGGGGCACGTGATGCGAGATTGCCCTAATCAACGTGCTCTAATAATTAGAGAAAATGGTGAGTACACTAGTGCTAGTGACATTGATGAAGATGAATATGCTCTTGTTGCCACTAACACTGCAGAGCCAGCAGAAGAGATTATCACTTCTGCAGCATCCGAGAAATATCCGGCTCTTGTTGTCACACGTGTACTTAGCGCACAGCCTGCACGCGATGAACAAAATCAACGCCATACTATCTTTTAGACAAGGTGTGTGGTGAATGAGCGCGCTGTGCATGTCATTGTTGATGGAGGTAGCTGCAACAATCTTGCTAGTGTAGACATGGTCGAGAAGCTTGGCTTGACCACAAATCCACTGCCTCAAAAGTATGAAATTGAATGGCTCAATTCCAATGGTAAGGTTCAGGTAACTAAAACCGTTCAAGTACCTATCTCGATTGGTTCTTATCATGATAATGTTGTTTGCGATGTTGTACCCATGGATGCTTGCTCTCTTTTATTGGGTAGACCGTGGATCTATGATATGGATGCTATACATCATGGTAGGACCAATGAGTATACTTTCTTGTATAAGGAAAAGAAAATTGTTTTGAAACCCATGAGCCCTACAGAACTAAGAAACATTGATGTTAAAAGAGCTCAAAGAGAACAAGAAGAGAGTGGAATTAAAAGTGTAGCTAGTAAATCAACCCATTCAACTACACCAGTTGCTCAAAAACCTGATCTTAAGTTGAAGGGTAAAGTATTGTTGGCTACAAAAGTTCTCTCACAAGATAACATGGATAGTATAGAACCATTGCCATTATCTGTTTCTTTGTCTCCTGTTGTCACTAACTTTTTGCAGGAGCATGGGATGGAGTCGAGGACGACTCCAATTCAAGAAGGGGAGGATGATGAGGACATCACACCCAAGGATACAACCGCTGCCCCTTCTTCCCCTACGACCGCTACTTCGTCCCCGACCGTCGCTGTTTCGGCCACTACTTCATCTACGACACCTGGAGGGCTTAATCTGGAAGCAAGGCCTTTCCACCCACCTTTGCTGGACCAGCACGTCAAGATCATCTACCGAGGACAGCCCACGCGCCAAGGAAGGCCCAAGATCAAGCCCAATTCGTCGACAAGTCCGGTTCGGCCATCCAGGAGCAGCAGTACTTCAAACGGACATAACTTGGGCTCCCGGACTCCGTTTTCAGCGTGCGACCACCCGTTTGAAAGCTTAGGAGATAAGCTTTCCAATGGATCTGGTCCCAAGGCCAAATTTCTCCTGGAGAGACGGGAAAACACAGAACAATCTCACGGGCCAGAAATCCCGGGTGCTGCGCCACCTTTCTTTTGGGCCCAAGGCCCATGTATCTTAGGGTTTTGGTGGCCAACGCTGTTTTGGCTGCCCTACACCTCCTGGCCGTCGCTATATATATGGCGGCCACCGTTCTTTTACGTTTAGGTTTTGTTGTGTTTGGTAGACCCCGTGTGCGTCCCTCCTCGTGTTTGCGCGTGTCGACTAGACCGCCCGAGCCGAGAAACAGAACCTCAACTTGTTCCTTTTGATTTCAATACTATCTATTCAGATTGCTTCATACTTTGTTCTTGCGGGTTCTCGATTTCTTGCAGGAACTACCGATCATTGGATCTTGTATTTGTGTGGAATTGGCATTGCGATTGTGAAGTTCCCGACCTGCTGGTTGGAAGCCCTAAATTCGGTGCCATCAACACCCCCAAATCGACGTATCATCATCTCACCGAAAGATCGGGATCGCCATCCCCATCACTCGCCCAGTCTCCACTAGTCCTCGTTGAAGCATTCAAGTCACTTGAGTTTTGCCTCAATACTCATGAAGAGTATTATCAACTATTGGTTGCTCCTTGTCCACTCCGAAAAGGCGAGCACCGATGCCTTGTACAAGCTTGCCGAGCCTCTCCAATAATCTCCGTTCTGGAGAGGTCAACGGCCACGCCTCCGAACCGTGTAGGTGAGGGCGCTCACCAAGAGTAACAGGCAGCGAGGTCTTCTCTTGACCTCCAAACACGCACCGAGAAGCTAACTGAATGCAAATGCAAAAGAAATGAAGTGCTCGGTGGATCGGAAAACACTCGACTTGATCAAAAGATCAAGATTTTTAGTAGAAAACTAAAGCTCAAGAGTGTATAAGAAATGCTACTGCTTGTTATATCAAACTCATGCCCAAAGCCCCTTTTTATAGCCTCAAGAAACAAATGAACTGTTGGAGCTAGGGCTGAAAATCAGCAACTCAAACTGACAGTCAGTTTGACTAACTGACAGTCAGTTTAGTGCACAACGGCCGACAAAATTTACGAAAGAAAATTTGCTAGCCGTTCGTGGTCGTTTATGGAAAGCTGAAACCCACAACTGACAGTCAGTTATGCAAACTGACAGTCAATTCGACCACAAACTCGACCAGAATCAAATAAAACTCAGTTAAAAGCACTTTGGTCGAAATCCCAACTAACAGTCAGTTTAGTACAAAAATTTTGAGCCCAAAATACACCCTCTCTGGACAATTGTCAGTTTAAACAAACTGACATTCAAACTGACAGTTAGTTCAGCAAACTGACAGTCAGCCTGAACAAAAACAGAGATAACTTTAAATCCACAAATCCAAAATAGGTGTTTAATATCTCGTTTGAAATAGAATTTCAAGGGATACATTTTTGTCAACAGAAGCAAAAACCAGATCTGCCCAGATCTTTCTAGAAAATCGAAAAACTCTTCTGCTGTCAAAAACTGAAGTGAATAACCAGATTTTTCAAATCAAAATGAAATCAAATCCAACCAAAAAGATGCAATGCAATGACCTAAGTTTCTCGGTTTATGTTGGAGATAAAAAGAGGACTTTCGCCACCCCTCTTTATAGTATGGTTAAAGCTAAAAACAATTTTCCTAACCGATCATCTCCAAACGCCGAGATCGGTAAAAATAAAATACGGATTACCTTAGGTCTTTCGCATCTTCACATTTGCATCTTGTCTTTGATCTTCTGCACCACGTGCTTTACTCCATGTCGGGTTCATCTTGATCATCTCGTAATTTTTCCTGAACAAACTCTGTATCAACAATCTCAGAAGCACAATTAGTCCAGAACACTTTGTTTTCATTTATTATCAAAATTAGGGTTAGGCATGAAGGCCTAGACGCAACAATCTCCCCCTTTTTGATGATTGATGACAACAAGTGTTCAACAATAAAATAAACGAAATAACTCCCCCTGAGTATATGCATCTCATCATATCAGAGCATAAACCAACACATATACATCAGGGTATCTCATACATACAGGCACTCACAGATATGCATATATCACCAAGTCATGTAAATAAGTATCAGAGCATACAAGCATACAAGTCTCAAAACCAAGATGTCATATATATATATATATCAAGATATCAGAGCTACACAGATATCATATCCAAAATCACATAGACATATATGATAAGCAAAACATCTCCATAATATAAAATAACCACCAACCATCTGTCCAAAACATCAAAATAGCTACTAATAACCAAAATACTTCTCCCCCTTTGGCATCAAGCACAAAAAGGGAGGCAAAAATACAAATCAGAGCCTAAGGCTCATCATCTGAAGAAACTCCTAAAACATCTGTATCTCTGGAGCCTGCTGGAGATCCAGATGCGCCGATGACTGGGGATGCCGGAGGAGTAGCTGTTGAAGCTGGAGCAGCTGAAGCCGGAGCAGGTACCGCAGGAGCTGGATCAGCAGGTCCTGAAGGTGTGCTCGGAGAAGATGAAGTCTGGCGGGCCCTCTTGCGAGGGACAGGAGAAGATGAAGAAGGTAGACGCCGCAGAATCTCCTCCTGCTGAGCAAGCAAACGGAGCAACATCTGATGATGCTCCGCCTAGGTGCTGAGGATCTGCTGCAGCACCTGGAGAATCTCCTGGAGCTGAGAGGAAGAAGCTGAGGATGAGCCGATGCTGGTCCCTGCAACAAGTGCTGGCACAGACTCCTGAACTGGAGTCTCGTCCTCTGACTCCCCCGCAGCATCATCATCTGATGCGGGAGAACCAGGGTCCACAGCTGCCATAGGCCGAGAACCAAGACGGCGATCAGCCTGGCCCAGAGGATAGAAGAGCAACGGATGATGGGGCCGTGGAAGCTCAGAATCCACAGCCCGGATATGAAGAAGCACCGCCATGATATACGGAGTGTATATCAACTGACGGCGTGGAGAGAGAAGGACGTGCTGAATCTCGCTAATGATGAGATCAGCAACGTCGAATGGCTCCTCCTGGAAGATAGAAATCAGGATGTGGAGCCCTAGATAGGTGACTCTTGCCCTATCTCCGGTCATAGGGACTAAAGTGAGCCAGAGGATCCGTAGGGCCAGATTAACATCGCGGCGCAAGCCAGCGATGTGACTGAGCTGAAAGGGGCCGGAATAGAGCATGGCCACCTCCCGACGCTCGAGGTCTGGAAGGGTATGGAGCTGGCGGCCAGAAGGAGGGCACACCAGTCCAAGCGCGGACTCCAGCTGCTCCTTCGTGACGGTGTAGACCTGGAGGCCCGTCATGAAGGTCATGAAGTCGCGCTGAGGGGAGATGAAGACGGTAGAATAAAACTGGTGGATGGGCCCCTCAGCCCAGTGCAAAGAGGAATCGGCGACTAGATCGCGGATCCCTATAGAGCCGAAAAGGTCTGCGAGGGTGGCGATGCCTGTGCGAGAGGCAATCGTCCCCCACGACAGAGAGCGGTGAGCGAAAATGGGTACGCGGCCATAGACACTGGTGAACAAGTCTAGGTGGAGATTTGTGTAGCAAGTGGGACGTCGCACGCGTCGCGACCAGTGGGACGCGGCGAGAGGTAAGGGTTTGTGGAGCGGAGCGAGCGAAGGCGGCTAGCGTGCCACCGAGAATAATCCACGGGCACAGGCTCAGGCGGAGGCGAAGGCCGGTTCTCGGACGTCTGACCTGATGAACGCTGGCTGTTTGCCGCGTTCTTTCGTCGGGCCACACGTCGAGAAGGACCCGGCTAATCAGACATGTCTAAGAAACGACTGAAAAACAGAGAAGAGGAAGAAACGACCTGAACAGAACGTCTGAACAGAGCAGACGAGGTCGTCGGCCGGAAATATGCAACAACCTCCAAGTCGACCGAAGAGAGGAGACTGAGAACGACGAGGAGGATCTCAACGAAGATCTACGATGTTGGGGAAAATCTCCGCGAGACTAAGTCCAGGTAAGTTGCGTCACATTTTCCCGGGGACGTGGCCTCCGGTGCCTGCCCCGGGCGCCGCCTTTTGGCTCCCGGGACCTGGCCCCCGGCGCCTGTCCCGGGGCGCCGCCATTTGCCCGGGGACGTGGCCTCCGGTGCCTGCCCCGGGCGCCGCCTTTTGGCTCCTGGGACCCGGCCTCCGGCGCCGGTCCCGGGCACCGCCATATGGCCTGGGACGTGGCCTCCGGTGCCTGCCCCAAGCACCGCCTTTTGGCTCCCAGGCGCCACCATTTGCCCCGGGACATGGCCTCCGGTGTCTGCCCCGGGCGCCGCCTTTTGGCTCCCTGGACCCGGCCTCCGGCACAGGTCCCGGGCGCCGCCTTTTGGCTCCCGGGACCCGGCCTCCGGTGCCGGTCCCGGGCGCCGCCATTTGCCAGGGGACGTGGCCTCCGGTGCCTGCCCCGGGCGCCGCCTTTTGGAACCCGGGACCCGGCCACCGGCGCCGGTCCCGGGCGCCGCCATTTGCCCGTGGACGTGGACTCCGGTGCCCACCACGGGCACCGCAATTTACCCGGGGACGTATCCTCCGGGGCCTGCCCCGGGCGCCACCTTTTGGCTCCCGGGACCTGGCCTCTGGCGCCGGTCTCGGGAGCCGCCTTTGGCCCGGGGACCTAGCCTCTGGCGCATGTCCCGGGCCTCATCGCCCTTCTAAACGTAAAGTCTCGAGTTGTTGATCACGTGCAGGTCACGCGAGGAGTGCCTCGGGAATCAACGACCACCTGTCAAGCATCCAAGGCGTTTGACCGGGAGAAGGACGTTGCTACCCCTCAATCTGACGGTGGCTTCCGGGGTAGATAGGTCTTTTTGCTTCTTTTTGGGGCTATAAATAGCCCTTGTACCCCTCAGTTGTAAGCAAGTGATCTCATTATTGGAATAGCCAAAACTCTCAGGTGTGCTCCGGAAGCCTCTCCCCCGAGAGAGCCTCCCCAGCCGACTCCGGTCGGGAGCACGCCGACAGGACTAGGGCCCCCACCGGGACCCAGACCTGTATAAATCCTAGTGTCAATTCTTGTGTTTGCCCGGCGGGGGAAGACCGGTCACCCGGTCAGCCCGCATCACGTTTTCTTCGCTAGGATCGTTCACAAAACCTGCCGGGGTATTCGCAATACCACAACAGTTGGCGCCGTATGTGGGGACTCGTGACAAGACGCCATGGCTCCCCCAAGAACAAGGGCTCGCACCCTTCCCGGTGACGCCGGTCTCAGAGACTCGGAGCCGCCCGTCCGGGACACGGCTGTCCCGGCGCTTCCGTCCGGAGGCGACCAGACCCAGGTACCGCCTCCCACCATCTCTCCTAACTTAGGTGCTTCTACCTCCAAGTCGCTCCCGGTGACCGCGGGAACCTCGGCCGGGACTAGTCTCCCCCCGACGGCTCCCCAGGCTCCCCGGGACGCCCTGCTTGAGGCTTTAGTGGAGGGCCAGCTCCGTGCCCAGCGCTCTATGGACGAGCTACTTAGCGTGTTGGCGAGGTCTCCGGCCCCCACATTTGCGCCGCACCCATACCCGGGGGCTATGCCCCCGTTTATGGGTCACCCGGCGGTCCCTCCGGTCTCCGGAGGTTTGGCCACCCCGTATGACCCCGCCGGGGGATTCCCTCCCCTTGCGGGCTATACCTCTGGACCCTTCCCGGCACCCGGGCCCGTCCCGGTGACGGGGGGCTACTTCCTGCCTGGGCCCTTTGTGGCACCTGGGGGATACTCCGTTCCGGGCCCATTCCCGGGGCCGGCGGCCCATTACGTGCCGGGGGTTTTCCCTACGCCGGCAGCCAGTCCCGCCCCGCGCGTCGCCTTTATCGCACCGGGGGCGGTCGACAGAGCAGCTCCCGTGCCTTAGCGGACTTCCCCCCGCATCAGCTCCCCGGCTCCGGACACCGCCCCGGGGGCTCCCCCGACGTCAGTTCTGGATATTACAGGGGCTTCCCCCTTTCCGGTTCTGGTCGTTGCCACGGGGGCTCCCTCCACTTCGGTTCCAGACGTCACCGTGGGCGCCCCCTCCCCGGTTCCGGATAATACAGGGGCTTCCCCCTTTACGGTTCCGGGGGTCTTCGCAGGGGGCTCCCCCCAGCCGGCCCCGGTAGCTTCCGGGCCGGTAGCTATAGTGCATGAGCTCCCTCCCCCCTCGGGGCGCCCACGAAGGTCCCCCCGTCGGACCAGGAGGTCGAGCGAATGCATACGACCAAGTGCGGGGAAGAACTTCCCCTGGGCCATGGGCGCAGGGAGCCTCGCTCTCGCACCGGTCGGGGGAAGAGACCCACCGAGGAGCCAACCTCTCCGGGGGAGAGCCCGGACATCCGGGAACTCAGCCCCGGTTCACAAGAAAAACGTCGCCACCGCCACTCCGGCGGACCTCTTGGGCCGCTTCCCGACTCCGACAATGAGGACGTGTTCCCCGTCAAAGAGGACAGTGACCAGGACTCTCCCAGGGAAGTGCAGGGGGCTAATCAGCCCCTATGCCGCAGACTTCGCAGCATTCGGTGGCCGCGGCCCTATCGCCCGCCACACATCGAACACTATAACGATGAGGCCGATCCTTACGAATTTGTGCAGGTATACTCCACCGCCATCTCCGCGGTCGGGGGGGGACGAGACGGTACAATGCAACGTCTTCCCCCTCTACCTCACCGGCATCGCCAGGTCCTGGTTCTACAACCCAAAGGCCGGCGCCATCGAGTCTTTCACGCAGCTCAAGCGGGAGTTCTGCGCGAACTTCCAAGGGAACTACATGCATCTCCTGGACTCCTTGCAGCTGTACACCGTCCGACAGAGGACTGGGGAGACCATCAGAAGCTTCTTCAAGCGCTTTGCTCAAGTGAAGAGCAAAGTGGCCCACGTCCCCGACTCTACGGTCATCGAAGCATGCAAAAGCGGGATACTCCCGGGGGAGCTCCACCGAAGGCTCTCCCAGAGCTGCCCCTCCTCCGCCGATGAGCTCTTCAACGTACTCAAAAAGTACGCTCAGGCGGAGGATGACGACATCTGGAAGAAGACCCAGGGGGCTCCCGCCCCCGCCGACCGGGGGGCCAGGGATCCCCTCAAACGCCCCAGGCAGGGGGGACGTAACGAGCCACGGCCTTAGGACACCTTTGTCCTCGAGGGCGGAGGCGGCTCGCGCGACCCCCGAGAGGCAACCGCCCCTTCCCCAAGCCGAAAGGCCATGGGGGAGGACAGTCTTCGCGCGGCCGGGAAGGCCCCGCGAGGAGAAGTCGGGAAGGACCGTGGTGCAGCTTCCACGGGTCCAGTACCCACGCTACCCGAGACTACCACCAGCTGCTGCAACACTTCGCGGCATTCCTCGACCAGCGCGGGCAGGGGGGGACTCCGGCCTCCTTGCCACCTCGGCCAGCTGTTCGACCCTTCCCGCTCCCGCGAGGGGTTCACAGGGGCAGCCGCAGGAGGGGGAGCCTTCAGAAGCTCTCCCTTTCCAAACTTCTCAGCGCCGCATTAACGTCATCATGGGAGGGTCCGCCTCCGGGCGGGACTCTAAGCGCCAGCATAAGGAGTACGAGCGCAAAGTCAAGATTGTGGGGGTGCTACGCACGTCCCCGCCACCCAAGTGGTCAGACGTCCCCCTCACCTTCAGTGCGGAAGACGTGCGAGGGGTTCGCTTCTCCCACAACGACGGGGTCATTGTCTCCGCGACCATCTACAACTGCCACCTGGCCCGCATCCTCGTGGACGGCGAGAGCTCCGCCGACGTCCTATTCCTGAAGGCCTTCAAAGAGATGCAGGTGGATGAGAAGCTCCTGCAGCCCGCGGCAGGGCCCCTGCAAGGGTTCGTCCCGGGGAAGGCGATTCGCCCCGTGGGCAAGGTAGATCTCCCTATGACGTTCGGCACCCCGGAGAACTACCGGACCGAGCTAGTCCGCTTCGACGTAGTTGACCTCCCCTCCTCCTACAACGCGATTATGGGGAGGACCACAATCAACCGGCTGGGGGCTGCCACCCATCAAAACTACCTCTTCATGAAGATCCCCGGGCCGCATGGCGTGATCAGCGTCCGGGGAGACCAAGACATGGCCCGTGCTCTGTACGAGCGCGCTGCCTCCACAATCGGAAGCGTCAACCTCATAAAGACGCCCGGGGGGGAGGCCTCTCCCCCGGACCCAGACGTCGCTGCGCCACCGCCCGGGAGGCCCCTCCTCAAGCCGCGTCCGGAAGGGGGCCTCCGGAAGGTCCTGCTGTCCCCGGGCGACGAAGACAAAATCGTCCGGATCGGGGCGGAGCTCCCCGAGGAGCATGCAGCGCAACTTGTGGCTTTTCTGCGCGAAAACTCCGAAGTTTTTGCGTGGAAACCTTCAGACATGCGGGGCGTCGCCCGGGAGGTCATTGAGCACAAGCTCGCAGTGGCCCCCGGTCACCCCCCGATCAAACAAAACTTGCGGAAACTCTCCCTCGAGCGCCAAGAGGCAATCAAGGTGGAGATCACCCGGCTCCGAGAGGCGGGGTTCATTCAGGAGGTCCTGCACCCCGAGTGGCTCGCGAACCCCGTCCTCGTGAAGAAGTCAACCGGCAAGTGGCGGATGTGCGTGGACTTCACCGACCTTAACCGCGCCTGCCCCAAAGACAACTTCCCGCTCCCGCGGATTGATCAGCTCGTCGACTCCACCGCGGGGTGCAACCTGATGAGCTTCCTAGACGCCTCCTCGGGCTACCATCAAGTCCGTATGGCCGAAGGGGACGAGGAAAAGACGAGTTTCATAACTCCCCTCAGAACCTTCTGCTACGTCCATATGCCCTTCGGGCTCAAGAACATGGGAGCGACTTTCCAGCGCCTCATGACGCTGGTCTTCGAAGATCAAGTCGGCCGCAACGTCGAAGTCTACGTAGACGATGCGGTTGTCAAAAGCCCCCGCGCAGCCTCCCACATCGACGACCTGGCGGATACCTTCCGCAACCTCCGCGCATTTGGGCTCAAGCTCAACACGGAGAAGTGCGCCTTCGGCGTGCGCGGGGGGAAGCTCCTGGGTTTCCTCGTGTCGCAGCGGGGCATAGAGGCAAATCCCGAAAAGATCTGGGCATTCCTGGACATGACCCCGCTGCGCTCCGTCAAGGACGTCCAGTGGCTCTCCGGCCGCCTAGCCGCGCTCAGCCACTTCGTCTCACGGTCGGGGGAGCGAGGCCTCCAGTTCTTCAAGATCCTCCGGGGGCTCGAGGGGTTCCGTTGGACCCCCGAGGCCCAGGAGGCCTTCGACGACCTCAAGAAGGACCTCACGAGCCCTCCAATGCTCGTGAGTCCGTCTCCAGAAGAGCCCTTGCTCCTCTACCTTGCCGCGACCCCGGCCGCCGTCAGCGCGGTGTTGGTGAACGAGCAAGGGGGGCAGCAGCGTCTCGTGTACTACGTCAGTGAGGCCCTCCAAGGGGCCAAAACTCGGTACACGGAGATGGAGAAGATCTGCTACGCCCTCGTAATGGCGTCCTGGAAGCTTCGCCACTACTTCCTGGGACACCCCATCACCGTCGCGTCGTCCCTCCCGCTGGGGGAGGTACTGTGGAACAAAGAAGCCACCGGCCGGATTGGGAAGTGGGGGGCCGAACTCGCCCCCTTCTCCCTGTCCCTCACAGGCCGCTCCACCATCATGTCACAGGTCCTCGCCGACTTCGTCGTAGAGTGGACTCCTGCCTCCGGGTCCGAGGACGAAGACCTCCCTGTGCTGCCCCGACGCAGTGACCACTGGACCCTCATGTTCGATGGGTCGCTGTGTCTCGCCGGGGCTGGGGCGGGAGTAGTCCTCCGGAGCCCCGAGGGGAAGGAACTCGAGTACGCGGCACTCGAGTTCCCCGCAACCAACAACGTCGCCAAGTATGAGGCTTTGCTCCTCAGGATGCGCCTTGTGCGCTCCCCGGGGATCCGGCACCTCCTAGTGAAGGGAGATTCTCAGCTCGTAGTTTGCCAAATGGACAAGTCTTACCTGTGCCATGACGCAAACTTGAGTCTTTATTTGCAGGAGGTGCGGAAGATGGAGAGGCACTTCGACGGCCTCGAGGCCCGGCATATCCCACGAAGGGACAATGACCGGACCGACACCCTGGCCCGGGCGGCCAGTGCACGGGAATTGCTCCCCAAGGGGGCCTTCTTGGAAATCATCACGTCGCCCTCGGTGGCCTCTCCGGACACGGGTGACGAGCCTCATGTCCCAGAGGTCGCTAAGATCACCCGGACTCCGTCATGGATGGACCCCCTCATCTCCTTCATCAAGGGGGAGGGGGACCCTCCTAATGAGACCGAGGCTAAGCGCCTCCGGGCCAAAGCCCGGGCATATCTCCTGCTGGAGGGGAGCCTCTACAAGCGGGGGGCTTCCGCCCTCCTGCGCTGCCTCCCCCGACCGGAGGGACTCCAACTTCTCGAATACATCCACGTGGGGAGCTGTGGTTCTCACCTAGCCCCGCGTGCCATCGCGGCTAAGGCTCTCCGACAGGGCTTCTACTGGCCCACGGTCATGTGCGACGCGCGAGACCTTGTCTCCGCGTGCGAAGCATGCCAGAAGATGGCCAAGGGCTCGAACCTCCCCCCTGTAGCGCTGCAGACTATCCCCATCACTTGGCGCTTCGTGCGCTGGGGGATGGACCTCTTAGGGCCGTTCCCCACAGCGCCCGGAGGATACAAGTATGCGGTGGTCGCGGTCGACTACTTTACAAAGTGGGTTGAGGCGGTACCCTTGGCCAGCATCACGTCCCAAGCCGTTCAGCGGTTTTTCTGGAAAAATGTCGTTTGTCGTTTTGGTGTCCCCCGGGAAATCACCGTGGACAATGGGACCCAATTCGACTAGGCTTATTTCTGGGAATTCTGCGAAGGCCTAGGGCTCGTCATCCACTTCGCCTCAGTGGCCCATCCCCAGAGCAATGAGGCCGTCGAGAGAGTCAATGGCGTGATCCTACTGGGATTGCGCCGGAGACTCGAGCAAACCGCTTCTAAGCGGGGTGCATGGGCAGAGGAGCTCCCTAGCATCCTCTGCTCCATGCGCACGACCCCGTCCCGGGCGACGGGGTGTACTCCCTTCTCCTTGGTCTACGGGGCAGAGGCAGTCCTCCCCCCAGAGATAGGCTTCCGGTCGTTGTGGGTCAAGCTCCTAGACGGAGCCACGACCACAGCGTACCAGGCCAATGAGGCCAACCAGCAACTGGAAATCGACCTCGTGGAGGAGGAACGCAACCGAGCGCTCCTCCGCCACGCCATCTACGAGCGCGAGATGGCGCGCGCATACAACTAGGGCGTGCGCGAGCGAGCTTTTCGCCTTGGGGACCTTGTCCTCAAGCGCGTGACGGACCCCCAAGCCCAGGGTAAGCTCTCCCCCAAGTGGGAGGGCCCCTACAGGATCTCCGCGGTCCTGGGCTCGGGGGCCTACAAGCTCTCCAACCTTCAAGAGCAGGAGCTGAAGCACACGTGGAACTTGCGTTTACTTCGCAAGTTCTATGTTTAGCCTTACGGGCCTGTCCCCTCCCCCGGAGTGATCACGCCGGAGGGGGAGGAGGGACACTGTATTTACTTTTCCCTCCCCCTTCGCGGCTTCGCAGGGGGAGGCACTGTATTTCATTTCATTATCAATACATAGATCTTGCCCTTCAACTATCTCATTGCAGGTTCTTCTCATTAGCGCCCATAACGGCGACGCCCTCCCCGTGAGGATGCCCTCCCCGCGAGGATGCCCTCCCCGTGAGGAAGTGGGCCCAGACCCAGCAAGTCCCTCCTGTAGGGCGGCTTACGATCAGCCCTCATGGACTGAGGGTGTAAGCGGCAACCCGGTCCCCAGCGGCCGCGGTAACGAGTCACTTTGGGAGACTAGTCCCCTACCCAAACACTCAGACCCGTCATCGGGCACTTCCTCCTCCGGGAGTAGACGCTCTCCCCAGTGGGACGTCTAATGGCTTTCTTGGATATCTTTTCCCCGGAGACTTCATTCCCGGCTCCCTGTTCTCACGGCGACCAGACGATTGTCTCCCGGAAGGATTTTCTCCGGAATCTTCCTCAGGATTTTTGGCCCTATTCCTGGCTCCCCGTTCTCACGGCGACCGGATGATTGTCTCCCGGAGAAGTTACGGATTTCTCGGACATTTCTTTCCCGGAGACCCTATTCCCGGCCCCCCGTTTTCACGGCAACCGGACAATCGTCTCCCAGGATGCTCGCCTCCGGAAATCTCATCAGATTTTCTTGGGTTTCTTCCACACGAGGCCTTATTCCCGACTCCCCGTCCTCACGGCGACCAGATGATTGTCTCCAGGAAGGTCTTTCCCTTGGAAACCTCGTTTTAGAATTTTCTAACTTGGAAAAATTCTTATGCTACAGGTTATCTTCACCCCGGGGGCCTTGCTACCCCCACAACGCGCGGAGCTACCCTCCGGCCCGCTGTGGGCGGGGGGATAAGGAACCCCCGGGTGTCGTCCACACCGACCATGAGCAAACTTAGCTCATCCTTGTTAAAAGGAGTCGTCCAGACCATCCAAGAAAAAACAAAAGAAGACTCAAAGAAGAAGCAAACACAGCTTTATTGATTGTCAAACCCGGAGGAATCTTCCCCCTCCGGTGGGCAGCGGAAACGGTACAACCCGGGCTCTAACCCGGTGGATTCTCTACATCCTAAGGCTCCTACGCCTAATAGTCCCGGAGGCCCTCCGAAGCTCCCGGGCCAAGTCCCGGTACAATGCGCGTACGCGGCGTCGAGCTTCCCGGAGCACATTCTCGGGCCAGTACTCGTAGCCCTCTGGTGGAAGAATGCAAAGCGGGGGGACCATCCGGAATCCCGGGCTCGGAGGGGACAATTCGGCGCGATGATTGTCAAAATTGTCCAAGTGCTACTCTGGATGCCACCTTAACCGGACGGGCTCCCGGACGGCGTCCCCGCTGCGCTCCCCGGAGATGAGGCTTAGCAAGATTAAAGCCGCTTGGGCGTCTCCCGGGGAGCCCCTCCTGGACCTTCACCCGGGAGTAACCTCCCGGGAACCCTGGTAACATTGCATTCAATTCAAGACTTAGAAAAATTTCTAACTCCATTGCATTTCAAAACATCTTTTTACAAGTGTCTGGGGCTTCTTCTAAGCAGCTACCGGGATCAAAATCCTAAAAAAGCAAAAGGGTCCTAACTAAGATCCGGGGGGAGGCTCATACTTTTTCATTGGCGTCCTCCCCCCGGGGGGCTTCCACCGGTGCCGGGGCCGGAGCATCCGCTGCCGGAAGCGCCGGTGCCGGGAATCTCACCCGGATGATCCGGTCGTAGAAGCCCCCGGTGAGCTGCTCCACCTCCCGGCGCAAGGGCTCGAAGAACTCGGGGAAGCTCCGGGGGATGCGGCCCCCGATCGCCCGGGCACCGACCCCCCAGTGCTCAACAAGCCCCGTCGCGGCCGCAACGACGGGGATCGCCCGGCCTCGCGCCCGGGCGTCGGCCGCCTCCGGGATGATGGAGACCTGCGCGTTGAGAAAACGCACGGCCTCCGTGAGGGTCGCCGGGGGCACCTTTGAGCTGCTCCCGGAGCCTAGGCTCACGCCAAGGCTCTCGAGGGCCGAGCGGACGGAGCAGCCCGCGTCCGTCACCACCCGGACGCTCAAGCCCTCGAGCTCCCGGAACGCCTCCTCCCTCGCCTTGGCCTCCTGCCGAAGGCTGCCGTTGATGGCCTCGAAGACGTGAACCTGGGCCCGGACCCGGGCCAGCTCCTCGAGGGCTTCGTCGCGCTGCCCCAGGTAGGTCGCGGCCCTATCCTCCGCGTCCTTAAGCAGCCGGCTGATTCGCTGCTCAAGGCCCCAGGTAATGGCCGCCGCCTACAAACTATAGAGTTAGAAAAAATTCAAGTGCACTGGCACCAAGGAAGACGTCACCGACTCGGGTTACCTGGGCCTGGAGAGATTAAAGCCCCCGGAAACGCTCATGGAGCGTCCCCTCCACAATGAAGGCCTGCACCTTCCGGGTCTGCAGGCCCCCGTATAGCGGGCAACCTTCCCCGCAGAAAGCAGGGGGGTCTCCCACCCGGCGCTGGTCCCGTCGCGGCCGGTGAGGGGTCCCCGGACCTGGGCGTCCGGCAGCGTGGTCGGCGTCTTCGTCGCCGAGGAGGTGGCCTCCACGGAAGTGGCCGGGGAGCTCTCGGAAGAGGTCCCCGCCCGGGGAGGGACCATCAGCCCTTTCCCCTTCCCGGGCGGGAAGGACCCCGGCGCCTCCACTTCCGGAGGAACCTCGAAGACCGAGGGGCTCCCCCCTTGTCCACTGGCCACTCCATCCGCGGAGGCGAAGCCTCCGTGAACCTCACCTCCAACTTCTCCGGCTCCAAGGGGGCCGGGGGTGCTGGGAGGGCCGCTACTGAAGACGGCGACGGGGCGTAGTTCGCCGAGTCAGACGCCGCCCCGCCCGCGGCCGGTTCCTTCCCCCGGGCCTCAGCAGGGCTCTTCGGGGGAGGGGGAGTTACTTCCTTCCGGGTCGGCGCCCGTTCGCGCCCGGTCCCGGGGGTCTCGTCCCGAGGCTTCACCGGGGTCGCCGCCGGCGTCGTCGATGGACCGGGGGCTTTTTGGACTCTGGCCTTCTTAGGCTCAGAGCCCCCGGCCGCGTCCTTCCCCCGTTTGTGTGACCCGGGGGTGGGGAGGGGCTTCCTCTCCGGCAGCTTCCGCCCGTAGGCCTCAGCCACCAAGTTCCGAGGAGGGCCCTCCCCCACGAGGCGCACGACGCGCTCGTGCTCGTCGGTGAAGTACCTCCCCAGGAGGTTCTCCGCCTTCTCCCGCGTCGCCGGGTACGGCCGGACTACAAAAGGTAAAGAGTTAGTCAAAATTCCAAAAATTTGTAACTGCAATGCATCAGGTAATCGGGACTTACGTCGGGTCACCGGCTTGACCGGGGGCCGCTGCTCCGGTCCCATGCCGACCCCCTTCTCCCGCGTGAGAAGGGGGAGATCCTCAGGAGCATCATCTCCTCGGCGGTGTCCCGCATAGAGCGGGTGCTCCGGGAGATGATCACCTTGCCGAGGAGCTCGAGCTCCTCGTCCGTCCACACCGGAGGCTTCGGCGCGGACGACCTGCTGTAAGAGGGGGGCTCCGGGGCGTACGCCACCTCGTCGTCCCGGACCCGGAGGTAGAACCACCTCCGGATCTAGTCGCCCCAGTGGTCCCGGGAGGCCGCCGCCGGGTAATCGGCCACCCGGGACGGCAGCATCTGCACCATCACCGAGCCAAAGGGGGACTTGGGTCCCCCCTTCACCAGGTGGGAGCTCCTCACCGCCGGTTCGTAGAAGTACCGGAAGGCGCGTAGGGTGGGCTCCCGCCCGGTCGCCGTCTCGTAGAGCCAGATGAAGAGGCCCATCCGGACGATTGCGTTCAGGGTGAGGTGGTTTAGGGCCACCTCATACTCCTTCAAAAACTCCCGGAGCAAGGGATGCACCGGGAGCCGGAGCCCCGCCTCCAGGAAGGCCTCGAAGGCCACGATCTCTTCGGGCCTGGGGTGGGGGCCTTCGTCCTTCTTCACGGGGACCCGGATGTCCCCGTCCTCTATGACGCAGCGTTCGACCATGGACTCCTTGTCCTCGGCCGTGAACTCAGACGCCCAGAGGAAGTCCGGAGCGACCTCCTCCGGGGGCACCTCGGTCGTCTTCGCTCGACACTTCGGGGCCATCAGGTCTGCTTTTTCCGGTGGCTAATGTTTCAGGAGGCTACGCCTAAAGGTTCCGGACACCTGCTACCGGGAGCTAGCTACCGGGAGAGAGCTACCGGGAGAGCTAAATGCGCTAAGATTGAGAAGTTTGGAATGAACTTCCCGGGCCCCCCAAGGCCCTATTTATAGGGGCGAGCCGTGATCCAGATGAGCGCCACGTAGTACTCCGCGGAGCAATCAGGGCCGTTGAAGTTCAAATCGTGCGCTGGAAACGAAGAGACTGGCGCGCAAACCGAGGCACCGGTTCGAATCACGAGCGCATTTATGGCGAAGCGGCGGTCATAAGCACGCGGCACGGGAATCGAAGCGTTACGGCTCCGGTGGCTTGGTCCAGAGATTTTCCCGGTGACATGTACCATTCCCATCGGGGACTCGAGCATCGTCCCCGGGGGGCATGGGGGGCTGCTGTTGGGGGAAATCTCCGCGAGACTAAGTCCAGGTAAGTTGCGTCACATTTTCCCGGGGACGTGGCCTCCGGTGCCTGCCCCGAGCGCCGCCTTTTGGCTCCCGGGACCCAGCCTCCGACGCCGGTCCCGGGCGCCGCCATTTGCCTGGGGACGTGGCCTCTGGTGCCTGCCCCGGGCGCCACCTTTTGGCTCCCGGGACCCGGCCTCCGGCTCCGGTCCCGGGCGCCACCATTTGCCCGGGGACGTGGCCCCCAGTGCCTGCCCCGGGCGCCGCATTTTGGCTCCCGGGACCCGGCCTCCGGCTCCGGTCCCGGGCGCCGCCATTTGCCCGGGGGTGTGGCCTCCGGTGCCTGCCCTGGGCGCCACCTTTTGGCTCCCGGGACCCGGCCTCCGGCGCCGGTCCCGGGCGCCGCCATTTGCCCGTGGACGTGGCCTCCGGTGCCCGCCCCGGGCACCGCAATTTGCCCGGGGACGTGGCCTCCGGGGCCTGCCTCGGGCGCCGCCTTTGGCCCGGGGACCTGGCCTCCGGCGCATGTCCCGGGCCTCATCTGTAACATCCCTATTTTTGACTATCTTTTCTGCTTACGAGCCAGCATATATTCCTTGGAATCCCTGTTGTCTCAACCCTATCTTGATCTTAGGTATGCCACTACCTTAACCTAAAAAGTTGGCTGCTAAACTTCATCTCCCAGATCATTTTTACAATTCAGTCCAAAAGTGTTTCAATTTAGTCCTTTTCAGAAGTTTCAGAAAACCCAAAAAAGGCTAAAAGTCCCAGATCATCTTGAAATCCAGATTTGATCAAGTGATTACCTTTCTTTCATATTTCTGAACATTTTTCCCTTCTGGAAGAATTCCAGAATCTCAACCGAAACCCTAGTTTGAGCCTCGACAAAAGTTTCAGACCCTAATTACCCAGTTTACCCTAAATACCCTGTTTTCGATTTTATTCAAAACCACCAAATCTTATCGAATTTTACCATTTTTCCTGCTGGATGAGTCTAAGACATTTAGTAGCACTCATCTGCAAAGTCATAATTCAAATCAGCCCCTCAGTTCTTCAGAATTACAAATAGGCCCAAATTCCCGAGCCAAAACCTTCACGTTTCAGTCCAAAACCTTGCAAACAAGCCCCTGGCCTTTTCTTCGACCACGTCCAGGAGACCGCGTGCACGACCGCGACCAGTGTTCGTTCGACCAGCGCCCAGCCGCTTTGCCGCGCCGTTGAGCTCGCCGCCGGCGAAGTCCCTTGCGCTGCCACCTTCACGGCCACGTAGCCACCAACCTTGCACAATTGTACCGCCACCGTGGAACGCTTCAACCACACCGTGCCGTGTTCTTCCCCGCACACGCGCGTGCCCGCTGTTCCCAGAAGCCTCACGCCACATGGCTGCCATCCCGGAGATCAGCACCTCACCTTCCTGGCGGAATCCTGATTTCCCGCGATTCATCGTCTCTGGCAGAACCCCGCCGTGTCCCCAAGTGCCTCGATGACCGCCCCAGCGCCAGAAGAAAAATCCCCCGGCGATTGCTGCAGCTCCCGAGAGCTTCACCCGCGGCTATATAAAGCCCCCCCTTCGCCCAGCATCTGTTCACACCATTCCACAACTTCAAACCGTAGCTTCCTTCACCAGAGAGTAGTCCAGTTCTCCAGCGCCGCCGTGAAGACCTTCTTCTCCGGCGAGTTGCTTTTGAGGCCACCGGTGCCAGCTTCGCCCGAAGATTCTTTCTCCAAGCCAACACCACCAGTAAGCTCCCTTCATCCCTCTCTTCGTACCATAGTGTTCAATTGGCCCCCGGCGAACCTCAACGCCGGCAATCATCGGAAAACACCCAAATCCCCTGTTCCCGTAATGCCGAGTGATTCAAGCCAAATTGATCCACATGCCAGTAGAGAGTATTGATCAGTGAGCTAGGAGAAACAAACCTGTAAACTTAGAATCGCCAATTTTGCCCCGAGCTTCGAAGTTCCTTGTTCGAGCCTCGACAGTTCGCCGGAGAACGCCGCCGTGCTTCTCTAGCCAATCTCTGGCAAAATTGAGTGCACCAATAGCCTTGTGACAGCCCCTAGATGCTTCCCGAGCGTGGAATTGAGTTCAAACGCCCTGGAACGAAAACCCCCAAATCGGTGCCTTCGTCTTCAGCCCCGATCGCCGGAGTTCGTTTTCCAGCCAAACTAGCCGGTGAAACCTTGTCATTTAGATAGATCTCAACCCCCTGAGCAATATTGTCTACTAGCCCGAACCCTGAATCGACCTGGATCAAAAGTTATGGTCATGCCAAGGTTGCTGTCCAGTGGTTCAGTTCATGTTCAGGCCACCGTGATTGCTAAACCGGATTTGGCCACCTTCCGGCCACCTTTTGCCTTTGAGTATGTTGAGAGTTTTGTAGCTGTTATCAATGCCTAAACCCCAGACAAAGTCTTGCATCAATTGGAGTCCTGAGTCAAAAGTTATGCAATGCCCTAGTTTCTGACCATGTCTAACTCTATGTCAGTGCATGTCCACCTGTGGCATTGGATGATTTAGACTTGTTACAATTGAGCAATTGAAATGCCACTTTGTCCAGTAAGTCCTTTGAGCCATGATCTACAACATTCCCTACTACCACATCTCCAGAAAACAGACCTAGAACCGATTTAGAGCAATGTCAAGCCATGAGTCGAATGTCAGCCCTTCGACATTCAAGCCCTTTGAGCCCATCTCTTCAACTTATGTCAAGTGACCTTGTCCAAACCCTTACCCCTGCATGCATGATGTATTTACGTATTATTTTCTAGTACTTGTATGCTTATATAGTGTGTATGTGTTGTTTGTATCCACCGTGGAACCAGACGTTGAAGGAACCGAGGAGATCTTCGAGGATTCATTTGAGCAGCTAGACCCATCACTGCAAGGCAAGTCTCAAACCCTTGATCATGTCTAGCCTATTATTTTGAAATAAAGTATGTTAACTGTTTTTAAGTATATGCATGCCTTAGATTCAAATAAGAATTATGTTTCAATAAAATGATTAGATATGACCTAAATGATTGTAAAGCCCCTTTTGACATTGAATACCCCTGCACCCTTGTTACCCTAGAATATCATGCTTAGGCTATGCTATGCTTAAAGATTATATGATAAATGTTGAATGGTCACATATGAGAAAAGCATGTTCAAAAACCCTTTTGTGAATGAAAATATGATTGGAATCGATAGTGAGGATGGTTTGATAGGATGGTGCTGTGTGCGCACTGGAAATGTGAAAGACTCCTCGCTAGAGATTCATAAGGACTGGAACCTTGTGCTGTGCTTCTATGCGGCATAAAAAATGTACCAACCACTTGCCTGTTTATGGGACGGGCGCAACTTAGTAGCTTTCTTTAGTATTAGCTTTTCCCTGCAATGGTTGTCGATCCAGTGTCTTGCGAGAACTGGTGGGCCGCAGAAGGCCATTAGTGATGTGAGTTCAGAAAAAAATCATGAGAGGAAAAGGTGGAAAGAAGGAAGACGCCCTATGCCAGATTAAGTCGTGCGCGACTGTAATCAAGAGAGGCTATGTGTCTTGCGAGAACATAGACCCAGGCTAGGAAGTAAGGCAGTGGGGAGGACCCACAACGGTACTTGAGACTTAACTGTCTATTTACCGGGCAGGGAAATAGTTAATGCTAGAACTGTAAACTGTTGTGTCATCCCGGCCTTGTCACATGCGTAAGAGTCGCATGGAGAGGTACCGACTTGAAAGCCGAATGATCGGTGGATTAAGGTGGTACACCTTTGCAAAGTTTAAAAAGTATCGGATACTCTGAGCTCCCAGGTTATGGAGTCTGCGCGCTGTGGATTCTATTCACGTCGATGCAGCACAAGTAGCTTTTGGAAAGTTTTCACAAAATCAGGATAAAGTGGTGACTCATGAAAGACCGCCACACACAACATTTTCTGAGAATTTAGCTTAGGGTTTTAAAAGCACTGCTTTTGAAAATAAAAGTCTTTTCTCCAAAGACTAAGTGTGAAAATCTATTCTATATACATATATGAAGCCAAGGAGCTATTCTTTGAGAGATTTCCCCCTCATCTATATATACACTTGCATTCTTATTTGGGACTTGTTGAGCACCATGTGGACAATGTGCTCACCCTTGCTTTTACAAACGAATTTAGAAGAAGGATTCGTCGACCCTGAATCTTATGGTCTTGAACCCAATGTGGAACAAGAAGAAGAAACTGAAGACCCATCTGGTTAAAGGGTTATGTACCAAGGTGGAGTTCGATGTGGAGAAGGCCCGTGCAACACCGCTGCTGCTGAAAAAGAAGACCAATGAAGTCCTTTTGTTTATTATTACTGTTTTATTTTGTGCCGACCTTTGTGTCGAAAACTCCTTAATTTGTATCAACATTTAAATGTGTCATTTTGGCGCTAAGTTATTGTAATGTTGGTCCTTGTGATCAGCACTTGTTTTTAATTACTCGCATTTTTATATAATGCATCTTGTTATTGTGAGCTGCAATGTGCCTTTTCTGAGTGCAATCCACCTGGGCGATTGCCACTGGAATCCTCAAATGAGGGTCCCACAGAACTTGGTATCAGAGCAGAAGACTCGACTGTAGGTCGTAACCCTTAGATAGACTTTGGCGTCCCTAGAAGAGAAATCCGCTAGTGCTTTGTCAAAAATTTGTTTACGAAAACCTATTTTCCTTAAGAAAAATGTTATTTTCGATTTTTGGGAAAAGGCTTTAGACTTCTCTTTAAACTCATAGATGCCTTTCGTTCTGTCTTCAGATGGCTTCCGACAGGAGATACCTTCATGGAGACGAGCTCGGATCGTGGGCACTGTTGCTGTGGATGATGCTGCAATTTCTTGGAGCACGGGACAGTCAGAGGCCAGTGTATTGTGTCTGGCAAGATGAGATCAACGGACGACCCATAGGTTGTCGGGCTTCAGTGATCGTCTATGAGATTCCCGAGCACGGGAGAGGCTCAGTGAGACGTCAAGCCCGCAGAGAAGAAGAGGAGGATGCTATCTTAGACGCTGCCCGTCGTGCTGTAGGTTCCGTCCGGCAGATGTACAGCGACTACCTTTCTGATTCCCCCTACCGCTTCGTACCTTACCAGGTCCCCGGATCAGAGTACCGAGTTGTTCTTCCGTCCAGCGACCAGGAGAACGCTATCTTGACGAAGACTCGAGACGTCGTTCGTGCTTCGGAGATCGGATACACCCGCCTACTTCGAGACTACGAGCGTGTTCGCGATGATCGCCACTACCTTGAGGGCATGCTTATTAGGGCTCGTGCGAGTCTCCGAGAGAAAGAAAGACAAATTCAAGAAATGGCTGAATCAAGTGGAGAGAAGGACCTCGAAGCTGCAGAGTCAGTAACCAAGAAGAGTCGCCCAAAGTTGAAGATCACCGCCCGCAAGAAGGTAGGAAATTTGAAGGAGTATCTCAGCGGTTTCATGCCTGCGTCGCGTGGCATAGTCATCAACGGTCAGACGATCGAGCTTCCCTGCACTGCAAAGAAGGAGAAGACCCCTGAGGGAAAAGGGAAGGAGATTGTCAACATCAACGACGACAAGGAAGATGATCCGATGGATGCAGATGACGATGAGGAGGAGGATCCCGAGGAGGTAGAGCCTTGTGATTCTTCTGATGATGCTGAGGAGTGACTGCAGACTTCCTTCGACCTTTTGTGCCTAGCCCAGCAAACGCTAGATTTCCTTTTGTTGTAGTAGTTATTTTAGTATGGTTGATGTATGCTGGATGTTAGATAAGCTCTGTAAGCCGATGAGGCTAGAAGCTTTGTATCTTTTGAAAAGCTAATTTATGAAAAGGTCATTTTGCATATCCTTATTCTTACTTCTTGAGCTAATGCCAGCATTCTGCTAGCACCTGTGTAAATGATTCTTTCCGAATCAATGTCTCTATTCTTAACCTCCTATTTGAGTAGGATGGTTAACACGCGAGTAAGACCCCAGGAAGGAGAGCTAGAGGGAAACCCTAGCAATGCAAGGGCCACACCCGGAGCGAGAAGCAGCACCAACCCAGATAGACCAGGATCTTCGACGATGCCGCAAGGAGGCAACATCAATGATGTACTGCTATGGATGGAGCAGAACCGACAGGAATCAGCTACTATACAGAACCAAATTTTGGGACAGTTGATGCAACATATCGCATCCGGACAAACTGAAGGATCCGCAACGGGTGCAAAGTTAACTGACTTCCAGAAAACACGGCCCCCAACCTTTTCGAGCACAGAAGACCCTATAGTAGCCGACGATTGGCTGAGAGACGTGGAAAGGAAATTGAATACTGTTAGGTGCAGCGATGAAGAGAAGCTTCTGTATGGTTCAAATCAATTAGCTGGACCCGCTGCTGCTTGGTGGGAAAATTACCAGACTGTGCACACCAACAGAGATTCGATCACCTGGAATGAGTTCAAGGAGGAATTCCGTAGATACCACGTCCCAAAAGGCGTTGTCTAGGCAAAGCGCCGAGAATTCGTAAATCTGCGACAAGGGAATAAGACCGTGAAACAGTACCTGCATGAATTTATTCAACTAGCAAGATACGCACCTGAAGATATTGTGACAGAGGAAAGGAAGATCAACAGGTTTTGCGAAGGACTACAAAACTCCTTGCAATACCAGCTATCATCTCATGAATTCACGGACTTCCACGTCCTGATAAACCGGCTGCTCAAGATGGAGGAGAAAAGAGGAATAATTGAAGAAGACCGAAAGAGGAAGGCTTTGCCCAACTCTTACTAAGGAAGTGCTAGTCGAGGGAGACCAATGCCTACTTTCCGACCAGCCTTCAGACCACCTCAAAGACCCCAAAGGCCTGCGCCTACTGCAATAGCTCAATGCACCGGATGTAGAGGGAACCACTTCTTGAAGGATTGTCCCCTGAAGAATGAAGAGTGTTTTCACTGTGGAAGAAAGGGACATCGCAGGAACACTTGTCCGCGACAACACTTGCCATCCAATGTTGCCCGAGCACAAGCTGCAAGACCCCCTGTTCCAGCCCAAGGCTTCGCTAGAATTGCTCCACCCTCCAGAGGAGGAAGGTTCCAGAATGGCCGAGGAAGAGGAATGCCTGCTGCAGGTCGCAGAAGACTCAACTACGCATCTGCTGTTGAAGCAGGAGAAGCATCAGACGTGGTGATCGGTAGGATCTTTATCCACTCTGAACTTTCAGTTGCATTATTTGACCCTGGTGCTACTCATTCATTTGTGTCAAGACCTTTCGTGCTCAGAAATAAGTTGCCAGTATCTGCATTAGAGTTCCCTATCTTAATTCAATCCCCTGGAGCTCGAATGCCTGTCAACTCTATCTGTAGAAATATCGCCTTTAGTATTGGCAATCTAGGATTCCTAGCAAACCTGCTAGTTTTGGACCTTCAAGGATTAGATGTCATCCTTGGAATGGATTGGTTAGCCAAACATAAAGGTCAGATGGACTGTGAAAAGAAGGCAATAACCCTGACGAATGCTGAAGGAAAACAAGTCACGTTCCACGCAGAGAGATCAATAGTGAACAACCGAGTGTGTAGTTTGAACAGCTTGGAAGGAGTTGAGTTTGAAGGAGTTCCAATAGTAAATGAATATCCGGAAGTTTTTCCTGAAGAGCTTCCTGGAATGCCACCAGATCGGGACATTGAGTTCTCAATCGAATTAAAACCCGGATCTGCCCCTTATGCAAGAAAGCTTGCACGTATGACAAGTGAAGAGCAAGAAGAATTAAGAAAGCAAGTGGAAGAATTGGAAAGAAAGGGATTTGTTAGAACAAGTTCCTCACCTTGGGGAGCCCCTGTACTTTTCGCTAAGAAGAAGGACAGCAGTCTACGACTTTGTGTCAACTACCGAAAACTGAACGATATGACGATCAAGAACAAGTACCCTTTGCCAAGGATCGATGATCTCTTTGATCAACTAAGAGGAGTGAGGATATTCTCAAGGATCGACCTGAGGTCCGGATACCACCAACTGAAGATTCGAGAACAGGATATTCCAAAAACTGCATTCATAACGAGATATGGATTGCATGAGTTTACCGTGGTGCCATTTGGTTTAACAAATGCACCAGCAGTGTTCATGAATTTAATGAACAAGGTTCTCATGGAATTTCTGGACAAGTTTGTCATTGTGTTTGTCGATGACATTCTCATCTTTTCGGAGTCAGAGGAAAGACACGCACAACATCTTAGGATGGTGTTGGAGAAGTTAGTAGAACATCGACTGTATGCCAAATTCGATAAGTGTGCCTTTTGGTTAAAAGAAATCTCATTCTTAGGCCACATTATCTCTGGCAAAGGAATCTCAATGGATCCATCAAAAATTCAGGCTATCTTGGAATGGAAACAACCGGAGACAGTGACTGAAGTGAGAAGTTTCCTAGGATTAGCCGGATATTACCGGAGATTTGTCAAAGGATTCTCCAAGATTACAAAGCCACTCACCAGACTACTAAAGAAAGATGTTCCATTCGACTGGACAGAAGGATGTGAAAAGAGCTTTGAGGAATTAAAGAAGATATTAACAACCGCACCTGTCCTTACGTTACCAGATAACAAAAAGGATTTTGAAGTCTACTGCGATGCATCAAAGCAAGGACTAGGCTGTGTCCTTATGCAAGAAGGGAGAGTCGTGGCTTACGCATCGAGACAGTTGCGACCACATGAAGAGAATTATCCAACTCATGATTCGGAATTAGCCGCCGTTGTTCATGCGCTAAAGATTTGGCGACACTATCTACTTGGAAATAGATGTGAAATCTACACGGACCACAAGAGTTTAAAATACATCTTCACCCAACAAGACTTGAACATGAGACAGCGAAGATGGCTAGAGCTGATTAAAGATTATGACCTTGGAATACACTACCACCCTGGAAAAGCAAATGTAGTAGCAGACACCTTGAGCAGAAAATCCTACTGCAATCAAGAGAAGACATTAGGAATACCACCCCAATTGCTTAGAGATTTCGAGAGGTTGAATTTAGAGTTTGTTGAACAAGGAACCGTCGCCGCATTAACAATGAATTGCGAGCTGAAGGACCAAATCCGAAGGGCTCAGGAAGTAGATCAGAGTATTCAAAAGATGAAAGAGGACATGAAACACGAAGATGCAATTGACCTTCGTGAAGACAAGGAAGGAATTTTGTGGTATCATAACCGAATCTGTATCCCAGAGGACAAGGAAATCAAGAACATGATACTGCAAGAAGCCCATTGTACCCCGTACTCTATTCACCCGGGCAGTACAAAGATGTACCAAGATCTAAAGGATCGGTTTTGGTGGAAAGGAATGAAAAAGGAAATTGCCGAGTTTATAGCCTCTTGTGACACCTGTCAAAGAGTGAAAGCAGAACACCAGAAACCTGCAAGACCGTTACAACCCCTACCAACCCCGGAGTGGAAATGGGATGAGATTGGAATGGATTTCATAGTTGGTTTACCAAGAACCCAGCAAGGATACGATTCGATATGGGTTATCGTCGATAGATTGACGAAAGTAGCTCATTTTCTACCTGTGAAAACGCAATACACGACGAAAAAGCTTGCAGAACTATTTCTTACCAGAATTGTCACGCTACATGGAGTGCCAAAAACAATCGTCTCAGACAGAGGAGCACAATTTGTATCAAGATTTTGGGGAGAACTACAAAAATCCCTAGGAACGAAGTTGAAGTTCAGTACAGCTTACCACCCGCAAACTGGAGGTCAAACGGAAAGAGTGAACCAGATCTTAGAGGACATGTTGAGAGCGTGTGCTTTGGATTATGGAAATTCTTGGGAACAATTTCTACCGTACGCGGAATTTACCTACAACAATAGTTATCAAGTGAGTCTACAGATGGCTCCTTATGAATCGCTTTATGGAAGAAAGTGCCGCACGCCACTATATTGGACCGAAGTGGGACAGAAACAATTTTTAGGACCGCAATTAGTGGAGGATGCCACAGCCCACGTAAAGATCATACAAGAGAGATTGAAAACGGCCCAGTCTCGACAGAAAAGTTACGCCGACAGAAGAAGGAGAGAACTATCCTTCGAGATAGGTGATTACGTATATCTCAAAGTGACACCCTACAAGGGAGTTCAACGATTCCAAATAAAAGGAAAGCTAAGTCCGAGATACATAGGACCATACAAGATTTTGGAAAGACGAGGAGAAGTAGCATACAAACTGGAGCTACCGCCTGAATTAGCAGGAGTTCATGACGTCTTTCACGTATCCCAACTGAGGAAATGCTTGAGAGAACCAACGGAGCAAGTGTCTCCCACAGAAACGGAGGTTCAACCAGATCTGACATATCAAGAATACCCAGTCAAGGTGTTAGAGGTCAGCGAAAGAAGGTTAAAATCAAGGACCATAAAATTCTGCAGAGTCCAATGGAATAACCACACCGAAGAAGAATCGACTTGGGAAAGAGAAGAAGAGCTGCGTCAGAATTTTCCCTACCTGTTCTCAGACTCATTGGAATCTCGAGAACGAGATTATTCCTAAGGAGGGTAGGTTGTAACATCCCTATTTTTTACTATCTTTTTTGCTTACGAGCCAGCATATATTCCTTGGAATCCCTGTTGTCTCAACCCTATCTTGATCTTAGGTATGCCACTACTTTAACCTAAAAAGTTGGCTGCTAAACTTCATCTCCCAGATCATTTTTACAATTCAGTCCAAAAGTGTTTCAATTTAGTCCTTTTCAGAAGTTTCAGAAAACCCAAAAAAGGCTAAAAGTCCCAGATCATCTCCAAATCCAGATCTGATCAAGTGATTACCTTTCTTTCATATTTCTGAACATTTTTCCCTTCTGGAAGAATTCCAGAATCTCAACCGAAACCCTAGTTTGAGCCTCGACAAAAGTTTCAGACCCTAATTACCCAGTTTACCCTAAATACCCTGTTTTCAATTTTTGTCAAAACCACCAAATCTTATCGGATTTTACCATTTTTCCTGCTGGATGAGTCTAAGACATTTAGTAGCACTCATCTGCAAAGTCAGAATTCAAATCAGCCCCTCAGTTCTTCAAAATTACAAATAGGCCCAAATTCCCGAGCCAAAACCTTCACGTTTCAGTCCAAAACCTTGCAAACAAGCCCCTGGCCTTTTCTTCGACCACGACCAGGAGACCGCGTGCACGATCGCCACCAGTGTTCGTTCGACCAGCGCCCTGCCGCTTTGCCGCGCCGTTGAGCTCGCCGCCGGCGATGTCCCTCGCGCTGCCACCTTCACGGCCACGTAGCCACCAACCTTGCACAACTGTACCGCCACCGTGGAATGCTTCAACCACACCGTGCCGTGTTCTTCCCCGCGCGCGCGTGCCCGCTGTTGCCAGAAGCCTCACGCCACATGGCTGCCATCCCGGAGATCAGCACCTCGCCTTCCTGGCGGAATCCTGATTTCCCGCGATTCATCGTCTTTGGCAGAACCCCGCCGTGTCCCCAAGTGCCTCGATGACCGCCCCAGCGCCAGAAGAAAAATCCCCCGGCGATTGCTGCAGCTCCCGAGAGCTTCACCCGCGGCTATATAAAGCCCCCCCTTCGCCCAGCATCTGTTCACACCATTCCACAACTTCAAACCGTAGCTTCCTTCACCAGAGAGTAGTCCAGTTCTCCAGCGCCGCCGTGAAGACCTTCTTCTCCGGCGAGTTGCTTTTGAGGCCACCGGTGCCAGCTTCGCCCGAAGCTTCTTTCTCCAAGCCAACACCACCAGTAAGCTCCCTTCATCCCTCTCTTCGTACCATAGTGTTCAATTGGCCCCCGGCGAACCTCAACGCCGGCAATCATCAGAAAACACCCAAATCCCCTGTTCCCGTAATGCCGAGTGATTCAAGCCAAATTGATCCTCGTGCCAGTAGAGAGTATTGATCAGTGAGCTAGGAGAAACAAACTTGAAAACTTAGAATCGCCAATTTTGCCCCGAGCTTCGAAGTTCCATGTTCGAGCCTTGACAGTTCGCCGGAGAACGCCGCCGTGCTTCTCTAGCCAATCTCTGGCAAAATTGAGTGCACCAATAGCCTTGTGACAGCCCCTAGATGCTTCCCGAGCGTGGAATTGAGTTCAAACGCCCTGGAACGAAAACCCCCAAATCGGTGCCTTCGTCTTCGGCCCCGATCGCCGGAGTTCGTTTTCCGGCCAAACTAGCCGGTGAAACCTTGTCATTTAGATAGATCTCAACCCCCTGAGCAATATTGTCTACTAGCCCGAACCCTGAATCGACCTGGATCAAAAGTTATGGTCATGCCAAGGTTGCTGTCCAGTGGTTCAGTTCATGTTCAGGCCACCGTGATTGCTCACCGGATTTGGCCACCTTCCGGCCACCTTCTGCCTTTGAGCATGTTGAGAGTTTTGTAGCTGTTATCAATGCCTAAACCCCAGACAAAGTCTTGCATCAATTGGAGTCCTGAGTCAAAAGTTATGCAATGCCCTAGTTTCTGACCATGTCTAAGTCTATGTCAGTGCATGTCCACCTGTGGCATTGGATGATTTAGACTTGTTACAATTGAGCAATTGAAATGCCACTCTGTCCAGTAAGTCCTTTGAGCCATGATCTACAACATTCCCTACTACCACATCTCCAGAAAACAGACCTAGAACCGATTTAGAGCAATGTCAAGCCATGAGTCGAATGTCAGCCCTTCGACATTCAAGCCCTTTGAGCCCATCTCTTCAACTTATGTCAAGTGACCTTGTCCAAACCCTTACCCCTGCATGCATGATGTATTTACGTATTATTTTCTAGTACTTGTATGCTTATATAGTGTGTATGTGTTGTTTGTATCCACCGTGGAACCAGACGTTGAAGGAACCGAGGAGATCTTCGAGGATTCATTTGAGCAGCTAGACCCATCACTGCAAGGCAAGTCTCAAACCCTTGATCATGTCTAGCCTATTATTTTGAAATAAAGTATGTTAACTGTTTTTAAGTATATGCATGCCTTAGATTCAAATAAGAACTATGTTTCAATAAAATGATTAGATATGACCTAAATGATTGTAAAGCCCCTTTTGACATTGAATACCCCTGCACCCTTGTTACCCTAGAATATCATGCTTAGGCTATGCTATGCTTAAAGATTATATGATAAATGTTGAATGGTCACATATGAGAAAAGCATGTTCAAAAACCCTTTTGTGAATGAAAATATGATTGGAATCGATAATGAGGATGGTTTGATAGGATGGTGCTGTGTGCGCACTGGGAATGTGAAAGACTCCTCACTAGAGATTCATAAGGACTAGAACCTTGTGATGTGCTTCTATGCGGCATGAAAAACGTACCAACCACTTGCATGTTTATGGGACGGGCGCAACTTAGTAGCTTTCTTTAGTATTAGCTTTTCCCTGCAATGGTTGTCGATCCAGTGTCTTGCGAGAACTGGTGGGCTGCAGAAGGCCATTTGTGATGTGAGTTCAGAAAAAAAATCATGAGAGGAAAAGGTGGAAAGAAGGAAGACGCCCTATGCCAGATTAAGTCGTGCGCGACTGTAATCAAGAGAGGCTATGTGTCTTGCGAGAACATAGACCCAGGCTAGGAAGTAAGGCAGTGGGGAGGACCCACAACGGTACTTGAGACTTAACTGTCTTTTTACCGGGTAGGGAAATAGTTATTGCTATGACTGTAAACTGTTGTGTCATCTCGGCCTTGTCACATGCGTAAGAGTCGCATGGAGAGGTACCGACTTGAAAGCCGAATGATCGGTGGATTAAGGTGGTACACCTTTGCAAAGTTTAAAAAGTATTGGATACTCTGAGCTCCCAGGTTATGGAGTCTGCGCGCTGTGGATTCTATTCACGTCGATGCAGCACAAGTAGCTTTTGGAAAGTTTTCACAAAATCTGGATAAAGTGGTGACTCATGAAAGACCGCCACACACAACATTTTCTGAGAATTTAGCTTAGGGTTTTAAAAGCACTGCTTTTGAAAATAAAAGTCTTTTCTCCAAAGACTAAGTGTGAAAATCTATTCTATATACATATATGAAGCCAAGGAGCTATTCTTTGAGAGATTTCCCCCTCATCTATATATACACTTGTATTCTTATTTGGGACTTGTTGAGCACCATGTGGACAATGTGCTCACCCTTGCTTTTACAAACGAATTTAGAAGAAGGATTCGTCGACCCTGAATCTTATGGTCTTGAACCCAATGTGGAACAAGAAGAAGAAACTGAAGACCCATCTGGTTAAAGGGTTATGCACCAAGGTGGAGTTCGATGTGGAGAAGGCCCGTGCAACACCGCTGCTGCTGAAAAAGAAGACCAATGAAGTCCTTTTGTTTATTATTACTGTTTTATTTTGTGCCGACCTTTGTGTCGAAAACTCCTTAATTTGTATCAACATTTAAATGCGTCATTTTGGCGCTAAGTTATTGTAATGTTGGTCCTTGTGATCAGCACTTGTTTTTAATTACTCGCATTTTTATATAATGCATCTTATTATTGTGAGCTGCAATGTGCCTTTTCTGAGTGCAATCCACCTGGGCGATTGCCACTGGAATCCTCAAATGAGGGTCCCACATCATCGCCCTTCTAAAGGTAAAGTCTCGAGTTGTTGATCACGTGCAGGTCACGCGAGGAGTGTCTCGGGAATCAGCGACCACATGTCAAGCATCCACGGCGTTTGACCGGGAGAAGGACGTTGCTACCCCTCAATCCGACGGTGGCTTCCGGGGTAGATAGGTCTTTTTGCTTCTTTTTGGGGCTATAAATAGCCCTTGTACCCCTCAATTATAAGCAAGTGATTTCATTATTGGAATAGCCAAAACTCTCAGGTGTGCTCCGGAAGCCTCTCCCCCGAGAGAGCCTCCCCAGCCTGCTCCGGTCGGGAGCACGCCGACAGGACTAGGGCCCCCACCGGGACCCGAACCTTTATAAATCCTCGTGTCAATTCTTGTGTTTGCCCGGCGGGGGAAGACCGGTCACTCGGTCAGCCCGCGTCACGTTTTCTTCGCTAGGATCGTTCACAAAACCTGCCGGGGTATTCGCAATACCACGACATACGACGAGGTGAAGCCGAGCCGATGAAGAAACTGGTGAACAGAGGAGTCACGGCCGTTGAGAACGAAGTGGCGGCGACGAGTAGGTGGCGCTGGCGGTGAGGAGATCACCGGCGACGAGAGGTGGCGCAAGGAGGCGGTGGCGAGGCACGGTGAGGTAGGGGCACAAAAAGGCGACGGCGAGCGGGCACAAGAAGAAATGGCGGCGAGAAAAAGGTGAAGAGGCAAGAAAACAGATCGAGGGTTTTAAGGGTTCTGGAGACCCAAACTGACTGTCAGTCTCATACACTGACTATCAGTTCCAAACTCAGAAACTTGAAACTGATAATCAGTGTACCACACTGACAGTCAGTTCACAGAACTGAGTTTTGAAACTGACAGTCAGTGTATTAGACTGACAGTTAGTTTGAGACTCGAACTCGACCAGGAGCTACGACCAAAATCAATTGCACGTAACTGACTGTCAGTTAGGACAATGACTTCGACCAGAGACTAAGACCAGGCTCCTAAGCACTAAACTAACTGTCAGTTAGAGGAACTGACTGTCAGTTTGGTCAATTTCGAATAGAAGCAGTCTAAGACTAGAGAGGGAATAAAATAATATTATTTTATACAAACAACACATTTAGCACATCAACTAGCATTTGATATATCAATAATGTTCAGTTCACCCCTTAAAAAGCAAAATCTTGATTCATCTAGGGGTTTAGTGAAAATATCAGCTAGTTGCATATCAGTTCTAACATAGTTCACATCAATATCTCCTTTTGCCACATGATCTCTAATAAAGTGGTGCCTTATTTCAATATGCTTAGTTCTAGAATGTTGAACAGGATTATTAGCAATTTTAATGGCACTTTCATTATCACACAAGAGTGGCACTTTATCAAATATAATCCCATAATCCAAAAATGTCTGCTTCATCCATAATAATTGAGCACAACAACTGCCTGCAGACACATATTCAGCTTCAACTGTGGAGAGAGCTACTGATTTTGCTTCCTAGATGACCATGATACTAATGATCTCCCCAACAGCTGACAGCAACCAGATGTGCTTTTATGATCAATCTTGCACCCAGCATAATCCGAATCCGAATATCCAATTAATTCAAAATTTGCATCTTTAGGATACCAAAGGCCTAAATTGGGATAGCATTTTAAATACCTAAGGATTCTTTTAAGAGCAGTTAAATGACATTCCTTAGGATCAGATTGGAATCTAGCACACAAGCACACACTAAACATAATATCAGGCCTAGATGCAGTAAGATATAAGAGACTACCAATCATAGACCTATAAAGTTTAGAATCGACCGATTTGCCGCTTTTGTCCATGTCCAGATGTCCATTGGTCGCCATGGGAGTTTTGATTGCCTTAGCGTCTTCCATCCCAAAGCGCTTGAGCAGGTCCTTCACGTACTTTGTTTGACTCACGAACGTACCATTCTTGAGTTGCTTGATTTACAGACCGAGGAAGAAGCTCAGCTCACCAATCATGGACATTTCGAACTCCCTAGACATCATCTCTCCAAACTCATGACAGAAATGTTCATTAGTAGATCCAAAGATAATATTATCAACATATATCTGACAAATGAGTGAAGCCTTGAGCAACAAGACGAGCTTTGTTCCTAATTACAACACCATTTTCATCTTGCTTATTTTTGAAAACCCATTTTGTTCCAATAACATTATGATCCTTGGGTCTTTCTACTAGAGTCCAAACTTTATGTCTAGAAAAGTTATTAAGTTCCTCATGCATGGCATTTACCCAATCAGGATCATTTAAGGCTTCATTTACATGTTTAGGTTCTAAAGAAGATACAAAAGAATGATGTTCACAAAATGCAGCAATACGAGATCGAGTTTGAACACCCTTACTGACGTCACCCAATATTTGGTCTAGAGGGTGATCCTTGGTGATCGTTTGATGCTGCCTTGGTGCTTCATCTTGTACTGCTTCATCTTGATCTTGTTCTAGAGGATCAACATGTGAAGATGATACGTTTTGATCAACATTCTCAATGTTGACATCTTCTTCTTGATCTTCTTCTCTTGGCTTGATGTCTCCAATGGTTATATTCTTCATGTCTTCTTGAAGATCTTCACCTGAAACTTCATGAGAGACTTGCTCCTTTTGCGAGCCGTTAGTTTCATCAAATTCGACATCACAAGATTCTTCAATGCAACTTGTATTTTTATTGAAAACACGATAAGCTTTGCTAGTGGTGGAGTATCTGACTAGAAAGCCTTCATCTACTCTTCTTTGAAATTTACCACCAAAATTTCTTTTCTTAAGAATAAAGCATTTGCATACAAAGACCCGGAATAAGAAATATTTGGCTTGCGCCCAATAAGAAGTTCATAAGGAGTCAAATTTAGAAGAGGATGCAAATAAAGTCGATTTATAGAATAGCAAGCAGTATGCACGGCTTCAGCCCAGAAGCGAGTAGGAGTATCGTACTCACTTAGCATAGTCCTTGCCATTTCTATAAGTGTTCGATTTTTCCTTTCAACAACTCCATTTTGCTGTGGAGTGTAGGATGTGGAAAATTCGTGTTTGATTCCAAGAGAGTCACAAAAATCAAACAAAGTTGAATTAACGAACTCTCCACCATGATCACTATGGATTTTCTTGATGGAAAGTTCGAATTCAGTAGAAACACGTTTTGCAAAACTTTTGAAAACATCGGGGGTTTCAGATTTTTGGGAAATAAAGAAAACCCAAGTATAGCGAGTGAAATAGTCAACAATCACAAAACCATAATTACTACCCCCGATACTTTGGAATTCAGAAGGTCCAAATAAATCCATATGAAGAAGTTCCAAAGGTTTACAAGTAGAAAGAATACGCTTAGTTGGATGTGAAGTAGCTACTTGCTTGCCAGCTTGACAAGCGCTACAAGGTTTGTCCTTTTCAAAATTTCCATCCTTTAAGCCAACAACCAAGTCACGTTTTAAAAGTTTTCTCAATTGGTGCATTCCAACATGTGCAAATCGTCTATGCCATAGCCAACCTTTTGAGGTTTGAGAGACAAGACATGTTGACAAAGATGCATCTTTTGAGTGAAAATCAACCAAATAAAGATTTCCAAAACGAAAGCCTTTAAAGATCAAGGTTTTATCTTTTAAACTTTCGACCAAAACTTCTTTTGGGAAAAATGTGCAACTAAAACCAAAATCACAAATTTGTGCAACGGAAAGCAAATTGAAATTCAGAGATTCGACCAACAAAACATTCAAAATAGAAAGATCATTAGAGATTGCGATTTTACCCAAGCCTACCACATTTCCTTGACGATTGTCGCCAAAGGTAATCTTTGGTTCTCGCTTGAGTTGTCTTTGAGTGAGGTGAACAACTTCTTGTTACCGGTCATGTGTTCGGAGCATCCGCTATCGAGCACCCAATGCCTCCCACCGGTCTTGTAGTTCACCTTTTCATCGCCTTTGGCCATAAGGCAAATGGATGAGCTAGTTGAAGTGTTAATGTTGCCGAGAGCTAATCCGGCCATCTTCTTGGGGCAACTTCTTTCGTTGTCAGAGTCGGAGTCGGAGCTCTCGCCTCCGGACATCCATTCTCCAAAGCATGCTTCTTTGGTTTCTTCATTCTTCTTCTTGAAGAATTTCTTCTTTTTGTTCCATCCTTTGTTCTTGTTTGGACATCTTGAAGCTATGTGTCCCTTCTCATGATAGCCATAGCAAATGATGTCCTTGAAGTTGTTTTGCTTTTGTCCCTTTGGTCGTGTGTCAATGTTGACGCCCTTCTTATGCAACCTGCGAAGAAGTTTTTGAGTATTTTTTACCATGAGTGCGAGGTCTTCATCAGAGGAGCCATCGCTTGAATCGTTCCTTGCGTTTGCTTTGAAAGCCAAAGCTTTCTTCTTCGTCTCCGAGGGTTCGACTGCTTCCTTCTTCTCCTTCTTGTGCATCTCATGGGTGATGAGGTTCCCATAAAGATCGGTTGGTGTTGTGGTCGATAAATCGGAGTTTGTGAGAACCGTGACCAAGGTGTCGAAGCTTTCCGGTAAGGCCCTAAGCATCTTTCTCACAATCTTAAGGTCAGTAAAAACAACACCAAGACCCTTGAGTTCATTCACAATGTTATTCAACCGAGTAAACATGGAATCCACGGACTCAGTTGATGACATGGTGAATGTCTCGTATTTTTGGCTCACCATTAGCAACTTTGCCTCTTTAACCTTTGTTGTGCCCTCGTAAATTTCTTCGAGGGTGGTCCAAACCTTATGAGCAGTCGTGAGATTGCTTACACTGTTGAACTCATTCAAGGATAAACCGGCAAAGAGTGCATTTTTCACACGGGCGTTTAAATGCAGTTTTCTCCTGTTGTCCTCAGACTGACTTGCCGGATCATCCGGAGGAGTAAAACCAAGTTTAACAATATCCCATACATCAAGCCCCATAGCTTCTAGGAATACCGACATGCGCACTTTCCAATAAGGATAGTTTGTCCCATCAAAGATAGGCGCACGACCGGTATGACCAAGAAGGAAATCTCCACTTGACGACATCCTCTCTCTAGGCGGTAAAGCCTAATGAATTGAGAGACCGAGCTCTGATACCACGTGTTGGATCAAGGATGCCGACTAGAGGGGGGTGAATAGGAGGCTTTTAAAAACTTTTAAGCTTGAACAAATAATTGCAAATCAAGAACAAATAAAATAAGCAAGAGAGGAAGAGAACGAACACAGCAGTTTTTACCGAGGTATTGGAGACTCGCCCAGTCTCCACTAGTCCTTGTTAAAGCACTCAAGTCACTTGAGTTTTGCCTCAATACTCACGAAGAGTATTATCAACTATTGGTTACTCCTTGTCCACTCCGGAAAGGCGAGCACCGATGCCTTGTACAAGCTTGCCGAGCCTCTCCAACAATCTCCGTTCTGGAGAGGTCAACGGCCACGCCTCCGAACCGTCTAGGTGAGGGCGCTCACCAAGAGTAACAAGCAGCGAGGTCTTCTCTTGACCTCCAAACATGCACCGAGAAGCTAAGTGAATGCAAATGCAAAAGAAATGAAGTGCTCGGTGGATCGGAAAACACTCGACTTGATCAAAAGATCAAGATTTTAAGTAGAAAACTAAAGCTCAAGAGTGTATAAGAAATGCTACTGCTTGTTATATCAAACTCATGCCCAAAACCCCTTTTTATAGCCTCAAGAAACAAATGAACCGTTGGAGCTAGGGCTGAAAATCAGCAACTCAAACTGACAGTCAGTTTGACTAACTGACAGTCAGTTTAGTGCATAACGGCCGACAAAATTTACAGAAGAAAATTTGCTAGCCGTTCGTGGTCGTTTATAGAAAGCTAAAACCCACAACTGACAGTCAGTTATGGAAACTGACAGTCAGTTCGACCACAAACTCGACCAGAATCAAATAGAAACTCAGTTAAAAGCACTTTGGTCGAAACCCCAACTGACAGTCAGTATGGACAAACTGACAGTCAGTTTAGTACAAAAATTTTGAGCCCAAAATACACCCTCTCTAGACAATTGTCAGTTTAAACAAACTGACATTCAAACTGATAGTCAGTTTAGCAAACTGACAGTCAGCCTGAACAAAAACAGAGATAACTTTAAATCCACAAATCCAAAAGAGGTGTTTAATAGCTCTTTTGAAAGATAATTTCAAGGGCTACATTTTTGTAAACATAAGTAAAAACCAGATCTTCCTAGATCTTTCTAGAAAATAGAAAAACTCTTCTGCTGTCAAAAACTGAACTGAATAACCAGATTTTTCAAATCAAAATCAAATCAAATCCAACCAAAAAGATGCAATGCAATGACCTAAGTTTCTCGGTTTATGTTGGAGATAAAAAGAGGACTTTCGCCACCCCTCTTTATAGTACGGTTAAAGCTAAAAACAATTTTCCTAACCGATCATCTCCAAACGCCAAGATCGGTAAAAATAAAATACGGATTACCTTAGGTCTTTCGCATCTTCACATTTGCGTCTTGTCTTTGATCTTCTGCACCACGTGCTTTACTCTATGTCGGGTTCATCTTGATCATCTTGTAATTTTTCCCGAACAAACTCTGTATCAACAATCTCAGAACACAATTTGTCCAGAACACTTTGTTTTCATTTATCATCAAAATTAGGGTTAGGCATGAAGGCCTAGACGCAACACAGTCCATCGGAGCCCTTCAAATAATATAGAAACAATATAGAAGTCGCAGGTCCCATGCAAATAATATAAAAAGAATATAGAAGTTGGGCTTATTTGGCTGGATGGCATTGTGGCATGCCAAACGCCTCGAGTTATATATCAACGTGCTTTGAATATCACAAACGGTTTTGAGGTAAAAAATGTCTGTGATAGTCACATTACAGACGGTTATTATGTAAGGCCCGACTGTGATAGTCCCAACAGTGTCCGCCGCCTTTAATTCTCAACTTCTTTCAATATCACAGACGGTTTTTAACTCCAAACCGTCTGTGATAGTAACATTACAGACGGTTTTTATGTAAGGACCGACTGTGATAGTCCCAACAGTGATCGACGCTTCAAATTCTCAACTTCTTTCAAATTCTCAGCGGTTCAATTGGAAGCAAAACTCCAGGGAGGGAACAAGTATTTGTAGAAGTCGAACAGTTCAATATTCCACAGGCATATTAAAGACGGTTTGGATATCAGAACCGTCTGTAATATTAAAGCAGACGGTTTTGATCTCCCAACCATCTGTGATAGTCCCAACAGTGCCTACGCATCGAATTCTCTACATGCAATTGTTGATAACCGCACATAATAACCGCGCAGATGAAGAGACTTATTTATTTACTTCAAATTTAATTTGCATCAAATTATGTAATCTGACGCTTCAACTTCCTAAGTGGGCACTACTGTTTTGCCGTGTTCCAATTTATCTCCCGAGAAGTTATCATGACGGTATTGATCTTGAAAACAAGTAGTGCGTTCCACTTCAAATTCTCAACAGTGTGTTGTGTCTTTTCTGTTTCTGATGTTTGCGCGGCGCACTAGCCTGGGAACACGAAGCGTCGACTTGGAAATTGTTTTTCATTAATGATGAAAAAAATTAACTAAAAATTTGTTCTTATGTAAATTTTACAATTTTCCTGCATGTTCTTGGAGAAAGAGAAGTGGAGCGGTTCGACTGGAAGCAAAACACCAGGGAGGGAACAAGTATTTGTAGAAGTCGAACAGTTCAATATTCCAGGCATAGTAAAGACGGTTCAGACATCAGAACCGTCTGTAATAGTCATATTACAGACGGTTTGGACATAAGAACCATCTGTAATATTAAAGCAGACGGTTTGATATCCCAACCGTCTGTGATAGTCCCAACAGTGCCCACGCATCGAATTCTCTACATGCAATTGTTGATAACCGCACATAATAACTGCGCAGATGAAGAGACTTAATTATTTACTTCAAATTTAATTTGCATCGAATTATGTATCGAATTATGTAATCTGACTCTTCAACTTCCTTTGTCGTGTTGCAGTTTATCTCCCGAGAAGTTATCATGAATTTATTGACCTTGAAAACCAGTAGTGCGCTTTTTAAAACTCAAGGCACCTGCGCATATGAACCGTCACCTTCTGGTTCTATAAATAGCGAGGCTCCTAAATCCCTGTCTTTATTCCCTCCTCAACTCCCACCTTGATGAGGTTATTGAAATTGAGAGTGATGAGGAAGAGATTAGGAATGAACTCGATCAGGATCTTCAGAAAGTAAGTCCTCTCTGAAACTCTAATGCAGATCTTTCTTTTATGACTTGATTACCTCGAAACAAATGCATTTCAAAATCCACAGGTGCCTGAGGAAATGCTCCCTCCAAAGAAGAGACTTAGAAATGATGAAAGATCCTCCAGTGGAGCTGCAGCGAAGACTCTAGAGGGTGCTGAGGCCTGTGTTGTCACATTGCCCCTTGCAACCCCTCCAGTTGCATCGACTCCACCTTGTGAGATCCACAACAATCCTTCCAATATCCCCTCTTCAACACCTTTGTATCATCAGCTTTTCTTGGATGATCAACTTTCTGGGGTAAGGCGCACACTTCCACATCCAAATCCACTCCGAAGCTTGGCAATCATCTTCACCCTCTCTGCTGGTTGTTATGTTTTTCAAAACTAACCCATGCATGTGCAGGAGGAGAAAGCTGCCTTGTGCAGAACTCTCCAAAAAAAAGAGGTGCTGGAGAAGTGTTCTGAGGGAATGTCTTCTGCCATTCTGCACTTGGCAGAGTGCTATGAGTTGCAGCTTCATCTCCACCTTTGGAGATCCACAACAATCCTTCTCATATCCCCTCTTCAACACCTTTGTTGTATCATCAGCTTTAATTTCTTGAATGATCCTACTGATGCCAAATCCACTCCTTTGCTGAGAGATGATGTAGATAGTCTTAGAGCCATTGGTAGTTCTCCTGGGGCGGCCAGTGTAGATCCTACTGATGCCAATACGTCCCTAGGAGAACTTTGTAAATTACTTTCAGAACAGGTCGAAGCTAATTTAGTCGCTTGTATCCCTTATGTATGCAAAGATTGTAAGAAATAAGAAATTTCTTTTCCTTATATATCTGGCTTTTCAATTGATTATGTAACTGATAATCACCAAATGATGTTCTGTGTGAAAATGTTAACAAGAAAATACTGCTGCAATCAAGACGGTTTTTAACTCAAAACCGTCTCTGATAGTAACATTACATATGGTTTTAATTTCAGGACCGACTGTAATAGTCTCAAAATTCTTTGAACATCCACAGACATATATATACAACAAATATGAAAAACAAGATAAAACCAAATAGTCTCAACGTTCATTTTTTTAAATACTAACATTGAAAATAAGATAGAACCAAATATGAAAAACAAGTGGAACAACTGACCACTAGTCGAACGGTTCAACTGCAAACAATCCAGGATATTAACGGTTCGGACCTTATCACCGTCTGTGATAGTAGAGCAGAGTGTTGATTTTATAATTATCACAGACGGTTCTGAGGTAAAAACCGACTGTGATAATAACAGACGGTTCTGAAGTAAAAACCGACAGTGATAATCACAGACGGTTCTGAAGTAAAAACCGACTGTGATAGTACAGCGGACGGTTTTGAGCTCAGAACCGTCTGTGATATTGTAATTATCACAGACAGTTCTTAATTAAAAACCGACTGTGATATTAAAGCGGACGGTTTTGAGCTCATAACCGTCTGTGATATTTCTGTCATAGTTCTACACAAAATGCACTGATATTACCGACGGTTTAATAAAGTGAAACCCGTCAGTGATATTCTGTTCTTCAAAAATGCACCGATATTACCGACGGTATTATATAGAATCGTCTGTATTGAACCTGGTAGAAAAGGTCTTTTGGCGGATGTTTTGAGCTAGTCGTACATTCTTGCTCAACATACACTGTCCAGTTCGAAGAGATTTGGGGCAAGGAAGAGCGAAATCTCAAAAGGACGGGGGAGCATTCGGGGGCAAAAATTTGAGGATCCAAGGTTGGTACCTGCTCCCAAGGCATACACATTACTTGATTTCATCATCAATATCGATCTCCATTGATTGATCAAATTAGAGTGAGAGGGAGGGGAAGCTACAGTAGCAAATCCTGGTTGTAACTCATTTTTGACCTGTATTGTAGCTATTTAATTGCTTTATGATGTGTGTTATCCACGCCCCCAACTAATTGCCTGCAGTCCAAGTAGTAGTTAACTATTTATACCACAAACTCCGCATCAAACACTAGCTAGCTAGATTTATATAATTTATTGCATGTCGACCGTACATAGAGTATTACTAATTAGCATGTGTATGAATTTGATTAATTGCAGATGGTCCGAGACTGGATGTATAATGAAAACCGAGTGGGTGAGGAATACATGAAAGGTGTTTTTGATTTTCAAAAGGTTGCTGAGCAAGACATGGCGAAGAAGGGTTTACCATATATGTACTGTCCTTGTGTAGACTGCCAAAATCTTAAGATGTTCTCCAACTCATCTCAAATTGTCGCCCACTTGATCCGACGTGGTTTCAAAAAGGGGTACACGTGTTGGGTCCACCATGGAGAAGAGCCAACTGCAGAAACAAGTGCCACTCAGGCTGAGGAACAGGACATGTCAGATCCGAACAACAACTTCGATGAGGATATGCCAGAGGATGACAATTTAGATGACATGTTGCATGATGTGGAAGGAAATTACAGTGAAAGGGAGTTTGGCAAATTCAAGCGCTTGATTGAGGACTCAGAAAAGCCGTTGTTCCCTGGTTGCAAGTCGAAGTACACAAAGTTGGCCTCTGTGCTTGAACTGTTAAAATTGAAGGCAAGTAACAACTGGACCGACAAGAGTTTCACGGCACTGTTAGATCTTTTGGCGGACATGCTCCCGGAAGAAAACGAGTTGCCAAAAAACACCTACCAAGCTATCGTGGTATTGCGAATACCCCGGCAGGTTTTGTGAACGATCCTAGCGAAGAAAACGCGACGCGGGCTGACCGGGTGACCGGTCTTCCCCCGCCGGACAAACACAAGAATTGACACGAGGATTTATACAGGTTCGGATCCCGGTGGGGGCCCTAGTCCTGTCGGCGTGCTCCCGACCGGAGTCGGTTGGGGAGGCTCTCCCCGGGGGAGAGGCTTCCGGAGCACACCTGTGAGTTTTGGCTATTCCAATAAATGAATCACTTGTCTTACAACAGAGGGGTACAAGGGCTATTTATAGCCCCAAAAAGAAGCAAAAAAGACTAAACTACCCCGGACGCTACCGTCAGATTGAGGGGTAGCAACGTCCTTCTCCTGGCCAAGCGCCTTGGATGCTTGACAGGTGGTTGCTGATTCCCGAGGCGCTCCTCGCGTGACCTGCACGTGATCAACAACTCGAGACTTTACCTTTAGAAGGGCGATGAGGCCCGGGACATGCGCCGGAGGCCAGGTCCCTGGGCCAAATGCGGCTCCCGGGACCGGCGCCGGAGGCCAGGTCCCGGGAGCCAAAAGGCGGCGCCCGAGGCCGGCCCCGGAGGCCACGTCCCCGGGCAAATTGCGGCGCCCAGGAACAGCGCCGGAGGCCAGGTCCCGGGAGCCAAAAGGCGGTGCCCGGGGCATGCACTGGAGGCCACGCCCCCGGGCAAATTGCGGCGCCTGGGACCGGCGCCGGAGGCCGGGTCCCGGGAGCCAAAAGGCGGCGCCCGGGGCATTTACTTGATTCGCCTTATTTTTCTGTACATTTTTCCCATGCTTTTGCACATATTAGTCATATACCTCGGCATATATACCTAGATTATTCCAGATTTGCTGCCAAATCGACCGGATTACTTGTTTTGCAATTCTTTATCACAGGTCGGCGCGAATCGGATGGATTTCTGGCTAGCGGTCGCGCCTCATCGATTTATTCCGACTTTCGGTCGATTCCAGATGGAAGTGCGCGTTCCCGCGAACGCGTAGGATCCGACCATACCGAAATCGGAGTCACCGGAGGCCCGGAATCCCAAACCCTAGCCACGAGGTCCCATTTCTAAATTTCCAAAACCTCGAGGGCTTTTCTGCAAAAGGACCTTCTTCCTTTTTGTCCTGCCGCCGGCCACCAGAGGAAGCTAAGCCCGGCTATTATTTTTTTTCTTCCCTTCTTCTTCTTCTCCAAACCACTCCTCCACACCTCCCTCCACCTCGCCGCCGGCGGCCGGGCCATACGCCGGCGGTGCTCCATTCCCTCGCCACTCCACCACTACACCACAAAACCCCAATTCCACGGATCTTTCCCCAATTCTCCACTGTTCTCCACCTCTCACGAGCTGCGCCACCGCGCCGCCTCCACCACCATCCCGCGTCGGAGCCTCCTCTCCCTCGGCCACCATCGCATCTCCTCTCGTGGCCTCCACTGGCGCTGCTCCACAACCCGCCGCCGATCTGCGCCTCCCGTGCGCCACCTCACACCGCCAACGCATCGCCGTCTCCGGACCGGCGCCATTCTCCTCCGGAAGCTGAGATCCCGCCACCCTCATCCAGCGCCGCCGTCAGATCTCGCGTCGGCGCACCGAGCCGCCGTGGGAGCCGTGCCTCTCCAGCGCTGCGCCTCTGGCCCGCGCCGTCTGTGATCTTCTTCGTCCCCCTCTCCAGCAGCCTTAGCGACCAGTGCCCTTTCCTCCTTTCTTCTTCCTCCCTTCTTCTTCTTCTTCTTCCTTTCTTCAAATCCACCTCCAGAGCTCCCACTTCAACTGCACCGGGTCTCCCCCTGCACTGGGTCTCCCCCTCTCTCTTGCCTCCATCCGGGGCCGTGCACCTCCACTCTCCCTCCGACGCTGATCTGCCACCATACGACACCGGATCTGCCGCCGATCCACGGTTGCGCCACCGATCCAGTTCTCCACCGTGCCGCCGTCGCGATTTGGCACCGGAACTCGAGCCGTCCATGACTTGCGCCGGCGCCAGATCTGCATCATCCACCGCCGATCCCCTCCGCGCGCCACTGCCTCCTCTGCTCCGACGGTCACTGCAGCCCACGACGACCATTGCTATGAGAGCATCTTCACCGGCCATCTTCCCCAAGCTTGGCAGCGAGCTTGTACTTCGGCGTCCACTTCGACAACGGCTGCAGTGTCAACCTCCTCGATCACGACAACCTCGAGCATCCTCAACATTCCGGCCAGTGCATCTTCCTCAACCCCCGGCTACCTCAACAAGCTCCATCAAAAGACACATTTTCGGTTCAATTTCTCTCTACCCTACCTTGTTCCGAATTTCACCATATGAACACATGATGAACAATCTTTGTTTGAAATCAATGAGGTTATAATGTACTGAGTTGAGTTATTCTAGCTGAATGGACTACACTTGCAATTGTCTTTCTAGGAACATTGTTTCCTGTTTGCTGATTGTGATAAATATGTGTTGGGAAACTGAAGTTTCTATTCCAGTTACTGTTCTGTTGCAGAGACGAATTAGGATAATGTTTTGATTGTGGGTCTTTCCTGTGTGTTGAAATTGACAAGTCTTGTGAATGTTCATCTCTGATAGCATTATGTTCTGTTCCAGCTTTGTGAGGTGTCTGAGAATTAGAATTCTGGAGAAGTTAAGTTCCAGTGGATTGCAGTTTATATAAAGCAGTTTATCTGATACCAATTCTAAAACTATGTGTAGACTTGGATGTCAAAAATCAGGGTTTTGGTTACTAACTGCAATGGTAGATTGGTTATTTCAGTGATTGAGTCTTATGTTGTGCTTCAATTTCTATATTGTGTGTTGCTTCTGTGTGAATGGACATGACTGGGGAGATTCTGGGGTGATTGAAGCTGTGTATTAAATTATTATTCTGTCATGAATTGTTTTGTCTTGCTCTTGTTGTCTTGAGTTGGTGTGGTTATTCTCCGGATTTGCCGTGTAGGTTGTAGCTGAGAGGCTGTTGGAGAATGGTCCTTGTTAATCCCTTGCGTGCTAAATTCGTTGATACCGTCGATAGGTGTGTGCGTTTCAGCGTTTCGCTTCTTTATTGTGAGATTGCTGAACGATACCGTTTTATCTCTTGTACTCATGACTACGCGTACGGATTTAACAGTGACCAAATGTCGCAAGCCAACCACCTCTTTCTCTTTATTTCTTCTGACGTCTTCTCGCTTCTCTTTCGTCTATTTTAGTTTTATTTTCTATTGATTTAGTCTAGTTCTTCACGATTTGTTTTCTCTAGTCCCTGTGGAAAGAACGATAGAATACTCGCCTGTATTGCACCGATCTCGTTCTATTGCGAGACGATTTAGGCCGGTATCACCGGGGCAGGCACCGAAGGCCACGTCCCCGGGCAAATGGCGGCGCCCGGGACCGGCGCCGGGGGCCGGGTCCCGGGGGCCAAAAGGCGGCGCCCGGGGCAGGTACCGAAGGCCACGTCCCCGGGCAAATGGCGGCGCCCGGGACCAGCGCCGGAGGCCGGGTCCCGGGGCAGGCACCAGAGGCCACGTCCCCGGCCAAAAGGCGGCGCCCGGGGCAGGCACCGGAGGCCACGTCCCCGGGCAAATGGCGGCCCCCGGGACGGGCGCCGGAGACCGGGTCCCGGGGCAGGCACCAGAGGCCACGTCCCCGGCCAAAAGGCGGCGCCCGGGGCAGGCATCGGAGGCCACGTCCCCGGGAAAATGGCGGCGCCCGGGACCGGCGCCGGAGGCCGGGTCCCGGGCACCAAAAGGCGGCGCCCGGGGCAGGCACTGGAGGCCACGACCCCGGGCAAATGGCGGCGCCCGGGACCGGCGCCGGAGGCCGGGTCCCGGGGGCCAAAAGGCGGCTCCCGGGGCAGGCACCGGAGGCCACGTCCCCGGGCAAATGTGGCGCAACTTACCTGGACTTAGTCTCGCCGAGATTTCCCCCAACAGCAGCACCCCATGCCCCCCGGGGACGATGCTTGAGTCCCCGGTGGGAATGGTACATGTCACCGGGAAAATCTCTGGACGAAGCCACCAGAGCTGTGACGCTTCGATTCCTGTGCCGCGCGCTTATGACCGTCGCTTCGCCATAAATACGCTCGCGATTCGAACTGGCGCCTCGGTTTGCGCGCCAGTCCCTTCGTTTCCCGCGCACGGTTTGAACTTCAACGGCCCAGATTGCTCCGCGGAGTACTACGTGGCGCTCATCTGGATCACGGCTCGCCCCTATAAATAGGGCCTTGGGGGGCCCGGGAAGTTCATTCCAAACTTCTCAACCTTAGCGCATTTAGCTCTCTTGGTAGCTCTCTCCCGGTAGCTAGCTCCCGGTAGCAGGCGTCCGGAACCTTTAGGCGTAGCCTCCTGAAACGTTAGCCACCGGAAAAGACAAACCTAATGGCACCGAAGGGTCAGCGAAGATGACCGAGGTGCCCCCGGAGGAGGTCGCTCCGGACTTCCTCTGGGCGTCCAAGTTCACGGCCGAGGACGCGGAGTCCATGGTCGAACGCTGCGTCGTTGAGGACGGGGACATCTAGGTCCCCATGAAGAAGGACGGAGCCCCCCGCCCCAGGCCCGGAGAGATCGTGGCCTTCGAGGCCTTCCTGGAGGCGGGGCTCCGGCTCCCGGTGCATCCCTTGCTCCGGGAGTTTCTGAAGGAGTATGGGGTGGCTCTAAACCACCTCACCCCAAACGCAATCGTCCGGATGGGCCTCTTCATCTGGCTTTACGAGACGGCGACTGGGCAGGTGCCCACCCTACGCGCCTTCCGGTACTTCTACGAACCGGCGGCGAGGAGCTCCCACCTGGTGAAGGGGGGACCCAAGCCCCCGTTGGCTCGGTGATGGTGCAGATGCTGCCGTCCCGGGTGGCCGATTACCCGGCGGCGGCCTCCCGGGACCACTGGGGCGACTGGATCCGGAGGTGGTTCTACCTCCGGGTCCGGGACGACGAGGTGGCGTACGCCCCGGAGCCCCCCTCTTACAGCAGGTCATCCGCGCAGAAGCCTCCGGTGTGGACTGACGAGGAGCTCGAGCTCCTCGGCAAGGTGATCATCTCTCGGAGCACCCGCTCTATGCGGGACGCCGCCGAGGAGATGATGCTCCTGAGGATCTCCCCCTTCTCACGCGGGAGAAGGGGGATCGGCATGGGCCCGGAGCAGCGGCCCCCGGTCAAGCCGGTGACTCGACGTAAGTCCCGGCTACCTGATGCATTGCAGTTACAAATTTTTGGAAATTTGACTAACTCTTTACCTTTTGTAGTCCGGCCGTACCCGGCTGCACGGGAGAAGGCAGAGAACCTCCTGGGGAGGTACTTCGCCGACGAGCACGAGCGCGTCATGCGTCTCGTGGGGGAGGGCCCTCCCCGGAACTTGGTGGCTGAGGCCTTCGGGCTGAAGCTGCCGGAGAGGAAGCCCCTCCCCACCCCCGGGTCGCACAAACGGGGGAAGGACGCGGCCGGGGGCTCTGAGCCTAAGAAGGCCAGAGTCCAAAAAGCCCCCGGCCCGTCGACGACGCCGACGGCGACATCGGCGAAGCCTCGGGACGAGACCCCCGGGACCGGGCGTGAACGGGCGCCGGCCCGGAAGGAAGTAACTCACCCTCCCCCGAAGAGCCCTGCTGAGGCCCGGGGGAAGGAACCGGCCGCGGGCTGTGGGACCCTCCTTTGAGGAATCCCGTGGCAACCGCCTAGGTGGATTGCGCACAGGTAGGTTCATCACAAGCTCACAACAACAGGATTCACTTTAAACAATAAAGCTGATAGATAAAACAAGTAGAAGGTCACAAGGACCACTATTACAATATCATAATGCCAAGGGTGGCACTAATTAAAGTTGATACAAAAGGTAGAGAGTTTTTCAAAATCAAGAATCGGTATCGAAGTATCGAGCACAGAAAAACAACACAAAAAAAACAACCACAAAGGTCTTCACTTCCTTCTGCAGCGGCTCTGGTAGGGCTTCCTCCACATCGGACTCAACTTGGCTCATGACCCTCCTAGAAGCTCAAATCGTCTGAAAAGGTCCCTTCCTCTTCTTGGCGCTCAAGGCCAAGGAAATCGGAATCCTCGAATCTTTTCTTCTGAATTTGTTTGTAAAGGCAAGGGTGAGCATGTTTTTACACAATGCTCAGCAAGTCTCGTTACAAGAATGCAGGTATATAGATGAGGAGTGATCAAGAAAAGGGCTTAAGTCTTATAATCATAAATAGTGTAGATTTCAATTCTTTGATTTCTTAAATAAGGGTTTTATTTTCAACAGCGGGGTTTTGGAAATCTTATAATAGACTTTAAGAAATTGTTATGTGATGGTCTCCCATGAGTCATCACTTTTATCAACCCATATTATGAAAACATTCCAAATAATTATTTGTGCTGAACTACATGGATAAATCCACCACGAACATACTCCATGACCTGGGAGTACAGAGTATCCGATACTTTTCTTACACTTTGCAAAGGTGTACCTCTTTTTAAATCCACTTCTTCACTCGGCTTTCAAGTCGGATCAACTCCATGCGACTTATACGCATGTGACAAGGCCGAGATCACACAATGCTTTTGCAGTCTAGTATTAACAGTATCCCCGCCCGGTAAATAGGCAATTAAGTCTCAAGTACCGTTGTGGGTCCTACCCACTGCCTTACTTCCTAGCCTTTGGCCTATGCTCCCGCAGGACACATAGCCTTGGTCTGTCCACGCGAGACATCTGACCGTCATGATTACGACCGCGCACGGCTTAATCAGAGGCATAGGGCGTCTTCCTTCTTTCCACCTTTTCCTCTCATACTTTTTCTGAACTCACATCACTCATGGATGAACTACGTCCAACCAGTTTCTCCACGCGAGAAACCAAACCGACGAACCATGCAGGGAACTGCTAATACCAAAAAGCTACTAAGTCGTGCCTGTCCCATACCAGGCAAGTGGTTGGTACGTTTTTCATGCCGCATAAAGGCACAACACAAGGTTCTTGTCCTTATGAATTAATAGTGAGGAGCCATCCACATTCCCTGGTGCGCACCGCACCCTTTCCATACAAACCAATCCTCACTATCAATTCTAATTTGTATTTTCTTTCACAAAAAGGGGTTTCCAAACATGTTTTTTCACATAAGCAACCATTTGATATTTAGCATAAGTTTCCAAGCATAAGCATAATTCTAAGCATATATCCTAGGGTGACAAGGATGCATGGGTTTTCAATCACAAGAGGGGTTTCGCAATCATTTAGGTTATATCTAACCACATGTTTCTAAACATTTCTATCAAATACTCAGCATGCATATATCTTTAAAACAGTGAATCTAATTTTATATCAAAATACTAGGTGAGACATGATCAAGGGGTTGAGACTTGCCTTGCACTGCTGGGTCTAATTACTCAGACGAATCTTCAAAGACTTCTTCCGCTCCTTCAACTTCAGGTACTGGCGCTCTGCGGCGGACACAAGCAATACAACACATACGCTACATAAGCATACATAAAATAGTTGCAATAGAAAATAATAAGTAAATATATCATACATGCAAGGGAAAAGATTTGGACAGAGTCACTTGAGTGCTAGTCGAAGAGATGGGCTCAAAAGAAGTTGAATGTCAAAGGCCGACATTCAGCCCACGGCTAGACATAGCCATCAGTTGGTCTTAGGTAAGTTTTCTGGAGAAGTGGCAGAAGAGAAAGATGTAGATCACAACTCCAGAAATCTAGGGGACAAAGTGGCATTTCCATTGCTCAACCAGAAGGGGTCAAACAAGGCTAATGCCAGTGGCTAACATGCACTGACATAGTGCAGACATTGCCAAAAACTAGGGCAAAGCTTAACTTTTGATACAGGGCTCCAATTGATGCACAACTTTGTCTGGGAGGTAGGCATTGGTAACAGGATCAAATCATTCAACAGGATCTAGGGCAGGAAATGGCTGGAAGGTGATGAAATTCAGTGATGAACTGTGGTGACTTGGACATGAACTGGGCTTCTGGACAGTGATCTTGGCAAGGGCAGATCTTCCAATCTAGGCAGATCCAGATGCTGAGCTAGTGGAAGAAAATGCTCAGGGAGGTGAGGCAAAGCTAAGGGACAAAGTTTCAGGAGCTAGATCGGCCGGGGAAGAATTCCGGCGACCGATGCTGGAGAAGACGACACTGGAGATTGGGGGGTTTTTGATACAAAGCATTTGAAATCGATTGCTTGCTCAGAGAGTGAGAGGGTGAAGTGTGGAAGCTAATGGCTAAGTCAATTTGGCTGGGGGATAGCTGGTACGGCCTGGCGACGAGAGCCAGATCATCGGCGGCGAGCTAGAACAGAAAAACTACGATTCCAGCTCAATTATGAAATCTGAGTGCACAGGCTTGCTAGATGGGGCCTACTGATCAAGAAACTCCACTAGAGGGGAAGCCAATTTGGGATGAATCGAACAGCATTGGGGAAACAGGGCAAAAGGCTTTTCACGGCGATCACCGGTGATGGGGTTCACCAGCGGCCAATTGGGAGCTACTACACAGAGTGGTAAGAGGGGAACTCACTGGTGCAGCTGAATTGGAGATTGAGCGAGTGGAGAGCTCTGGCGACGGTGGCCTCAAAAACAGCTTGCCGGAGAAGAAGGTGAGAGCGGCGAGGTTGCTGGAAAAATGGCTAAGTCCTGAGATGAGGCTTAAGCACAGCACTGGAGGGTTTAAATAGGTCCTGGGGCGGAGCTCGCGAGGGATAAAATGACAACGATTGCTTGCGCCGGGGAGAAGCTTGTCGGGCGCAGGTGCAACAACGGCGACGACGACGTGATGTGCACGGGCTGTGCAGTAACTTTTCCACCGTTGTCGGGAGCGCATTGGAACTGGGTTTGAAACGGCGCGGATGCGGAGGCAACAGCAAAGCTCCGGCGGTGACACGTACACGCATGCAAGTGCCACGGCCACGGGCGTGCGCGCGCGAAAACGCTACTGGAGCGCGGGCGTTTAACCGCTGGACATGGTGATGCTACGGTGGCTGGCACGTGCACGCAGGATGGTTCAACCGATCACGAGCACAGGCGACCGGAGAAGATGGCCGACGGCGAGTTCTGCGGCGAGGCAAAGATGAACGGGGCACTGGTCAAACAGGGACTGGAAGAGAATATCTGGGTCGATTTGCAATTTTGAAACTTGCTCCAGGGGCTGATCTGCGAGGAAAAGTTGAATAGGAATTGGGTCTGATTACAAATCTGGAGATCTGGAGGGCTGATCTGAATCTGATTTTAGGAATGAATTGCATAAGATTAATGGCACTCATCTAGCCAAAGTTTGGCAAGATCGGGCAAGATCTGAAGGGTTTCGACAAAAGTGGGGAAAACGACTTTAGGGTACGTAAAACAGGGTAATTAGGGTTTCAAAAACGGCGAGGGTCGAAACTCAAGTTTAGGGCAGGATTTGGAAATTCTTCCAGAAGGGAAAAATATTCAGAATAGTGAATGGGAGATATTCACTGAATCAGATCAAATTTTGGAGATGGTCTGAGACTTTTAGTCTTTTTGGGGCTTCTGACAAATCTGGAAAGGGCTGATTTGTGAAAAAGATCTGAACGAAAGAGTTTGATCGCCAACTTTTTGGGGTAAGATACTGGCACAACTGGGATCTCATTCTGAAATAGAGAGGGATGAGGCAAGCCAGGGGGGAGGTCGCCGGGGGTGGAGGCGCCGGGGGCCTTCCCGCCCGGGAAGGGGAAAGGGCTGATGGTCCCTCCCCGGGCGGGGACCTCTTCCGAGAGCTCCCCGGCCACTTCTACGGAGGCCACCTCCTCGGCGACGAAGACACCGACCACGCTGTCGGACGCCCAGCTCCGGGGACCGCTCGCCGGCCGCGACGGGACCGGCGCCGGGCGGGAGACCCCCCTGCTTTCCGCGGGGGAGGTCGCCCGCTATACGGGGGGCCTGCAGACCCGGAAGGTGCAGGCCTTCGTTGCGGAGGGGAAGCTCCATGAGCGTTTCCGGGGGCTTCAATCTCTCCAGGCCCAGGTAAACCCGAGTCGGTGACGTCTTCCTTCGTGCCCTACACTTGAATTTTTTCTAACTCTATAGTTTGTAGGCGGCGGCCATTACCTAGGGCCTTGAGCAGCGGATCGGCCGGCTGCTTAAGGACGCGGAGGACAGGGCCGCGACCTACCTGGGATAGCGCGACGAAGCCCCCAGGAGCTGGCCCGGGTCCGGGCCCAGGTTCATGTCTCCGAGGCCGTCAACGGCAGCCTTCGGCAGGAGGCCAAGGCGAGGGAGGAGGCGTTCCGGGAGCTCGAGGGCTCGAGCGTCCGGGAGGTGACGGACGCGGGCTGCTCCGTCTGCTTGGCCCTCGAGAGCCTTGGCGTGAGCCTAGGCTCCGGGAGCAGCTCGGAGGTGCCCCCGGCGACCCTCGCGGAGGCCGTGCGTTTTCTCAACGCGCAGGTCTCCGTCATTCCGGAGGCTGCCGACGCCCGGGCGCGGGGCCGGGCGATCCCCGTCGTTGCGGCCGCGGCGGGGCTTGTTGAGCACCGGGGGGTCGGTGCCCGGGCGATCGGGGGCCGCATCCCCCGGAGCTTCCCCGAGTTCTTCGAGCCCTCGTGCCGGGAGGTGGAGCAGCTCGCCAGGGGCTTCTACGACCGGATCATCCGGGTGAGATTCCCGGCACCGGCGCCTCCGGCAGCGGATGCCCTAGCCCCGGCACCGGTGGAAGCCCCACGAGGGGAGGACACCAACGAAAAAGTATGAGCCTCCCCCCGGGTCTTAGTTAGGACCCTTTTGCTTTTTTAGGATTTTGATCCCGGTAGCTTCTTAGAAGAAGCCCCGGATACTTGTAGAAAGATATTTTGAAATGCAATGGAGTTAGAAATTTTTCTAAGTCTTGAATTGAATGCAATGTTACCAGGGTTCCCGGGAGGTTACTCCCGGGCGAAGGTCCGGGAGGGGCTCCCCGGGGGACGCCCAAGCGGCTTTAATCTTGCTAAGCCTCATCTCCGGGGAGCGCAGCGGGGACACCGTCCGGGAGCCCGTCCGGTTAAGGTGGCATCTAGAGTGGCACTTGGACAATTTTGACAATCATAGCGCAGAATTGTCCCCTTCGCGCCCGGGATTCCGGATGGTCCCCCCACTTCGCATTCTTCCACCGGCGGGCTACGAGTACTGGCCCGAGAATGTGCTCCGGGAAGCTCGATGCCGCGTACGCGCATTGTACCAGGACTTGGCCCGAGAGCTAGCGGAGGGCCTCCGGGACTATTAGGCGTAGGAGCCTTAGGATGTAGAGAATCCCCCGGGTTAGAGCCCGGGTTGTACCATTTCCGCTGCCCACCGGAGGGGGAAGATGTCCTCCGGGTTTGACAATCAATAAAGCTGTGTTTGCTTCTTCTTTGAGTCTTCTTTTGTTTTTTCTTGGATGGTCTGGACGACTCCTTTTGACATGGATGAGCTAAGTTTGCTCGTGGTCGGTGTGGTCGACACCCGAGGGTTCCTTATCCCCCCCGCCCACAGCGGGCCGGAGGGTAGCTCCGCGCGCTGTGGGGGTAGCAAGGCCCCCGGGGTGAAGATAACCTATAGCATAAGAATTTTTCCAAGTTAGAAAATTCTAAAACGAGGTTTCCAAGGGAAAGACCTTCCAGGAGACAATCATCCGGTCGCCATGAGGACGGGGAGCCGGGAATAAGGCCTCGTGTGGAAGAAACCCAAGAAAACCCGATGAGATTTCCGGGGGCGCGCTTCCTGGGAGACGATCGTCCGGTCGCCGTGAGAACGGGGAGCCGGGAATAGGGTCTCCGGGGAAGAAATGTCCAAGAAATCTATAATTTCTTCGGGAGACAATCATCCGGCCGCCGTGAGAACGGGGAGCCGGGAATAGGGTCTCCGGGAGGTAATCATCCAGTCGCCGTGAGAACGGGGAGCCGGGAATAAGGCCAGAAATCCTGAGGAAGATTCCAGAGAAAATCCTTCCGGGAGACAATCGTCCGGTCGCCGTGAGAACGGGGAGTCGGGAATAGTGTCTCCGGGAGGTAATCATCCGGTCGCCGTGAGGACGGGGAGCCGGGAATAAGGCCAGAAATCCTGAGGAAGATTCCGGAGAAAATCCTTCCGGGAGACAATCGTCCGGTCATCGTGAGAACAGGGAGCCGGGAATAGGGTCTCCGGGAGGTAATCATCCGGTCACCGTGTGAATGGGGAGCCGGGAATAAGGTCTCCAGGAGGTAATCATCCGGTCGCCGTGAGAACGGGGAGCCGGGAATAAGGCCAGAAATCCTGAGGAAGATTCCAGAGAAAATCCTTCTGGGAGACAATCGTCCGGTCACCGTGAGAACAGGGAGCCGGGAATAAAGTCTCCGAGGAAAAGATATCCAAGAAAGCCATTAGACGACCCGCTGGGGAGGGCATCTACTCCCGGAGGAGGAAGTGCCCGATGACGGGTCTGAGTGTTTGGGTAGGGGACTAGTCTCCCAAAGTGACTCGTTACCTCGGCCGCTGGGGACCGGGTTGCCGCTTACACCCTCAGTCCACGAGGGCTGATCGTAAGCCGCCCTACAGAAGGGACTTGCTGGGTCTGGGTCCACTTCCTCACGGAGAGGGCATCCTCACGGGGAGGGCTTCCTCGCAGGGAGGGCATCCTGGCGGGGAGGGCGTCCTGGCGGGGAGGGCGTCCTCGCGGGGAGAGCATCCTCGCGGGGAGGGCATCGCCTTTAGGGGCGGTAATGAGAAGGACCTGCAATGAGACAGTTGAAGAGCAAGATCTATGTATTGATAACAAAATGAAATACAGCGCCTCCCCCTGCGAAGCCGCGAAGGGGGAGGGAAAAGCAAATACAGTGTCCTTCCTCCCCCTCCGGCGTGATCGCTCCGGGGGAGGGGACAGGCCCGTTAGGCTAAACATAGAACTTGCGAAGTAAACGCAAGTTCCACGTGTACTTCAGCTCCTGCTCTTGAAGGTTGGAGAGCTTGTAAGCCCCCGAGCCCAGGACCGCAGAGATCCTGTAGGGGCCCTCCCACTTGGGGGAGAGCTTACCCTAGGCTTAGGGGTCTGTGACGTGCTTGAGGACAAGGTCCCCAAGGCGGAAGGATGTTTCGCGCACGCACTGGTCGGCGGCCCGGGACGTGATGCTGGCTACCGGGGCCAGCTGTGGGGAGCCCCCTGCAAGGACCCCCGGGACCGGAAAGGGGGAAGCCCCTATGTCATCCGGAACCCGGGAGGGGGCGCCCGCGGCGACGTTCGGAACCGAAGTAGAGGGAGCCCCCATGGCGACGGACGGAACCGGAAAGGGGGAAGCCCCTGTAATATCCGGAACCGGGGGGCCAATGTGGGGGGAAGTCCGCTGAGGCACGAGAGCTGCTCTGTCGACGTCCCCCAGTGCGGTAAACGCGACGTGAGGGGCGGGACTGGCTCCCGGCGCAGGGAAAACCCCCGGGATGAAATGGGCCCCCGGCCCCGGGAATGGGCCTAGAACGAGGTACTCCCCCGGTGCCACGAAGGGCCCGGGCATCTTTCGCACCTCCTGCAAATAAAAGACTCAAGTTTGCGTCATGGCACAGGTAAGGCTTGTCTATTTCACAAATTTCGAGCTGAGAATCTCCCTTCAGTAGGAGACGTCGGATCCCCGGGGAACGCGCACAACGCAACCTGAGGAGCAAAGCCTCGTACTCGGCGACGTTGTTGGTTCCGGGGACAGCAGGACCTTCCGGAGGCTCCCTTCCGAACGCGGCTTGGGGAGGGGCCTCCCGGCGGGTATTGCCGTGATGTCTGGTTCCAGGGGAGAGACCTCCCCCCCCGGGCGCCTCAATGATGTTGACGCTTCCGATCGTGGCGGCGACGCTCTCATACAGGGCGCGGGCCATGTCTTGGTCTCCTCGGACGTTGATCACGCCGCGCGGTCCGGGGATCTTCATGCAGAGGTAGTTTTGATGGGTGGCAGCCCCCAGCCGGTTGATTGTGGTCCTCCCCATGATCGCGTTGTAGGAGGAGGGGAGGTCCACTACGTCGAAGCGGACCAGCTCTGTCCGGTAGTTCTCCGGGGTGCCGAATGTCATAGGGAGATCTACCTTCCCCACGGGATGGATCGCCTTCCCCGGGACGAACCCTTGCAGGGGCCCTGCCGCGGATTGCAGGAGCTTCTCATCCACCTGCATCTCTTTGAAGGCCTTCAGGAATAGGACGTCGGCGGAGCTCCCGCCATCCACGAGGATGCGGGCCAGGTGGCAGTTGTAGATGGTCGCGGAGACGATGAGCGCGTCATCATGGGGGAAGCGAACCCCTTGCGCGTCTTCCGCCGTGAAGGTGAGGGGGACGTTCGACCACTTGGGTGGCGGAGACGTGTAGCACCCCCACAACCTTAACCTCGCACGCGTACTCCTTACGCTGGCACTTAGAGTCCCGCCCGGAGGCGGACCCTCCCAAGATGACGTTGATGCGGCGCTGAGAAGTTTGAAAGGGGAGAGCTTCTGAAGGCTCCCCCTCCTGCGTCTGCGTCTGCTGACCCCCCGCGGGAGCGGGAAGGGCCGGAATAGCTGGCCGAGAGAGGAAGGAGGCCGGAGTCCCCCCCTACCCGCGCTGATCGAGGAACACCGCAAAGTGTTGCAGCAGCTGGTGGCAATCTCGGGTAGCGTGGGTACTGGACCCGTGGAAGCTGCACCACGGTCCTTCCCGGCTTCTCCCCGCGGGGCCCTCCTGGCTGCGCGAGGACTGTCCTCCCCCATGGTCTTTCGGCTTGGGAAAGGGGCGGTTGCCCCTCGGGGGGTCGCGCGAGCCGCCTCCGCCCTCGAGGACAAAGGTGTCCCGAGGCCGTGGCTCGCTACGCCCTCCTGCCTGGGGCGTTTGAGGGGATCCCTGGCCCCCCGGTCGGCGGGGGCTGGAGCCCCCTGGGTCTTCTTCCAGATGTCGTCTTCCTCCGCCCGAGCGTATTTTTCGAGTACGTTGAAGAGCTCGTCGGCAGAGGAGGGGCAGCTCCGGGAGAGCCTTCGATGGAGCTCCCCCGGGAGGATCCCACTTTTGCAGGCTTCAATGACCGTAGAGTCGGGGACGTGGGCCACTTTGCTCTTCACCTGAGCAAAGTGCTTGAAGAAGCTTCTGATGGTTTCCCCAGTCCTCTGCTGGACAGTGTACAGTTGCGAGGAGTCCAGGGGACGCACGTAGTTCCACTGGAAGTTCGCGCAGAACTCCCGCTTGAGCTGCTTGAAAGACTTGATGGAGCTGGCCTTCAGGTTGTAGAACCAGGAGCGGGCAATGCCAGTGAGGTAGAGGGGGAAGACGTTGCATTGTACCGTCTCGTCTCCCCCGGCCGCGGAGATGGCTGTGGAGTATACCTTCACAAATTCGTAAGGATCGGCCTCACCGTTATAGTGCTCGATGTGCGGGGGGCGGTAGGGCCGCGGCCACCGGATGCTACGAAGTCTTCGAAACAGGGGCTGATTAGCCCCCTGCACTTCCCGGGGAGAGTTTGACGGGGGACATGCCTTCGTTATCAGAGTCTGGGAGCGGTCCAAGGGGTCCGCCGGAGTGGCGGTGGCGACGCTTCTCTTCTGGACCGGGGCTGAGTTCCCGGACGTCCGGGCTCTCCTCCGGGGAGGCTGGCTCTTCAGCAGGTCTCTTCCCCTGACCGGTGCGAGAGCGAGGCTCCCCACGCCCACGGCCAGGGGGAAGTTCTTCCCCGCGCTCAGGTGAATGCATTCGCTCGACCTCCCCCCAGGCGAAACGGACCTATCCTGCCGAGGGAGGGAGCTTATGCACTGTAGCTACTGGCCCGGAGGCTTCCGGGGCCGGCTGGGGGGAGCCCCCTGCGAAGACCCCCGGGACCGGAAAGGGGGAAGCCCCTATATTATCCAGAACCGGGGAGGGGGCGCCCACGGCGACGTTTGGAACCGAAGTGGAGGGAGCCCCCGTGGCAACGACCGGAACCGGAAAGGGGGAAGCCCCTGTAACATCTGAGACCGGCGAGGGGGGAGCCCCCGCGGCAACGTCTGGGATAGGGGAGCCGATGCGGGGGGAAGTCCGCTGAGGCACGGGAGCTGCTCTGTCGATCGCCCCCAGTGCGGTAAACGTGACGCGAGGGGCGGGACTGGCTCCCGGCGTAGGGAAAACCCCCGGCATGAAATGGGCCCGGGACGGGGTACCCCCATGGTGCCACGAAGGGCCCGGGCATGAAGTAGCCCCCTGGCACCGAGATGGGCCCGGGTGCCCGGAAGGGTCCGGACGTATATCCCGCAGGGGGAGGGAACCCCCCGGCGGGATCATACGGGGCGGCCAGACCTTCGGAGGCCGGAGGGGCCGCCGGGTAACCCATAAACGGGGGCATAGTCCCCGGGTATGGGTGCGACGCAAAGTGGGGGCCAGAGGCCGTGCCAACACGCTGAGCAGCTCATCCATAGAGCGCTGGGCGCAGAGCTGGCCCTCCACGAGAGCCTCAAGCAGGGCGTCCCGGGGAGCCGGGGGAGCCGTCAGGGGGAGACTGGTCCCGGCTGAGGTCCCCGAGGTCACCGGGAGTGACCTGGAGGTAGAAGCACCTAAGTTAAGAGGAAAGGCGGGAGGCGGTACCTGGGCCTGACCGCCTCCGGGCGGAAGCGCCGGGACAGCCGTGTCCTGGACGGGCGGCGCCGGGTCTCCGAGACCAGCGTCACCGGGAAGGGTGCGAGCCCTTGTTCTTGGGGGAGCCATGGCGTCTTGTCACGAATCCCCACAGACGGCGCCAACTGTCGTGGTATTGCGAATACCCCGGCAGGTTTTGTGAACGATCCTAGCGAAGAAAACGTTACGCGGGCTGATCGGGTAACCGGTCTTCCCCCGCCGGACAAACACAAGAATTGACACAAGGATTTATACAGGTTCGGGTCCCGGTGGGGGCCCTAGTCCTGTCAGCGTGCTCCCGACCGGAGTCGGCTGGGGAGGCTCTCTCCGGGGGAGAGGCTTCCGGAGCACACCTGTGAGTTTTGGCTATTCCAATAAATGAATCACTTGTCTTACAGCAGAGGGGTACAAGGGCTATTTACAGCCCCAAAAAGAACCAAAAAAGACTAAACTACCCCGGACGCTACCGTCGGATTGAGGGGTAGCAACGTCCTTCTCCCGGCCAAGCGCCTTGGATGCTTGACAGGTGGTTGCTGATTCCCGAGGCGCTCCTCGCGTGACCTGCACGTGCTCAACAACTCGAGACTTTACCTTTAGAAGGGCGATGAGGCCCGGGACATGCGCCGGAGGCCAGGTCCCCGGGCCAAAGGCGGCTCCCGGGACCGACGCCAGAGGCCAGGTCCCGGGAGCCAAAAGGCGGCGCCTGGGGCAGGCCCCGGAGGCCACGTCCCTGGGCAAATTGTGGCACCCGGGACCGGCGCCGGAGGCCGGGTCCCGGGAACCAAAAGGCGGCGCCCGGGGCAGGCACTGGAGGCCATGTCCCTGGGCAAATGGCGGCGCCCGGGACCGGCGCCGGAGGCCGGGTCCCGGGCGCCAAAAGGCGACGCCCGGGGCCGGCACCGGAGGCCACGTCCCCGGGCAAATGGCGGCGCCCGGGACCGGTGCAGGAGGGCGGGTCCCGGGGGCCCGAAGGCGGCGCCCGGGGCAGGCACCGGAGGCCACGTCCCCGGGCAAATGGCAGCGCCCGGGACCGGCGCCGGAGGCTGAGTCCCGGGGGCCAAAAGGCGGCGCCCGGGGTAGGCACCGGAGGCCACGTCCCCGGGCAAATGGCGGCGCCCTGGACCAGCACCGGAGGCCGAGTCCAGGGGGCCACAAGGCGGCGCCTGGGGCAGGCCCGGAGGCCACGTCCTCGGGCAAATGTGGCGCAACTTACCTGGACTTAGTCTCGCGGAGATTTCCCCCAACACAAGCGGAAAAGCTGTTGTGTCTTTTGGGAATAGAAGTAGAAAGGATACACGCATGCCCTAATGCTTGCATCCTTTACCGTAATGACTACAAGGATATGCATGTTTGTCCGGTGTGCGGCGCATCCCGCTATAAGCGTAAGGACCGAACCGACGACGGCAACTATGCTAAGATAAAGCAAGGACCTCCTGCTAAGGTGTTGTGGTATTTGCCCTGCATTCCCCGCTTGCAGCGTTTGTTTGCAAACCGTAAAGAGGCAAAATTACTGCATTGGCACTCGGAAGACTGGAAGAAGGATGGAAAGCTGAGACACCCCGCTGATTCTTCATAGTGGAGAAACATCGACAGGGAATTTGTTAACTTCGGAGCAAAATTGAGGAATATAAGGTTCGGGTTGAGTACCGATGGAATTAATCCTTTTGGTAACATGAGCAGTTGGCATAGCACTTGGCCGGTTCTTTTGTGTATCTACAACCTTCCTCCTTGGTTGTGTATGAAGCGCAAGTACATCATGATGTCTCTACTTATCTCAGGACCAAAACAACCCGGAAACGATATTGATGTGTACCTAGCACCATTGATAGAGGATCTCCTAACAATGTGGTACGAAGGGGTGCAGGTATGGGACGCATACAAACGAGAGACCTTCATCCTACGTGCTATGATATTCTGCACCATCAATGATTTCCCAGCCCTTGGAAATTTGTCGGGCCATAGTACGAAAGGAGCCAAAGCCTGCCCCCACTGCGAAGATGAGACTGAGAGCGTGTGGCTGAAGAATTGCAGGAAAACAGTGTACATGCGTCACCGTAAGTTTCTTCCAAAGAATGACGCGTATCGTAAGAGGAAGAGGGAATTTGACGGCCACAAGGAAGATGGTTCAATCCTGAAGCCTACGCGTGGGAAAGATGTTTACTCACGGGTGAAGGACATAGACGTTGTGTTTGGAAAGGGTCGTAAATTGAAACCCCGCACGAAGAACTCTTGGAAGAAGAGATCGATATTTTGGGACTTACCGTATTGGGAGCATTTAGAGGTTTGTCATTTCATTGATGTCATGCATGTAGAGAAGAATGTTTGCGACAGTTTAATCGGCCTATTGCTGAACATTCTGGGGAAGACAAAGGATGGCGTCAATGTGCGGCGTGACATGATCGAAATGAGAATCAGGCCCAAGCTAGCACCGAGAGAGGACGATAAAGGCCGTATATACCTCCCCCCTGCATGCTACACTTTGTGCAAGGCTGAGAGGACAGAACTCTGTAAGTGTCTCTATGGTATTAAAGTTCCATCGGGTTACTCCGCAAATATGAAAAAGCTTGTGTCCATGGGTGATTTGAAATTGCTGGGTATGAAGTCTCATGATTGTCACGTGTTGATGACACAAATGCTTCCTGTTGCCATCTGGAGTATTCTGCTACATAAGGTCAGAGAGACGATCACGAGGCTGTGTTTTTTCTTCAATGCAATTTCTTGCAAGGTCATTGATCCCGATGGACTGGATTCTTTGCAGAGCGAGGTGGTTCGAACTCTCTGTCAGCTTGAGATGTATTTTCCTCCATCGTTTTTTGATATCATGGTCCATCTCACCGTCCACCTTGTCAGAGAAATCAAGATATGTGGACCCGTGTTCCTACGTTATATCTATCCATTCGAGAGGTACATGGGTGTACTTAAGACCTACGTGAGGAATCGGTCCCAGCCCGAGGGTAGCATTGTCGAAGGTTATGCAGCGGAAGAGGTTGTTGAGTTCTGCATCGATTACATGGCCGAGGTAGAAGCAATAAGAGTTCCTGTGTCTCGTCACGAGGGGAGACTTGATGGTGTTGGCACTATTGGACGGAGAGCCATCACTCATGATTTCGATATGTACTCAAAAGCTCATTTTTGGGTCTTGCAACACATGACAGAGGTGTCTCCGTACATCGACGAGCACAAGGAGATGCTACGACAAGACAATCCTCGCCGATCCGAGGTTTGGATCATGGGAGAACATAACAGTAAATTCAACGCGTGGATAAAAGTGCGAATCACCGGAGAGTCCGCAAGTGACAACCTTAAATGGTTGGCAAAAGGGCCCACATCCACTGTACAGACATGGCAGGGATACACATCAATGGGTACACATTTTACACGAAAGCTCAAGATCGAAAGAGCACTGTGCAAAATAGTGGAGTGAGCGTAGAAGCTTTCCATGAGGAGTTCAGCGAGACAGGCCCAACAACGGTAGTACGTGAATTGAACTCGTACGACGAGTTCATTGAAAAAATTTGGGAGCTCGATTACATATTGTTCAAGATTCCCCTGTTTCGATGCCGATGGGTCCAAATCCCACAGGGTGTGAAGGTTGACAGTTACGGTTTCACTTCTGTGGATCTCGATCGAGTTGCTTATAAAGATGAGCCATTCATACTTGCAAAGCAAGCCATTCAGGTCATTTATGTCACTGACCCGGCCAATAAGAAGTGGCACATCGTCCTTCATGGCAAGAGAAGGATTGTTGGAGTTGAAAATGTCGTAGACGAGGAGGAATACAATCAATTTGATGAGATTCCTCCATTTGGAGATGGTGTACAAGTCGATACTGAAGACACCGACGAAACCAGTTACGTGCGTATGGATCACCAGGAAGGGTTATACTTTAAAGGTAATCAACCGTACGTCCTTATCTCTCTGTTTCCATCGGTATAGCTTGTATCTCCTGTAATTCTCGTCTTTGCAGGGCCGCAGCAAGTGGAAAGTTGAGGATAACATGGCTGTGTATGTGGAAATTGTCGATCAAAGTTCCCATTTGTATGTAACATTAACTTGAGCATGCTCCACATTGTATGTTAAATTTATGTGAGCATGCTCCACATTGTAACCAATTTTCGGATCTACGTACACTGTAACCAATTTACAAAGCATTTGGACTACATTTGAAATATCTGAGTGTTCATTGAAAACAAGTTTTTGAGCATTCAGAGTTGAAGAGCTACAGATCAGTTTCAAGTTGTAAAACTTACGTTCAATAGAGAGATTATCACAGACGGTTATGAATTATCACAAACGGGTATGAATATAGAACCGACTGTGATATTCCCAACAGCGTCTCCGACGCTTCAAGTCTTAACGTGCACGGTCGGTTCTCAAGTCCAAACCGTCTGTGATAATCTCAGTCACAGTCGGTTCTCAACTCAAAACCGTCTGTGATAATCTCTCACTATGTAGATTATCACATACGGTTATGAATGTAGAACCGACTGTGATATTCCCAACACTGTCCGACGCTTCGAGTTCTTAACGTGCACGGTCGGTTCTCAAGTCCAAACAGTCTGTGATAATCTCAGTCACAGTCAGTTCTCAACTCAAAATTGTCTATGATAATCTCTCTGGAGATTATCACTATGGAGATTATCACAGACGGTTGTGAATGGTGGACCGACTGTGATAATCTCTACGCGGTACATAGTTCAAGGCGGGCTTTGTCCCGCTCATTTCCAGACTTCGCAACTGTTTTCCCTAGCTCTCTCCGCCCTCACACCGTCCGTCGCGATCACCTCCATCGCCTCCCCACGGTCCGTCGCGATCTCCTCCATCTCCTCCTCTCCGTCCGTTGCGATCACCTGCATCGCCTTTCCACCGTCAGGCGCGATCACCTCCATCACCCTCCCGCCTTCCGACACGATCACCTCCATCGCCTCCCCACCATTTCTGTCATTCTTGGTTAATTATAAGTATATGGGTTTTGTTATAGAATTATTAGTTGTAGATTTACTTAAACTGTTCTCTCTTTCACTTATGTTAGGAACTGATATGTCTGGTGATGAAATGCACCACTCGGGGAGTCAGAGTGACCTCGTTGGCGATGAGACGCCTGGGCCGGAGGTCGCCGCGTCCACCGTGACCCAGCCGCAGAAGAGAAAGGGCGAGGCCAGACGACATGCACGCGTCTAGACAAGCGGGAAAAGCAGCACATCCAGTTCGACGACAATGGTGTGCCGGAAGCTCCGGACAAACTTGTCGGTCAATACCGATCACTATGCGGCAAAGTGGCAAGGGAGCGGGTGCCCATCACCAACTCCGACTGGGGTCAAGTGCCCCCAGAGTGTAAGGATGCGCTGTGGGAAGAAGTGTAGGCGGCATTTCACATTCCCGAGGATCGCCAGTTCACCGTCCGCCAGAGGACACTGATGTCAATAAACAAGGCGTGGAGGAACTTCAAGAGCCACCTTGCCAGGCGCTATGTGAAGGAGTCGAAGACCCCCTTCGATGACTTCCCTTTTGTGACTCCCGAGGCATGGCAGCAGTTCGTCGAGATGAAGGCCAAGCCAGAGTTCCAGGAGCTTAGTGCGAAGGGCCAGGCTAACCAAGCCAAGAATACCCACCCACACAAACTAGGCAGTGGTGGGTATGTGGGGAAGAAGGTGTTGTGGAGGAAGCAGAACGAGGAGGCTTTCCAGTCTTTGGCCGGCAGTCCTTATGCGGGCATTACGGACGTGCGCGCCCGCAATTGGTGCTGAGAAAGATCGACGATGACCTCCTTCGGAAGCGTCTCTGTGAATAACCCTGCCGACAGGGAAGTGATCGACCGGCTGGTAAGATTGTCCGATCACGTACTATCCTCGTAACACGCATGCAATGGGTTGTATTGCTAAGTTCTCCTATTGCAGGTGACGCTGAGTGCGCAGGCGGCATCCAGAGAGTTCAACCCGAGGAGGGACAGGGATATCCTCACAGCGGTGCTAGGAAACAAGGAGCATCCAGGCCGCGTGTGCGGCCTCAGTGCCACTGTGCCTTGGAGGCATGGTTTCCCTGATGATGAGGAGGCGGCTAAGAGGAGAAAGAGATCCCACCAAGCCCGTGATGAACGGCTCAAGGAGGAGATGCGATCGGAGTTTGCTATTCGGGACAAAGCACTCCTGCAGCAGTTGTCGGAGATGCGGTCCGTGTATGAAGACCTAAGAAAGGCGACCTAGGGCACCCCCTTCTACCAGTGGAAGTACCAACCCCCATTCCTAGCCACCGTAGTAGCTGCGCGTCTGCGCCGGGGTCTTCTCAGACGGAGCCCTCTCCAAAGTATCCGGTGGACTTTCTGCAGGTAATGACCGTTTGTCTATGTTAATTCATTCTAAAGTGAAAAGCAGTGAAATTCAATATGTTAATGCGCACTGTTTGTAGGAACCCACCTCCTGCAAGCTTATAGTGCTGGCCGGTCTCTTCTCGATCAAGGCTGGCCATGGGATGGTGCAACCATGCACGGCGGGGGCCACAATCCACGGTGCCCCTCTATGTGAGGGTTTTGCACGGGTCCAGGTGGATAGTGTCTTTGACCATTGCAAGGGTTTTCCATTGGAGAAACCGCCGAACGACGAGATTACCACTCTCGGGGATGCGTTGCACACGTTCGTACAATGGCCCAAGAAAGACATCGTCCTGGATGAGGTAATTCCCCCACCAGTTTCATAATTCGTACTGTAATAATAGCCCTCAGAGTTAGTGTCCTAATACGTAGGTTCTTACATCACAGACATCACAGACCGACACACGGCCTACTAGCCAGCCGACCCCTCCGAGAAGCCAACCAACGGGTCCGATGACGAAGCTGACTCCGACTAGGAGGCAACCATTCAAGAAGCTGGCTAGTAGGGGAAAAGCAAAGAAGAGCCCGGCGAAGGAGAGCGAGAAGAGTGCGCCAGCTCTCATGCCATTCGTTCTGGGGATGCCCATGGCCTCCGATACCGCAATTTCGAGCATGGGGTTAGCATGCCAGAGCCTGCATGCATGGTACATGAGGAGGACAAACCAGACCAAGACGCAGCATCCGACGCACATCATGGTCAAGTACACCGTGGCAGAGTTCCATAACGACGTTGGGACCTACCCGGTGACCTTCGAAGACCTTCACAATTTACTGAACAAAGATGCGCTCGACTTGTCAATCCTACGGTCTTGGGTGCTCTAAGTATCCTACTATCCTACGCCTATTCGTGCATATACGGATATATGTCATTTATTAATTGGTTACTTCCGTGCAGCTGCATGACCAGCTATGCCAAGTATAAGGGCATACCTGTTGGTTTCTTGGACCCCCAGATGGTCGCCGAGGTGATGTTTAGGACCGACGCAGACTTCATTGTCGACTACATCAAAAGAGGGTTGCTTGCTCAGGTCGACAAGGAGTACATACTTGTACCCTACAACCAGAGGTGAGTGCTTTCATCAGTACTTCACCCGTAGATTAATGTCTCCATGTGCACACCCCCAAACTTAGATTAAATTATTAATTCTTTACGTGTAACATGTAGCTACCACTGGATCCTGTTGCTACTTATTCCGAAAAGGAACAAGGTGTTCTACCTTGATTCATTGCAGAGGAAAGGGTACTCGTATTGTGGCGCAGGAGATGTATTCGAAAGGTGATGATATTCATGTGGACCTGTCTTGCATGCATCTAGATTTACTGTCCTCAAATTGTCAATTTTGACTATCTACAGGACTTTCATGAACTACTTTGCCGAGGGAGGGTGACAACACGAGCGGCGAGCCGATAAGTTTCAGTGGTTACAATTTTTGATTCAAATTTCAACTGGCATCTGTTTTACTTTATAACGTGTCCCCAGCTAACTATCGGTCTGTAAATTGGCAGTGCCATCAGCAGCCGGAGGACAATACATATGGGTTCTACGTGATGTACCACATGTATGACCTGATCATCACCCCTCACCGCCCAGATTTCCCCGAGGTATACAACTACTCCCCTTTGTATCGATTTGGCAGAATTTACAAGTGCATTGAGCTAATTTTTTCTGTACCAACTCTTGCTATAGGGGGTCGACTTCCCTTCGGAAAGTTTTGACCATCGGGAGATTGGTATTGTCCGAGGGATGCTCGCTGAGTTTTTCCTTGCGGAGGTCATATCAACCAAAGGGAAGTTTAGGGACCCGCAAGGTTCGTATTAGTGCGGCCTTACATTTATTTGTACATCTAACACACTGACTTTAATTGTCGATAACATTTATTTGTTCTCAATTGTACATATTTATGAGTTATGTGCTGTATATATGAAATGCTATTGTACATGTTTCTAAGTTGTGTGCATGTATATATGAGACTGTATATATTTGAGTACTGTGCATGTATGAAATTCATGAACTGTATATATGAAATGCTATTTGTACAGACGGTTTTGATCTTACAAACCGTCTGAGATTATAACCGTCACCGATAATGACACTATCACAGATGGTTTTGACCTAAAAACTGTCTGTGATATCACACTATCACTATCACAGATGGTTTTGACCTCAGAACCGTCTGTGATATCACACTATCACAGACGGTTCTGAATTATAACACTATCACAGATGGTTTTGACCTAAAAATCGTCTGTGATATCTCACTATTACAGACGGTTCTGAGATTATAAACCGTCTGTGATAAGGAAACAATCACAGACGGTTCCAAGATTGCCACCATCGCTGATAATGACAATATCGCAGATGGTTTTGACCTCAAAGTCGTCTGTGATACTCTAAATACATAGATGGTTCTGAAACAACTGTCTGTGATAAGGACGCTATCACAGACGGCTCCTAGGTCATAACCGTCTCTGATAATATAAGTATCACAGATAGTTTTGATCTCAGAACCGTCAGTAACAATGTGAGTATCGTAGACGGTTCTGAGGTCATAACCGTCTCTGATAATTTGAGTATCACAGACGGTTTTGATCTCAGAACCGTCAGTAATCGCAGATGGTTCTGAGGTTATAACCGTCTCTGATAATTTGAGTATCACAGACGGTTCTGAGGTTATAACAGTCTCTAATAATGTGATTATCGTAGACGGTTCTAATTTCATAACCGTCTGTGATAATGTGAGTCTCCCAGATGGTTTTGACATCAGAACCGTCTGCGATACTCATATTATTACTGACGGTTCTGAGATCAGTACCGTCGTGGTAGTATGGTATCTCAGACGGCTTTGATGTTATAACAGTCTGTGTAGTATGAGTATCATAGACGGTTCTGATGTTATAACAGTCTGTGTAGTATGAGTATCACAAACGGTTTTGATCTTATAACAGTCTGTGAAGGGAAAGATCATAGATGGTTCAAAACCTTCAGTGATTGTACATGATTATCACTGACTCGAATATCACTGACGAGTAAGAACCGTCTGTGATGATTATTTTGACCCAACTGTGATAATGAATTCTGTAGTAGTGACATCGTTGACCCGGCCAACCCAAAGTTGCACGTTGTCCTTCACAGTAAGAGACGTATTGTTGGGGTCGAAGACGTTGTGGATGAAGAAGAGTATGATCAGTTCGACGAACTACCTCCATTTTTAGATGGAATTCTTCAATCTGTCCCTACTGAAGATATTGACAAAACAAGTTACCTACAAGACGACCACGAAGAAGGATTATGGGTGGACAACCATTCTTGACTAATTTGCAATATGTAAGTGACGTATATTACTTGGATCTTTAATCAAAGAATTCTTCAAATCATTTTTCAAAAATTCTTTGGGAAAACATACGTGATGCATTGAGAATCATTTATGCAAATTTTCATTTCAATTGGAGTACTTGATTCGAGCAATAATTGATTCTTTTCACAAATCAATATAAAACTGCAAATTTTCATTCCATGATTGGTCTTTACTGTTAATTTATTTCAAATTTATTGGAAGTCATTTGCATGTGGTTTCAGGTGTCTTTACAAGTGCAAAATGATGTACTGAGACCCATCTGTAATTGTTCTCAGGAAAACCCTTTAGGGTCAATAACACTGTATTCTACTATCGGTTTCAATTTCCAAACCGATATGAAATTAATCTCTACTATCGGTTTATTGTTCATAACCGATAGTATTTCAGTTTGTGTTATGAGACCCTGTTCTACATTTTGGTTTGCTCTTGTACAGTGGATTAATTTACTATCGGTTAATAATCATAAAACTGATAGTGAAATACAATGCAAAATGATGTACTGAGATCATCTGTAATTGTTCTCAGGGAAATCCTTTAGGGTCAATAACATTGTATTATACTATCGGTTTCAATTTCCAACCCGATATGAATGTAAACTCTACATCGGTTTATTGTTCATAACCGATAGTGACTTATATTGTGTTATGAGACCCTGTTTTTAATTTACTATCGGTTAGTAATAATAAAACCGATAGTGAACAATGCCAACACTCCAAACCCTAACTTACATTGTATTTACTATCGGTTTGGTGGTTATGAACCGATAGTAAAGATTCATATATTAGGTTAACCTCACACGATTTTCCCTCCAGTGCAACTGATGACATTCCAAATACTCGCGCGCGGAAAAACCTAGCCTCCCCGACGTTCGTTTTTTCGCTCCTCTGCGCCACCATTGCTGATCGCAATTGGGTTCTCCACCGCCTCTGGCCACTGCATCGCGCCACCGCCTCCGGCCACTCCACGAATGACTGTAAGTGTTCTTGACCAAACCGCTCGCGTCAATTGCTTAAATTTATATGCAATAGTTCATATGTGGTTCAATGGATTACAAATATAAAACTAGATGAAAATTCATGAACTACAAACTTGATAGCTATGAGAATTACAGACTTGATGAAAATCACTAGCAATTTGTTGTACAGTGTAGTCCACTATCGGTTTCTTATTTAGAACCGATAGTAAAGACCATAATCTTAATTAAGACTAGCATAGTTAATTACTATCGGTTTTAATTGTCAAACCGATCGGAAATAGAGTATGTCATATCGGTTTGTTATTGTAAACCGATAGTACATTGAAAAGTCTGAATTTTGCAGAGTTCATATTTCATTTGTGAAAAGAATCAACTATTGCTCAAATCAAATACATTTGAAATGAAAATTTAAAGAAATGATTTTCATTGCATGAAATATATTTTTCTGATGAAATTTTCCAAATAGGATTAATTTTACAATCAAGAGTTATCAAATGATCTTTATGTTAAACAAGAAGGTATCAGTTCGACAACCCTTTGCAAATTGAGTTTACAAATCCATTTTAAATCTATTTCGAAGACCATGTTGATAGGAATTGATGATTTTTTGGCCTTTTGAATGAAAATTTGACATTTTAACAAAAAGAGGTGGTTCATCATTGCCATTCCATTTTAGTTATGAACTTTGTCATGTACCTTTGTTCATATCAATTGATGGTCTGTTCATGGAATTTTAGGTAAAGCCATGTCGGCATATTCCTCGGCTAATAGTAGTGATTCGGCAAGGGCGAACGCAGATGACGCTGCCTCATCCCAATGCAAGAGGAAGGCGCGAAGCGCGACGATGTTGTGCCATTTGGGAAACGTGCGGATCTTTCATGTGAGTTCAACCAGTTTGGGAGACCGATCGGGAAGAACGCCAGCCAGTACGCTGCCTATGTTGGTTTGTTGGCGAAGGAAAGGGTGAAGATCACCGTCCAGAGCTGGAAGGACATTAAGGCCGACGAGAGAGATAGGCTGTGGGTGGAAGTGAACGTAAAATTAATCAAAATCACTGAACTCTTGAGTAATCACATTCCCTTGGTTTATCCCAGAGATTAGGTAAGTCCTGCTTATATGCACAATTTGAAACAGGCCAAGTGGAACATCCCCAACGATGGTCCCAAGATAGCTTGCTTGATGGACATGAACAACACGTGGAAAACCTTCAAGAGCGTCCTCGTCAGTACCTTCCTCACTGAAGACGAGGCATCAAATTTTGTCGACTCCCCTGACCTACAACTCTCCGAGATCCGCGATCCGCGATGCAAGCGCTGGTGGCTGGCCAGAGGGACCGTGTCAACCACGGGGACTGTGGAGTTCCCAAACCCCAGGGACGTCGAGGTCGTGCAGCGACTCATAAGTTGACTAACTTCCTGGTTGGAATCATAGAGTGTGGTAGAAAAAACTATGATCACTAGTGTGCGCACAAGTTTGTATATTTTTTTCCTCACAATGGAGAGCTTTGAATGTAACAGATCTCTTGCTCGAAGGAGGCGACCGAGGGATTGTTCACTCCAGATAGGGAGAACGACATCCTTACCCGGGCTCTAGGGAACAAGGAGCATCCAGGGCGGACGCGAACCGTGGGGGGTGTGGTGCCATGGAAGGAAGGCTTCTCGGAGTCTGGGCAAAGGAGAAGAAGGCTCGCAGCTGGAAGGAAAGGGAATTGGAGCTGTCTCAGAAGATACGGTCAGATGTGACTGCACAATTCGCGGACATGTTCGCTCAAATGAACGAGTAGTATGAACGCCTCAGCCGAGTTGTGCAGTCCAAGGGTTTAGATCCAGCTGCCGAGGTCGACGCTGCCAGGCCGAGTAGTTGCGGCTCGAAGGTTCACGTGGATCCGGTGGACCTGATTGAGGTATTGCAACTCTTGAGCTATATATGCAGTTCAGTTGATGCCACTCCCGTTACGTTAGAACTGTTTCGCTAACCTGTTATAATTGTTGCAAATTGCAGAAGCCGGAGAGCTGTAGCCTATTGATCAACATAGGCGACAAACCTGTAGTGGTTGGAAACGCGGTCGTATATCAGTCTTGGGAGGATGTCCGGATCCACTGTGTACCTCTGGAGCCTGGATTCGCAAAGGTACAGGTGGACATGGCCCTCCCAGGCTACAGCTCTTTTCCGTTGCCCGTCCCAACGGACAAAATGCGGACAATTGGCGAGGCATTGGGCTCGTACATACAATGGCCCAAGAAGGGTGTTAGACTACAGGAGGTAAACCCTAGCCATTCTAGCTTACAACTCAGTTAATATACTCAATTTGCAAAATCTAACTTATGCGTTCGTAACTTAAAGTGGATGATGGATACCAGCTCACTTCCTGAGGACCACCCCCAGCACAATGCATGACCGAGCTCCTTTGGCCCCCATGCCTCCTCCGACGGCCTCAAACCCTTCGCCATCAAATGAGGCCAGTGGCACCGCACCCCAACCTTCGAAGGTATACACTCGCTCCCCGCCCAAAGGCAAGGGCAAGGCCAAACAAAGCCAGCCGGGTACGTTCAAGAATGGGTTCCCACTTGTGTCGGAGTACCTTCTGCGCAATATGGATCAAATAACCAGAAGTCTCCACGAGTGGTACCTGACCTGGTCTAGGCGCAACATCAACTTCTTGGTTCACTTCAGGCCAGGTCATTTTCACTGTGACGCCGGGAGCATATCGGTGGCCCACGAGGATTTGTTCGACCTCCTCAACTGGCGGGAGCTTGATATGTCCATCATACGGACTGGAGTCCTGTGAGTTTGCTGTTGTCTGAAGTTATCACAGTTCATTTCATAAATCTAATCACTTTGTATGCACTACTAACTAATGTCTACTTTGCATCCTGGTGCATGTATAGGCTGGCATCGATGAGGGCATGTGACAAGGTGGGTTTCCTCGACCCAGACAAAATAAGCCTCACGATGCTAGAGCACGACCAAGCACATGCGGAGGAATACATATCAAGGGCACTAGTAGCGCAGCAGGACTGATAGTTCATTCTTGCGCCATACCACCAAAGGTTAGTGCATTTCCTACTAATTTAACTCATTCTTGTATGTTACGCCTAACATATGTATGAAATGGTTCGCTTATATATGCAATGTAGGGGCCACTGGGTCCTCGTCGTCATTTGCCCATGGATGAATGAGGTATATTACCTCGATTCGATGAGCGACAGGGTGGCGCATGTTTTCACCCTCACGTGGCACATAGATGCATAAGTAACACAGTTGTTTTAAATTTTTCTCTGACTAGCTAATTAATGATAACATATTAACCGGCAATGCTAAATTAAATACAGGGCTTTCAAAAATTATGTTACTGCTGGAGGGAGGCATGGCACGTCGAAGGGCACAACAATTTCTTGGAAAGAATACGAGGTAATTAATACGGATGGAAGTACTCATGATGAGTCTTTTAATTTAAGCTTAATTAGTTCTTTCGAGTTAATGTGGGTTTATGTCTTTGCATATGCAATTATCCTAGTGCCATCAGCAGCCACAATCGTGGGAATGTGGCTTCTATGTCATGAGATTTATGTATGACCTAATCAGGAGAAACTTTGCCCAATTCCCTAAGGTAACCATTTTTCCTGACTCAAAGTCGAACATTAATTGGATGTGATGTATGTTCCTAACTACACTCATATATGCAGAGCGCCATGTTGAAAGAGCAATATGAGTTGCCTCAATTGAAGGAGCTGCGAACAATTTAGGCTCAATATGTCATGGAAGAAGTGGCTATCAATGATCGATTGTAACTGACTTGTGTAATATATATTGAATGTGTTGATTGCTGTATTTGTGAACAAACTCAATATGTGAATAGATTCATTGGTGTATTTGTGAATAAACTCGATCAATATGTGAATAAATTCAATCTGTCCAATGCATGTGTATATTACTGTATTAGTGTATTTGTGAACAAATTCAATCTCTGAATAATTAGATTCAATCTGTCCAATGTATTAATTGGTGTATGTGTGTACTTGTATTGGTGTATTTGTGAATATACTCAATATGTGAATATTGATGTATTTGTAAATATTGGTGTATTTGTGAATGATCAATTGTATCTCTGTATTGCTGTATTTGTGAAAGATTCCAGTACTAACCATGTCGAGTACATAACCGATAGGAAAAACTACATAGTACTATCGGTTATATTCTACAACCGATAGAATAAATATTCCATTACTATCGGTTCATATACTACAACCGATAGAATAAAGTTTCCAGTACTAACTGTGTCGAGTACCTAACCGATAGAAAATACCTACACAATACTATCAATTTAGATCTGAGCCGATAGAAGAAATAGTCATTAGCGATTAGTGAATGTTGGGAATGTAGATATTTTACTAACAGTTTTCAACCGATAGAAGTGTGCTACGTTTCTTCTATCGTGTCGATCACTAGCGGTAAGAGAACCGATAGTAGAGTGGATTTTAAACTGATAGTGAAAAGCATTTCTGTAGTAGTTGAGAGCAGTAGGTCAGGGGAGTCGACGAAATTCGACGCCTCGTCTTCAGCCTTCTTCCACTACTCCTCCTTCCCCGCATAGTCGCGAGAGCCGAGCCGGTGCGGGTGGTCGTTCCTCCTCTGGATTGCCTTGTTCTTCTCGCTAAGGGCCTTCGTACCAGAAACAAGAAAATTAATGCACCGCTGGTTACTGCATACAACAGTGTAACTGATGAGGACATCACTTCTTCGGATACACGCACCAACCATAATCCTCTACTTGTTACACAAGGACCAATAACGCGTAGCAAAGCCCGATTATTGCATTGCCAGGTGAACTCGTTCCTAAGTTTACATATATATGGTTTTGAGAATGGTTTACTACCTAATAGTGATAATATTGTGCTTAGGAACCATGGAGAGGACCAGCAAGGACTCAAGAACCAGCAAGGAGCCCAAGTCGAGTTGGAGTCCGGGATGGATTCGAGTTGGAGTCCGATTCGGCCATCCAGGAGCAGCCTGTCTTCAAATGACCATAACTCCCTTGTACGAAATTCGATTGGGATGTTCTTATAGTCCACAGAGAAGCCCACAACGAGATCTTTCCAATGGATCTAGCCCCACATCCAAATTCCTTCTGGATCGCTAGAAATTGGCAAAACAAGTTTTGATCAAATTCTGATTGGACCGAGTCAGTGCTGCGTCACCTTTTTGGTTTGGTCAAGTCCCATGTATTGAGTTCGAGTCCAAGTAGGGAAAGAGTCCATGTCGGTTTCAGGTTTCCTTACCTGGCCACCGATCTCTTTTACCTCCTCTATATAATCATACTGAACCATTAGGGTTCTGCGGGTTTTGTTTAGTCATAGTCTTTTCTTCGTGAAGCTATTGAGATATTCTTCTTGGTCAGCTAGATCAACATCAATATCTGTATTCGGAACCCCAACTCTTTTGCATGATTCAATCTATATTTACAATTTCAGATTGCTTGTTTATCTTGTTCTTGCTTGTTCTTCAATTGCTTGCAGGAAAAGATCTTCGTGATCAGGTCGATCGTGCTTCTAGTTCGATCGATAACAATCCAAAGTTGGTTCAGCGATTGCCAGGGCGTATCAGTCGTGTACGGTTGGTAGTCGGATCGTGAGAGTCATCTTCACAAATCGATAGTTCTTGTTCTCATCGAAAGATCGGACCGCCCGCGTCACATCAGTAACCAAGCAAAGGAACCATACATACCTTGAACTCAGGGGTCCCCTTCTGTTGGGTTAATTGCCCCCATACCTCCTCCGTTATGAAGGGGTACTTCTCGCATGGAGATTTGCCTTTAGCGAGGAAGGTACTGACGAGGACGCTCTTGAAGGTTTTCCACATGTTGTTCATGTCCTTCAAGCAAGCTATCTTGGGACCATCGTCGGGGATGTTCCACTTGGCCTGTTTCAAATGGTGCATATAAGCGGGACTTACTTAATCTCTGGGAGAAACCAAGGGAATGTGATTACTCAAGAGTTCAGTGATTTTGATTAATTTTACCTTCACTTCCGTCCACAGCCTATCCCTCTCGTCGGCCTTAACGTCCTTCCAGCTCTGGACGGTGATCTTCACCCTTTCCTTCGCCAACAAACCAACATAGGCAGCGTACTGGCCGGCGTTCTTCCCGATCGGTCTCCCGAACTGGTTGAACTCACATGAAAGATCCGCGCGTTTGGCCAAATGGCACAACATCGTCGCGCCTCGCGCCTTCCTCTTGAGCTGGGACGAGGCAGCGTCATCTACGTTCGCCCTTGCCGAATCACTACTATTAGCCAAGGAAGATGCCGACATGGCTTTACCTAAAATTCCATGAACAGACCATCAATTGATATGAAGAAAGGTACATGACAAAGTTCATAACTAAAATGGAATGGCAATGATGAACCACCTCTTTTTGTTAAAATGTCAAATTTTTATTCAAAAGGCCAAAAATCATCAATTCCTATCAACATGGTCTTCAAAATGGATTTAAAAGGTTTTTAGAGGCTTTCGACTATCTCGTTTTTTAACCAAATCAGTTTCGAGTGCTAATCAAAATCTATTTGAATTGTGTCAAAACTTGTTTTACAAAAGTCCTAGATATTATTACCCCGAAGAAGTTCGAAATTGAAAACTTTCTCAAAAGAGTTTCAATTTGAATAGATTTTGGGTGTTTGAATCTCACCGGAAAACTTGCTTTGACTCGAAATATCTTATATATGCAAAACATGAGCTTCGGCTGTTGCTATGGTCTTTACTCGTGACCTTCGGCTCAAAATGATATGAATAACTGATTCAAGCTCTTTCATATCAAAAACCTCATGAAAATCAAATTTGAACTCAATTTGCAAAAGGTTGTCGAACTTCAACCTTCTTGCTTAACAAAAAGATCATTTGACCATAACTCTTGATTGTAAAATCCTATTTGGAAAATTTTTTCAGAAAAATATATTTCATGCAATGAAAATCATTTCTGTAAATTTTCATTTCAAATGTATTTGATTTGAGCAATAGTTGATTCTTTTCACAAATCAAATATGAAATCTGCAAAATTCAAACTTTTCAATGTACTATCGGTTGACAATTAAAACCGATAGTATTCAAGTTTGTATTTAGGAAAATAGATAAGATTCGCAATGCAAACTATGCTAGTCTCTCTACAGGAACATAAAGAATCATGGCTTTGTGATAAAAATTTAAATGAACCAACATTTCAGATGAAAATTAGAAAATGGGAAATAATTAACAGAAAATTCAGATTATGGTCTTTTACTATCGGTTCTAAATAAGAAACCGATAGTGGACGACTATGTAACGAAATATTCCTAGTGATTTTCATCAAGTCTATAATTCTCATAGCTATGAAATTTGTAATTCATGCACTTTTCAGCTAGTTTTATATTTGTAATACATTGAACCACATATGAACTATTCAATATAAATTTAAGAAATTGACGCAAGCGGCAAGATCAATGATACTGCGTTTTGGTCAAGAACACTTACAGTCGTTTGTGGAGTGGCCTACGATGGCGCGATGCAGTGGCTGGAGGCGGTGGAGAACCCAATTGCAAGCGGCAGTGGTCGCGCAGAGGAGCGAAAATGGAACGTCGGGGAGGCTAGGGTTTTCCGTGCGCGACTATTTGGAAATGTGATCAGTTGCACTGGAGGGAAAATCGTGCGAGTTTAACCAAATAAAGGAATCTTTACTATCGGTTAATAATCATCAAACCGATAGAAAATACAATGGCAGTTAGGGTTGGAGTGTTGGCATTGTTCACTATCGATTTTATGATTATTAACCGATAGTAAATTAATCCACTGTACAAGATCAAATCAAATTGTAGAATAGGGTCTCATAACACAATATTTATTACTATCAGTTGTGAACAAGAAACCGATATTAGAACTTAAATTCATATCGGTTTGGAAATTGAAACCGATAGTAAAATATAATGTTATTGACCCTAAAGGGTTTTTCTGAGAACAATTACAGATGGGTCTCAGTACATCATTTTGCACTTGTAAAGACACCTGAAACCCCATGCAAATGACTTCCAATAATTTTGAAATAAATTAACAGTAAAGACCAATCATGGAACATAAGGAATCATGCATATAGAAAATTTCTTCGAATAGCCAATCAAGATGGAGATATAAAAATGACAAACCAGCCAAAAACCACGAGGAATCTAAACTTTGCAGTTTTCATATTGATTTGTGAAAAGAATCAATTATTGCCTAAATCAACTCCAATTGAAATGAAAATTTGCAGAAATGATTCTCAATGCATCACGTATGTTTTCCCAAAGAATTTTTGAAAAATGATTTGAAGAATTCTTCGATTAAAGATCCAAGTAATATACGTCACTTACATATTGCAAATTAGTCAAGAATGGTTGTCCACCCATAATCCTTCTTCGTGGTCATCTCGCAGGTAACTTGTTTCATCAATATCTTCGATAGGGGCAGATTGAAGAATTCCATCTAAAAATGGAGGTAGTTCATCGAACTGATCATACTCTTCTTCATCCACAACGTCTTCGACCCCAACAATACGTCTCTTACTGTGAAGGACAATGTGCAACTTTGGATTGGCCGGGTCAACGATGTAGAACACCTGTGTGGCTTGCTCAGCAAGTATAAATAGATCATCTTGGTGTGCGACTCTACTGAGATTGACGAGAGTAAACCCATAATTCTCGACTTTAACACCTCGAGAGATTTCGACCCATTGGCATCAAAACAAAGAAATCTTAAGTAATACATAATCGAGCTCCCATATTTCCTCAATAACACCGTAATATGAGTTGAGTGCCCTTACTGCCCTGGCATCCTCTGAAATAGCAAGTAGTATCACTCCACTACATTGCATAGTACTCTTCTCGTCCTGAGTTCTTGTGTAAAATGAATAGCCGTTGATGTCATACCCCTGCCAAGTCCCTACAGTAAATCTAGGCCCTCTGGCCAACCATGTAACAACTTCATCTACATTGCCCTCAGAAGCTTGCAGGAGTACTCTTGTTGGCGGAAATCTCCGCGAGACTAAGTCCAGGTAAGCTGCGCCGCCATTTGCCTGGGGACATGGCCTCCGGTGCCAGCCACGGGCGCCGCCATTTGGCTCCCGGGACCGGGCCTCCGGCGCTTGTCCCGGGCGCCGCCATTTGCCCCGGGACCCGCCCTCCGGCGCCGATCCCGGGCGCCGCCATTTGGCTCCCGGGACCTGGCCTCCGGCGCCGGTCAAGGGCGCCGCCATTTGGCTCCCGGGACCCGGCCTCCGGCGGCGGTCCCGGGCACCGCCATTTGCCCGAGGACCCAGCCTCCAGCGCCAGTCCCGAGTGTCGCCATTTGGCTCCCAGGACCCGGCCTCCGGCGCCGGTCCCGGGATCCGCCATTTGCCCGGGGACCCGGCCTCCGGCGCCGGTCCCGGGCGCCGCCATTTGGCCGGGGACGTGGCCTCCGGTGCCTGCACTGGGCGCCGCAATTTGGCTCCCGGGACCCGGCCTCCAGCGCCGGTGCCGGGCGCCGCCATTTGCCCGGGGACCCGGCCTCTTGCGCCGGTCCCGGTGCCTGCCCGGGTGCCGCCATTTGCCCGGGGACGTAGCCTCCGGTACCTGCCCCGGGGGCCGCCATTTGGCTCACAGTACCTGGCCTCCGGCGCCGGTCCCGGGCGCCGCCATTTGCCCAGGGACGTGGCCTCCGGTGCCTGCCTCGGGCGCCGCCATTTGGCTCCCGGGACCCGGCCTCCGATGCCGGTCCTGGGCGCCGCCATTTGCCCGGGGACGTGGCCTCCGGTGCCTGCCCCGGGCGGCGCCTTTTGGCTCCCGGGACCCGGCCTCCGGCGACGGTCCCGGGCGCAGCCATTTGCCCGGGACGTGGCCTCCGGTGCCTGCCCTAGGCGCCGCCATTTGGCTCCCGGGACCCGGCCTCCGTCGCCGGTCTCGGGCGCCGCCATTTGCCCCGGGACGTGGCCTCCGGTGCCTGCCCCGGGCGCCGCCTTTTGGCTCCCGGGACCCGGCCTCCGGCGCCGGTCCTGGGCGCCGCCATTTGCCCGGGGACGTGGCCTCCGGTGCCTACCCCGGGCACCGCCTTTTGGCTCCCGGGACCCGGCCTCCGGCGCCGGTCCCGGGTGCCGCCATTTGCCCGGGACGTGGCCTCTGGAGCCTGCCCCGGGCGCCGCCTTTTGGCTCCCAGGTCCCGGCCTCCGGTGCCTGCCCCGGGCGCCGCCTTTTGGCTCACGGGACCCGGCCTGCGGCGCCAGTCCCGGGCGCCGCCATTTGCCCGGGGACATGGCCTCCGGTGCCTGCCCCGGGCTCCGCCTTTTGGCTCCCAGGTCCCGGCCTTCGGCGCCGGTCCCGGGCGGCGCCATTTTCCCGGGACGTGGCCTCTGGAGCCTGCCCCGGGCGCCGCCTTTTGGCTTCCGGGACCCGACCTCCGGCGCCGGTCCTGGGCGCCGCCTTTTGGCTTCCGGGACCCGGCCTCCGGCGCCGGTCCCGGGCGCCGCCATTTGGCCGGGGACGTGGCCTCCGGTGCCTGCACTGGGCGCCGCAATTTGGCTCCCGGGACCCGGCCTCCAGCGCCGGTCCCGGGCGCCGCCATTTGCCCGGGGACCCGGCCTCTTGCGCCGGTCCCGGTGCCTGCCCGGGTGCCGCCATTTGCCCGGGGACGTAGCCTCCGGTACCTGCCCCGGGGGCCGCCATTTGGCTCACAGTACCTGGCCTCCGGCGCCGGTCCCGGGCGCCGCCATTTGCCCGGGGACGTGGCCTCCGGTGCCTGCCCCGGGCGCCGCCATTTGGCTCCCGGGACCCGGCCTCCGATGCCGGTCCTGGGCGCCGCCATTTGCCCGGGGACGTGGCCTCCGGTGCCTGCCCCGGGCGGCGCCTTTTGGCTCCCGGGACCCGGCCTCCGGCGCCGGTCCCGGCCGCAGCCATTTGCCCGGGACGTGGCCTCCGGTGCCTGCCCCAGGCGCCGCCATTTGGCTCCCGGGACCCGGCCTCCGTCGTCGGTCCCGGGCGCCGCCATTTGCCCCGGGACGTGGCCTCCGGTGCCTGCCCCGGGCGCCGCCTTTTGGCTCCCGGGACCCGGCCTCCGGCGCCGGTCCTGGGCGCCGCCATTTGCCCGAGGACGTGGCCTCCGGTGCCTACCCCGGGCACCGCCTTTTGGCTCCCGGGACCCGGCCTCCGGCGCCGGTCCCGGGTGCCGCCATTTGCCCGGGACGTGGCCTCTGGAGTCTGCCCCGGGCGCCGCCTTTTGGCTCCCAGGTCCCGGCCTCCGGTGCCTGCCCCGGGCGCCGCCTTTTGGCTCACGGGACCCGGCCTGCGGCGCCAGTCCCGGGCGCCGCCATTTGCCCGGGGACATGGCCTCCGGTGCCTGCCCCGGGCTCCGCCTTTTGGCTCCCAGGTCCCGGCCTTCGGCGCCGGTCCCGGGCGGCGCCATTTTCCCGGGGACGTGGCCTCTGGTGCCTGCCCCGGGCGCCGCCTTTTGGCTTCCGGGACCCGGCCTCCGGCGCCGGTCCTGGGCGCCGCCATTTGCCTTGGGACGTGGCCTCTGGTGCTTGCCCCGGGCGCTGCCTTTTGGCTCCCGGGACCCAGCCTCCGGCGCCGGTCCCGGGTGCCGCCATTTGCCTGGGGACGTGGGAAAAGACAATCAAGCACTAAGATTCTTAGAAGGCATGCTTCTCTCAAAGCCTACCCGGCCTGACAGCTTTAGTTGAATTATCTCGTTCCGACCAAAGTCTAAGCCAGTAAACTAGACCCCGAAAGCAAGTTAAGTACAAACGGCGTCCCTTAACCAAGCCACTGCCTATGAGCCTCCAGTGCCTGCCCCGGGCGCCGCCTTTGGCCCGGGGACCTGGCCTCTGGTGTATGTCCCGGGCCTCATCGCCCTTTTAAAGGTAAAGTCTTTGGTTATTGATCACGTGCAGGTCACGCGAGGAGCGCCTCGGGAATCAGCGACCACCTGTCAAGCATCCAAGGCGCTTGGCCGGGAGAAGGACGTTGCTACCCCTCGATCCGACGGTGGCTTCCGGGGTAGTTTAGACTTTTTGCTTCTTTTTTGGGGCTATAAATAGCCCTTGTACCCCTCTGTTGTAAGACAAGTGATTTCATTATTGGAATAGCCAAAACTCACAGGTGTGCTCCGGAAGCCTCTCCCCCGAGACAGCCTCCCCAGCCGACTCCGGTAGGGAGCACGCCGACAGGACTAGGGCCCCCACCGGGACCCGAACCTGTATAAATCCTCGTGTCAATTCTTGTGTTTGTCCGGCTGGGGAGGACCGGTCACCCGGTCAGCCCGCGTCGCGTTTTCTTCGCTAGGATCGTTCGCAAAACCTACCGTGGTATTCGTAATACCATGACAGTTGGCACCGTCCGTGGGGACTCGTGACAAGACGCCATGGCTCCCCCAAGAACAAGGGCTCGGACCCTTCCGGGTGACGCCGGTCTCGGAGACCCGGCGCCGCCCGTCCGGGGCACAGTTGTCCCGGCGCTTCCACCTGGAGGCGGCTAGGCCCAGGTACCGCCTCCCGCCTTTCCTTTATCTTAGGTGCTTCTACCTCCAGGTCGCTCCCGATGACCGCGGGGACCTCGGCCGGGACAAGTCTCCCCCCGACGGCTCCCCCGGCTCTCCGGGACGCCCTGCTTGAGGCTCTAGTGGAGGGCCAGCTCCGCGCCCAGCGCTCAATGGATGAGCTGCTCAGCGTGTTGGCGCGGTCTCCGGCCCCCACATTTGCGCCGCACCCATACTCGGGGGCTATGCCCCCGTTTATGGGTCACCCGACAGCCCCTCCGTCCTCCGGAGGTCTTGCCGCCCCGTATGATCCCATCGGGGGGGTTCCCTCCCCTGCGGGATATATGTCCGGACCCTTCCCGGCACCCGGGCCCTTCCCGGTGCTGGGGGGCTACTTCATGCTCGGGCCCTTCGTGGCACCAGGGGGGTACCCCGTTCCGGGCCCATTCCCAGGGCCGGGGGCCCATTTCATGCCGGGGATTTTCCCTACGCCGGGAGCCAGTCCCGCCCCTCGCGTCACGTTTACCGCACCGGGGGCAGTCGACAGAGCAGCTCCCGTGCATCAGTGGACTTCCCCCGCATCGGCTCCCCGGTCGCGGACGTCGCCAGGGCACCCCCCTCGCCGGTCCCGGATGTTACGGGGGCTCCCTCCACTTCGGTTCCAAACGTCGCCGTGGGCGCCCCCTCCCCGGTTCTGGATAATACAGGGGCTTCCCCCTTTCCGGTCCCGGGGGTCTTCGCAGGGGGCTCCCCCCAGCCGGCCCCGGTAGCTTCAGGGCCGGTAGCTACAGTGCATAAGCTCCCTCCCTCGGTGGAACGGGTCCGTTTCGCCAGGGGGGAGGTCGAGCGAATGCATTCACCTGAGCGCGGGGAAGAACTTCCCCCTGGCCGTGGGCGTGGGGAGTCTCGCTCTCGCATCGGTCGGGGGAAGAGACCCGCTGAAGAGCCAGCCTCTCCGGAGGGGAGCCCGGACGTTCGGGAACTCAGCCCCGGTCCAGAAGAGAAGTGTCGCCAGCGCCACTCCGGCGGACCCCTTAGACCGCTCCCAGACTCCGATAACGAGGGTGTGTCCCCCGTCAAAGAAGACAGCGACCGGGGCTCTCCCCGGGAAGTGCAGGGGGCTAACCAGCCCCTGTGTCAAAGACTTCGCAGCATCCGGTGGCCGCGGCCCTATCGCCCGCCGCACATCGAGCACAATAACGGTGAGGCAGACCCTTACGAATTTGTGCAGGTGTACTCCACAGCCATCTCCGCGGCAGGGGGGGCATGAGACGGTACAATGCAACGTCTTCCCCCTCTACATCACCGGCATAGCCCGCTCCTGGTTCTACAACCTGAAGGCCGGCTCCATCAAGTCTTTCGCGCAGCTCAAGCGTGAGTTTTGCGCGAACTTCCAGGGGAACTACGTGCGTCCCCTGGACTCCTCGCAGCTGTACACCGTCCGGCAGAGGACTAGGGAAACCATCAGAAGCTTCTTCAAGTGCTTTACTCAGGTGAAGAGCAAAGTGGCCCACGTCCCCGACTCTACGGTCATCGAAGCCTGCAAAAGCGGGATCCTCCCGGGGGAGCTCCACCGAAGGCTCTCCCGGAGCTGCCCCTCCTCTGCCGACGAGCTCTTCAACGTACTCGAAAAGTACGCTCGAGCGGAGGAAGACGACATCTGGAAGAAGACCCTAGGGGCTCCCGCCCCCGCCGACCGGGGGGCCAGGGATCCCCTCAAGCGCCCCAGACTGGGGGGGCGTAACGAGCCACGGCCTCGGGACACCTTTGTCCTCGAGGGCGGAGGCGGCTCGCGCGACCCCCCGTTGGGCAACCGCCCCTTCCCCAAGCCGAAAGGCCATGGGGGAGGACAGTCTTCCCGCGGCCGGGAAGCCCCAGCGGGGAGAAGTCGGGAAGGACCGTGGTGCAGCTTCCACGGGTCCAGTACCCACGCTACCCGAGACTGCAACGAGCTGCTGCAACACTTCACGGCGTTCCTCGATCAGCGCGGGTTGGGGGGGGGACTTCAGCCTCCTTGCCCCCTCGGCCTGCTGTTCCGGCCCTTCCCGCTCCCGCGGGGGGTCCGCAGGGGCAAACGCAGGAGGGGGAGCCTTCAAAAGCTCTCCCCTTCCAAACTTCTCAGCGGCGCATCAACATCATTGTGGGAGGGTCCGCCTCCTGGCGGGACTCTAAGCGCCAGCGTAAGGAGTACGTGTGCGAAGCCAAGGTTGTGGGGGTGCTACACGCGTCCCCGCCACCCAACTGGTCGGACGTCCCCCTCACCTTCACGGTGGAAGACGCGCGGGGGGTTCGCTTCCCCCACGACGACGCACTCATCGTCTCCGCCACCATCTATAACTGCTACCTGGCCCGCATCCTCGTGGACGGCGGGAGCTCCGCCGACATCCTATTCCTGAAGGCCTTCAAAGAGATGCAGGTGGATGAGAAGCTCCTGCAGTCCGCAGCCGGGCCCCTGCAAGGTTTTGTCCCGGGGAAGGCGATCCACCCCATGGGCAAGGTAGATCTTCCTATGACATTCGGCACCCCGGAGAACTACCGGACCGAGCTGGTCCGCTTCGACGTAGTGGACCTCCCCACCTCCTACAATGCGATAATGGGGAGGACCACAATCAACCGGCTGGGGGCTGCCACCCATCAAAACTACCTCTACATGAAGATCCCCGGGCCGCATGGCGTGATCAGCGTCCGGGGAGACCAAGACATGGCTCGTGCTCTGTACGAGCGCGCTACCGCCACAATCGGAAGCGTCAACCTCATAAAGACGCCGGGGGGGGGCCTCTCCCCAGGATCCAGACGTCGCTGCGCCACCGCCCGGGAGGCCCCTCCTCAAGCCGAGTCCGGAAGGGGGCCTCCGGAAGGTCTTGCCGTCCCCGGGCGACGAAGACAAAACCGTCCGGATCGGGGCGGAGCTCCCCGAGGAGCATGCAGCGCAACTTGCGGCTTTTCTGCGTGAAAACTCTGATGTTTTTGCATGGAAGCCTTCAGACATGCGGGGCGTCGCCCGGGAGGTCATTGAGCACAAGCTCGCAGTAGCCCCCGGTCACCCCCCGATCAAACAAAAGCTGCGGAAACTCTCCCTCGAGTGGCGGGGTTCATTCGGGAGGTCCTGCACCCCGAGTGGCTCGCGAACCCCGTCCTCGTAAAGAAGTCAACCGGCAGGTGGCGGATGTGCGTGGATTTAACCGACCTTAACCGCGCCTGCCCCAAAGACAACTTCTCGCTCCCGCGGATTGACCAGCTCGTCGACTCCACCGCGGGGTACGAGCTGATGAGCTTCCTAGACGCCTACTCGGGCTACCATCAAGTCCGGATGGCGGAAGGGGACGAGGAAAAGACGAGTTTCATAACTCTCCTCGGAGCCTTCTGCTACGTCCATATGCCCTTCAGGCTCAAGAACGCGGGGGCGACCTTCCAGTGCCTCATGATGCTGGTCTTCAAAGATCAAGTCGGCCGCAATATCGAAGTCTACGTAGACGACCTCGGAGACGTGAACCTGGGCCTGGACCTGGGCCAGCTCCTGGAGGGCTTCGTCGGGCTGTCCCAGGTAGGTCGCAGCCTTGTCCTCCGCGTCCTTAAGCAGCCGGCCGGTCCACTGCTCAAGGCCCCAGGTAATGGCCGCCGCCTACAAACTCTAGAGTTTGAAAAAATTCAAGTGCAGGGCACGAAGGAAGACGTCACCGACACGGGTTACCTGGGCCTAGAGAGATTGAATCCCCCAGAAACGCTCATGGAGCGTCCCCTCCGCAACGAAGGCCTACACCTTCCGGGTTTGCAGGCCCTCCGTATAGCGGGCGACCTCCCCCGCGGAAAGTAGGGGGTCTCCCGCCCAATGCCGGTCTTGTTGCGGCAGGTGAGGGGTCCCCGGACTTGGGCGTCCGGCAGCGTGGTCGGCGTCTTCGTTGCCGAGGAGGTGGCCTCCGTGGAAGTGGCCGGGGAGCTCCCGGAAGAGGTCCCCGCCCGAGGAGGGACCATCAGCCCTTTCCCCTTCCCGGGCGGGAAGGCCCCCGGTACCTCTACTTCCGGAGGAACCTCGAAGACCGAGGGGCTCCCCCCCTCGTCCACTGGCTACTCCACCCGTGGAGGCGAGGCCTCCGCGAACCTCACCTCCAACTTTTCCGGCTCCAAGGGGGCCGGGGGTGCTGGGAGGGCTGCTACCGAAGGCAGCGTCGGGGCGTAGTTCGCCGAGTCAGACGCCGCCCCACCTGCGGCCGGTTCCTTCAGCCGGGCCTCAGCAGGGCTCTTCGGGGGAGGGGGAGTTACTTCCTTCCGGGCCGGCACCCGTTCGCGCCTGGTCCCGGGGCTTCGCCAGTGTCGCCGCCGGCGTCGACAATGGGCCGAGGGCTTTTTGGACTCTGGCCTTCTTAGGCTCAGAGCCCCCGGCCGCGTCCTTCCCCTGTTTGTGCGACCCAGCGGTGGGGAGGGGCTTCCTCTCCGGCAGCTTCAGCCCGTAGGCCTCAGCCACCAAGTTCCAGGGAGGGCCCTCCCCCACAAGGTGTACGACGCGCTCGTGCTCGTTGGCGAAGTACCTCCCTAGGAGGTTCTCCGCCTTCTCCCGCGTCGCCGGCTACGGCCGGACTACAAAAGGTAAAGAGTTAGTCAAATTTCCAAAAATTTGTAACTGCAATGCATCAGGTAGCCGGGACTTACGTCGGGTCACCGGCTTGACCGGGGGCCGCTGCTCCGGGCCCATGCCGATCCCCCTTCTCCCACGTGAGAAGGGGAGATCCTCAGGAGCATCATCTCCTTGGCGGCATCCCGCATAGAGCGGGTGCTCCAGGAGATGATCACCTTGCCGAGGAACTCGAGCTCCTCGTCCGTCCACACCGAAGGCTTTGGCGCGGACGACCTGCTATAAGAGGGGGACTCTAGGGTGTACGCCACCTCATCGTCCCAGACCCGGAGGTAGAACCACCTCCGGATCCAGTCGCCCCAGTGGTCCGTGTCTTGGCGTGGTTGATAACCAACGGAGCCGTGGTGTAACGATTGTAGGGGTTCGAATTAGTTCTGATTGGAAGCCGGATCATCAACATCGAGTTCTCCATCAATAGATTTACCTCTACCTATCAGAAGATCGGGACACCGTTCACAGCAGTTGGTATCAGAGCGAAGGTTGCCCGATAGGTAACACTGTATCCCCTCTTTGTTTAGATTGATTATTTTCTTCATCCTAGAGTCCAGAAAATTTGGCCTACAAAAAAAAAATTGTTTACGTTGTCCAAACCTAGCCATTAATCTTGCATTGTTCTTGTCAGTTTGCATCTTTGAATTTTTGTCCATCGTTTTCGAGTGCTGGTTTTTAGTTTTAGTCTTGGTCTAGTTTTAGACTTGCATCTCATCGCGGAGTCGAACTCCACATCGATTTCCTCATCGTTGCGTCCAATTCGAATCTGCCGCTGTCCAGTTCATTGTTTTCATCATATCTTCTTCATACAAACTCAGATTTTCACATTCTTGTACTTTCTGGAAACATCAGATCGTGCTCTACAACTTCTCTGTTGAGATCGAAGTCAGATTCGGCTTCCATCTACAAGATATTGTGCGATTAATGTCGACGGTGTAGAGTTTGAATCTAATACGTCTGTTTCGGTATTTTTATTATAATTCTTTCATCCGAGCTCGGATTGGGATGAACTTATACTTTCTGGAATCATTATGAGAAATCCCACAAAAAGTTATTTGGGGTAATCTTCAAATTTGGCTGTTTTTATCACGCTAAAATTTGGGCAAAGTTAGTTGTGTAATCTTCAAACTCTAGTCCAATTCGGATTCAAATTGCTCAATCTAAGACAGCTTCGGTAAAATAGCCATATCTTTTGATTCCCAACTCCATTTTTGACTTTCTTGTACTTTTTGGAAAGATAAAAAGATTCTCTACAACTGTTATGTTGGGTCGATCTTCAGATTCGGAGCTTTTGGAGTGCGAAGTTTCCAAACAAAGTTTCTGTTTCGTTGTACAGTTGCAAAAGAAAGAGGAAAGTGCAAAAAAACAAAACGAAACAAAAGCCGCACTGTTTATTAAAAAAAAGGAAATAAAAAAAATCAAGTGCAAAAAATCATAGAAGAAAAATATGCGTAGCAAAGAAGAGAATTTTCAGTGGCGCATCTTGGGTTCTAGTCCTTTGTGATTCTAGTTGCTTCCTTAAGCTAGATCTGAGTCTAGGATAGTTCCAACACTTTGACTATTACTTTGGACTAATTTTCAACTTTGCATTACTGATATTGAATTTTTGCTACACATATATTAGCCTTTCGAGCTCCACTTTCTTCCAACTCAGTTACAGGTTTACCTTGCAATCGCCTTACTCACGCTCGTCACGGTATCACGAACCAACCACCGGTTGCACCCCTACTGCCTTGGTAAGAACACTTATAAGAGCGTGGTAAGACGCTTTGTGAGAGTCCCACTTGCCACCAACTAGTAGTCATAGGGATAATACTCCTGTGTTGTCTTCTGTTTTCTACTACTAACCATGGCAGGACCGCAAACAAGAGCTCGAGCTGCAGAAGAGGAAGATGAAATCCACAAGATGTTGGCCGACATCAATGCAAAACTCGATAAGCACATTGATGACATGGCTCAAACCATCCGTGAGAACCAGACTGCATTTGAGAGGATGGATCGGCGCATCTCTGACCTTGCTACCGGGTTGGACAATATGGAGCAGCAGCGTCCACCTCATGGAGATGAAGAAGAAAAGGAGCAAGCTGCCTCCCATGAAGTTGAAGTTGAAGACGCTGACACGAAGGTTGCTGTACAAACTAAGCCCTGCAACACGGCTACCATGCGCCGTGCTGCCCATGATATTTGCCAACAGCAACGAGTGCATCACAATCGACATGGCATGGATGGTAACTATTTTTGTGGGAATGACGATCCGTTTGCTAAGGAGTATGAGGACGTTTTGCCCACTGAGATACCGCTAGGGCTGCCACCAATTAGAGAACAAATCCAGAGGAGACAAAAGAAATTCAGCGACAAGTCCAAGAGCTTTTGGACCACGGATTTGAAGCTGTACTTGGGAGAGGAAGACGAGCTTGAGCCGAGGACGGCTCCACTTCAAGAGGGGGAGAATGATGAGGACATCACTTCTTCGGATACACGCACCAACCATAATCCTCCGCTTGTTACACAAGGACCAATAACGCGCGGCCGAGCCCGATTGTTGCTTTGCCACATGAACTCGTTCCTAAGTTATATATATATATGGTTTTGAGAATGGTTTACCACCTAATGGTGATAATATTCTACTTAGGAACCATGGAGAGGACCAGCGAGGACGCGAGGACCAGCAAGGAGCCCAAGTCGAGTTGGAGTCCGGTTCGGCCATCCAGGAGCAGCCTGCCTTCAAATGACCATAACTCTTTCATACGAAATCCGATTGGGACGTTCTTATAGTCCACAGAGAACCCACGACGAGATCTTTCGAATGGATCTAGCCCCACATCCAAATTCCTTCTGGATCACTGGAAATTAATAAAACAAATTTTGACCAGATTCTGATTGGGCCAAGTCAGTGCTGCGACACCTTGTTTCGGGCCTTCGGCCCATGTATTCCCTAGTAGGGCGTGAGAAACCCTAGCCACGCCACCTCTTCATATACTCAGTAGCCGTCACTGTTTAGATTTGTGTTTTGCTTAAATTATACTACTTAGATAGTTTTTGCCGTTCATCGATTTGTGGAACCCCAACTCGTACTCTTCATTGGTAATTGGTAACATTTAGATTGCGTCCACCGTGTTCTTGCTTGTGTTCTTGATTCGCATGCAGGGATAAGCCTTCGTGGCGAGGTCAACCATGTCTTGGCGTGGTTGATAACCAACAGAGCCGTGGTGTAGCGATTGCAAGGGTTCAAATCAGTTTCGATTGGAAGCCGGATCGTCAACGTCGAGTTCTCCATCAATCGATTTACCTCTACCTATCGGAAGTTCGGGACACCATTCACATCACTAGGGTTCCCAACGGGACCTAAATTTGTATAAATTTCCTGTGTTAATCTCTCTGATTACCCGATGGGAGATAACTTGTAGCACGGTCAGCTCGCATCGTTGTATACGTGTTACACATGTCTTAAAACTTGTCAATGGGATTCGCAATCGCAATACCACGACATATATATATAGTCCGGTCATCCCAGTCAGACCCGCCCGTTGTCTTTTCGTCCGGGGCGAGGGAGGAGTTGGTATAGTAGGTCCAGGCGGAGATCCCTGTTGGCTTTGTCGGGGGTTCCGAGGTAGCATCGCCCTTTTAGCCGTGTGATAGGCGTTTGGTGGGCATAAATCGCGAAAGGAACACTGCAAAGAAACGAGGTTGATCTTAATTGTGGGAGTTGTCCCTGCCGTTGACTGGAAACTATCCATTACTCTCTCTTCTGTACTAAAAGATGTCTTGGCTGATCAGGACTCTGAGCACTGCTAATCAAGTGGTTGCCTCAAGCAGTCAGGAAAAGTCTGTTAAGACAATGTCGGTTAAAAATGGTTCTTCCATATGCTTTGCAGATATAGAGAAAAGTATTGCCAATTGGAAGATACCTAAGGTTAATATTAGAGAAATATATCATATAGGAGCTTTTAGTTTAAGATCTGATTATTATATAAAAACAATTGAAAAAACATTTTCTATTAGTTCCTTACATGAAACTATCGACGATTCAGACTCGTGGTCCTTAGTCGAACTTATGCAGAATTTTGTGAGTTATGAGACCTTTCAGGGTGTCCCTTCGAGAAGGGATGATGAACCAAAGTCAGTTGAAGCACAGAGAAATTTAGACAAGTTCGGGCCCTCGGTGGTGGGAGTAACAGCCCTACGTCCTGTTAGGATTCTACTATGTGTAAAAGATTACAAGGTTGTGGAAGGGGTCTTCACAGGCGAAAATCCTTCCTCTGTGGTTATATGAAAAACTATTAAAGTGGCTTATGAAAGCTGGTAGATTTAATCTAATGTCTTCTGGTGATCTCTAGATATCTCTTATGCATTGGTTTACCCTTTTATACTAGTCGAAAGGGCGCCAAGGTACAACGGCTTCGAACAGTTGTTCGGGTGTAGTTTTGGTAACTGCACTTAACCTCCACGCAAGCTTAACACGTGTAATTAAGGAATAATTGCACGTATTAACCTCCTGACGGTTGTCTCCGCACATGGAGGAATTTTCGGGATACTCGGGATATGCTTGTTGTAAGGTCTAAGCAACCCCGCGTCTCCTAGTCGAGGGTGTTCTGACCGCGCACTATCTGCAGCATTCTATCCACGTATCGCATACGGGCTTCTGACCGCGCACTATCTGCAGCCTGATCGCGTAAAGCCTGCAACCATGTGTCCGCGCTTCCCAGGATAGCTTGAAATCACATCAACAGACACTCACCTGGTTCAAATCTGTCTTGAACCAGACGTGCATTTATTCTGAACTAGCTCGGGTAACGATCCTCGTCAGCTAGGCCCCAAATTGGAAGAAAACGAAGAGACATATTTACTTCAAATTTTAAGACTTACATCGGATAAGTGACTCGACACTTCAAATCCTCCACTCAGTGGCGCGCTGAGTCGGTTTATTTCTCGAGACGATCTCTGAGCAGTATTTGACAGGTAATGATGACACCGTAGAATTCTTTCAACATGAGGTAAGATTGTAAATGTTTTAAAAGCTCGAGGCGTTCGAAAACGAACCGTCACTCTGGGGCAATAAATACTAGAGCCCTTTAGCCTAAAACCTTCCCAAGCTTTTTCCCGGCTAAGTCTTTTCCATAGCCATCTTTTCTTCTCTTTCGTCTTCATCCCAATGGCAGATAAAAACATCATTGAGATTGAGAGCGATGAAGAGGAAATGGTACTTGAATTCGACCAAGATTCACAGAAGGTAAGTCTCTTCTGGATTTCTTGGTTCAAATTGTTATCTTATGCTCTGATCATTTTCTCGAACACTTTTCCAGAAATTCACAGACGACCGAATACCAGGTTCCTCCAAGGAAGAAATCCAAGGTTGACGAGGGATCTTCTACTGTGGTTCTCCCCGTTCATGCACCTCGGCAGGTCGAACCTTCATCTCCACCTTTGGAGATCCATGAGAATTCTTTAAGGCCTTCTCACCTTTCTCCATTTCATCCCAATGTTGCCCGTCTTTTGACGGGTTATCAATTTTCTGGTTGGCAAGCTATACTTCCACGACCAGATAATCCTCAACTTGTGTTGGGGAAACAATCTTCTGGTGGGAAGGTTACTCTTCCACCATATGATGATCCTCGGCCTCTGTCGGGTGATCTACTTTCTGGGGGAAATACTTCAACCTCTCACTTGCGAGGATTGGTAATTATTTTCATCTCCTTTGCATGTTGTTTTAATTTGTAAAACTAACATGTGCAGAATGCAGGAGATCAAAATTGTTGGAGCCCCTAGCGACCAACCCACTGAGATTCAACCTCCTCCCCTCGAACAGACTCTTCAAGGGGAAAAAGAGGCCTTGGAGAAGAAGACCGAAGAGATGTCTTCGGCCATTCTGCACCTGGCAGAATGTTTTGACAGATCCTGCGAAGAGGCGCACCAATTCCGCCTGGAGAGAGACTACGCTCGACAACAGCGAGAACTCTCCGATTCAATCAAGGATGGTAGTGCGTCTCTGATTAGGGACGATGTAGATAGGCTTAGAGTAGTTGCCAGTTCTCTTGGGGCCGTCAGTGTAGATCCTACTGATGCTAATATGTCCCTAGGAGAACTTTGTAAACTCCTCTCGGATCAGGTCGATGCTCTGGTCGCCTGTATCCCTTTTGTATGCAAGGATTGTCAGAAATAAAGATTTCTTTTTCCTTACATATCTTGAAAACTCTTCATAATCTCTGTGTGAAAATATGGCCATAAGTAATGTCTTTACGACCACACATACACAGGTAAATCTGAGTACTGCGGTTAGAAATGCATTAATATGTCATATCGCGACCAGTACTGATATCGCAATCAGATCCAAAGTCGCAGTCAGAACCAAGATTCGATCAAAACTGTTATTGCGATCAGAACTGAAATCCGATTAGAACCGTTATCTAATCAGAATTGAAGTCTGGACAACATAACATTTTGATCAGAAAACAACCATTTGCATAGCGGTTACCTATTCGCAATGATCATAGAATATCATTATAACCAGAATGCAAATTTTAAAGTAATCACAGGAACACATTGTGATTAACACGTGAAAATTTACCAAAGAACATGAAGGATAACATCCCCCGAAAATCTTTGCTGCATTTTCACGTTCTTATATTCACCCTAATCCTCAAATTTGAAACAAAGAATACTTTTTATTTCGGATTTGGTGAGGGGAATGCATAACGGGTTTTCAAGAGAAAGCATCCATTATGGGAAATGAATAAAGTATTCAATGGAACGTTGCCCTCAGGGAACATTGCCTCCGGCCTATAAAAGGAGCAGGTAGCTTCCTGAGGAAGCCACACAACCAGCATCCAGTCTTAGAACTTCCGCTGCACAAAACCCTCATCCTTTGTCTTCCATCGCCCCTAAAGCCGCCCAGCTTTTTCTCACAATCTCTTGCAAAAATGGCGTCTTGGAGCCGATCAGTCCACCACACAGAGGAGAGTCTGATGGAGCTGGAGAAAGAGGAGATCCTCCCTCCACGGTTGCTAATCAACTGGTGACCCATGGAGAAGGACCAAGAAACCCCAATCGTCCAAGAGGGTGAGTTGGTGGTTTTCGAGGAATACCTGCGATGCGAGTTTCGATTCCCCAAGAGCAGATTCCTGAAGGGGATCTTGGAGCATTATGGGTTGGAGTTGGTGAATCTCCACCCTAATGCTGTCCTGATCTTGGCGATCTTCCAACATTTATGCGAAGCTTTCGTCAGAGTGTTCCCAAGCGTGGAGCTCTTCCGGTGCTTCTACTATTCGGCGTGGTCGAAGAGAGCCAATACCGCCGGATGCATTTGCTTCCGCATAAGGGAGAAGAAAGAGTATCCCTTCCCACCCCTGCAAGATTCCGTGCACGGGTGGTACCAGAAGTGGTTTTACTGCACCCCTCCGTCCGAGAGCAGGTTATGGTTCGAGAACTCTCGGCCAGAGAAGTCCAGCGAGTTGGACTCTCTTCCTGCTCTAAGCGCGGAGCAGAAAAAACAGGCCCAGGTGATTCTTCACTTAGTCCAGGAGGGGCTAACTGCTCGTGATATCATTCGCGACTTTGTAAAGAACCGGGTGAGCCCCCTGCGCGAAAGGGCTCATCCGGCTTGGGAGATACAATCCATGGTGGATAGCACCCTAGACTATAACACTAGTATGTGTTCCAGTCAACAAAAACACAAATTTCTTCCAAAATATTGTATTTGTTAACTTATTTGCCTGTGACGCAGCTCTGGATTAGTCCGAAATCAAAAAATGGATGAACTACCTCCTCAAGGCATACAGTGCCGATGTGGAGGGAGCTAAAGGGTCACCTCGCCCATGAGCCTGATCAATGCCGGTGACGACCTTAGACAGGAGCGCCGAAAGGTACAGACTTTCTTGCCAAGGTCCCTTTGTAGATCATCCACTGATGTTGCATTAACGAGAACAACTCGAATGATACAGCTCCTGGGAAAGCTCGGTGAGGCGACGCATCCAGCCGAAGATGTCGGCCTCCTGGGAAAGCCGGCTCCAAAGAGAGTGAAGAAGAACAGTTCGAAGCGCAGAACAAAAGAAAGCGTTCCCAAGAAGTTTAAGGGACTTCTAGGAGAGGCTTCCTCGGCAAAGGCTCCTTCTACCGCGAAGAAGACCGCGGTAAGATACTCGATACCCCCTGTTACCCCAGGTACAAACCGGAATCACTTCTCCATCGTACAGGGTGAAGGGAGCGAGGAAGAAGAAGATGACATCCCTCTGATCCGCCGTAAGAGGAAGACGATTACCTCCCTGTCCAGCGAAGTCTTGTCTTCGCCCGCGAGACCAGAAACTACCACAGCGAGCCCCGCGACCACTGATAACCCTGTGGTTGCGGGTGAAGTCCCAGTGCCTGAAGCTCAGGAAGCTTCAGGGCTTGCTACACCTCTCCCCCTGATAGAAGGGGTGAGACTGTGGTAAGATCCTTCATAGCCTTGATGGTCGTTATCCATTTGTGAACGTCAATTAAGCAGTGTTCGTGCAGGAGGAAGAAAACATTCCCTCCATCCGCCACGAAATGGTTGCGGCCAGCCTTGGGGCGGCAAGCACTCCGCTCCTAACGCCTGGGGCGGAAATGACAGAACAGGACACCGCAACCGCCAGCAACCCCGCGGTCGCAGATGAAGTCCTGATGCCTATGGTCCAGGAGACACCTGGTCCAACGGCTGTACCCTTACCAACCGAAGAGGTAACCCAGGTAAGGATCATCCCAGTCTCAGTCTTTATCATTCCTCATGCACATGTTCATGAATTTGTGCATACAGGGAGAAAAAGACAGGGTCCTCTTTATGAAGAGGAAGACCAGGACAAATGATGATTGTCCCCTTTTCCTTGGGGAACCCTCTTCGAAATCCCAAAAATTGGAGGGAGTCCGAGTAAGGTAAGAAATCTCCCTTGTAGGGACAAGGTTAGATCTCAAAGGTTACTTACAGAAATCTCAACTAATGACATTTCCATCTGCTCAGGCACAGAAGTCCAGTGCCTAGCCCTTTAGCGGCCTCGGCCAGCATTGGGGCTTCCCCTGCGACCGAGGTCTCCAAGGAGCAAAGCTCCATCCCTTCTGTCTGAGAAGTTGTTCGGGCCATGGTTGATAGGGTTTCTGTAGAAGTCCAATCAGACATATTGGAATCTGCAACCTTAGCCAAGAATAAAAACCAGCGGGGAGAATCATCCGCTGCACCTGCTGGGGATAAAGAGAACCCTGTGGTTCAACCTTCGGTTACACCAAGAAAACTCTCATTCCGGGAGTATGCCGAGGTACACCGAACACCCCTTATGATTTTTGGGCTTGCATAAGAGCATCTGTGTTTTGAAATTGATCTCCTTCCATGTCATAGGAAATGACCCGCATGGCGACCATGTCGATGGCTATGATGGATAGCATCGAGGCTGCAGAAGAGGAAACAGGTCGCCTGCAGCGGTAAGGGAGATATTTCTTTCACTACCACAGAAACAGACATCCAGGATGGCACATCGCAGACGGTTATGAACTTTTCAATGGAAAATCGTCTGCGAAAGACTGTCGGGAGAATATTTTCAGTTATCACAGTCGGTTCTGATATCAAAAACAACTGTGATAGTAAACCAGACGGTTCTGAACACAAAACCGTCTGTAATAGTCTACTTATCACCGACGGTTTTGACCTAAAACCCGACTGTGATAGATACAATCGGTTCTCAACTGAGAACTGTCTGTGATAACTAAAATATCACAGATGGTTCTGAACTCAGAACTGACTGTGATATATACAATCGGTTCTGAACTCAGAACCGACAGTGATAGTGTAGTATTAGAGATGGTTCTGCGGTCAGAACCGACTGAAAAAGTGAAATCTCAAACTTCGCTCGCAACTGGCGGCGCTTCGAATTCTTTGTCAGAACTGACTGAAAAAGAACCGACTGTGATTGTGATATATACTTTCTGTCTCCGATCTTCACGCGCGGCGCCTTGGCGAACACGAAGCGTCGCTTTGGAAGTTCTATAAATAACTTGACATTGGAATAATTGTCATTTACTTTACAAGTTTTTATAATTCTCAAACTGTTTGACTCATTAGCTTCTCTGCGCCAATGGCATCCTCGATGGCATCGTCAGCCTCGCCCTCCCCGGTAAGAACTCTCAATCTTTTGGACTTACCCCTGTAATGTTAATCCCTGTTCAGTACATTCTTGACCTGTTGATTTGCACAGGGAAGGGGAGCCGTGGAAGACTCAGGCAAGGTGAAAGCCAAGCTGAGGGCCCTCCAGGAGGAGCACAAGCTCCTTACGGACAAGCACACTCGGCTACAGCTTGACCTGGACGATCTCTTCTAGCGCATTTAGCGCATGAAGACGGATGGTGACAATGCTAGGGCGAGGATGAGGCGTCTTCGCGAGGAGAAGAAAGCCGCGGATATGACCATCGCTGGCTGCGGTTTGACTATGAAGGATACCATCGCGAAGCTGAGGGAGGTCGCAGGCCTTCTCGACGCTGTAGTAGTTGATCCTAAGAAGGACAACTTGTCGCTGGAGGAGTCCTGCGTCCTGGCTGCAAGTCAAACTGACTTTATTCTAGATGCAGCCAGGGCTAAGACCATTCCTTGACCTAGCATTCTGTATTTTTACTTTTTTTTGTAAGTGATGAAAAAAATTAATGAAAACTTTGTTCTTATGTCAACTTTCCAATTTTCCAGCACGTTCTTGGACTGCATGCTATCTTCCCTCTTTCTTTATACTTTGTTCTTACGTCAACTTTGTGCTTTGAATATCACAGACGATTCTAAGGTAAAAAAAAGTCTGTGATAGTCACATTACAGACGGTTTTTATATAAGGACCGACTGTGATAGCCCCAACAGTGACCGACGCTTCGAATTCTCAACTTCTTTCAATATCACAGACGGTTTTTAACTCAAAACCGTCTGTGATAGTAACATTACAGACGGTTTTTATGTAAGGACCAACGGTGAGTCCCAACAATGATCGACGGTCCAAATTCTCAACGGTGTGTTGTGTCATTTCGGGTTCTGATGTTTGCACGGCGCACTAGCCTGGGAACATGAAGCGTCGCCTTTGAAATTATATAAATAGCTTGTTTTTCATTAATGATGAAAAAATTAATTAAAAATTTGTTCTTATGTCAAGTTTCCAATTTTCCCGCACGTTCTTGGAGAAAAAGAAGTGGAACGGTTCGACCTCCAGGGAGGAAACAAGTATTTGTAGAAGTCAAACGATTCAAAATTCCAGGCATATTACAGACGGTTCGGACATCAGAACCGTCTGTAATAGTAAAGCAAACGGTTTTGATCTCCTAACCATCTGTGATAGTCATATTACAGATGGTTTGGACATCAGAACCGTCTGTAATAGTAAAGCAGACGATTTTGATCTCCCAACCATCTGTGATAGTGCCAACAGTGTCCGACGCTTCGAGTTCTCAACATGCAATCGTGGATAACCGCACCTTATAAATACGCAGATGAAGAGACTTAATTATTTACTTCAAATTTAATTTGCATCGAATTATATAATCTGACGCTTCAACTTCTTAAGTGGGCACTGTTCCGCCGTGTGGCAGTTTATCTCTCGAGAAATTATCATGAATTTATTGACCTTGAAAACCAGTAGTGCGCTTTTTAAAACTCGAGGCACCCGCGCATATGAACCGTCACCTTCTGGTTCTATAAATAGCGAGGCTCTTCAATCCTTAAGACTTACAAATTCTTGGCTAAGTCTTTTAGGAATTCTGCTCGTAAATCCCTGTCTTTATTCCCTCCTCAACTCCCACCTTGATGGCGAGACGAGATTCCAATGAGGTTATTGGAATTGAGAGTGATGAGGAAGAGATAAGGAATGAACTCGATCAAGATCTTCAGAAAGTAAGTCCTCTCTGAAACTCTAATGCAGATCTTTCTTTTATGACTTGATTACCTCGAACAAATGCATTTCGAAATCCACAGGTGCCTGAGGAAATGCTCCCTCCAAAGAAGAGACTCAGAAATGATGAAAGATCCTCCAGTGCAGCTGTAGCGAAGACTCTACAGGGTGCTGAGGCCTGTGTTGCCACATTGCCCCTTGCAACCCCTCCGGTTGCATCGACTCCACCTTTGGAGATCCACAACAATCCTTCCAATATCCCCTCTTCAACACCTTTGTATCATCAGCTTTTCTTGGATGATCAACTTTCTGGGGTAAGGTGCACACTTCCACATCCAAATCCACTCCGAAGCTTGGAAATCATCTTCACCCTCTCTTGTTGGTCGTTATGTCTTTCAAAACTAACCCATGCATGTGCAGGAGGAGAAAGCAGCCTTGTGCAGAACTCTCCAAGAAGAAATAGAGGCGCCGCAGAAGCTTTCTGAGGGGATGTCTTCTGCCATTCTGCACTTGGCAGAGTGCTATGAGGGTTCTCGCGAAGAAGCGCGCAGGTTCCTGTCGGAGAGAGATTACGCTCGGCAGCAGCGAGAACTCTCTGATACAATAAGGAACAGCTGCACTCCTTTGCTGAGAGATGATGTAGATAGGCTTAGAGCCATTGCTAGTTCTCTTGGGTCGGCCAGTGTAGATCCTACTGATGCCAATACGTCCCTAGGAGAACTTTGTAAATTACTTTCGGATCAGGTCGACGCTTTGGTCGCTTGTATCCCTTATGTATGCAAATATTCTAAGAAATAAGAAATTTCTTTTCCATATATATCTGGCTTTTCGATTGATTATGTAACTAATAATAACCAAATGATGTTATGTGTGAAAAGTTAACAAGAAAATACTGCTGCAATCAAGACGGTTTCTAACTCAAAACCGTCCCTGATAGTAACATTACAGACGGTTTTAATTTCAGGACCGACTGTAATACTCTCAACATTCTTTGAACATCCACAGGTCGTCATATATATACAACAAATATGAAAAAGAAGATAAAACCAAATAGTCTCAACGTTGATTTTTTTAAATACTAACATTGAAAATAAGATAGAACCAAATATGAAAAAAACGTGGAACAATTCAACTAGTCAAATGTTTCGACTGCAAGCAATCCAGGATATTATAGACGGTTTGGACCTCATCACCGTCTGTGATAGTAGAGCAAAGTGTTGATTTTATAATTATCACAGACGGTTCTGAGTAAAAACTGACTATGATAATCACAGACGGTTCTGAAGTAAAAACCGATTGTGATATTAAAGCGAACGGTTTTGATCTCGGAACCGTCTGTGATATTCTCATTATCACCGACGGTTTAGATGTCAAAACCGTCTGTGATATTTCTGTCATAGTTCTACACAAATGCACCGATATTACGAATGGTTTAGTAGAGTGAAACCCGTCAGTGATATTCTGTTCTTAAAAAATGCACCGATATTACCGACGGTATTATATAGAACTGTCTGTATTGAACCTGGTATGGTATAAAAGGACTTTTGGCAGATGTTTTGAGCTACTCCCACAATCTTGCTCGACATACTGTCCAGTTGGAAGAGATTTGGGGCAAGGAAGAGCAATATCTCGAAAGGGGAGCATTTGGGGGCAACAAATTTGAAGATCCAAGGTTGGTACTTGGTCCTAAGGCATACACATTACTTCATTCGATCTCTATTGATTGACCAAATTAGAGCGAGAGGGAGGGGAAGCTACAGTAATAAACCCTGTTTGTAACTCATTTTCGACCTGTAGCTATTTAATTGCTCTATGATGTGTGTTATCCATGCCCCCAACTAATTGCTTGCAGTTCAAGAGTAGTTAACTAGTTATACCGCAAACTCCACATGAAACACTAGCTAGCTAGAATTATAATTTATTGCATGTCGAACGTACATAGAGTATTACTAATTAGCATGTGTATGAATTTAATTAATTGCAGATGGTCCATCGAGACTGGATGTATAATGACAACCGAGTGAGTGAGGAATACATGAAAGGTTTTTTATATTTCCAAAAGGTTGCTGAGCAAGACATGGCGAAGAAGGGTTTACCATATGTGTACTGTCCTTGCGTAGACTGCCAGAATCTTAAGATGTTCACCAACTCATCTTAAATTGTCGCCCACTTGATCCGACGTGGTTTCAAAAAGGGGTACACGTGTTGGGTCCACCATGGAGACACTAGTACAGAAATGCAGTCTACTAACCCCTATCTTCTATCGATTATTAGCGATTTAGTTGAAAACCGATAGAAAATGTGCCTCGAGGTCATAAAAGGCCATCGGGTGTATTTTTCCTATCGGTTTATAAGAATCTTCCCGATAGAGGAAGCAGTATGATTTACTCTAGCGGTGATGAACATATTTGCCGTTAGAAGAGATGCATAAGTACTGACGGGAGAAAGTTGTGCGCCGATAGGACTGGTCGACTTCTACAACTAGACTTATTCTATCGGTACTGTATGAATATACTGACAGAGTATATTAAAAATTCCTATCGGCAATATGTAGTGCGTCGATAGAACCGTTGGCCTTCTACAAATATTTTTATTCTATCGGTAATGGATTCTTGTACCGTTAGAATATATAGAAAATTGCTTAGAACTGTTCGTCTTCAAATAGTTTTATTCTATCGGTAATGAATGTTTATACCGGTAGAATATTGCAAAAAATATCTTAGAACTGTTGGCCTTCTACAACTAGTAATATTCTATCGGCAATGTACGTACACACCGATAGAGTATGTACAAAAATTCCTATCGGTAATATGTAACACCCCTGTTTTTCCCAACCCTAGCCTGCCTTGACTATCTGCATATCAGGATGAGATCTTGGAAGTGCCAGAGTGTTACTCTAAAAAGTTGGCAGCCAAACTCCTTCATTCAAGTCATTTTCGCAGATTAGTCCAAAAGATTCACAAATTAGTCCTTTTCAGATATCTGAGGAACCCCAAAAAGGATAAAAGTCACAGATCATTTCCAAATCATGATTTGACTCAGTGAACATCTTCCCTTCACTTTTCTGAACATTTTTCCCTTCTGGAAGAATTTCCAAATCTCTCCCGAAACCCTAGTTTCAGCCTTGTCAAATTTCTAAAATCAGATTACCCTAATTACACTGTTTTCAGTTCATCTCAAAACTTGCCTACATCTCCAAAATTTTGTCATCCCTAGCTGCTGATCAATATCCTAGACTTTGTGGATTAATTTAGCAAAGTCAAAACTCTTTCTACTTTAGCCAAATGCCAGATTTACAGATTGGTCCCTGGAATCAAGAATCAGTAATTGCAAATCAGCCCTCCTATTATTTTTCTGCTGTTTTCGACCAGCGCCTGGTCGTTGCTTTCGACCAGTGCTGCATCGCCGGAGCCGCGCCGCGTTTTGTCGCCGCAGTTGCTCGCCGCCGGCCATCGCCCCTTGTTGCCTGCGCTTGTGAGCAAATGAGCCAACCCGTGCGCACGTGCCAGCAGCCAGTACCTTGCCATGTCCAGCAGTTAACGCCCGCGCTCCAGCAATGTCTTCGCGCGCGCAATCGTTGCCGTGGCAATTGCATGCTGTTTCGTGTCGTTGCAGGAGCTTTGCTGTTGCCTCCGCATCTGTGCCATCACTGGTGAAGTTCCAATGCAACCGACAAAGCCTGCAGCGCTGCTACGTCGCCATCGCTCCTTCATATCGCCGGTCACCGCTGTCGCAGCTGCACCCGGCCGGTCTCGTCCCCGGCACAAGTTCTCTCGCCGTTTCCCCTCGCAAGCTCCGCCTCAACGCCTATTTAAACCCCCCTTCAGCGCTGTGAAGAAACACAACTCCAGGACTTAGCCATTTTCCCATATTTTCACTGTTTCCCTTTCTTCCCCGACGAGCCGATTTTGAGTCCATCGTCGCCAGAGCAAACCACAGCCCCTCTCTCCAATCCAAGCTCACCAGTAAGATCCCCACACCCATCTTCCCGTGTCCAAGCAAGCAATTGCATCCTAGTGCTCTTCATCGCCGGTGATCGCCGGAAAACCAGAAGACCCCTGTTCCAGAAATTAAACTCGTTCCAGTGCTTTCCACCACTCACTCCAGTAGAATCAAATGATCCTTAGCCCTTTCTTAGCAAGCCTGTTAGCCAGTTTTCAAATTGATGCAGTGCTGTGTGTTTTCCCAAATTTCGCGCGCCACCGTGGACGTCTCACGTCGCCGGCGTGCCTCGCTGTAGCTCTCCCCAAACTGAAGCCTCCTACACCTTCCCTGTAACCCCTAGATGGTGTAGTCCAGAGCTCATAACATGTATTGCTGTGTGGAGCCAGTTCGTCGTTCACCGTCTTCTCCAACTCCGATGACAACGTCGACGAGCTTGCACGCTTAACCACTACCCAATTCCTCTCTCCAGAACAATCCACACCACCCCAGGAGTGTTTCCCCTCAACCAATTTCAGGTTCAATCCACTCCAGTTCTCTGTCAACGTGGCTCGTCCTTGTCTCAGGCGGCCGAAGGTTTCAAACTCGCCGTTCGTCGCCGGCAAGCGACCCCAGTCAAATTCCTTCCACCAGCAACCTTGTCTTGATCCCGCCTACCTCCCTGACATGTTTGGCAAAGCAATGCATGCGTGATTCGTCCAGACGCATGTGCCCTAGTTCGCTGCTGTACAGTGGCATTCGATTTCCTGTGTCCTGAGCTTTGCTGTGAATTTCTGTTAATTCAAGGGCTTTTTTGAAAAGTTCACTTTGTCATCTAGGTCCCTCATAGCATTTGGCACACGATGCCACCTCTTGCACCAGTTTTGATCATCTAGAAGCCCTAAATCATCCTGGTGTCCTTCTCAGACATTGTCTGTTCGCGAACCGAATGCCAACCCTTGGCTTTCGTCGCATTCGAGTCTCGTCCAGTGAACCTAACCTTAGAATCCTTTTCTCCGCTGTTCTGTTTCTACCCAATCTCCCTCATTTGCATTCATGTGTATATTTTACTTATGTTTTGTATAAAGACTATTTTCTGGATGCTTATGTATTGTATGTGTTGTGTGTGCTCTCGTGCGAATGCAGAGCAAGGATCGGAAGATTTGGAAGGAACGTTTGAAGATCCAGCAGATTTCTTAGACCCAACTTGGCAAGGCAAGTCGTCACCCTTGATCATGTCTCACCCAGTATTTTGAAATAAAGTAGATTCACTGTTTTAAAGATATATGCATGCTGAATATTTGATAGAACTATGTTTAGAAACATGTGAATAGATATGACCCAACTTTCATGTGGAAACCCCTTTTTGATATCGAATCATCATGCAACCTTGTCACCCTAGGATACCATGCTTAGGCTTTAATCTTATTTAAGTATACATGTTGGATGTGAAATGGCTAATATGTGAGAAATGGATTTGAAACCCCTTTTGTGAAATGAAATGTCAAATTAGTATTGATAGTGAGGATTGGTTTGTATGGAGAGGGTGCGGTGCGCACCAGGGAATGTGGATGGCTCCTCACTATTAATTCATAAGGACTAGAACCTTGTGTTGTGCCTCTATGCGGCATGAAAAACGTACCAACCACTTGCCTAGTATGGGACAGGCACGACTTAGTAGCTTTTTGGTATTAGCAGTTCCCTGCATGGTTTGTCGGTCTGGTTTCTCACGTGGAGAAACTGGTTGGGCGCAGTTCGTCCGTGAGTGATGTGAGTTCAGAAAAAGCATGAGAGGAAAAGGTGGAAAAAAGGAAGACGCCCTACGCCTAAGATTAAGCCGTGCGCGGTTGTAATAAAAAAAGGTCAGATGTCTCGCGTGGACAGACCAAGGCCATGTGTCCTGCGGGAGCATAAGCCAAAGGCTAGGAAGTAAAGCAGTGGGGAGGACCCACAACGGTACTTGAGACTTAATTGTCTATTTACCGGGCGGGGATACTGTTAATACTAGACTGCAAAAGCGTTGTGTGATCTCGGCCTTGTCACATGTGTATAAGTCACATGGAGTTGGCCCGACTTGAAAGTCGAGTGAAGAAGTGGATTTAAAAAGAGGTACACCTTTGCAACGTGTAAGAAAAGTATCGGATACTCTGTACTCCCAGGTCATGGAGTATGTTCGCGGTGGATTTATCCATGTGGTTCAACACAAGTAACTATTTGGAATGTTTTCATAATATGGTTAATTCAAATGGTGGATCACGGAGGATCGCCATTCACAATGTTTTCTTAAAGTCTATTATAAGGTTTTCAAAAACCCCGCTGTTGAAAACAAAACCCTTATTTGAAGGATCAAAGGATTGAAATCTATACTATTTATGATTATAAGACTTAACCCCTTTTCTTGATCACTCCTCATCTATATAATTGCATTTGTAAATAAACGACTTGCTGAGCATTGTGTCAAAGCATGCTCACCCTTGCCTTTTCAAACAAATCAGAAGAGGGATTCGCCGATCCCGATTTGTTTGGTTATGAAGATGAAGCAGAGGATGGGAACGCCCCAGATGATTCGGAGTTCTAGGAGGGTCTCGCGCCGAGTTGAGTCCGATGTGGAGGAAGCCCTACCAGAACCGTTGCTACCAGAAGTGAAGATCTTTGTTGTTGCGGTCTACCTTGTTTCGTGTGTTCGGTATCTTGATGCCGACTCTTGTATGGATAAACTTGTTATTTTCGTAGCAACTCTAAGTAGCGTCATTCTGGGCGCTATGTTAATGTAATATTGGTCCTCGTGACCTCGTAGCTGTTTAATTATGTTTTATGCAATAACTGCTTTCCGCTTGTTGTGAGTCTTGTAATGGTCCAACCGGTGTGCAATCCACCTGGGCGGTTGCCACGGGATTCCTCAAATGAGGGTCCCACAGAAGATGGTATCAGAGCAAAGGCTCGACTATAGGCCGTGACCCTTAGATAGATATTGGCGTGTCTAGAGCAAAAAAAAATCGTTAGTCTATTTGATTAAAAATTAATTTCGAAAACCTAATTTCTTTAAACAAATTATGCTGAATAATTTATCTCCTCACCTTGTCTCTTTGAAAAGGATTTGAAAATCATTTTAACTCCTAGAAGTTCTGTGTTCTGTTCTTCAGATGGCTTTCAGCAAGAAGTTTGTGCATGGAGATGAGCTAGGATCATGGGCATTGCTTTTATGGATGATGCTGCAATTCTTGGGAGCTTTGGATAGCCAGCGGCCAGTGTACTATGTCCGACAAGAAGAAGTAGACAACAGACCCTACGGCTTTCGTGCCTCTGTGGTGGTCTATGAAATTCCAAGGCTTGGAAGAGGTCCCGTGAAACAAGAAGCCCGCAGAGCGGAAGAAGAAGATGCGATTCTAGACGCTGCTCGTCGCGCTATAGGTACCATCAGACTGTTGTACGAGGATTTCCTTGTAGATTCCCCTTTCTGTTTTGTGCCTTGTCAGATCCCCAGGTCAGATCGCCGAGTTGTCCACCCATCAAGTGACCAAAGAGATGCAGTGCTAACGAAGACTAGGGATATTGTTCAAGCTCTGGAAACCGGATATAACCGTTTGTTGCGCGAGCATGAGAACGCTCGGGATGATCGCCACTACCTCGAGGGAATGCTTGCAAGAGCTCGAGCAGATCTCCAAGAAAAAGAGAAGCAGATCCAAGAGTTAGTCGGTCCAAGCAAAAGATAGAAACCCCGGAACATCGGAGTCCGTCAACAAGAAGAATCGTCCGAAGCTGAGGATTACCGCACACAAGAGTGTGGAAAAGCTCAAGGATTACCTTGGCCAATTCACACCTGCGTCGCGTGGAATCGTCATCAATTCTCAAGACCCTGGACGCCTCAACACTGGAGGAAGAAGAGAAGCTCCTATCGGCAAAGGAAAAGAAGTTGTTGAAGACGACACCGACACTTTGTCTGATGAAGAAGAAGACGACGACATGGAGTTAGATCCGATGGATGCAGACGAAGACCCTGAAGAAGAAGATCCAGAAGAGGTGGAACCCTGTGGTTCTTCCGAAACCGACGAGTGATCTTAGACTTCCTTTTGGCTCGACCCTTTTTCTGTACCTGACCCCGGCAATCGCTAGATCTTTTGTTTGTCTGTGCCCTTGTTTGTAGTTGCTTTAGTTGTGTTGGTTGTATGCTATACTTGTAAGCCGTGGAGGCTAAAATTATGTATCTTATGAAAAACATCCTGCACTTTCCAATCCTTGTCTCATGGATTGATCTCAGCCTTCTGCTTGTACCTTATCTGTGTCTCTCTCTGAACCGGCAGTATTTCTTTGATCCCCAATCAGAATAGAATGGTCAACACCCGCGGAAGATCTCAAGGAGGGATGTCCGAAGGAAACGCTGAGAACACAAGAGACGCACCTGGAAACAGAGCTCGTACTGATCAGAACCAGTCAGGATCATCTTCCATACCGCAGGGGAGTAACATCAACAAAGTACTAATATGGATGGAGCATAACCGGCAACAATCCATGGTTGCACAGAACCAGATGTGGGAACAGATGATGCAACAATTCTCATCAGGACAGGCTGGAGGATCAACGATCAGAGCTAAGTTATCAGACTTTCAGAAAACTCGCCCTCCAACCTTTTTATGTACCAAGGACCCCATTATGGCCGATGATTGGTTAAGGGATGTGGAGAGGAAACTGAACACGGTTAGATGCAGTAATGACAGCTTTTGTATGGACCACACCAACTATCTGGACCCGCCGCAGCTTGGTGGGAGAATTATCAATCCGTACACCCAAGTCCAGACACAATTACATGGGATGAATTTAAGGAGCAATTCCATAAATATCATGTCCCAAAAGGCGTCATGCAAGCCAAGCGCCGAGAGTTTAGAAATCTCAAGCAAGGGGATAAATCAATCAGACAATACCTGCATGAGTTTATCCAACTCGCGAGATATGCACCAGAGGATATAGCAACTGAAGAGAAGAAGATCGATCGATTTTGTGAAGGCCTGCAGAACTTTTTACAATATCAGATAGCTTCACAGGAATTTACAGATTTCCATATCTTGGTTGACAGACTGATCAAGATGGAGGAAAAGCGAGGAATAATCGAGGAGGATCGGAAGAGGAAAGCTTCGTCTAGCCCGTATCAAGGCAATACCAGTCGAGGAAGACCAGCACCAAGTTTCCGACCCAATTTTAGACAGCCCCAGAGAGCTCCAAGACCAGCACCTACCTCAACACCACAATGCACCGGATGTAAAGGAAATCACCTTTACAAGGATTGCACCTTGAAGAACGTCGAATGCTATCACTGCGGAAGAAGAGGTCATCGCAAAGACACCTGCTCACTTCAACACTTGCCTATCAGTGTTGCTAGAGCTAGAGCAGTAGGATCCACTACCCAAGCTCAGAACCCTGGTAGAGGCATTCAACCGTCAAGAGGAGGAAGAACTCAGAATAGCAGAGGAAGAGGAATGTCAACAACAGGCCGAGGCAGACTAAACTATGCAACCACAGCCGAAGCAGGAGAAGCCTCAGACGTCGTGATCGGTAGAATTCAGATCCACTCTAAACTTGCTGTTACTTTATTTGATTCGGGTGCTACGCATTCATTTGTGTCAAAATCTTTTGCTTTGGGAAGTGAACTGCCTGAGTCTGCACTAGAATCTTCCATTCTAATCCAATCCCCTGGAGCTAGAATGCCAGTGAAATCTATCTATAGAGACATTGCCTTCTGTATCGGCAACCTAGGATTCCTAGCAGACTTGCTAGTTCTGAATCTTTAAGGGTTAGATATCATTCTCGGAATGGACTGGTTAGCCAAATACAAAGGTCAGATAGATTGTGAGAAGAAGACCGTCACCCTGACCAATGCCGAAGAAAGACAAGTTACATTCAGTGCAAGTAGAACCCCATTGAGTGATCTTATGGACTGCCTGAATAGTGCTGAAGAGATCAAAGTAGAAGATGTCCCAGTGGTCAACGAATTTCCAGAAGTATTCCCTGAAGAACTCCCTGGAATGCCACCAGACCGGGACGTAGAGTTTGCCATTGAGCTAAAGCCTGGATCAGCCCCTTATGCTAGAAAACTTGCACGTATGACAGGTCAAGAGCAAGAAGAACTGAGAAAGCAAGTGGAAGAATTGGAAGAGAAAGGATTCGTCAGAACAGGTTCTTCACCTTGGGGAGCCCCAGTGCTATTCGCCAAGAAGAAAGACGGTAGCCTGAGACTTTGTATTGATTACCGGAAGTTGAACGATATGACGATAAAAAACAAGTACCCTCTGCCAAGGATTGATGATCTTTTCGATCAACTTAGAGGAGCTCAAGTATTTTCAAGGATTGACTTGAGATCAGGCTATCATCAACTGAAGGTCTGAGAGAAGGATATTCCGAAAACTGCGTTCATAACTAGATATGGACTGTACAAATTTACAGTGATGCCATTCGGACTAATGAATGCACCAGCTGTATTTATGAACTTGATGAATAAAGTCCTCATGGAATATCTGGACAAGTTCATTATTGTATTTGTGGACGACATACTGATTTTCTCCAAGACAGAGAAAGAACATGTTGAGCATCTTAGGCTAGTGCTGAAGAAGCTAGCAGACCATCAACTGTATGCTAAATTTGATAAGTGCGCCTTCTGGCTGAAAGAAATTTATTTCTTAGGCCACATCATTTCGGATAAAGGGATATTCATGGATCCCTCAAAAATTCAAGCAGTGATGGAATGGAAACAACCGGAGACTGTGATAGAAGTAAGAAGCTTTCTAGGATTGGCTGGATACTACAGAAGATTTGTTGAAGGATTCTCCAAAATCAGCCGGCCACTGACCCAGCTGTTGAAGAAGAATACCTCATTTACGTGGACTGAGAAGTGTGAAGAGAGCTTCAAAGAGTTGAAGAGACTGACAACTGCACCTATCCTTATACTGCCTGATGTCAAGAAGGATTTTCAAGTTTACTGTGACGCATCTAAGCAAGGATTAGGTTGTGTTCTGATGCAAGAAGGAAAAGTGGTAGCCTACGCATCAAGACAATTACGACCTCATGAGGAGAATTACCCAACGCATGATCTAGAGTTAGCTGCTGTCGTGCATGCATTAAAAATTTGGCGACACTACTTACTGGGTAATAAGTGTGACATCTACACAGATCATAAGAGTTTAAAGTACATCTTCACACAACAGGATCTGAACATGAGACAGCGAAGATGGTTGGAACTTATCAAGGATTATGACCTTGAGGTACATTACCATCCTGGAAAAGCAAATGTGGTGGCAGATGCTTTGAGTAGAAAGTCCTACTGTAGCCAAGCAAAGAATCTGGGTTTACCACACCAACTGCTCAAGGATTTCAAAAGACTACAGTTGGAATTGGTTGAACAAGGATCCATTGCTACTTTAAGGATGGAATGTGAGTTAAAGGATCAAATCAGAAAAGCTCAAGTAATGGATCCACATATCCAGGAGCTGAAAGAGGATATGAAGCTCGGTGACGCAATCGATTTCAGAGAAGATGAACAAGGGATTTTATGGCACCATAATCGAATCTGCGTTCCGGATAATAAGGAAATCAAAGATGCAATTTTACATGAAGCTCACCATACCCCGTACTCAATCCACCCGGGTAGTACAAAAATGTATCAAGATCTGAAGATTCAGTTTTGGTGGAGAAAGATGAAGAGAGAAATCGCTGAGTTCGTAGCATCTTGCGACACTTGTCAAAGGGTGAAAGCAGAGCACCTGAAGCCAGCAGGACCGCTACAACCCTACCAATCCCAGAATGGAAATGGGACGAAATCGGAATGGACTTCGTAACAGGATTACCGAGGACCAGAAAAGGTTACGACTCCATATGGGTCATAGTAGACAGGTTGACAAAAGTAGCACATTTTCTACTAGTGAGAACCCAGTACTCAACCAAGCAATTGGCAGAACTATACCTTTCAAGAATTGTTAGCTTGCATGGAGTGCCAAAAGCAATAGTATCTGATAGAGGACCCTAGTTTGTATCAAAATTCTGGGAGGAACTGCAAGAAATCTTGGGAACCAAGTTAAAATTCAGTACCGCTTATCATCCGCAGACTGGAGGACAAACTGAAAGAGTGAACCAAGTTTTGGAGGATATGCTAAGACCTTGTACGTTGGAATATGGAGATTCTTGGGAATCATTCCTGCCATATGCTGAATTCACATACAACAACAGCTATCAAGCAAGTATAAAGATGGCACCATACGAAGCACTCTACGGAAGGAGATGCCGTACCCCACTATACTGGACCGAAGTGGGTCAAAAGCAATTTTTAGGACCACAACTAGTGGAAGAGGCCACAGCCCATGTGAAGATCATTCAGGAAAGAATGAAAACGGCTCAGTCTCGGCAGAAAAGCTACGCCGACCACAGAAGAAGAGAACTATCATTCGAAGAAGGTGATTACGTCTATCTTAAGGTAACACCTTACAAAGGAGTGCGTCGATTCCAAATGAAAGGAAAATTGAGCCCGAGATATGTTGGACCTTATAAGATTCTGGAGAAGCAAGGAGAGGTAGCATATAAGCTAGAACTACCACCTGAGTTGGCTGGAGTACATAATGTCTTCCATGTGTCTCAACTGAGGAAATGTTTGAAGAGGCCAACATAACAGATATCTCCCAGAGAAGCAGAAGTACAACCAGATTTGTCATATCAAGAGTACCCCATCAAGATACTTGAAATCAGCGAAAGGAGGCTAAAATCAAGGACCATCAGATTCTGCAGAGTCCAATGGAACAACCATTCAGAGGAAGAATCCACTTGGAAAAAGGAAGAAGAGCTACGCCGAAACTTTCCATACCTGTTCTTAGACCTACCAGAATCTCGAGGATGAGATTGTTTTTAAGGAGGTTAGGTTGTAACACCCCTGTTTTTCCCAACCCTAGCCTGCCTTGACTATCTGCATATCAGGATGAGATCTTGGAAGTGCCAGAGTGTTACTTTAAAAAGTTAGCAGCCAAACTCCTACATTCAAGTCATTTTCGCAGATCAGTCCAAATGATTCACAAATTAGTCCTTTTCAGATATCTGAGGAACCCCAAAAAGGCTAAAAGTCACAGATCATTTCCAAATCATGATTTGACTCAGTGAACATCTTCCCTTCACTTTTCTGAACATTTTTCCCTTCTGGAAGAATTTCCAAATCTCTCCCGAAACCCTAGTTTCAGCCTTGTCAAATTTCTAAAATCAGATTACCCTAATTACCCTGTTTTCAGTTCATCTCAAAACTTGCCTAAATCTCCAAACTTTTGTCATCCCTAGCTGCTGATCAATATCTTAGACTTTGTGAATTAATTTAGCAAAGTCAAAACTCTTTCTACTTTAGCCAAATGCCAGATTTACAGATTGGTCCCTGGAATCAAGAATCAGTAATTACAAATCAGCCCTCCTATTATTTTTCTGCTGTTTTCGACCAGCGCCTGGTCGTTGCTTTCGACCAGTGCTGCATCGCCGGAGCCGCGCCGCGTTTTGTCGCCGCAGTTGCTCGCCGCCGGCCATCGCCCCTTGTCGCCTGCGCTTGTGAGCAAATGAGCCACCCCGCGCGCACGTGCCAGCAGCCAGTACCTCGCCATGTCCAGCAGTTAAACGCCCGCGCTCCAGCAATGTCTTCACGCGCGCAATCGTTGCCGTGGCAATTGCATGCTGTTACGTGTCGTTGCCGGAGCTTTGCTGTTGCCTCCGCATCTGCGCCATCACTGGTGAAGTTCCAATGCAACCGACAAAGCCGGCAGCGCTGCTACATCGCCATCTCTCCTTCACATCGCCGGTCACCGCTGTCGCAGCTGCACCCGGCCGGTCTTGTCCCCGGCACAAGTTCTCTCGCCGTTTCCCCTCGCAAGCTCCGCCTCAACGCCTATTTAAACCCCCCTTCAGCGCTGTGAAGAAACACAACTCCAGGACTTAGCCATTTTCCCATATTTTCACTGTTTCCCTTTCTTCCCCGACGAGCCAATTTTGAGGCCATCGTCGCCAGAGCAAACCACAGCCCCTCTCTCCAATCCAAGCTCACCAGTAAGATCCCCACACCCATCTTCCCGTGTCCAAGCAAGCAATTGCATCCTAGTGCTCTTCATCGCCGGTGATCGCCGGAAAACCAGAAGACCCCTGTTCCAGAAATTAAACTCATTCCAGTGCTTTCCACCACTCACTCCAGTAGAATCAAATGATCCTTAGCCCTTTCTTAGCAAGCCTGTTCAGCCAGTTTTCAAATTGATGCAGTGCTGTGTGTTTTCCCAAATTTCGCGCGCCACCGTGGACGTCTCACGTCGCCGGCGTGCCTCGCTGCAGCTCTCCCCAAACTGAAGCCTCCTACACCTTCCCTGTAACCCCTAGATGGTGTAGTCCAGAGCTCATAACCTGCATTGCTGTGTGGAGCCAGTTCGTCGTTCATCGTCTTCTCCAACTCCGGTGACAACGTCGACGAGCTCGCACGCTTAACCACTGCCCAATTCATCTCTCCAGAACAATCCACACCACCCCAGGAGTGTTTCCCCTCAACCAATTTCAGGTTCAATCCACTCCAGTTCTCTGTCACCGTGGCTCGTCCTTGTCTCAGGCGGCCGAAGGTTTCAAACTCGCCGTTCGTCGCCGGCAAGCGACCCCAGTCAAATTCCTTCCACCAGCAACCTTGTCTTGATCCCGCCTACCTCCCTGACATGTTTGGTGAAGCAATGCATGCGTGATTCGTCCAGACGCATGTGCCCTAGTTCGCTGCTGTACAGTGGCATTCGATTTCCTGTGTCCTGAGCTTTGCTGTGAATTTCTGTTAATTCAAGGGCTTTTCTGAAAAGTTCACTTTGTCATCTAGGTCCCTCACAGCATTTGGCACACGATGCCACCTCTTCATCTAGAAGCCCTAAATCATCCTGGTGTCCTTCTCAGACATTGTCTGTTCGCGAACCGAATGCCAACCCTTGGCTTTCGTCGCATTCGAGTCTCGTCCAGTGAACCTAACCTTAGAATCCTTTTCTCCGCTGTTCTGTTTCTACCCAATCTCCCTCATTTGCATTCATGTGTATATTTTACTTATGTTTTGTATAAAGACTATTTTCTGGATGCTTATGTATTGTATGTGTTGTGTGTGCTCTCGTGCGAATGCAGAGCAAGGAGCGAAAGATTTGGAAGGAACGTTTGAAGATCCAGCAGATTTCTTAGACCCAACTTGGCAAGGCAAGTCGTCACCCTTGATCATGTCTCACCCAGTATTTTGAAATAAAGTAGATTCACTGTTTTAAAGATATATGCATGCTGAATATTTGATAGAACTATGTTTAGAAACATGTGAATAGATATGACCCAACTTTCATGTGGAAACCCCTTTTTGATATCGAATCACTAGTACAGAAATGCAGTCTACTAACCCCTATCTTCTATCGGTTATTAGCGAAACAGCACAAAACCGATAGAAAATGTGCCTCGCGGTCAAAAAAGCCCGACGGATGTATTTTCCCTATCGGTTTCTAAGAAACTTACCGATAGAATAAATAGTATGATTTACTCTAGCGGTGATGAACATATTTGCCGTTAGAAGAGATGCATAAGTACTGACGGAAGAATGTTGTGCGCTGATAGGACTGGTCGACTTCAACAACTAGACTTATTCTATCGCTACTGTATGAATATACCGACAGAATATATTAAAAGTTCCTATCGGCAATATATAGTTCGCCGATAGAATAGTTGACCTTCTACAAATATCTTTATTCTATCGGTAATGGATTCTTTTACCGTTAGTATATATAGAAAATTGCTTAGAACTGTTCGTCTTCTAATAGTTTTATTCTATCGGTAATGCATGTTTATACCGGTAGAATATTGCACAAAATATCTTAGAACTGTTGGCCTTCTACACTAGTAATATTCTATCGGTAGTGTACGTACAGACCGATAGAGTATGTACAAAAATTCCTATCGGTAATATTTATTGTGCCGATAGAACCATTCGGCTTCTACAGATGTTTTTATTACTAACGGTATTCTGTTTTCTTACCGATAGAAAATATATAATTGTATAAATACACGGGTATGTCTCTTTCATTCTCACAGTTCATCTGGGCTCGTAGTCCTAACCCGTAAGCTCCATGGACGGCCGGCGCACCTCTACAGGGGACCGCTGCACCTCCGCACCTCCATCACCGCCCTCTAGACGTCGGCATCCCAAGGAAGGTACGTAAAATTTCTGCAATATTGTTAGATTATTCTAATCCGATTATGGCAATAATTCTGCTTTTTTTGTATCCTTCATTTTGATGTGTCTTCTTTTCAATATGATTATGATCTGTTCAGGTCCTTGGATGATGCTCGTGAGGGGCAACGTATTTCACGGTTCTTCATCGCAGTACGCTGCCTACGTTGGCTTGTTGGCGAAAGAAAAGGTGAAGATCACCGTCGAGAGCTGGAAGGACGTGAAGGGCGAGATCTTGGTTGGCTCGGTCGAGAAGATGCTTAAGCCCGGCGTGTTTCTCAAATCAGGACCTATAGAAAGCATCTTACATGTTTTTGCATGCACCAGCTTGTGGCCAGATGCTTACCTGCTTGGAGAAGAAGAATTGTTGTTATTTGCACAGCCATTCTACACCATCACTACACAGAACAACATCTTGGAAGGTAGGTTCTTTTTGTTAATGGAGTTGAGTTGAGTTGAGTTGAGTTGATCGAGTTTGAGTCCGAGGAAATCACCATTACGTACAAATGTATGTCGACGGCAGTTCCAGCTCCTCGGGCGTCTTCGAACTGAACTCCTATGGTTAAGTCCAATGTGGTTCAGACATTTGCTGTTTTGGATGAATGGATTTGTGATGTATCAGGTCTAACTTGTAGTCGGTAGTTGCATTGTGGCAACCTGCAAAGGTTCCCTTTTATGTAAAATGCATGTATGGGCCACTGGGTCCTCGTCGTGATCTGTTGTTAATTTCAGACGTGGCTTTTGTAATATACATCGAATGTGTGAATTGTTGTATTTGTATATTGTTGTATATTTGTGTATCATGTATTGCTAATTGGGACATGAACTTGAATGTGCAGGGAGCATTTGTGTATTTAATTGTATTGGTAGGTAGGTGTGTATTTGTACTGCTGTTTCAGACATGCACTTCAATTTGTGAACTGGCATGTGTATGTTTGTACCTGAATTTCTATTGGTGAACTGGCATGTGTATGTTTGTACCTGAATTTGTGAACTGGCATGTGTAATTTCTTTGGCAAGATGAAGTCCCAACTACCTACGAAAAGTATTTTTGTGTCTCCTAGTTAATCCACAAATTAGCATTTCTTGAAATATATTGCTTTATCTTCTAGTTAAGATCCGTTTGATGTAAGATCTGTTTGCTGTTACATTGATATGATTCCTTGAATGTGAGAAATGGCATGTGCATGTTTGCCCCAGTTTGGTAACAGTACCTCCTCTAACGGTAACTACACATATTTACCGATAGGAAAACATATATATTTGTTCAGTCATGCATATTCTAACGGTAAATACACATATTTACCGATAGGAAGCACATATATTTGTTCAGTCATGCATATTCTAACGGTAAATACACATATTTACCGATAGGAAGCACATATATTTGTTCAGTCACGCATATTCTAACGGAAATGCACATATTTACCCAATCTCAAGCACTTTAAAAAAATTTTCTGTGGAAAATTGGTCTCACGGGATTTTATTGTTTATACCGATAGAAAAATGCAATCACTAATTCGGATATTTTTCCGGGAAATTTACTTTTTCTATCGGTATTATTTTGTTGTTTCGATAGAAAATTACATAAGTCTATCGGTATCATTTTGTTATACCGATAGAAAAGTTCCTCCGCTACTTTATTTCTCGTACACGGCCCTTTAGTTTCCCTCCACTCGAACAGTTCCACCTTAGAGCACTGCGTCTCTTCGAGAGCGAAGAAAACCCCAACCTCCGCCGTGAGCACTCACTTCCTCTCTCCCACACGACGATCGCCGGCTGGACACTGGTTCGTCACTGCCACCGGTTCTTATTTTCGTCCTTCGCCCGCCGCTGCTGCGTTCTACACCGCCTCTGCATCACCAGAACTGATCGCCGCCGTAAATACCCTAATTCGTCGTTCTATTTCCAGTATCTTCTTTATTTGATCCTAGTGTTTTGCACGTACTAATTCTTGGAGTTTTGCAATTACACTAGGGTTCCCTATTGTGTTGGCTTATGTACATTCCGCAGGCAATGTTGATTTTAATTAGGGTTTACATAATATGTTCCAGTGCTGTAATGAACCTGTTTTGAGATTTTAACTTCTCTATACTGCTGTATGTGTGATCAATTGTATCCAACTGCCATGTAATGCAGATTATATGTTGGAGGTGTTCTTACACATATTCTATCGGCAGCTCATGTGTTTACCGATAGAAAATTTTCTGCACAAGTAGTAAAACTTAATTTGGATCTGGAAGGACATGAGCCATGCAATGTACTAGTTTGGTTGGGAATTTTTACTCACTTCGTATGAATATATGGCAATGTGGATGGGTCTTCGATGTATATGTTTCAAATGCCTATATACATGACTTTTCCCAACCTAATAGCTGTGAAGTCCTGATGACTCACATACAGGCTAGGCTAAAGATTATGCACAGTAGCACTTAGATGCTTGTGTGCATATTTACGTGTGAAATAATAATGCTGGCCCATGAATATTAGTGTAGCAAATCATCGAGAATGTCATGTGATGACAGTGAATGGTGGCTTGTCAACAAAATTCCATATGTAGATCTAGAGAACATTGTTATGTTCTATCGGTATCTCACGTGTTTGCCGATAGAAAAATTGTCTTGTGTGGAGGTAATTGTTATGGTCTATCGGCAGCTCATGTGTTTACCGATAGAAAATATTTCTGAAGAGTTCAGTAAGTAATTTATGCATGTCTTTCTTTTTGTATTATTTTCCCTTTTGCCGCCCTAGTTAGTCTCCAGTCCTGGGCTGAGTTATGGAAGTCCAAGGCGAATTAATTGCCATATATATGGTTTGTTGAAGGTTTTGTAGGGGAAGACATGTCGTCGTCTTCATCGGATGGTACTAGTGGTTCGACTAGGGCCAACCCCATCGTAACTACTGAAGATGGGGCTGTTACATCCCAGCGCAAGAGGGTGGGGCGAGGCGCGACGACGTTGGGGCGTTTGGCCAAACGCACTGATCTTTCTTGTGAGTTCAACCAATTTGGGAGGCCAATTGGAAAGAATGCTGGGAGGTACGCGGCCTACGTTGGGCTGTTGGCGAAAGAAAGGGTGAAGATCACCGTCCAGAGCTGGAAGGACGTGACGGCGGACGAGAGGGATAGGTTGTGGGCGGAAGTGAAGGTTAAATGAACTGAAATCGCTGAACTCTTTCGTAATCACGTTCTCTTGGCTTATACTAAAGTTTAACTAACTCGTGATTAATTGTATGCATTTTTTGGAAACAGGCTAAGTGGAACATCCCCGACGATACACCTAGGACTGCCTGCTTGAAGGACATGAACGGAACATGGAAAACCTTTAAGAGCTGGCTCGTCAGTAACTTCCTAGCTGCGGGGAAATCTCCTTGCGAGAAGTACCCCTTCATATCGGAGGAGGTATGGGAGGAATTCACCAAGCAGAAAGGGACTGAGGAGTTCAAGGCCCTTAGCGAGAAGAATAGGGCGATCCAGAAGAGGAACGACCACCCGCATCGGCTCGGATCCCGGGGCTATGCGGGGAAGGAGGAACAGTGGAAGAAGGAAGACGAACAAAATCCTGTCATGGACACCCCTGAGTTGCCGCTCTCCGAGATCAGGGATGAGAGGTGCAAGCGATGGTGGAGGGGGAGGGGGTCCGTGTCGTCCACGGGGTCTATGCAGTTCACAACCCCTGGGGACGCCGACGTTGTGAGGCGAATGGTAAGTTGGCTAACCTCGTAAACTGTGTGCGCACAAGTGTATATAAGGCAATTTGTCTCACAAGGTACCTTCAAATGTAACAGATCTCTTTTGAGAAGGAGGCAGCGGAGGGATTGTTTACCCCGCAGAGGGAGAACGACATCCTCACCCGAGCTCTAGGAAATAAGGAGCATCCCGGGCGGACACGGGCCGTGGGAGCCATTGTGTCGTGGAAGGCCGGTTTCGTAGATCCGGCTCCACCGAGGAAGAAGGCCCGCACCTGGAAGGAAAAGGAAGCTGACCTCTCCGATAAGATACGGGCTGAGGTACGGGAGGAGATACGGGCGGAGATGCGGGCTGAGATACGAGCTGAGGTACAGTCTGAGGTGCAGACCGAGGTCGCACAAATGAGGGAAGAGTTTGCACGGTTGAGAGAAACATTGCTGGCCAAGAGTTTAGATGCGGATCCCCAGGACGACGGTACCCCGCGGGGTCGGATAAGCAGTTGCGCTTCGAAGGTACTCGCGGATCCAGTGGATCTACTTGAGGTACTGCAAGCCTTCATCTGTGCACTTAAGTTGATGCCTAGAGTTGTTTCGCTAACCTATTTTAATTGTTACAAATTTGCAGGGGCCGGAGGGCTGCATCCTACAGAATCACGTAGGCGCCGGGCAGGAAGTGGTTGGACACGGCTTCGTATATCCGTCTGGGCCGGATGTCCGGGTCCACTGTGTACCTCTGCGGTTGGGTTTCGCAAAGGTACAGGTGGACATGGCCATGCCGGGCTACAACGATTCTCCGTTGCCAATCCCAACAGAGGAACTGCAGACACTTGCCGAGGCACTGGGCTCCTACGTACAGTGGCCCAAGAAATGTCTTGTAATACAACCGGTAAATCCTACACATTTTAGATTACATCCTACTCAGTACACTCAACTTGCATAATCTAACATACGTGCCCATTAATTGAAGTGGCCTGCCGCGGGGCTACCAGGGGACTGCGCCCCCAGCTTGGGGCATGAGGGCCGATCTCGTGCGAACCTGGACACATCAAAGACGGCCTCGACCCCACCCAGCGCATCCACGCCTCCACTTCGGAAGAAAGCCGCCATCACCTCGCCCTTGCCTTCGAAGGTACGCGCTCAGTCCCCGGCAAAAGGCAAGGGCGGCAAAGGCAAGGGCAAAGGGCGACAGGGACTGCCGCGGACGTTCACGAACGCGCTCCCACTCCTGTCGGAGGCATCTTTGCGGAAATTGGATCGATCAACCAGAGACCTCCACGACTGGTACCTACATCGAGCTCGGCGCAGCCTGAACTTCTTAGTTCCCTACAGGCCTGGGCAGTTCCACCGTGAGCCCGGGACTATATCCGTGGCACACGAGGATCTGTTTGACCTCTACAACTGGCGGGAGCTCGATATGTCCATCATACGGACTGGAGTCCTGTGAGTTTGCTGATGCTATGTATTGCTGTTTTCTAACTCTGTTTGCTAACTCTGCATTAATGTTGCAGCTCATTTGAATACTGAGTAACTTTCTGTGAAATTAATATTAATCTCGTCCTTCGCATGCAGGTGCATGTACAGGCTAGCATCGGAGGCTGCGTGTGACAAGGTGGGTTTCCTCGACCCAGAGAAAATAAGCCTCACGATGCTAGAGCAGGACGCCGCGCACGCTGAGCAGTACATATCCAGCGCGCTGATGGCGCAGCAGGACAGGGACTTCATTCTGGTGCCGTACCACCAAAGGTTAGTGCATTTCGTACTAATTTAACTCAATCTTGTATGTTACACCTAAGATGTACTTTGAGCTAGCGGTCCTCTTTTACGTACAATGCAGGGGCCACTGGATCCTCATCGTGATCTGTCCGCCGAGGAACGAGGTGTACTACCTCGATTCGATGCGTGACAGATTATCGATGGAATATGTGCTCAAGGGGAATATGGAGGCGTAAGTAACTTATATGTTTGATTTAAATTTTGACCTCACTAGCTAATGATAATACATTAACCGGCAATACTAACTGAAATGCAGGGCTTTTGATAAATATGTGTCCGCTGGAGGGAGGCATGCCGCACCGCAGGGCTCCCTACTAGCTTGGAAAGAATATGAGGTACTCACGAGACTTTTTGTTTATGCTTAATTAGTTTATGGAAACAATATATAGCTAACATGTATTCGCATATGCAATTATCTCAGTGCCATCAGCAGCCGCAATCGTGGGAATGCGGGTTTTATGTGCTGCGCTACATGTACGACCTAGTGCAGACAAACTTTTCCCGATTCCCCCAGGTAAGCATCGATAGCTAACTCAAATTTCAAAAATGGGTGTCACGTTCTAAATTAGGATCGAAGTTAGTTACTCAGTATGCACACATGCTTGCAGATCGCCATGTCGAAAGACCAATATGAAAATGCAAAGATTATATATCTTCGACAAATCTGGGCACAATATGTCATGGAGGAAGTAGCACCCAACCATCCAGCATGACAATTTTCTCCTTTTGGTGTACTCTGCATAGACTGTTCATATACATGTGAATAAATATATATATGTGAATAAATGTCCACATTGGATTGCAATCTGTATTTGTCCATACATATGTGAATAAATGTGCATAACTGCCTAATGTGTGAATTTGTTCTGTGAATTTACCTTGCATCTGTACTGTATTGTGTATCCAATCTATACTGTATTGCATCTGTACTGTATATGTGAATGTACTGTATTGTGATGCAAATAAAGTACTGTATATGTGAATGCTCTATCGGTAAATTCATCAACAACCGAGAGACTACTGTCCTTTTTTCTATCGGTACAATCAAAATTAACCGTTAGAAGAGTTTGACCTTTCCTGCCGGTGAACTCATACATATCCGATAGAGTACTAAGCTTTTTTCTGTCGGTAATCTTGTAGTTAACCGTTAGAATAGTGGTACTTTCCAATCGCTATTGACGAGTTTTCTATCGGTAAACTTGTAATATGCCGATAGAATAGTATGAGTTTTCCTATCGGTAAACTTATAATTAGCCGTTAGAATAGTGGTACTTTTCCAGCCGCTGACGACGAATTTTCTATCGGTACACTCCTAATATGCCGATAGAGTACTAATCTTTTTTCTGTCGGTAATATTGTAGTTAACCGTTAGAATAGTGGTACTTTTCAATCCGCTAGCGACGAGTTTTCTATCGGTACACTCCTAATATGCCGATAGAGTACTAAGCTTTTTTCTGTCGGTAATCTTGTAGTTAACCGTTAGAATAGTGGTACTTTTCGAACTGCTGGACGTAAGAATACGACGGGTTTTCTATCGGTAGATTCATAATATGCCGATAGAATAGTGAACTTCTTCTGTCGGTTATTTACCCATAGAAAATGTCCAGTCTTGTTCTATCGTGTCTATCTCTATCAGTACAAAAACCGATAGTAGAAGGGTTTTTTTTACCGATAGAAGACTGCATTTCTGTACTAGTGAATCATCATGCAACCTTGTCACCCTAGGATACCATGCTTAGGCTTTAATCTTATTTAAGTATACATGTTGGATGTGAAATGGCTAATATGTGAGAAATGGATTTGAAACCCCTTTTGTGAAATGAAATGTCAAATTAGTATTGATAGTGAGGATTGGTTTGTATGGAGAGGGTGCGGTGCGCACCAGGGAATGTGGATGGCTCCTCACTATTAATTCATAAGGACTAGAACCTTGTGTTGTGCCTCTATGCGGCATGAAAAACGTACCAACCACTTGCCTGGTATGGGACAGGCACGACTTAGTAGCTTTTTGGTATTAGCAGTTCCCTGCATGGTTTGTCGGTCTGGTTTCTCACGTGGAGAAACTGGTTGGGCGCAGTTCGTCCGTGAGTGATATGAGTTCAGAAAAAGCATGAGAGGAAAAGGTGGAAAGAAGGAAGACGCCCTACGCCTAAGATTAAGCCGTGCGCGGTTGTAATCAAAAAAGGTCAGATGTCTCGCGTGGACAGACCAAGGCCATGTGTCCTGCGGGAGCATAAGCCAAAGGCTAGGAAGTAAAGCAGTGGGGAGGACCCACAACGGTACTTGAGACTTAATTGTCTATTTACCGGGCGGGGATACTGTTAATACTAGACTGCAAAAGCATTGTGTGATCTCGGCCTTGTCACATGGAGTTGGCCCGACTTGAAAGTCGAGTGAAGAAGTGGATTTAAAAAGAGGTACACCTTTGCAAAGTGTAAGAATAGTATCGGATACTCTGTACTCCCAGGTCATGGAGTATGTTCGCGGTGGATTTATCCATGTGGTTCAACACAAGTAACTATTTGGAATATTTTCATAATATGGTTAATTCAAATGGTGGATCACGGAGGATCGCCATTCACAATGTTTTCTTAAAGTCTATTATAACGTTTTGAAAAACCCCGCTGTTGAAAACAAAACCCTTATTTGAAGGATCAAAGGATTGAAATCTATACTATTTATGATTATAAGACTTAACCCCTTTTCTTGATCACTCCTCATCTATATAATTGCATCTGTAAATAAACGACTTGCTGAGCATTGTGTCAAAGCATGCTCACCCTTGCCTTTTCAAACAAATCAGAAGAGGGATTCGCCGATCCCGATTTGTTTGGTTATGAAGATGAAGCAGAGGATGGGAACGCCCCAGATGATTCGGAGTTCTAGGAGGGTCTCGCGCCGAGTTGAGTCCGATGTGGAGGAAGCCCTACCAGAACCGTTGCTGCCAGAAGTGAAGATCTTTGTTGTTGCGGTCTGCCTTGTTTCGTGTGTTCGGTATCTTGATGCCGACTCTTGTATGGATAAACTTGTTATTTTCGTAGCAACTCTAAGTAGCGTCATTCTGGGCGCTATGTTAATGTAATATTGGTCCTCGTGACCTCGTACCTGTTTAATTATGTTTTATGCAATAACTGCTTTCCACTTGTTGTGAGTCTTGTAATGGTCCAACCTGTGTGCAATCCACCTGGGCGGTTGCCACGGGATTCCTCAAATGAGGGTCCCACATAATATGTATTGTGCCGATAGAACCATTCACCTTCTACAGATGTTTTTATTACTAACGGTATTCTGTTTTCGTACCGGTAGAAAATATATAGTTGTATAAATACACGGGTATGTCTCTTTCATTCTCACAGTTCATCTGGAGCTCGTAGTCCTAACCCGTAAGCTCCATGGATGGCCGGCGCACCTCTACAGGGGACCGCTGCACCTCCGCACCTCCATCGACACCCTCTAGACGTCGGCATCCCAAGGAAGGTACGTAAAATTTTTGCAATATTGTTAGATTATTCTAATCTGATTATGGCAATAATTCTGCTTTTTTTGTATCCTTCATTTTGATGTGTCTTCTTTTCAATATGATTATGATCTGTTCAGGTCCTTGGATGATGCTCATGAGGGGCAACGTATTTCACGGTTCTTCATCGCAGTACGCTACCTACGTTGGCTTGTTGGCGAAAGAAATGGTGAAGATCACCGTCGAGAGCTGGAAGGACGTGAAGGGCGAGATCTTGGTTGGCTCGGTCGAGAAGATGCTTAAGCCCGGCGTGTTTCTCAAATCAAGACCAATAGAAAGCATCTTACATTTTTTTGCATGCACCAGCTTGTGGCCAGATGCTTACCTGCTTGGAGAAGAAGAATTGTTGTTATTTGCACAGCCATTCTACACCATCACTACACAGAAAAACATCTTGGAAGGTAGGTTCTTTTTGTTAATGGAGTTGAGTTGATCGAGTTTGAGTCCGAGGAAATCACCAATACGTACAAATGTATGTCGACGGCAGTTCCAGCTCCTCGGGCGTCTTCGAACTGAACTCCTATGGTTAAGTCCAATGTGGTTCAGACATTTGCTGTTTTGGATGAATGGATTTGTGATGTATCAGGTCTAACTTGTAGTCGGTAGTTGCATTGTGGCAACCTGCAAAGGTTCTCTTTTATGTAAAATGTATGGGCCACTGGGTCCTCGTCGTGATCTGTTGTTAATTTCAGACGTGGCTTTTCTAATATACATCGAATGTGTGAATTGTTGTATTTGTATATTGTTGTATATTTGTGTATCATGTATTGCTAATTGGGAGATGAACTTGAATGTGCAGGGAGTATTTGTGTATTTAACTGTATTGGTAGGTAGGTGTGTATTTGTACTGCTGTTTCAGACATGCACTTGAATTTGTGAACTGGCATGTGTATGTTTGTACCTGAATTTGTATTGGTGAACTGGCATGTGTATGTTTGTACCTGAATTTGTGAACTGACATGTGTAATTTCTTTGGCAAGATGAAGTCCCAAGTACCTAAGAAAAGTATTTTTGTGTCTCCTAGTTAATCCACAAACTAGCATTTCTTGAAATATTGCTTTATCTTCTAGTTAAGATCCGTTTGATGTAAGATCTGTTTGGTGTTACATTGATATGATTCCTTGAATATGAGAAATGGCATGTGTATGTTTGTCCCAGTTTGGTACCAGTACCTCCTCTAACGGTAAGTACACATATTTACCGATAGGAAAACACATATATTTGCTCAGTCATGCATATTCTAACGGTAAATACACATATTTACCAATAGAAAAACTCTTGCTCGTGTGTCATGCATCATCTAACGGTTCGTACACATATCTACCGATAGAAAAACTCATGTCGGTGCTGTGTCATGCATGATCTAATGGTCAATACACATATTTACCGAAAGAAGAAGTCCTGTACTTGCTCGATAATGTACATTCTCTAACGGTATGTGTGTGTTTTTACCGATAGACTGTGAGCGTCAAATTACCTAAGTTAGTCTAACGGTTATTTCATGTAGTTACCGTTAGAAAAAGGTCCATTATAAGAAAAACCCCACTCGACCATTGCTGAGCTGCTCTTTAATTTGTTCTGTTGCACTCTGTGTCCCTCTGTTTGTGACGAAAGTTCCACGCCCGCAGCTACACTGCTAGGGTGATCAGCGCAGAGTGGAGGGAAGTTGATTGTGCCCCTCTCTTTAAGGTACGCTTAATTGTCGACACTTATCTCTCTCTCCCTCTAGATCTCCCTTCCTCTCTACTTGCAAGCTAGTTGTATTGTGTAGTTCCAAGTTTGTAGCTCTAAGCTTGGGAGCTTGGTAGCTGGAAATGCGTCATGTTTTAGGAGCTAACTAGCTTGTATTGTGTAGTTAGCTAGGTTAATTAGTGTTAATTTCGTCAGGCTAGGGTTCAACACATGTATCTGTTGTAAGAGGCTGTACATGTACATATACATAACTTAATCGGGCAGGTTTCATGCATGCATGGCTGACTCGTTAAATTTTGTTAATTGTAGATGGACAGGAAATATTGGATGTATGGAATAAAACGTACTACTTTTGAATATTTGGATGGTGTGAATGAGTTTATTAAATTTGCTGAGCAACAAAAGGAGAGGAAGGGAGAGAAAAATATGCTCTGTCCTTGTACAGATTGTATGAACTTGAAGAGGTTTAGCAACTCTGATCAAATTAAGAGTCATTATTTGATTCGTCGTGGTTTTAACGCACGATACACCCGTTGGATGTGGCATGGCGAAGATCTTGAGGAAACAAGCACCACTACTACCAATCAGCAGGACTCGGATGTGGATTGCAATAATATCGATGATCATCCAAATTGTGATAATGTTCATTCCGATGTGCACGTAGATGATGATGATGATGATGACAATCTAGATTAGATGTTACGTGATGTAGAGGAAGATTACAACGAAAACGACTTCTATGATTTTGAGAAACTGATTGCTGACTCTGAGAAGCCTCTGTTCCCTGGATGTGCAACATTTACAAAACTGTCTTCTGTGCTGAGATTATATAACTTGAAGGCAGGCAACGGTTGGAGTGATAAGAGTTTCACGGCACTATTAGATCTTCTAGCGGACATGCTTCCAGAGGGAAATGAGTTGCCAAGATCTACTTACCAAGCCAAAAAACTGTTGTGTCCGTTGGGAATGGAAATCGAAAGAATACACGCATGCCCAAATGATTGTGTGTTGTACCGTAACGAGTACTCCAGTTTGCATGTTTGTCCAAGATGCGGCGCATCGAGGTATACGCGTAGGGACAGGATTGACAGTGAACGTCACGAGGTAAAGAAAGGACCTCCGGCGAAAACAGTGTGGTACTTGCCTATGATACCTAGATTGAAGCGGTTGTTTGCAAATCCGAAAGTCGCGAAGCACTTGCGTTGGCATGCTGAAGCCCGGAAACAAGACAGAAAACTGAGACACCCAGCTGATTCTATTCAATGGAGAAACATCAACAGAACATTTGCTGAGTTCGGCGGCGAACTTAGGAATATAAGGTTCGGGCTGAGTACAGATGGTATGAACCCACATGGTAATATGAGCAGTCGGCACAGCACTTGGCCGGTTCTTTTATGCATCTACAATCTTCCTCCTTGGTTATGCATGAAGATCAAGTACATCATGATGGCATTACTAATCTCAGGACCCAGACAACCCGGAAATGATATTGACGTGTTTCTAGCGCCTTTAATCGAGGACTTACAGAAATTGTGGAGCGAGGGGGTGCAGGTGTGGGATGCATACAAGAAAGAGAATTTCATCTTGCGGGCCCTAATATTTTGCACCATAAATGATTTTCCGGCCTACGGCAATTTGTCGGGGTATAGTACGAAAGGAGCCAAGGCTTGCCCTATTTGCCTAGATGAAACTAAGAGCATGTGGATGCAAAACTGCCAGAAAACAGTGTACATGGGTCACCGCAGGTTTCTTCCAGTGCATCACACGTACCGTAAGAAGAGGAAATCATTTAACGGGAAGCCTGAGAAGGGATCAGCTCCAGTGTTTCTGACCAGTAAGGAGATTTACTCGCGTGTGAAGGACATCAAAGCTGAGTTCGGTAAGCATTCTAAACCTCGAGAAAAAAATGTTTGGAAGAAGAGATCGATTCTCTGGGATCTACCGTACTGGGAGCACTTACAAGTTCGACATTGCATTGACGTCATGCATGTAGAGAAAAATGTCTGTGACAGTTTGATTGGTTTGTTGTTGAACATTCCAGGAAAGACAAAGGATGGTGTGAAAGCTCGTCGTGACATGGTGGAAATGGGGATAAGGTCTGAGCTTGCACCTTTAGAGAATGGAAAGCGTACATACCTCCCTCCGGCCTGCTATACGTTGTCCAAGAGCGAAAAAACAGAACTCTGTCGGTGCCTGCACGGTGTTAAAGTTCCATGTGGGTACTCCGCGAACTTGAAAAAACTTGTGTCCATGAAGGACCTAAGACTAGTTGGCACGAAGTCCCACGACTGTCATGTCCTGATGTCACAAATGCTTCCCATTGCTATCAGAGGCATTCTCCCAGTTAAAGTCAGAGAGACAATCACAAACCTATGTTATTTCTTCAACGCAATATCTTGCAAGGTAAGTACGTGCACTCGTACTATAAGTTCATTACCTCCATCTGTGGAGCTTAATTAGAAGATTTTCCTCGTAGGTAATTGATCCGGATGGATTGGACGCTTTGCAACGCGACGTGGTTACAACTCTTTGTCAGCTCGAGATGTATTTCCCTCCATCCTTTTTTGATGTTATGGTCCATCTGATTGTTCACCTTATCAGAGAAATTAAGTTTTGTGGACCCGTGTGCCTGCGCTACATGTATCAATTTGAGAGATTTATGGGTGTATTGAAGGGATACGTAAGGACTCGTCGTCGACCCGAGGGGAGTATCATGGAAGGTTATGCCGCCGAAGAGGTGATTGAATTTGGCACAGATTATATGGCCAGGGTTGACCCAATTGGCGTTCCTAGGTCCTGACACGAGGGTAGGCTTCAGGGAATCGGAACGATTGGATTCAAAGCTATCGTCCCCGCTCGTGATGTGTACGCAAAATCACATTTTTGGGTCTTACAACACATGACGGAGGTCGAGCCATACATACACGAGCACAAGGTAATGTTACGGTCACAGAATCCTTCGAAGTCAGACGTTTGGGTCAGCAGAGAACATAACAGGAAATTTGCTGAGTGAATCCAAGAAAGAGTCACGCGAGCTGCCGAGGGCTCCGTAAGTGAAACTGTGACATGGTTGGCTAGAGGCCCAAGATTCACTGTAGGGATTTGGCAGGGGTACGACATCAATGGGTATTCATTTTACACAAGAGCTCAAGACGCCAAGAGTAGCACGCAATGTAGCGGAGTGACACTGTTTGCTATTTCCGAGGATGCCAGGTCAGTAAGGGCGCTGAACTCATATTACGGTGCTATTGACGAAATATGGGAGCTCGATTACGGATTACTTAAGATTCCCCTGTTTCGATGCCAATGGGTCGAAATCCCTCGAGGTGTTCAAGTTGACAGTTATGGGTTTACTCTCGTCGATCTTGATAGAGTCAGACACCAAGACGATCTATTCATACTTGCAAAGCAAGCCACACAGGTATTCTACATCGTTGACCCGGCCAATCCAAACTTGCATGTTGTCCTCCACAGCAAGAGACGTATTGTTGGGGTCGAAGATGTTGTCGACGAAGAGGAGTATAACCAATTCGATGAAATACCTCCATTTTTAGAGGACATTCAATCTATCCGTACTAAAGATATCGACGAAACAACGTATCTGCGAAATGACCACGAAGAAGGATTATGGGTTGAGAACCATTGATGATTAATTTCTATTTCAGGGATAAATGCCAAGCAAACAGCCCACAAGTTCTGCAGCAAGGTGAGGAACTTATCATTAATACATCAGGCAGTACATTTTTCTTTAGATTGCACTTGCAAAAATATCATCGCAGCCTCTTGCTTCTTCAAATTAAGCTCTCCAAAAATCAATTTTTCTGACGGTATTTTGTTATTTCTACCGATACAAAAGGACATCCACTACTTTAATGTGTCTCAGGAACTTCGAAAGTTTCGCTGCGAAAGGTGTACTTATTCTATCGATATTATTATATTGTACCGTTAGAATAAATTCGTTAGTCTCACGGTATTTGTTGTCTGACGATTTTTTTCTGTTTGTACCGATAGAACAATACTCTGGCGCTTTGAATTCTCAACCGTGTCGCCATGCGTCGCCTTGGAAATTCTATAAGTACCTCGCCATGCGTCGCGGTATTTTTTTGTTTTTCTAATCCTCGAACGCTTCAACTCCTCATCTTCTCTTTCACAATGGCAACCTCCATGGGATCGTCAGCCACGCCCTCCCCGGTAAGAACTCTAAATCTCCTGGGTTTAACGGTGTATTGTTAATCCATGTTCACTACATTCTTGACCTGTTGCTTTGCACAGGGAATGGGAGCCGTGGAAGACACTGGCAAAGAGAAGGCCGAACTGAGGGCCCTCCAGGAGGAGCACAAGCTCCTTACGGACAAGCACACTCAGCTACGGCTTGACCTTGACGATCTCTTCCAGCGTATTCAGCGCATGAAGACGGATGGTGACAATGCTAGGGCGAGGAGGAGGTGTCTTCGCGAGGAGAAGAAAGCCGCGGATATGACCATCGCTGGCTGCGGTTTGACTATGAAGGATACCATAGCGAAGCTGAGGGAGGTCGCAGGCCTTCTCGACGCGGTAGTAGTTGATCCTAGGGACAACTTGTCGCTAGAGGAGTCCTGTGTCCTGGGTGCAAGTCAAACTAACTCTATTCTACATGCAGCCAGGGCTAAGACCACCCCTTGACCTAGCATTTTGGGTTTTAATTTTTTTTTAAGTGATAAAACAATAATGAATGAACAATTTCTTTTGATGTCAATTTTCCAATTTTCCGGCTATCTTCCCACTTTCTTTATCATTCTGCAGCTTTCAAGCACGGTCTGTTTGATGTTAAATTGTGTTTACCTTTTCATTTTCTGACGGTATTTTGTTGTTTTTACCGATAGAAAAATGGAATACAATACTATAATCTCGTAAACTTAATTAAAAAATTTTTTTGGGGAAAATTGGTCTCACGGGAATTTATTGTTTATACCGATAGAAAAAAGGAATCCACTAATTCAAATATTTTTCCGGGAAATTTACTTTTTCTATCGGTATTATTTTGTTGTACCGATAGAAACGGACATAATTCTATCGGTATTATTTTTGGTGTACCGATAGAAAAGGTCATACACTACTTTATTACTCGTACACGGCCCTTGAGTTTCCCTCCAGTCGAACAGTTCCAACCTAGAGCACTGCGTCTCTTCGAGAGCGAAGAAAACCACAACCTCCGCCGTGACCACTCACTTCCTCTCTCCCACACGACGATCGCCGGCTGGACACTGGTTCGCCACTGCCACCGGTTCTTATTTTCGTCCTTCGCCGGCCGCCACTGCGTTCTACACCCCCTCTCCATCACCAGCACTGATCGCCGTAAATACCCTAATTCGTCGTTCTATTTCCAGCATCTTCCTTATTTGATCCTGGTGTTTTGTACGTACTAATTCTTCGAGTTTTGCAATTACACTAGGATTCCCTATTGTGTTGGATTATGTACATTCCGCGGGCAATGTTGATTTAAATTAGGGTTGACATAATATGTTCCAGTGCTGTAATGAACCTATTTTGATATTTTAACTTATCTATACTGCTGTATGTGTAATCAATTGTATGCAACTGCCATGTAATGCACATTATATGTTGGAGTTGTTCGTACACATATTCTATCGGTATCTCCTGTATTTGCCGATAGAAACAATTTGTCTGCTCTATCGGCAGCTCTTGTGTTTACCGATAGAAAATATTTCTGAACAATGTACTATTAAAACTTTGGATCTGGAAGGACATGAGGCATGCAATGTACGTACTAGTTTGGTTGGGAATTTTTACTCACTTGGTATGAATATATGGCAATGTGGATGGGTCTTCGATGTATATGTTTCAAATGCATATCTCTTGGTTATCTTTTGCATTACCTGTATGTCATATATGACTTTTCCCAAACTAATAGATGTGATGAAGTCCTGATGACTTGCATACAGGTAATGCAAAAGATAACCAAGAGAGGGTGCTATAGACCATATTATTCCTTTTTTCCTCTGTGACCTACTTTCTGTGCTACTTCAATATCTTTATATTCCATTAGCATTAGGTTTGTTAGATTATGCATAATGGCACTTAGATGCTTGTGTGCATATTTACGTGTGAACTAATAATGCTGGCCCATGAATAATAGTATAGAAAATCATTGAGAATGTTATGTGATGACAGTGAGTAGTGGCTTATCAACAAAATTTATTCATGTATTTCTGAACAGTTCAAGAAGTAATTTATTCATGTATTTCTTTTAGTATTATTTTGTTCGGACATCCCTTTTGCAGCCCTAATTAGTTCCAGTCCTGGGCTGAGTTATGGAACTCCAAGAAGAATTAATTGTCATATGTTGCCTGCTTCCTATATGAAAATGTGTAGACGAAAACGCTGAGAAATAGAATCTTATCTTGTATTAATTGCATGGTAGCTTTTGTGTTTACCGATGAAAAAAAATATTTAAAATAGGTCCTTTTTCTTTGTAAAATGATTTGGTTTGTGTTTCCATTAAATTTTTGATGGTTTGTTGATGGTTTTGTAGGGAAAGACATGTCGTCGTCTTCATCGGATGGTACCAGTGGTTCGACTAGGTCCAACCCCAACGTAACTGAAGATGCAGCTGTTACATCCCGGCGCAAGAGGGTGGGACGAGGCGCGACGACGTTGGGCCATTTGGCAAAACGCACGGATCTTTCTTGTGAGTTCAACCAATTTGGGAGGCCGGTTGGAAAGAATGCTGGGAAGTACGCAGCCTACGTTGGGCTGTTGGCGAAAGAAAGGGTGAAGATCACCATGCAGAGCTGGAAGGACGTGACGGCGGACGAGAGGGATAGGTTGTGGGCGGAAGTGAAGGTTAAATTAACTGAAATCGCTGAACTCTTTCGTAATCACGTTCTCTTGGCTTATACTAAAGTTTAACAAACTCGTGATTAATTGTATGCATTTTTTGAAAACAGGCTAAGTGGAACATCCACAACAATACACCTAGGACGGCCTGCTTGAAGGACATGAACAGAACATGGAAAACCTTTAAGAGCTGGCTCGTCAGTAACTTCCTCGCTGCAAGGAAATCTCCTTGTGAGAAGTACCCCTTCATATCGGAGGAGGTATGGGAGGAATTCACCAAGCAGAAGGGGACTGAGGAGTTCAAGGCCCTTAGCGAGAAGAATAGGGCGATCCAGAAGAGGAACGACCACCCACATCGGCTCGGATCCCGGGGCTATGCGGGGAAGGAGGAGCAGTGGAAGAAGGAAGACGAGCAAAATCCTGTCATCGACACCCCTGAGTTGCCGCTCTCCGAGATCCGGGATGAGAGGTGCAAGCGATGGTGGAGGGGGAGGGGGTCCGTGTCATCCACCGAGTCTGTGCAGTTCGCAACCCTTGGGGACGTCGACGTTGTGAGGCGAATGGTAAGTTGGCTAACCTCGTAAACTATGTGCGCACAAGTGTATATAAGGCAATTTGTCTCACAAGGTACCTTTAAATGTAACAGATCTCTTTAGAGAAGGAGGCAGTGGAGGGATTCTTTACCCCACAGAGGGAGAACGACATCCTCACCCGGGCTCTAGGAAATAAGGAGCATCCCGGGCGAACACGGGCCGTGGGAGCCATTGTGTCATGGAAGGCCGGTTTCGCAGATCCGGCTCCACCGAGGAAGAAGGCCCGCTCCTGGAAGGAAAAGGAAGCGGAGCTCTCCGATAAGATACGGGCTGAGGTACGGGCGGAGATACGGGCTGAGGTGCAGGCTGAGGTCGCACAAATGAGGGAAGAGTTTGCACGGTTGAGAGATGCATTGCTGAGCAAGAGTGCAGATGCGGAACCCCAGGGCGACGGTACCCCGCGGGGTCGGATAAGCAGTTGCGCTTCGAAGGTCCTCGCGGATCCAGTGGATCTACTTGAGGTACTGCAAGCCTTCATCTGTGCACTTAAGTTGATGCCACTCCCATTCTGTTAGAGTTGTTTCGCTAACCTGTTTTAATATTTACAAATTTGCAGAAGCCGGAGGGTTGCATCCTACTGAATCACCTAGGCGACAGGCAGGAAGTGGTTGGACACGGCTTCGTATATCCGTCTGGGCCGGATGTCCGGGTCCATTGCGTACCTCTGCGGTTGGGGTTTGCAAAGGTACAGGTGGACATGGCCATGCCGGGCTACAACGATTCTCCGTTGGCAATCCCAACAGAGGAACTGCAGACACTTGCTGAGGCAGTGGGCTCCTACGTACACTGGCCCAAGAAGTGTCTTCTAATACAACCGGTAAATCCTACACATTTTAGATTACATCCTACTCAGTACACTCAACTTGCATAATCTAACATACGTGCTCATTAATTGAAGTGGCCTGCCGTTGGGCTACCAGGGGACTGCACCCCCAGCTCGGGGCATGAGGCCCGATCTCGTGCGACCCTGGACACATCAAAGACGGCCTCGACCCCACCCAGCGCATCCACGCCTTCACCTCGGAAGAAAGCCGCCATCACCTCGCCCTTGCCTTCGAAGGTACACGCTCAGTCCCCGGCAAAAGGCAAGGGCAAAGGCAAGGGAAAAGGGCGACAGGGACAGCCGGAGAGGTTCAAGAACGGGTTCCCGCTCATGTCGGAGGCAGCTTTGCGCAAATTGGATCGATCAACCAGAGACCTCCACGAGTGGTACCTACACCGAGCTCGGCGCAATCTGAACTTCTTAGTTCCCTACAGGCCTGGGCAGTTCCACCGTGAGCCCGGGAGTATATCCGTGGCACACGAGGATCTGTTCGACCTCTACAACTAGAGGGAGCTCGATATGTCCATCATACGGACTAGAGTCCTATGAGTTTGCTGATGCTATGTATTGCTGTTTTCTAACTCTGTTTGCTAACTCTGCATTGTTGTAGTTCATTTGAAATGTAGTAACTTTCTGTGCAATACTAATGTCGCCCTTTGCATGCAGGTGCATGTACAGGCTAGCATCGGAGGCTGCGTGTGACAAGGTGGGTTCCTTGACCCAGAGAAAATAAGCCTTACGATGCTAGAGCACGACGCCGCGCACGCTGAGCAGTACATATCCAAGGCGCTGATGGTGCAGCAGGACAGGGAGTTCATTCTGGTGCCGTACCACCAAAGGTTAGTGCATTTTGTACTAATTTAACTCGATCTTGTATGTTACACCTGAGATATACTTTGAGCTAGCGGTCCTCTTTTACGTACAGTGCAGGGGCCACTGGATCCTCATCGTGATCTGTCCGCCGAGGAACGAGGTGTACTACCTTGATTCGATGCATGACAGATTATCGATCGAATATGTGGTCAAGGGGAATATGGAGGCGTAAGTAACTTATATGTTTGATTTAAATTTTCACCTCACTAGCTAATGATAATACATTAACTGGAAATACTAACTGAAATGCAGGGCTTTTGATAAATATGTGTCCGCTGGAGGGAGGCATGCCGCACCGCAGGGCTCCCTACTAGCTAGGAAAGAATATGAGGTACTCATGGGACTTTTTGTTTATGCTTAATTAGTTTATGGAAACAATAGCTAACATGTCTTCGCATATGCAATTATCTCAGTGCCATCAGCAGCCGCAATCGTGGGAATGCGGGTTTTATGTGTTGCGCTACATGTACGACCTAGTGCAGACAAACTTTGCCCAATTCCCCCAGGTAAGCATCGATAGCTAACTCAAATTTGAAAATTGGGTGTCACGTTCTAAATTAGGAAGTTAGTTACTAAGTATTCACACATGCTTGCAGATCGCCATGTCGAAAGACTCATACGAAAATGCAAAGATTAGAGATCTTCGACAAATCTGGGCTCAATATGTCATGGAGGAAGTTGCGCCCAACCATCCGCCATGATAATTTTCTCTTTTTCGTGTATAGACTAGTATATTGACAGTTATTCACATGTATTGCATATATTTATTCACATATGCAATACATATTTATTCACATATACATTCACATATACAGACAGTTATTCACGTTTATATACATGTGAATAAATATATATGTCAATAAATGTCCACATTGGATTGCAATTTGTATTTGTCCATATATATGTAAATAAATGTGAATAACTGTCTAATGTGTCAATCTGTTTTGTGAATTTACCCTTCTTTGCATCTATACTGTATTGTGTATCTAATCTATAATGTATTGCATCTGTGCTGTATATGTGAATGTAAATAACGTACTGTATATGTGAATGTTCTATCGGTAAACTCATCCACAACCGACAGACTACCACCACTTTTCTATCGGTAAACTCATCCACAACCGAGAGACTACTACCACTTTTTCTATCGGTAAACTAGAAATTAACCATCAGAATAGTGTGACTTTTCCTGCCGGTGAACTCATCCACAACCGAGAGACTACTGTAGTTTTTTCTATCGGTAAACTTAAAATTAACCGTTAGAAGAGTATGATTTTTCCTGCCGGTGAACTCATACACAATCGAGAGAGTGCTAAGATTTTTTCTATCGGTTATCTCATTTCCAACCGAGAGAGTACTAAGCTTTTTTCTGTTGGTAAACTTGTAATTAACTGTTAGAATAGTGGTATTTTTCCAACTGCTACACGTCATACTACGACAGGATTTCTATCGGTACACTCATAAGGTGCCGATAGAATAGTAAGCTTTTTGCTGTCGGTAATCTTATAATTAACCGTTAGAAGAGTGGTACTTTTCCCACTGCTAAACGTCAGACTATGACGGGTTTTCTATCGGTACATTACTAATATGCCGATAGAATTGTGAAGTTCTTATGTCGGTTATTTACCGATAGAAAATGTTATGTCTTGTTCTATCGTGTCTATCTCTATTGGTACGAAAACCAATAGTAGAAGGGTGTTTTTTACCGATAGAAGAAAGCTTTTCTGCACTAGTGAGAAGAGCCAACTGCAGAAACAAGTGCCACTCAGGTTGACGAACAGGACATGTCAGATCCCAACAATGACTTCGATGAGGATATGCCAGAGGATGACAATTTAGATGACATGTTGCGTGATGTGGAAGTAAATTATAGTGAAAGAGAGTTTGGCAAATTCAAGCGCTTGATTGAGGACTCAGAAAAACCGTTGTTCCCTGGTTGCAAGTCGAAGTACACAAAGTTGGCCTCTGTGCTTGAACTGTTAAAATTGAAGACAAACAACAGCTGGACCGACAAGAGTTCCACGGCACTGTTAGATCTTTTGGCAGACATGCTCCTGGAAGGAAATGAGTTGCCAAAAAACACCTACCAAGTGAAAAAGCTGTTGTGTCCTTTGGGAATGGAAGTAGAAAGGATACACGCATGCCCTAATGATTGCATCCTTTACCGTAACGACTACAAGGATATGCATGTTTGTCCGGTGTGCGGCGCATCCCGCTATAACCGTAAGGACCGAATCGACGATGGCGACTGCTCTGAGATAAAGCAAGGACCTCCTGCTAAGGTGTTGTGGTATTTGCCCGTCATTCCCCGCTTGCAGCGTTTGTTTGCAAACTCATAAAGAGGCAAAATTATTGCGTTGGCACTCGGAAGACCGGAAGAAGGATGGAAAGCTGAGACACCCAGCTGATTCTTCGCAGTGGAGAAACATCGACAGGGAATTTGTTAACTTCGGAGCGGAACTGAGGAATATAAGGTTCGGGTTGAGTACCGATGGAATTAATCCTTTTGGTAACATGAGCAGTCGGCATAGCACTTGGCCGATTCTTTTGTGTATCTACAACCTTCCTCCTTGGTTGTGTATGAAGCGCAAGTACATCATGATGTCTCTACTTATCTCAGGACCAAAACAACCTGGAAACGATATTGATGTGTACCTAGCACCATTGATAGAGGATCTCCTAACAATGTGGAACCGAGGGGTGCAGGTATGGGACGCATACAAACGAGAGACCTTCATCCTACGTGCTATGATATTCTGCACCATCAATGATTTCCCTGCCCTTGGAAATTTGTCGGGCCGTACTACGAAAGGAGCCAAAGCCTGTCCCCACTGCGAAGATGAGACTGAGAGCGTGTAGTAGAAGAATTGCAGGAAAACAGTGTACATGCGTCACCATAGGTTTCTTCCGAAGAATGACTCATATCGTAAGAGGAAGAGGGAATTTGACGGCCACAAGGAAGATGGTTCAGCCCCGAAGCCTACGTGCGGGAAAAAAGTTTACTCACGGGTGAAGGACATAGACGTTGTGTTTGGAAAGGGTCGTAAATTGAAACCCCGCACGAAGAACACTTGGAAGAAGAGATCGATATTTTGTGAATTACCGTATTGGGAGCATTTAGAGGTTCGTCATTGCATTGATCTCATGCATGTGGAGAAGAATGTTTGCGACAGTGTAATCGGCCTACTGCTGGACATTCTGGGGAAGACAAAGGATGGCGTCAATGTGCGGCGTGACATGATCGAAATGAAAATCAGGACCGAGCTAGCACTGAGAGAGGACGATAAAGGCCATATATACCTCCCCCCTGCATGCTACACTTTGTGCAAGGCTGAGAGGACAGAACTCTGTAAGTGTCTCTATGGTGTTAAAGTTCCATCGGGTTACTCCGCAAATATGAAAAAGCTTGTGTCCATGGGCGATTTGAAATTGCTGGGTATGAAGTCTCATGATTGTCACGTGTTGATGACACAAATACTTCCTGTTGCCATCCGGAATATTCTGCCGCATAAGGTCAAAGAGACGATCACGAGGCTGTGTTATTTCTTCAATGCAATTTCTTGTAAGGTCATTGATCCCGATGGACTAGATTCTCTGCAGAGGGAGGTGGTTCGAACTCTCTGTCAGCTTGAGATGTATTTTCCTCCGTCGTTTTTTGATATCATGGTCCATCTCACCGTCCACCTTGTCAAAGAAATCAAGATATGTGGACCCATGTTCCTACGTTATATGTATCCATTCGAGAGGTACATAGGTGTACTTAAGGCCTACGCGAGGAATCGGTCTCGGCCTGAGGGTAGCATTGTCGAAGGTTATGCAGCGGAAGAGGTTGTTGAGTTCTGCGTCGATTACATGGCCGAGGTAGAAGCAATAAGAGTTCCTGTGTCTCGTCACGAGGGGAGGCTTGATGGTGTTGGCACTATTGGACGGAGAGCCATCAGTCCTGATTTTGATATGTACTCGAAAGCTCATTTTTGGGTCTTGCAACACATGACGGAGGTGTCTCCGTACATCGACGAGCACAAGGAGATGCTACGACAAGACAATCCTCGCCGATCTGAGGTTTGGATCATGGGACGACATAACAGTCAATTCAACGCGTGGATGAAAGTGCAAATCACCGAAGAGTCCACAAGTGAGAACCTTAAATGCTTGGCAAAAGGGCCCACTTTTACTGTATAGACATGGCAGGGATACGACATCAATGGGTACACATTTTACATGAAAACTCAAGATCGAAAGAGCACTGTGCAAAATAGTGGAGTGAGCGTAGAAGCTTTCCATGAGGAGTTCATTGAGACAGGCCCAACAAGGATAGTACGTGGATTGAACTCATACTACGGGTTCATTGAAGAAATTTGGGAGCTCGATTACATACTGTTCAAGATTCCCCTGTTTCGATGCCGATGGGTCCAAATCCCACAGGGTGTGAAGGTTGACAGTTACGATTTCACTTCTGTGGATCTCGATCGAGTTGCTTATAAAGATGAGCCATTCATACTTGTGAAGCAAGCCATTCAGGTCATTTATGTCACTTACCCAGCCAATAAGAAGTGGCACGTCGTCCTTCATGGCAAGAGAAGGATTGTTGGAGTTGAAAATGTCGTAGACGAGGAGGAATACAATCAATTTGATGAGATGCCCCCATTAGGAGATGGCGTACAGGTTGATACTGAAGACACCGACGAAACCAGTTACGTGCATATGGATCACCAGGAAGGGTTATACTTTAAAGATAATCAACCGTACGTCTTTATCTCTCTGTTTCCATCGGTATAGCTTATATATCTCCTATAATTCTCACCTTTGCAGGGCCGCGGCAAGTGAAAAGTTGAGGATAACATAGCTGTGTATGTGGAAATTGTCGGTCAAAGTCCCCATTTGTATGTAACATTTATTTGAGCATGCTCCACATTGTATGTTAAATTTATTTGAGCATGCTCCACATTGTAACCAATTTTCGGATCTACATTGTAACCATTTTACGGAGCATTTGGACTCCATTTGAAATATCTGAGTGTTCATTTAAAACAAGTTTTCGACCATTAAGAGTTGCAGGGCTACAGAGTTACTGGAGAGATTATCACAGACGGTTATGAATTATCACAGACGGGTATGAACCTAGAACCGACTGTGATATTCCCAACAGTGTCCGACGCTTCGAGTTCTTAACGTGAATTCGTGCAGTCACAGTCGGTTCTCAAGTCAAAACCGTCTGTGATAAATGAGTATCACAGATGGTTCTAAACTCAAAACAGTCTGTGATAACCTCTCTAGAGATTATCACTATGGAGATTATCACAGACGGTTTTGAGTTGAGAACCGACTTGATAATATTATCACAGACGGTTGTGAATGTAGAACCGACTGTGATATTCCCAACAGTACCCGACGCTTCGAGTTCTTAATGTGCATTCGTGCAGTAACAGTCGGTTCTCAAGTCAAAACCGTCTGTGATAAATGAGTATCACAGACGGTTCGAAACTCAAAACCGTCTGTGATAACCTCTCTAAAGATTATCACTATGGAGATTATCACATATGGTTTTGAGTTGAGAACCGTCTGTTATAATATTATCACAGACGGTTGTGAATATAGGACCGACTGTGATAATCTCTACTCGGTACATAGTAAAAGGCGGGCTTTGTCCCACTCATTTCCAATCACTGTTTTCCCTAGCTCTCTCCGCCCTCGCACCGTCCGTCGCGATGACCTCCAACGCTTCCCCACAGTCCGGCGCGATCACCTCCATCTCCTCCCCACCGTCTGTCGTGATCACCTCCGTCGCCTTTCCACCGTCAGGCGCGATCACCTCCATCACCCTCCCACCTTCCGATGCGATCACCTCCGTCGCCTCCCCACCGTTTCTGTCATTCTTGGTTAATTATAAGTATATGGGTTTCTATCATTCTTATGTTAGGAACTGATATGTCTGGTGATGAAATGCACCACTCGGGGAGTCAGAGTGACCTCGCTGGCAATGAGACACCTGGGCCGGAGGTCGCCGCGTCCAACGTGACCCAGTCACAAAAGAGAAAGGGGCGAGGCCAGACGACATGCGCACGTCTCGACAAGCGGGAAAAGCAGCACGTACAGTTCGACGACAATGGAGTGTCGGAAGCTCCGGACAAACTTGTCGATCAATACCGCTCACTATGCGGCAAAGTGGCAAGGGAGCGAGTGCCCATCACCACCTCCGACTGGGGTCAAGTGCCCCCAAAGTGCAAGGATGCGCTGTGGGAAGAAGTGCAAGCGGCGTTTCACATTCCCGAGGATCGCCAGTTCACCGTCCGCCGGAGGATACTTATGTCAATAAACAAGGCGTGGAGGAACTTCAAGAGCAAACTTGTCAGGCACTATGTGAAGGAGTCGAAGACCCCTTCAATGACTACCCTTTCATGACTCCCGAGGCATGGCAGCAGTTCATGGAGATGAAGGGCAAGCCTAAGTTTCAGGAGCTTAGTGCGATGGGCCAGGTTAACCAGGCCAAGAATACCCACCCACATAGACTAGGCACCAGTGGGTATGTGGGGAAGAAGGCGTTCTGGAGGAAGCAAGACGAGGAGGCTTTGCAGGCTTCGGTCGACGGTCCTTATGCAGGCATAACGGACGTGAGCGCCCGCAATTGGTGCCGAGCAAGATCGACGTTGACCTCCTCCGGAAGCGTCTCTGTGAATAACCCTGCGGACAGGGAAGTGATCGACCGGCTGATAAGATTGTACGATCACTTACTATCCTCGTAACACGCATGCAATTGGTTGTATTTCTAAGTTCTCCTCTTGTAGGTGACGCTGAGTACCCAGGCGGCATCCGGAGAGTTCAACCCGAGGAGGGACAGGGATATCCTCACAGCGGCGCTCGGAAACAAGGAGCATCCAGGCCGCATGCGCGGCCTCGGTGCCACTGTGCCTTGGAGGGATGGTTTCCTTGATGATGAGGAGGCGGCTAAGAGGAGAAAGAGATCCCACAAAGCCCGCGATGAATGTCTCAAGGAGGAGATTCGATCGGAGTTCGCTGCTCGGGACAAAGCACTCCTGCAGCAGTTGGCGGAGATGCAGTCCATGTATGACGAGCTAAGAAAGGCGACCTAGGGCACCCCCTTGTAGCAACGGAACTACCGAGCCCCATTCTTGTCCACCGTAGTAGCTGTGCGTCTGCGCCGGGGTCTTCGCAGATGGAGCCCTCTCCAAAGTATCCGGTGGACTTTCTGCAGGTAATGACCATTTTTCTATGTTAATTCATTCGAAAGTGAAAAGCGGTGAAATTCAATATGTTAATGCGCACTGCTTGTGGGAACCCGCCTCCTGCAAGCTTTTGGTGCTGGCCGGTCTCTTCCTGATCGAGGCTGCCAGTGGGATGGCGCAACCATGCACGGCGGGGGCCACAATCCACGGTGTCCCTCTATCTGAGGGTTTTGCACGGGTCCAGGTGGACAGTGTCTCCGACCATTGCAAGGGTTTTCCATTGGAGAAGCCGCCGAACGACGAGATTACCACTCTCGGGGATGCGGTGCACACATTCCTGCAATGGCCCAAGAAAGACATCGTCCTGGATGACGTAATTCCCCCACCAATTTCATAATTCGTACTGTAATAATAGCCCTTGGAGTTAGTGTCCTAATACATAGGTTCTTACATCACAGACCGACACTCAGCCTACTAGCCAGCTGACCTCTCCGAGAAGCCAACCAACGGGTTCGATGACGAAGCTGACTCCGACTAGGAGCAGCCATTCAAGAAGCTGGCTAGTAGGGGCAAAGCAAAGAAGAGCCCGGCGAAGGAGAGTGAGAAGAGTTCTCCAGCTCCCATGCCGTTCGCTCTGGGGATGCCCATGGCCTCCAATGCCGCAATTTCTACCATGGGGATAGCATGCCAGAGCCTGCATGCATGGTACATGAAGAGAACAAACCAGACCAGGATGCAGCGTCCGACGCACATCATGGTCAAGTACACCATGGCAGAGTTCCATAACGACGTTGGGACCTACCCGGTGACCTTCGAAGACCTGCACAATTTACTCAACAAAGATGCGCTCGACGTGTCAATCCTACGGTCTTGGGTGCTGTAAGTATCCTACTATCCTACGCCTGTTCGTGCATATACGGATATATGTCATTTATTAATTGGTTACTTTCGTGCAGCTGCATGACCAGCTGTGCCAAATCTAAGCGCAAACCTGTTGGTTTCTTGGACCCCCAGATGGTTGCCGAGGAGATGTTTAGGACCGACGCGAACTTCATTGTCGACTACATCAAAAGAGGGTTGCTTGCTCAGGTCGACAAGGAGTACATACTTGTACCCTACAACCAGAGGTGAGTGCTTTCATCAGTACTTCACCCGTAGATTAGTGTCTCCATATGTACACCCCCAAACTTAGATTAAATTATTAATTTCTTTACGTGTAACATGTAGCTACCACTGGATCCTGCTAGTACTTATTCCGAAAGGGAACAAGGTGTTCTACCTTGATTCATTGCAGAGGAAAGGGTACGAGTATTGCGGCGCACGAGATGTATTTGAAAGGTTATGATATTCATGTGGATCTGTCTTGCATCTAGATTTACTGTCCTCAAATTGTCAATTTCGAATATCCTCAAACTATCAATTTTGACTATCTGCAAGGCTTTCACGAAGTACTTTGCTGAGGGAGGGCGACAACACGAGCGGCGAGCTGATATGTTTCAGTGGTTACAATTTTCGGTACAAATTTCAACTGGCATCTGTTTTACTTTATAACGTGTCCCCAGCTAATTCTTGGTCTATAAATTGGCAGTGCCATCAGCAGCCGGACGACAATACATGTGGGTTCTATGTGATGCGCCACATATATGACCTGATCATCACCCCTGACCGCCCAGATTTCCCCGAGGTATACAACTGCTCCCCTTTGTATCAATTTGGCAGAATTTACAACTGCATTGAGCTAATTTTTTCTATACCAACTCTTGCTGTAGGGGGTCGACTTCCCTTTGGAAATATTTGACCCTCAGTAGATTGGTATGGTCCGAGGGATGCTCACTGAGTTTTTCCTTATTGAGGTCACATCAACCAAGGGGAAGTTTAGGGACCCGCAAGGTTCGTATTAGTGCGGCCTTACATTTATTTGTACATCTAACATACTAACTTTAATTGTCGATTACATTTATTTGTTCAATCTCAATTGCACATATTTCTGAGTGCTGTGCTGTATATATGAAATGCTCTCAATTGCACATATTTCTGAGTTCTGTGCTGTATATATGAAATGCTATTGTACATGTTTCTAAGTTGTGTGCATGTATGAGGCTGTATATATTTGAGTACTGTGCATGTATGAAATGTACTGTATATATGAAATGCTATTTGTACAAAGGACATTTCTAGCATGATTCCTGAGGCTAGCCACAAAAAAAAGAAATTTATTAAAAATAATATTAATATGCATAGACGGTTTTGATCTTACAAACCGTCTGAGATTATAACCGTCGCTGATAATGACACTATCACAGATGGTTTTGACTTCAAAGCCGTCTGTGATACTCTTACTACGCAGACGGTTCTGATATTACAACCGTCTGTCATAAGGACACTATCACAGACGGCTCCAAGATTATAACCGTCCTCGCAGATGGTTTTGATCACAGATGGTTCTGATGTCATAATCGTTTGTGATAAATGAGTATCACAGACGGTTTTAAGGTCATAACCATCTCTGATAATGTGAGTATCCCAGATGGTTTTGACCTCAAAGCCGTCTGTGATACTCTTACTACGTAGACGGTTCTGACATTACAACCGTCTGTGATAAGGACACTATCACAGATGGCTCCGAGATTATAACCGTCGCCGATAATGACAATATCGCAGATGGTTTTGATCTCAAAGCCGTCGCTGATAATGTGAGTATCACAGACGGTTCTGAGGTCATAACCGTCTGTGATAATTGAGTATCACAAACGGTTCTGATGTCATAACCGTCTCTGATAATGTGAGTATCGCAGATGGTTTTGAGGTCAGAACCATCTGTGATACTCATATTATTACTGATGGTTCTGAGGTCATAACCGTCTGTGGTAGTATGAGTATCTCAGACGGCTTTGATGTTATAACAGTCTGTGTATTAAGAGTATCACAGACGGTTCCGATGTTATAACAGTCTGTATATTATGATTATCACAGACTGTTTTGATCTTATAACTGTCTGTGAAGGGACAAATCACAGACGGTTCAAAACCGTCAGTGATAGTACTCGATTATCACTAACTCGAATATCACTGACAGGTCAGAACCGTCTGTGATGATTATTCTACAGTAGTGTTTACTCATTCAAATGCAAGTCCTTATCTTGGTAATTGTGGGACCCTCATTTGAGGAATCCCGTGACAACCGCCCAGGTGGATTGCGCACAGATAGGTTCATCACAAGCTCACAACAAGCGGAAAGCAGTAATTGCATAAAACATAAGTAAACAGGTACGAGGTCACAGGGACCAATATTACATTAACTGTAACATCCTGAGTTTTGGGGTGAAAAGTTTCTTTCTTAAAAGTCATGCATACATATGTCTCTTCTAGATCAACCGAATCAGCCTCAGCTTTATTCTGTTCTAGCCCTAAAATCTCCAAAATCTATCCTGTGACCCCAAGTCAAGATCTGACTTTCCAGATTTGATCTATCAGTTATCCTAAATCTAAAAGCCTTCAGAACCTAGATTCAATTCTATCCCTAACTTCCAGATTTATCAACTCCTTTCTGTTTTCGAAAACAGAATATCTCTTATTACCTAAATACCCTAAGTTTCAGAAATCCAGATTTAATCAAAATCTTAGCCAAGTTCAGACCAGATTATTCTTGGATTATGATCAAGGGTATGCCAATACCTTAATCCAAAAAGTTGGTAGCCAGATTTCACCATCTGAACCTTTTTCGCAAATCAGTCCAAGAGTTATTGCAAATTAGTCCTTTACCTGATATCTGGAAACCCAAAAAGGCTAAAATCTCCAGATTAACTTCAAACTCAAAATCTCTTCAGCAAATCTTTTCTAAATGCTATTTGTCACAAGTTTCTCTTCTATTCAGATTCCAAAATCTCATCCTAAATCCCAGAATTCGAAATCAATTGAAATTCAGATTTCAATTACCCTAAAATACCCTATTTTCAGTTCATATCAAAAATCATCCAAATGTCTCAAATTTTATCTTCAATCTGTGCCAAATCATCTGTTGAATCAAGTGTGCCAAATCAGTGCAATCAAAATCAGATCAAACCTTCCAAATCATCAGATTTACAAATTAGTCCAAATCAAGAATTGGAAATTGCAATCAGGCCCTATTTCGACCAACAGCTGCACTGCACGACCAGAAGCTCGCCGTGCATTTGCGCCGCGCTTGCTCGCCGCCGGCCACGCCTCGCCTGCGCCTGAGCTCGTGCTCACTTGAGTTGCATGTGCACACGCGTCCACGCCCCAGCCATCGCCGTGGCAACGCCGTGGCAGCACCGACGACAGCATTTGCTCCTGTGCGCGACCATCAACAAGCTTTTGTCAGCAACACCGCGCCACGTTGCTTACTTTGCCAGCCCTTGTCGCCACCGCTTGCTCCAGCACTGCTAAGTCCCAATGAATCGACATGGTGATCAGTTGCAGTCCTGTCGCCATCGCAATCACCGTCCTTTACTGTGTCTTCGCCGTTGTTGCATCTGCGCCCGGCAAATCAAATCATTGGCGCCAATTTATTGCTATTACTTCCTTGCAAGCATCGCCCTCTGGTCTATATAAGCAGCCATATCTTGTGTTATCCTCTCTTCACCAGGACTTAGCCAAATTTCCAAATCTCCTCGCCGTCGTCTTCTTCTCCGGCGAGTCCAGATTGAGGCCTCACGGTGCCAGCACAATCTGCTGCACCTCTCACCAAATTAAAGCTATCAGTGAGTTCCCCTACTCATACTCTCTGTGTAGTACCATTTAATTGCTCACCGGTGACCTCTAACGACGGCGATCACCGGAAATTCCCGATTGCCCTGTTCCGGCAATGCAGGCCAATTTACTTTGAATCAGCTTTCGATCCCGTGGAAGAAAATGATCAGTGACTCATTTCCAACTAGCCTATGCATCAATATCTCCAGATTGAGCTTCAATCGAAGTTTTCCCCAATTTTGAGCTTCTCCAGAAACCGGCGATCGTCGCCAGGCTTCTCCGGCCATCCTCCGGCCAAATTGATTGTGCAGGTGACTTCCTCTTACCTCTCTTTCACTCTCCAAGCTTGGAATCGAGTTCATTCGACCTGTATCAAAAACCCCCGAATGGCAGTGCTTCTTCTCCGGCACAGTTCACCGGAAACCTATTCCTGGCCGTTTCAACTTCATCTACTTTGTCATTCAGGTGTGCCTCAACCTCCTGAACATTTTTGTCTTCTAGCTCGATCTCTGAAACTGCCCAGATTTCAAGTTATAGCCATGCCAAGATTTTTGTCCAGTGGCTTCACTGTGCCGTGTCGCCACCACACTTCTCCTTTGAATTTCATCACCTTCCAGCCATTTTCAGCTTTGGATCCTGTTGAATGATTTGTTCCTGTTATCATTGCCTACCTCCCAAACAAAGTGGTGCATCATTTGGAGCCCTAGATCAAAAGTTATGCCAAGCCCTAGTTTCTGGCCATGTCAAGATCAATGCCAGACTATGTCAGTCAGTGGCATTAGCCCTTTTCACTCTCTTCCAGATGTGCATTTTGGGCATAACTTTGTCTCTTAGATTTCTGAGGTTGTGATCTACATTTTATTCTTCTATCACAACTTGATTTGAGCCCTTGAAATGCATGTTATGCTAAACCCTAGCTTTTGACACTATCCCAGTGCATGCCAGCCAATGGCATTGCCTTGTTTACCTACTTCTGTTTGTGCATTTTGAAAGCCACTTTGTCTACTGAATTTGTAGAGTTATAATCTACACTTTCTTCTACTGTCATAACTTGAGATAAGCTCTCTAGCTTTCCTTAAAGCTATGTCAAAGTCTTGATCCGAATGTCAATCTGCTGACATTCGCTGTTTTTGATCAAACCAACCACAAAACTGATGTTCTTATTGTAACCTTGAGATCCTAAGAGCATTTAACACCATTCTTAGCCAATTCCTTGAAACCCTAGATCTTGACTCAATTCAGCTTGCAATCTCAATTATCTCCAGTATCGTTCAATCATTCTTGTTGAGCATATCTGCATATAGATCATAAATCATTTTAATATATATAAGTAATATTTGTGTGTATTGTTTGTTTGTCGCCAAGCAGAACCAGAAACCAAGTTCGAGGACTTCGCTGTTGACCCGTCATCAACTGCTGTTTCTTACGACGCGGAAGGCAAGTCATATCCTTGGTCATCTTGAACTTATATTTTAAATGTTGCTAAAACATAACCTTAAATATAGATAATATTGCATGAGAAAGATTGGAAATGGTTGATTTATGAATTGGCATTACTAGACTAGTTATCTGTGAAATGTGAAATAAACAAGTTTTGAGCCATGAACTATTATATGTATATATATACTTATATTCATGAAATAAAACCCCTAGCCGTGACCAGAAAATGGTATTGAATGGTGGTAGCACTGGAGGTGCTAAACTGCGAAGGAATGCAGGCACTGAAGGTGCAGGGTTGTGGATGGTCTGGTCACTGGCATATAAGGACTAGAACCTTGTGTTGTGCGTCTAGTGGCATGAACAACGTGCTAACCGCAAGCCTGGTATGGGACAGGCCTGAACAAGTACTTATGTGGATCGTACATGAAACCCCTGCATGAGATGTGTTGTGATGATTGATATGGAGGCTGACTCCCACTATCACTGAAGGTGATCTGACATTAGACCCAGCAATGGGGAAATGAGTAAGGGTGGGGGTATAGCCCGCCACAACTGTGTTTCGCGAGAGATCCACAGGGTCAGGGGTGAATTGTGAGTAAAACATAACAAAAGTTCTTGTTATTTCCACCTTGCCGCTCACAATATGAAGTGAGTCAGGGGTCCAATCATTTTGTTATGATAGGAAAGGTTTGAAAGTGGAATATCTTGCGGGTAAATTGGTACCTCTCTGCAGAGTTAAAAACGTATTCGAATACTCCGAGCTCCCGGGTTTTATAGGAGTCTGCTGCGGTGGATTAAATCCACGGGGTGTGACACAAGTACTATTTTCTAAATAAAATATGTTTAATCAAGAGTACCCAAATGACATGTGTTGTCATGATAAGGAGTGCTGCCGTGGGCTGTCATGTGTCGACGTGTCGCGGTAGTGCTATAATCTAGTGAACAAGATTATCAATGTTATATTATGAAAGGTGCTGCCATGAGATGAGGTATGAAAGTAAAAGATTATTTTATAAACATCCATAATTCTTGACTAGTCTAGGTTCATATCATCACTACTCTATGTATCTACTCTTACCTATGACTTGCTGAGTACGTAAGTGCTCACCCTTGCAACCTACAAATCAATAGACGGAGCGATCAACAATCAAGATGAAGGCGTGGAGAACTTCTTGGATCCAGAAGGAGGAGCGTCAGTCCCGTCATTGCCCTGATGTGTGTTGTTCTGCCGTCCACTTCTCTTTGTGGGTGGGTCACCTATCTTCTGCTGTGTAGATGTTATTTTGCTAAACCATGTATGCCGTGAAGGCATTGTAATCTTCTTATGTAATATCAAGGCCAGCAGGCCACACTGCTTAACTATTTTGTAAGTTACTCTGTTGCAATGTGAATATACTCCTGTGCTTGACTTATCCTGGGAAGTCAAGGGTATGTGTATGCTATGCATATATGAGTCTAGCTGCAGCGAGCTAGGTCTCTACAGGAGTAGTCGTAGTCCCAGTTTCGGGGCGCGACATTAACATAGCGCCCAAAATGACGCTACTTAGAGTTGCTATGAAAATAACAAATTTATCCATATAAGAGTCGGTATCGAGATACCAAACACACAAAACAAAGCAGACAGCAACAACGAAGATCTTCACTTCTGGCGGCAATGGTTCTGGTAGGGCTTTCTCCACATTGGACTCAACTCGGCGCAAGACCCTCCTAGAACTCTGAATCATCTGAGGCGTTCCCATCTTTTGCTTCATCCTCATAACAAAACGAATCGGGATCGGCGAATCCCTCTTCTGAATTGTTTGTAAAGGCAAGGGTGAGCATGCTTTGACACAATGCTCAGCAAGTATTTTACTTAGAAATGCAATTATATAGATGAGGAGTGATCAAGAAAAGGGGTTAAGTCTTATAATCATAAGGTAGTATAGACTTCAATTCTTTGATCTCTCAAATAAGGGTTTTATTTTCAACAGTGGGGTTTTGGAAATCTTATGATAGACTTTAAGAAAACATTGTCGATGGCGATCCTCCATGATCCACCATTTTGAATTAACCATATTATGAAAGCTTTTCCCAAATATTACTTGTGTTGAACCACATGGATAAATCCACCGCGAACATACTCCATGACCTTGGAGTACAGAGTATCTGATACTTTTCTTACGCTTTGCAAAGGTGTACCTCTTTTTAAATCCACTTCTTCACTCGACTTTCAAGTCGGGCCAACTCCATGCGACTTTTACGCATGTGACAAGGCCAAGATCACACAACGCTTTTGCAGTCTAGTATTAACAGAATCCCTGCCCGATAAATAGACAATTAAGTCTCAAGTACAGTTGTAGGTCCATCCCACTGCCTTACTTCCTAGCCTTGGTCTGTGTCCACGCAAGACATATGACCATATGATTACAGCCGCTCACGACTTAATCAGGCGTAGGGAGACTTCCTTCTTTCCACCTTTTCCTCTCATAATTTTTCTGAACTCACATCACTCACGGACGAACTGCGCCCAACCAGTTTCCACGCGAGAAACCAGACCGACAAACCATGTAGGGAACTGCTAATACCAAAAAGCTACTAAGTTGTGCCTGACGAGGATTGACACCCGAGCCAGTTCAAATAAGTGCACGACTGGTTCAAGATAGATTCGAGCCAGACATGTGCCTGGCGGTGTGAACTCAAGTCATTCCGAGAAGCATCAACCCAAGGTCGCAGGCTGTGCGCGATCAGATCACAGTCTTTACGCGATCAGACTGCAGCTAGTGCGCGGTCAGGAGTCCGTATGTTGTGCGCAGACAGAAGGATAAAGATGTTGCGCGGTCAGCCAACATCGCGCGGTCAAAGCATTTTCGACCAGGGAACGTGGGATTAATCTACTTCTATTACAGGAATATCCCAAGTATCCTGAAGATTCTTCCACGTGGGGGATCAACCGTCAGGAGGTTAATACGTGTAGTTATCCACGAATAACACGTGTTAAACCTGCGTGGGAGTTAAGAGCGGTTCTACAAACCGCATCCAAGCAACTGTTTGATGCAGTTATGACTTGGCGCCCTTTCAACCAGTATAAAAGGGCGGCATGGTGTATCAAATAGGAGGAGGATCATCATCTCTGATCACAACAGGATACGACACATCTCAAAGACTCAAACAGCCAAGACTACGGCCTAAATTAGATAGCTTCTATAAGCCTTCTGGGTTTCCTTTTGTACACTTACATAGGAAAAACCTTCGCCTGTGAAGGACTTTTCCCATTACTTTGTAACTCTTCATCACATATAGTGAAATCTCAACAGGACGTAGGGCTTTTACTCCCACCATCGAGGGCCCGAACCTGTATAAACTTCTCTGTGCTCTAGTTCTCCATAATTCTACATACCTTCCCGGAGAGTCACCTTGAAAGGTCTCACTATTTATAAATTTTGCATAAGTTCGACTGAAGACCTCGAGTCCGAATCGTCGACAGCTGGCGCCCACCGTGGGGCCTTTCTCAAGGCGTCCTAATTTTTATCTGGAGGTTCGCTGAATCATGGCTGGAGTATATGATTCTGAGAACGATTTCGATCTCGAGGATTATGCTCACATTCCGATGCCTTCTCCAAGCGATCCTGTTCCGATGGAGGAAGTTGGAGGCGAAAATCTCCCAGAGGTCGAATCATCTCTCCAGGTCATGTCCATCGACCAGGGAGCAACTAGCGCAAGGTCGGAACCCACTGAGGTTGTTAATGCGCTAGAGGGTGAGTCCGGTCCGTCATACAACCCCGCCGAGGGGAAGGATGGTATCGACCTGGAAATCAGCCCGGGGAGATTCGATTCGACCCTGACAACCTCCACCGTCTCTTTGATTTCGAATCCGACTCGAAACAAACCAAGTTGTTTTCTCCATCAGTGACCTCCCTTCCTAGACAGTTCGCTGCCTTATCGGAGGAAATTCCCGATCAACAGGCTGTTAGGGAAGAACAGGAACGCAAACAGAAGGAGGATCAAGATCTCGAGTGACAAAACAACGAACTACACAGAACTGCCCTAGAGGCTCTTCAAGATGCGCAGGCTCGTTACGATGCTGCTCCGAGTTCTTCCCGACGGTCACGTGGTCATAGACGCGACCAGACCCCTTCTTTGCCTCCGGAGCGTTTCCCGGTGGACGAAGAAACGGTAACACCTGGTGCCCCTAGGAGAAGTACACATGGTCGACTGCGATCTATCGTGGAAGTCATGCGTAATTTCCCTCCTACGGTCACGGATGCGCAGAAACCGGCCTTCACCAGAATCCTGGCAGAAAGATTGGATGAGGTCGCATCTGGGGCGACCCCAACTACCTCTTCCCGGTCGGTAACACGTTCCCGCGAACAAGAGTGTTCTCACTCTGGTTCTGATCGACGAAGTTACCCGCCGCCCGTACCATCCCGCCAAGACAAGTACAGGCGGACACAGGATTCTCGTGGTAGGGATCGAGTCCCTGTCCACTCTCGTTTGGGACCATGGGTAACTCCACCGTTGCGTGAAGTCGCCCGTGACCCGGTCGAGAGTCATAGGGCAGTTCACAGTCCCTACGTCGGTTGTAAAGCTTTCTCGCCCGGCCTTCGTGCAATCGTTTGGCCTGATAAGTTTCGACCAGGGGCCATAGAAAGGTTTGACGGAACTCAGAACCCATCCGAGTTCCTTCAAATCTATATCACTACCATCCAAACGGCGGGAGGCGATGACCGGGTCATGGCCAACTACCTGCCTATAGTCCTCAAAGGACCGGCTAGAACTTGGCTGTTTAATCAGCCTGAGGGTTCCATCTACAATTGGGAAATGCTGTGCGATGCTATCCTCAGCAATTTCCAAAACTGCTATCAAAAGCCGGGTAAAGAGGACGATCTTCATCGACTACGACAAACTTCGACCGAAACCCTTCGTCAGTTTGTCAAGAGATTCATCGGGGTGAGGAATACCATCCCAAACATATCTGACGGCTCCGTTATCTGGGCATTTAAACATGCCGTTTGATACCGGAGATTCACTGAAGACTTGCTCATCCACCCTCCCCGATCAATGGCCGATCTTTTTGATATGGCCGACCGATACTCCGATGCAGCCGAAGCGGTCGAATGGAACCAGATGGTCGATAGAGGTGACCTGCCACCTCAGCCAGGTTTCAAAGACGCCAGGAAAGAAGATTCGAGCAAGAAGCCTGAATCTTCGTCGGGTGGGAAGTCGAAAAAGTCGAAGAGGAATCGCTCTGGGCAGTACCGCGAGGTCGCAGTTGCAGAAAAGCCTTCTTCGACCAAAGGTAACAAACCTTCATTTAAGAATAAAACTGCTTCTGGTGGTCGTAGTGCCGACCAACCAGAAAAGTCAACTAATCCGCAGGAAGGCAAGAAGTGGTGTCCACTCCACAACTCAGCAGGCCACGACCTTAAGAACTGCAGGAGTTGGTTGAAGCAGTTGAATGACTTCTACCAGGGAGTTGGACCAATGCCGACCTTACCGGCTAAAGAACAAGCATGCGGACTTAGGGACACCGACGGAGACGAGGAGATGTTTTACAAGATACCTCAAAATCACATTAATGTTATTTTTGGGGGTTCTTCCTCTTTCGTTTCCAAAAGGCAGTTTAAAGCCTTTTACCGAGAGGTTAACCAAACGGAGACATCCCTTGGTGAACCTCAATACCCCTGCTGGTCGGATACACCTTTGACGTTTGATCGCACTGATTGTCCTGCGGGGCTTACACGACCATTGAGGCTTCCTCTGGTCATCACCCCGATCATTAGTAATGCGAGAGTCGAAAGAGTCCTGATCGACGGAGGGAGCTCCCTTGACATTATACTTATCAAGGCACTCGACGAGATGTAAATTCCTCGTTCGAAGATTAAACCCATAATCCATCCATTTTATGGGATAATCCCTAGTCCCTCCATGATGCCGTTGGGACAAGTGGTCCTCCCGGCCACACTGGGAGAACCGGATAACTTCCAAACAGAATTGGTTACTTTTGACGTAATTGATTGTGATTCGGCTTACAATGCAATCTTTGGCAGGCCAACTCTTGCTAAGTTTATGATGGCAACGCACTATGCTTATCAATGCGGTAAATTGCCTGGCCCCAAAGGTGTCATCTCGGTTCGAGGCAGTCGCAACGTGGCACTCACATGCGACCGGCTATCTCTGGAGATGGTCGACCAACTTCCCCTCCGGGATGCTCAGGTCGCCACCGTCGCCACCGACGCGATCAAGGCTGCTCCTCGACCAGATGAGAAACTCAAACTAGTTCCATTGTACCCAAATGATCCATCCAAGACAATTCGGGTCGGATCAGGCCTGGATGACAAATAGGAACTCGAGCTCATTACTTTCCTCCGGGCTAACGCAGATGTGTTTGCGTGGAAACCGTCCGACATGCCCGGTGTCCCAAGGGAAGTAATCGAGCACAGGTTAGCAATTCAACCTGGACAATGACCAATAAAGCAAAAGCTCAGGCTTTTTGCTGCTAACCGACAAGAAGCCATCCGAGAGGAGTTGGACAAACTCCTAAAGGCCGAGTTTATTCGTGAAGTTGATCACCCGCAATGGCACGCCAATCTGGTCATGGTCCGCAAGTCAAATGGCAAATGGCGCATGTGCGTCGACTACACTAGCCTCAACAGTGCCTGTCTGAAGAACGACTTTCCCCTTCCCCGCATCGACCAGCTGGTCGACTCAACTGCGGGTCGCGAACTGATGAGCTTCCTGGACGTTTACTCAGGATATCATCAAATTAGCATGGCAGAAGAAGATGAAGAGAAAACTGCCTTCATCACCCCGTTCGGCACCTACTACTACGTCAGAATGCCGTTTGGTCTCAAGAACACAGGTTCCACGTACCAACGCTTGATGCAAAAGACCTTTCTTTCCCAGATAGGGCGTAATCTCGAAGCATATGTAGACGACTTGGTTGTAAAGAGTACCAAGAGATTGTCTCATTTGAACGATCTCGCTGAAACCTTCTGTAATTTGAATCGCTTTGGAATAAAATTGAATCCGGAGAAATGCTCCTTTGGGGTTTCTTCAGGAAAACTTCTTGGTTTCCTTGTTTGTTCCAGAGGCATTGAGATCAATCCTGAGAAAATCAGGGCCATCGAACAAATGAAGTCGCCCTCAACCATGAAAGATGTTCAACGCCTGGCTGGTCGCATGGCGGCCTTAAGTCGTTTCATATCGCGACTAGGGGAGAGGGGGTTACCTTTCTTCAAAGCCTTGCGGAAGCATCACAATTTCACATGGTCCGATGAGGCCGAGAAAGCATTTCAGGAGGTAAAAACATATCTATCCAGTCCGCCAGTGTTGGTGTCTCCCGACAGAGGAGAACCATTGCTCCTTTATCTGGTGGCCACACCGCACGCGGTCAGCACTGTCCTGGTCGCGGATAGGGTAGGAATACACAGACCCATCTACTATGTAAGCGAGGTACTTCATGGTCCTAAGGAGCGTTACCCTGAGGTCCAGAAGATACTTTACGCGCTACTGATGGCTTCCCGAAAGCTATGACACTACTTCCAAGCTCACAAGATCACAGTACCCTCCTCCTTTCCTTTGGGGGATATTGTCCGAAATCCAGAGAAATCTGGTCGAATCGCCAAATGGGCGGTCGAACTCGGTGCTTTTGATGTCCATTTCATGCCCCGCACAGCGGTTAAGTCTCAGGTTTTGGCCGACTTTGTGGTCGAATGGACCAACCCTGAGCCACCCGTGCAGGTGTTCGAGGAATTGGAATGCCCCGATCACTGGACAATGTACTTCGATGGCTCCCGTAGTTTCCAACACTCGGGGGCTGGAGTGGTCTTAGCTACGCCTCAGGGCGAACAGCTTAAGTATGTCATCCAACTACACTTTGTCGCGACCAACAACGCGACAGAGTATGAAGGTCTTCTTGCAAGGCTCCGGGCAGTAAAATTCCTCGGAGTCCGTCAATTAGTGGTGAGGGGAGACTCACAGCTAGTCGTAAACCAGGTAAACAAGGAGTACAGCACCTCCGATGAGACAATGGCTCATTACCTGGGGGAAGTGAGGAGATTGGAAAAACACTTCAATCATTTCGAAGTCCAATACATCCCGCGAAAGGACAACATTCTCGCAGACCAATTATTCAAAATTGGGTCCTCACGCACATCCACTCCGGCAGGAGTGTTCATTGAACACTTGAACCGTCCTTCGATCATGACTTTGGTCGAGGATGATCCGGTACCAGCCTGCGTTACCAACCTCGGTCAGGAACAGGATTGGACTCATCCATTGAGAGTCTATCTTGAACATGGGACCCTACCCGAGGATGAAACCGAAAGCGATCGGTTGATTCGAAAAGCGCGTCTATACAAGCTCATAGAGGGGGTTTTGTATAGTAAGGGTACTCAAGGAGTATTCATGCGCTGCATATCTCAGGAGGAAGGTAAATCCCTCTTGAAAGAGATACATGACGGTGTATGCGGTGCGCACGCGTCATATCGGACGCTGGTCGGAAAAGCTTTTCGACAAGGATTCTACTGGCCTTCGGCACTCGATGATGCCAAGCACATGGTCAAGATGTGTCCTCAGTGTCAATTCCACGCGAGATAGGTTCATCAACCTGCCTACGCGTTACAAACCATTCCCCTCGCATGGCCTTTTGCGATCTGGGGGATGAATATTGTCAGTCCTATGCCACAAGCGGTCAATGGGTACAAGTTTCTGTTCGTAGCCATTGACACGTTTACAAAGTGGATTGAGGCCGAACCGGTACGAAATATTACCGCGTCAGCAGCACAAAAGTTCTTCCATAAGAACATTATTGCTCGATTTGGTGTTCCAAACCGTCTCATCAAAGACAATAGTTCTCAGTTCGCCAGTGGTCTTTTTCTGGACTATTGCGATCAGATCGGGACCAAGGTGTGCTTTGCTTCTGTGGCACATCCACAGAGCAATGGTGCCGTGGAACGGGCCAACGGGCAGATATTACAAGGCATCAAAAAACGTGTTTTTGATCGCCTTAAGACTCGCTCGGGGGCTTGGGCAGACGAGCTCTATACCGTTTTATGGGCACTACGAACTACTTATAGTCAAGCCACAGGTGAGACGCCTTTCCATCTGGTCTATGGGGCCGAGGCTATACTGCCTATGGAAGTTAGTATTGGATCTGTTCGGACAAAACAATTCGATCGAATTGATCAGGCTGAACAGCGATCACAGGATCTCATCCTCTTAGAAGAAAGGCGTGATCGCGCTTTGATCAAGTCCGCGGCATACTTTCAAGCTTTGTGCAAGTACCATAGCAAAAGGGTGCGACCACGTAGTCTTAACGTGGGCGATCTGGTTTTACGAAAAATTCAAGACCAGTCTAACCGCAACAAATTCTCCCCAAAGTGGGAAGGCCCTTACACTGTTGTCTCGATGCCGCAACCAGGATCAGTGCGGTTAGCCGTGGAGGATGGCCGAATTCTGTCCAATACATGGAACATCGATCAACTACGCAAGTTCTACGTGTAAGTACTCGATCCCTTCTCCTGTTCAATTAGCATTGTTTAACAAAACAAAAAGTATTTTGGTTTCATACGATGAACATTTCCCTTCATGCCCATGTGTTGTGAACTCGACTCGGGGGCTGGTCACCGGCGGTTAGATCACTACAACGTTCTAATCGGATTCGCTGGCCGATCTCATGACCACTTCCAGATAAGTCACTCCTAAATAAGCCGTTTCTCAACGCATATGGGGCTTTCTGGTAAGTCCTTAGTCATCTGAGTGGCTACCGGTTCACAATAAGGCTAGGCGTTACATTGATCATAATCGTTGGCCTGATCGCACACCCCTGGTCATTACACTTATATTTCTCCTGTGTTTATAATACTAAGTCCTCAGTGTCTATAATCACAGGCGGGGGCTAGGGGGATATGCTTATAATATAAAACAAAAGTATATTTACTTTCTTTCAAAATCAGTTTGTACATACATTTGCATTCTACATGTTATTTCTGTACAGATATAGGGATTACTCAATCCCGAGCTCAGTCAGGAGCTTATTTACAAGGGGGGTGACTTCCTCCATGATCGCGTCTAGTTGTTCCTTACTCTCGATCACAACCGGTCCCACCAGTGGATTCAGATCTGCATCCGGGCCATGGTGGAGACGAAACCGACTGAGAATGGCGGAAGCTGCTGATCGAACCCTCGTTCTGATCGCTTCTTCACGTCGCCGTGTATCTTCAAGAAGATACTCGAGAAGTGACTCCGCCTGGGCAATGACTAGCGTGGACCAATCATTTGCACTGAGATCATCTTTTGTGGTTTCGACCACATCAGCTCTCAGGAGACGAGCCACCATTTTTAGCTTTTCGAAGATGGACTGGCTCAGGTCTCTATTCGCCTTCTGGGAAGAGTCAATGGAGCGCTGGAGGATCACCTTGTCCTGACTAAGTTGTTTTATTTGACCTGCTTGCGCTGCAGTAAGAGGAAGTATTACTCATACGTTAAGAACTTAAGTCTTCCTAGTCAGGAATTGACTTACCAGAAAGTTCTGACCGCAACCGGTTAAGTTCGATCTCTTGGTTTGAGAGCACGGAGATCGAATGGAGCTTGACCGTGGCCATTTCCTTCTTCAGGAACGCCACCTCTCTGTGACAGAACAAAAGAAGTGGTCATAACAAATTTGTATCTATACAAACTGGAGGGTATTGGTCCTTACTGCGCAAGTTTTCTCATTCTTTTTGTATGGCCTCGACGCTCGCTACCATAGCGATCGACCTGGCCGTCATCCGGGATAATTCTTGCGATATAAAGAGAAATCAAGGGTATCCTATGCACAATTCAGGTACCAAAAGAGAAGTTCATTATACCTTTGTATACTCCCGGAACGAAACATCCTCCGGGATGGCAGGAGGTCTCGTCGAGGAACTCGTTGCAACCTCGACGGGAGCAGCAGGCGGATGTGCCTGCTGGGCATCATTCCCAGTTGTTGTTGCTTGCAATTGGGTCTCCGCGCCTGGTTCATTCCCCACGGTCCGGATGCCTTCCTGGACCCGAGGGACGGAGCGCTCCTCACTGGAGGCTCCGGCACCTGTAGCGACTTCAACCCTCCCCAGGGCGGCTAAAGGGCTTGGTGCCACCTCTTTTCGCCTGCCAAGAAGAAAGGAACCAACGATTACGTTGGTAATTATCACAATTCAGTTCAGTATAACCAGGATAGGGTTCTTACCTTATCTAAAATCCCATCAGCTTTTGGGATTTCAGGGAAGGCTCTCCCTGAGAAAGGGGATAGTCGCTGTCCGTCCTAGTCTTCCTTTTGGTGAACAAGGTTTTTTCCCCCTATGTGTGTTCTCCTGTAAGTACATTCATAAGGGAAGATGAAGCCGAATAGTGAGAGTTCATACCTGTGCAACCTGTCCAGTTGGCAGGGTTATGTCCGCAAGCCTGGATGGCTCTTGTGCCTCTGGAGCCGGCACTGCATCCACGACTCTCGCGGGGCCTTGTTCGGACACCTCCTCTCCTGTCCTCAGGAGTGGAGGATTTTCCTCCCTGGGACTCACACGAGTCGCAGGGGGAAGCTCTTCTCCCTGAATAAGCGTTAATTCAATAAATGAGTGTACAGAGGGAATTGAGAAAATAAGACCATGAAGAAATCTTACCATGGTGACCCCTTCGGTCAGGGAAGGAGAAGCAACAGACCCTAAAGCTTCGGGGGCTTCAAGGGCAGGGATTTCGCCCGCAACCCCGGGACTTTCAGTAGCTGCGAGGTCCGCTGCAGCTTCTTCTATTTCTGCGGGTCGAACTGGAGCGTCACCGGATGGAGAGCTCGCCATCTTCCTCCTCCGGCGGATTAGGGGGACATCATCTTCCTCCTCCTCCTCGCTCCTCTCCTCCTCGCTCCTCTCCTCCTGTACGACGAAGAAGTGATTCCAATCTGCACCTGGAAAAATAGAAGGAACGTGATATCTTACCGCAGTCTTCTTTGCGGTAGGAGGAGCGCTCCGTGAAGACCCTTCCCCAAGAGCTTGCTTGGGTCTCTTGGGGGCAGGATTCCTCATCCTGGGCTTCGAGGAAATTTTCTTCACGTACTTCATCGTCGGCTTTCCCAGGGAACCGACGTTCTCGCTCGGGAATGTCGCCTCGGCGAATCTCCCCAAGAGCTATTTTGTTCCGACAAGTTTGTCAGCGCTGGGCATATATAAGACCTGCGAATAAGAGTCGAATGAAGGATGACATACCTTTCGGCGCTCCTGTTTGAGGTCGTCGCCGGCGTGAACTAAGCTCTGGGGGCGAGGCGATCCCGTGGGGCCCTCTACATTAGCATTGTAGGCCCTGAGGAGACAGTTTGTCCGCCTCTCGATCTTGGACGAGGGCAGGACTGTTCCCAAGTTAGACAATGTATTACAAAAGTAAGAGATTTCAGTGCCAAAGACAAGTACCTTCGTTGTAGTCCAAGGTGTTGTCTGCCATGGACTTGATCTCCCAAGCCGGATGAGCCCTTTCACGCAGGGGGCTCACCCGGTTCTTCACAAAGTCGCGGATGACGTCGCGAGCTATTAGTCCCTCTCGGACTAGGTGAAGAATGACCTCGACATGCTTCATGAACTCAGTGTTCATCGTCGGGAGAGAGTCCAACTCGCTCGGCTGCTCCGGCCGCGAGTTCTCGAACCACAACCCGCTCTCAGATGGTGGGGTGCAGTAGAACCACTTCTGGTGCCACCCGTGCACCGAATCTCGCAGGGGTGGGAAGGGATATTCCTTCTTCTCCCTTAGCCGAAAGTAGATACATCCGACGGCGTTGGCGCTCTTCGACCACGCCGAGTAATAAAAGCGCCAGAAAAGATCCACGCTGGGATACACTCCGACGAACGCCTCGCACAGATGCTGGAACACCGCCAGGATCAGCACTGCATTTGGGTGGAGATTGATCAGTTCCAACCCATAATGCTCGAGGACATCCTTCAGGAACCGACTCTCAGGGAATCGGAACCCGCAGCGCAAATATTCCTCAAAAACCACCAGTTCGCCCTCTCCGACCACTGGGGTTTCTTGGTCCTTCTCCACGGGCCGCCAGTTGATTAGCAGCCACGGAGGAAGGATCTCCTCCTTCTCCAATGCCAGCAGGCTCTCCTCAGAATGGTGGATGGATCTGCTCCAAGACGCCATTTCTTGTGAGGAATCGGAGGAAAAGTTGGCTACTTTGGGGAAGATGGAGGCTGAGAAGGACGAGGGTTTTGTGCGGCGGAAATGTTAAGGGTTTTTGGCTGTGTGGCTTCCTCAAGAAGCTACCTGCTCCTTTTATAGACTCGAGGAAGCGCACTAATGTGAGTAACGTTCCATTCAAACGTTCCACTGAGTATTTTATTCATTTCCCATAATAGATACTATCTCTGGCAGACCCATTAAAGTGTTCCTGGTATTGGATCTGAAATAAAAAGGACTTCTTTATTTCGAGATTTGGAGATACAAAATCTTGATAAGTTTTCAAGGGTTTTCGAAGGACATCTTCCTTCATGTGCCTTGAAAATTTTCACGAAAATACCCTATGACCAAGTTTTTGGACGTACGGATATGTTTGATCAGATTGCGGTATGGTCATAACCATGCCCTCGACTAGGCTCCGATTATAATCGAAGTGACGGTCTGATCGAGTTTCAATTCTGGTCGCAGTAATCTTTCAAAGTTGAACTTCGGTTCTAACCGCGGCTTCAGGTCTAATCGCGGTATCAGTGCTGGTCGCGGTACTTTTAAGAAAGCGTGATTCTGGTCGCAGAACTGAAGTTTGCCTGTGTATGAATAGTCGTAAAAACATTACTTATGGCCATGTTTTCGCACAGAGAATGTAAAGAATATTCATATAAAGAAAAAGATTTTATTTCTTGCATTCTTTACATACAAAAGGGATACCGGCGACCAGAGCGTCGACCTGATCCGAAAGAAGTTTGCAGAGTTCTCCTAGGGACATGTTGTTGTCAGTAGGATCTACACTGACAACCCCCAGAGAACTAGCAACTAATCTAAGCCTATCTACATCGTCCCTAACAAGAGACGCACTACTATTCCTAATCAAGTCGGAGAGTTCCCACTGTTGCTGAGCGTGGTCCCTCTCTCGATGGAACTGGTGCGCCTCTTCACGGGATTTTTCAAAACATTCTGCCAAGTGCAGAATCGCCGAAGACATCTCTTCGGTCTTCTTCTCCAGGGCCTCTTTTTCCCCTTGGAGAGTTTGTCCGAGGGAAGGAGGTAGAATCTCAGCAGGCTGGTCGCTGGGGGCTCAAACAATTTTCGTCTCCTACATTTGTAGATGTTAGTTTTCTTTAACTATAACAGACGAGCAAAGGGGGACAAAAGTGATTACCAATCCTAGCAAGCGACAGGTTGGCATATGCATCCTGGAAAGTAGATCATCCGATAAAAGCAGATGATCACTGGATGGTGGAAGTGAAACCTTCCCACCATAAGATTGCTTCCCCAACACAAATTGAAGATCTTCTGGTCGGATAGTCACCGCTTGCCGACCAGAAAATCGATCATCCAAACAAAAATGGGGAGCATTGGGATGAAATGGAGAAAACTGAGAAGAACATCCCTCCAAAGGTGGGGATGAAAGTTCAATCTGCCTAGGTGCATGAGGAACAGAAGGAAGAAAGAACGACGTTGCCTCTTCTACCTTTGCTCTGCTGGAGAATCCCTCGTCAACCTTGGGTTTCTTCCTTGAAGGAGATGGATCTTCAGGCATCTGAGGCCCTTGTTTGAAAACTTCCTCTTCATCGCTCTCAATCTCGATGATGTTCTGATCTGCCATCGGGGAGTGGATGAAGAGAAGGATGAAGGTAGCTTTGGAAGAAACTTAGCCGTGAAAAAGATTTTGTGGAGCTTTGTAATTTGGAGGCTTCGGTATTTATAGCCGCCAAGGTGACGGTTCACATTCTGAACGCCTCGAGTTTTTAAAAGCATTTACAATTTCACCTCGGGTTAAAAAAACGTTTCAACACGCCATCATTACCCATCACATAATACCCAGAGCCCGTCTCGGGGAACCAACCGTCCTACTTAGTGCGCCACTAAGTGGAGGATTTGAAGCGTCGGGTTAAAAATTCGATGCATGTCTTTAAATTCGAAATAAACACATCCCTTCGTTTTCTTCGAATTTGGGGGCTAGCTGACGAGGATTGACACCCAAGCCAGTTCAAATAAGTGCACAACTGGTTCAAGATAGATTCGAGCCAGACATGTGCCTGGCGGTGCGAACTCAAGTCATTCCGAGAAGCATCAGCCCAAGGTCGCAGGCTGTGCGCGATCAGATCCCAGTCTTTATGCGATCAGACTGCAGCTAGTGCGTGGTCAGGAGTCCGTATGTTGTGCGCGGACAGAATGATGAGCGCAGATGCGGGGGTCCCGATCTTCTGGTGAGACGAAGGATAATTTCGGTAGGTGTCGGGAGACCTAAACGATCCGGCATCCAACCACGCGAGTAACTGGAAATCCCGGCGATCGCTAAACCACCACGACGATTGTTATCGACCGAACCAGAGGCGCGATCGACCTGTCCACGAAGGACGGTTCCTGCAGGCAACCGAAGAACGAGCAAGAACACAAGATAAGCAATCTCAATTGCGAATATAGATTAAGAATAATGGGGTTCAGAAACTTGGTCTTGTTGGTCTAGCCGACACAAGAAGAACAAGGTGATATCTCACACAACAGTGACGAAATCAACTAAACAAAACCCAACTAAGACGAAGCAGAGCGGGGAGCATATATAGGGCGGCGGCCAGAGGAGGGGCGGCACCCAAACAGGTGCCCACGCGCGCGCAACGCTAACCCTAGGGATACACGGGCCTTGGGCCCAAAAATACAGCGACGCAGCGCCGGCCCAATTCTGTTCATGTTCGTATTCTGATGATTCCCATTGCTGTAGATGGAATTTAGAGGCGTGGCCGGATCCGTTGGAAATTTTATCTCGTAAGCTTTCCGTAGAGTCCTTATTTGCCTCATTTGGACGTCGTATGTGATCTGGGCGTCCGTTTGAAGGTGCACTGGTCCTGGATGGCCGAACCGGACTCGGCAGCGACTTCGACGTCCTCTCGACTTGGGCCCAGTGGTCGGGGACTTCTTGGAACTTGGACATAACTTGCTGATCCTCCGTTGATGAAGACTTGAATGGCATAGCATGAGGGTTCATGCCGTCTTGTCGCTTTCCTACTCCATCAGCCGACGTCGTGGACGTAGTAACAGCAAGCTCGTTGATGACAGCAAGCTCGTCAGTGGTGTCCTCATCATCCCCTCTTTCTTGAATTTGAGTCGTCCTCGACTCGAACATATTGTCCTGAAAAAGATTAGGAGCAACAGGGGGCAAAGCAATAGACAAATCCTTTAAATCATTGCATGGTTCTTTAGCTAACTCATCAGCTACACAATCCTTTGTAGCTAAAAGAACAGAACCTTTCAATTTAATTCCAGAATTCTTTTCACCAGATTCTTTCTTTTGTGTTACACTGGGTTTATCCTTGACACCATTTTTATTTTGGGATTGACAATTTGCTTTTGCTAACTCGGCCGGTGTCATAGGTTGTAGCACATATTTCTTTCTCTTAAACACAAATTTGTATTCATTAGACCTACCATGGTGAACAGCATCTACATCATATATCCAAGGTCTACCCAACAAAATAGAACAAACATCCATGGGCGCAACATCACAGTCTATATAATCACGATAAGTACCAAGGGAGATATGAATTCGAACAGTTTTAGTTACCTTGAGCTTACCGCATGAGTTAAACCATTCAATGCAATAAGGATGTGGATGCGGGTGTGTGGCCAAGCCAAGCTTCTCGACCATGTCAACACTTGCGAAGTTGTTGCAACTTCCTCCGTCGATGATAACGGGCACTGCATGCTCGTTGACGACCATCCTGGTTTGAAACAGATTATGCCGCTGGCTTTCTTGTGACCGTTCTGGTTTTGCAGTCAATACACGGGTCACAACAAGTGTTGGGTAACCTTCTGTGGTCGAAGCATTGAACACTTCTCCTTCGGAATCCTCGGTACCTGCGTGGTTAGCGGCAACTAAAGCAAGATCATCCTCATGTTCACTAGCAGAAGAGTACTCACCATCCTCATGAATAATGAGAGCATGTTGACTAGGACAATCACGCTTCGTATGTCCAAATACCTTGCAACGGAAACATTGCATGTCGCGAGTACGGCCTGTTGATGCGACAGAAGAAGCACTTTTGGCGGGGGTTTGCACCGCAGAATCCTTGCTCACACTTGTAGCTCGTGTCGGAGGGGTAGAAGGAACAACAGGTGGAGACGCTTGATGAAGTGTAGACGATGGAACCTTTGCAGCCTCATGGTTCGGTTTTGACGAACCAAAACTTCCTCGTGTCCGAGTTTGTCGTCCCTGTACTTCCCTTTCAGCTTTGCAAGTAAGATGGAACAAACGAGTGATAGAATTGTACTCCTTATAATCAAGTATATCCTGAATCTTACGGTTTAACCCACCCAAGAATCTAGCCATTTTTGCATCCTCATTCTCTTGTAAACCACAACGCAACATACCAATTTGTAGTTCCTGATAATACTCCTCAACTGAATTGCTATTTTGATTTAAACGTTGCAACCTATTAAGCAAATCTCTCTCATAATAAGAAGGAACAAATCTAGATCGCATGGCACGTTTTAAAGCTTGCCAGGTTGTAGGTTCATTTCCTCTTCTACAAATTTCATGCCACCAAATAGATGCAAAATCAATGAATTCACTAACAGCAACCTTAACTTGTTTTTTAGGGGAAACATCAAAGCATGAAAATTTTTGATCTACCAATAATTCCCAGTCAAGGTAAGCGTCAGGATCATATCTACCAGCATAAGGAGGTATTGACAATTTAACTTTTACTAATGATTCATCACGTACCTCACGATTACCTTGACGATTTCTTGCCATACCTTGCCGATTGTGGCGGAGTCGTCGATGATCTCGATCGTTGTTCACGTCAAATCCGTCATCTGCCTCGGAATCAGCAACGTATTCGTTCTCAGCTTGTTCAACCTCATCAGCCCAAGAGCAGTGGTCGGCAGGGGCTGCAGGAGGCACAGGGGCAGCAGGGGGTACAGGAGGCACACGGGCAGCAGGGGCAGGTGCTCTCCTTTCCATGTTATCCATCCTCGTGACACTAGTACAGAAATGCAGTCTACTAACCCCTATCTTCTATCGGTTATTAGCGAAACAGCACAAAACCGATAGAAAATGTGCCTCGCGGTCAAAAAAGCCCGACGGATGTATTTTCCCTATCGGTTTCTAAGAAACTTACCGATAGAATAAATAGTATGATTTACTCTAGCGGTGATGAACATATTTGCCGTTAGAAGAGATGCATAAGTACTGACGGAAGAATGTTGTGCGCCGATAGGATTGGTCGACTTCAACAACTAGACTTATTCTATCGCTACTGTATGAATATACCGACAGAATATATTAAAAATTCCTATCGGCAATATGTAGTTCGCCGATAGAATAGTTGACCTTCTACAAATATTTTTATTCTATCGGTAATGGATTCTTTTACCGTTAGAATATATAGAAAATTGCTTAGAACTGTTCGTCTTCTAATAGTTTTATTCTATCGGTAATGCATGTTTATACCGGTAGAATATTGCACAAAATATCTTAGAACTGTTGGCCTTCTACAACTAGTAATATTCTATCGGTAGTGTACGTACAGACCGATAGAGTATGTACAAAAATTCCTATCGGTAATATTTATTGTGCCGATAGAACCATTCGGCTTCTACAGATGTTTTTATTACTAACGGTATTCTGTTTTCTTACCGATAGAAAATATATAATTGTATAAATACACGGGTATGTCTCTTTTATTCTCACAGTTCATCTGGGCTCGTAGTCCTAACCCGTAAGCTCCATGGACGGCCGGCGCACCTCTACAGGGGACCGCTGCACCTCCGCACCTCCATCGACGCCCTCTAGACGTCGGCATCCCAAGGAAGGTACGTAAAATTTCTGCAATATTGTTAGATTATTCTAATCCGATTATGGCAATAATTCTGCTTTTTTTGTATCCTTCATTTTGATGTGTCTTCTTTTCAATATGATTATGATCTGTTCAGGTCCTTGGATGATGCTCGTGAGGGGCAACGTATTTCACGGTTCTTCATCGCAGTACGCTGCCTACGTTGGCTTGTTGGCGAAAGAAATGGTGAAGATCACCGTCGAGAGCTGGAAGGACGTGAAGGGCGAGATCTTGGTTGGCTCGGTCGAGAAGATGCTTAAGCCCGGCGTGTTTCTCAAATCAGGACCTATAGAAAGCATCTTACATGTTTTTGCATGCACCAGCTTGTGGCCAGATGCTTACCTGCTTGGAGAAGAAGAATTGTTGTTATTTGCACAACCATTCTACACCATCACTACACAGAACAACATCTTGGAAGGTAGGTTCTTTTTGTTAATGGAGTTGAGTTGAGTTGAGTTGAGTTGATTGAGTTTGAGTCCGAGGAAATCACCATTACGTACAAATGTATGTCGACGGCAGTTCCAGCTCCTCGGGCGTCTTCGAACTGAACTCCTATGGTTAAGTCCAATGTGGTTCAGACATTTGCTGTTTTGGATGAATGGATTTGTGATGTATCAGGTCTAACTTGTAGTCGGTAGTTGCATTGTGGCAACCTGCAAAGGTTCCCTTTTATGTAAAATGCATGTATGGGCCACTGGGTCCTCGTCGTGATCTGTTGTTAATTTCAGACGTGGCTTTTGTAATATACATCGAATGTGTGAATTGTTGTATTTGTATATTGTTGTATATTTGTGTATCATGTATTGCTAATTGGGACATGAACTTGAATGTGCAGGGAGCATTTGTGTATTTAATTGTATTGGTAGGTAGGTGTGTATTTGTACTGCTGTTTCAGACATGCACTTCAATTTGTGAACTGGCATGTGTATGTTTGTACCTGAATTTGTATTGGTGAACTGGCATGTGTATGTTTGTACCTGAATTTGTGAACTGGCATCTGTAATTTCTTTGGCAAGATGAAGTCCCAACTACCTACGAAAAGTATTTTTGTGTCTCCTAGTTAATCCACAAATTAGCATTTCTTGAAATATATTGCTTTATCTTCTAGTTAAGATCCGTTTGATGTAAGATCTGTTTGATGTTACATTGATATGATTCCTTGAATGTGAGAAATGGCATGTGCATGTTTGTCCCAGTTTGGTAACAGTACCTCCTCTAACGGTAAGTACACATATTTACCGATAGGAAAACATATATATTTGTTCAGTCATGCATATTCTAACGGTAAATACACATATTTACCGATAGGAAGCACATATATTTGTTCAGTCACGCATATTCTAACGGAAATGCACATATTTACTGATAGAAAAATACATATATTTGTTCAGTCATGCATATTCTAACGGTAAATACACATATTTACCGATAGGAAACACATATATTTGTTTAGTCATGCATATTCTAACGGTAAATGCACATATTTACCGATAGAAAAATACATATATTTGTTCAGTCATGCATATTCTAACGGTAAATACACATATTTACCGATAGGAAGCACATATATTTGTTTAGTCATGCATATTCTAACGGTAAATGCACATATTTACCGATAGAAAAATACATATATTTGTTCAGTCATGCATATTCTAACGGTAAGTACACATATTTACCGATAGAAAAACTCATGTGCGTGCTGTGTCACGCATGTCTAACGGTAAGTATACATATTTACCGATAGGAAAACACATATATTTGCTCAGTAATGTATATTCTCTAACGGTATGTGTGTGTTTTTACCGATAGAATATGTGAACGACAAATTACCTAAGTTAGTCTGACGGTTATTTCATGTATTTACCGTTAGAAAAATGTCCATTATAAGGAAAACCCCAGTCGACCATTGCTGAGCTGCTCTTTAATTTGTTCTGTTGCACTCTGTGTCCCTCTGTTTGTGACGAAAGTTCCAGCTACACTGCTAGGGTGATCAGCGCAGGCTGGAGGGAAGTTGATTGCGCCCCTCTCTTTAAGGTATGCTTAATCGTCGACACTTATCTCTCTCTCCCTCTAGATCTCCCTTCCTCTCTACTTGCAAGCTAGCTGTATTGTGTAGTTCCAAGTTTGTAGCTCTAAGCTTGGGAGCTTGGTAGCTGGAAATGCGTCATGTTTTAGGAGCTAACTAGCTTGTATTGTGTAGTTAGCTAGGTTAATTAGTGTTAATTTCGTCAGGCTAGGGTTCAACACATGTATCTGTTGTAAGAGGCTGTACATGTACATATACATAACTTAATCGGGCAGGTTTCATGCATGGCTTACTCGTTAAATTTTGTTAATTGTAGATGGACAGGAAATATTGGATGTATGGAATAAAACGTACTACTCTTGAATATTTGGATGGTGTGAATGAGTTTATTAAATTTGCTGAGCAACAAAAGGAGAGGAAGGGAGAGAAAAATATGCTCTGTCCTTGTACAGATTGTATGAACTTGAAGAGGTTTAGCAACTCTGATCAAATTAAGAGTCATTTGATTCGTCATGGTTTTAACGCGCGATACACCCGTTGGATATGGCATGGCGAAGATCTTGAGGAAACAAGCACCACTACTACCAATCAGCACGACTCGGATGTGGATTGCAATAATATCGATGATCATCCCAATTTTGGTAATGTTAATTCCGATGTGCATGTAGATGATGATGATGACAATCTAGATGAGATGTTACGTGATGTAGAGGAAGATTACAACGAAAATGACTTCTGTGAATTTGAGAAACTGATTGCTGACTCTGAGAAGCCTCTGTTCCCTGGATGTGCAACATTTACAAAACTGTCTTCTGTGCTGAGATTATATAACTTGACGGCAGGAAACGGTTGGAGTGATAAGAGTTTCACGGCACTATTAGATCTTCTAGCGGACATGCTTCCAGAGGGAAATGAGTTGCCAAGATCTACTTACCAAGCCAAAAAACTGTTGTGTCCGTTGGGAATGGAAATCGAAAGAATACACGCATGCCCAAATGATTGTGTGTTGTACCGTAACGAGTACTCCAGTTTGCATGTTTGTCCAAGATGCGGCGCATCGAGGTATACGCGTAGGGACCGGATTGACAGTGAACGTCACGAGGTAAGGAAAGGGCCCCCGGCAAAAACTGTGTGGTACTTGCCTGTGATACCTAGATTGAAGCGGCTGTTTGCAAATCCGAAAGTCGCGAAGCACTTGCGTTGGCATGCTGAAGCCCGGAAACAAGATGGAAAACTGAGACACCCAGCTGATTCTATTCAATGGAGAAACATCAACAGAACATTTGCTGAGTTCGGTGGCGAACTTAGGAATGTAAGGTTCGGGCTGAGTACAGATGGTATGAACCCACATGGTAATATGAGCAGCCGGCACAGCACTTGGCCGGTTCTTTTATGCATCTACAATCTTCCTCCTTAGTTATGCATGAAGCGCAAGTACATCATGATGGCGTTACTAATCTCAGGACCCAGACAACCCGGAAATGATATTGACATGTTTCTAGCACCTTTAATCGAGGACTTACAGAAATTGTGGAGCGAGGGTGTGCAGGTGTGGGATGCATACAAGAAAGAGAATTTCATCTTGCGGGCCCTGATATTTTGCACCATAAATGATTTTCCTGCCTACGGCAATTTGTCGGGGTATAGTACGAAAGGAGCCAAGGCTTGCCCTATTTGCCTAGATGAAACTGAGAGCATCTGGCTGCGAAACTGCCGGAAAACAGTGTACATGGGTCACCGCAGGTTTCTTCCGGTGCATCACACGTACTGTAAGAAAAGGAAATCATTTAACGGGAAGCCTGAGAAGGGATCAGCTCCAGTGTTTCTGACCGGTAAGGAGATTTACTCACGCGTGAACGACATCAAAGTTGAGTTCGGTAAGCATTCTAAACCTCAAGAAAAAAATGTTTGGAAGAAGAGATCAATTCTCTGGGATCTACCGTACTGGGAGCACTTACAAGTTCGACATTGCATTGACGTCATGCATGTAGAGAAAAATGTCTGTGACAGTTTGATTGGTTTGTTGTTGAACATTTCGGGAAAGACAAAGGATGGTGTGAAAGCTCGTCGTGACATGGTGGAAATGGGGATAAGGACTGAGCTTGCACCTTTAGAGAATGGAAAGCGTACATACCTCCCCCCGGCCTGCTACACGTTGTCCAAGAGCGAAAAAACAGAACTCTGTCGGTGCCTGCACAGTGTTAAAGTTCCATGTGGGTACTCCGCGAACTTGAAAAAACTTGTGTCTATGAAGGACCTAAGACTGGTTGGCATGAAGTCCCACGACTGTCATGTCTTGATGTCACAGATGCTTCCCATTGCTATCAGAGGCATTCTCCCAGTTAAAGTCAGAGAGACAATCACAAACCTATGTTATTTCTTCAACGCAATATCTTGCAAGGTAAGTACGTGCACTCGTACTATAAGTTCACTACCTCCATTTGTGGAGCTTAATTAGAAGATTTTTCTGATATGAATATTTGGCGCAACTGTGTCCTCGTAGGTAATTGATCCCGATGGACTGGACGCTTTGCAACGCGACGTGGTTACAACTCTTTGTCAGCTCGAGATGTATTTCCCTCCATCCTTTTTTGATGTTATGGTCCATCTGATTGTTCACCTTATCAGAGAAATTAAGTTTTGTGGACCTGTGTGCCTGCGCTACATGTATCCATTTGAGAGATTTATGGGTGTATTGAAGGGATACGTAAGGACTCGTCGTCGACCCGAGGGGAGTATCATGGAAGGTTATGCCGCCGAGGAGGTGATTGAATTTTGCACAGATTATATGGCCGGGGTTGACCCAATTGGTGTTCCTAGGTCCCGACACGAGGGTAGGCTTGAGGGAATTGGAACGATTGGATTCAAAGCTATCGTCCCCGCTCGTGATGTGTACGCAAAATCACATTTTTGGGTCTTACAACACATGACGGAGGTCGAGCCATACATACACGAGCACAAGGTAATGTTACGGTCACAGAATCCTTCGAAGTCAGACGTTTGGGTAAGCAGAGAACATAACAGGAAATTTGCTGAGTGGATGCAAGAAAGAGTCACGCGAGCTGCCGAGGGCTCCGTAAGTGAAACTGTGAGATGGTTGGCTAGAGGCCCAAGATTCACTGTAGGGACTTGGCAGGGGTACGACATCAATGGGTATTCATTTTACACAAGAGCTCAAGACGCCAGGAGTAGCACGCAATGTAGCGGAGTGACACTGTTTGCTATTTCCGAGGATGCCAGGTCAGTAAGGGCGCTGAACTCATATTACGGTGTTATTGACGAAATCTGGGAGCTCGATTACGGATTACTTAAGATTCCCCTGTTTCGATGCCAATGGGTCGAAATCCCTCGAGGTGTTCAAGTTGACAGTTACGGGTTTACTCTCGTCGATCTTGGTAGAGTCGGACACCAAGACGATCCATTCATACTTGCAAAGCAAGCCACACAGGTATTCTACATCGTTGACCCGGCCAATCCAAACTTGCATGTTGTCCTCCACAGCAAGAGACGTATTGTTGGGGTCGAAGATGTTGTCGACGAAGAGGAGTATAACCAATTCGATGAAATACCTCCATTTTTAGAGGACATTCAATCTATCCGTACTGAAGATATCGACGAAACAACATATCTGCGAGATGACCACGAAGAAGGATTATGGGTTGAGAACCATTGATGATTAATTTCTATTTCAGGGATAAATGCCAAGCAAACAGCCCACAAGTTCTGCAGCAAGGTGAGGAACTTATCATTAATACATCAGGTAGTACATTTTTCTTTAGAATTTAATGATAAGCTAGTTCACAGCATTAATACATCTCAATTTTACTCCACAGCATGAGTTCTAACATGTACAGTACCTTTATCCCGTAAATATTTAATTCTTCCCTTCAAATAGCACTTGCAAAAATCTCATCGCAGCCTCTTCAAATTAAGTTCAGCAAAAATCCCTTTTTTCTGACGGTATTTTGTTATTTATACCGATAGAGAAGGACATCTTCTCTCAGGCACTTCAAAACGTTTTCTATCGGTATCGTTCTATTTTACCGTTAGAATAAATTCGTTTGTCTCACGGTATTTGTTGTCTGACGGTTTTTTCCTGTTTTTACCGATAGAAGAAGACTCTGCCGCTTTGAATTCTCAAACGTGTCGCCATGCGTCGCCTTGGAAACTCTATAAGTACCTCGCCATGCGTCGCGGTATTTTGTTGTTTTTCTAATTCTCGAACGGTTGGACTCCTCATCTTCTCTTTCACAATGGCAACCTCCATGGGATCGTCATCCACGGCCTCCCCGGTAAGAACTCTAAATCTCCTCGGTTTACCCCTGTATTGTTAATCCATGTTCAGTTCATTCTTGACCTGTTGATTTGCACAGGGAATGGTAGCCGTGGAAGACACTGCCAAAGTGAAGGCTGACCTGAGGGCCCTCCAGGAGGAGCACAAGCTCCTTACAGACAAGCACACTCAGCTACGGCTTGACCTTGACGATCTCTTCCAGCGCATTAAGCGCATGAAGACGGATGGTGACAATGCTAGGGCGAGGACGAGGCGTCTTCGCGAGGAGAAGAAAGCCGCGGATATGACCATCGCTGGCTGCGGTTTGACTATGAAGGATACCATAGCGAAGCTGAGGGAGGTCGCAGGCCTTCTTGACGCGGTAGTAGTTGATCCTAGGGACAACTTGTCGCTAGAGGAGTCCTGCGTCCTGGCTGCAAGTCTAACTAACTCTATTCTACATGCAGCCAGGGCTAAGACCACCCCTTGACCTAGCATTTTGGGTTTTATTTTTTTTTGTAAGTGATAAAACAACAATGAATGAACAATTTCTTTTTATGTCAATTTTCCAATTTTCCGGCTATCTTCCCTCTTTCTTTAACATTCTGCAGCTTTCAACCACGGTCTGTTTGATGTTAAATTGTGTACCTTTTCATTACTCTGACGGTATTTTGTTGTTTTTACCGATAGAAAAAGGGCACACAAATCTCAAGCACGTAATCAAAAAAATTATCTGGGGAAAATTGGGCTCACGGGATTTTTTTGTTTATACCGATAGAAAAGGGCGCCTTTTCATTACTCTCACGGTATTTTGTTGTTTTTACCGATAGAAAAATGGCCCAATCTCAAGCACTTTAAAAAAATTTTCTGTGGAAAATTGGTCTCACGGGATTTTATTGTTTATACCGATAGAAAAATGCATCCACTAATTCGAATATTTTTCCGGGAAATTTACTTTTTCTATCGGTATTATTTTGTTGTTTCGATAGAAAATTACATAAGTCTATCGGTATCATTTTGTTATACCGATAGAAAAGTTCGTCCGCTACTTTATTACTCGTACACCGCCCTTTAGTTTCCCTCCACTCGAACAGTTCCACCTTAGAGCACTGCGTCTCTTCGAGAGCGAAGAAAACCCCAACCTCCGCCGTGAGCACTCACTTCCTCTCTCCCACACGACGATCGCCGGCTGGACACTGGTTCGTCACTGCCACCGGTTCTTATTTTCGTCCTTCGCCCGCCGCTGCTGCGTTCTACACCGCCTCTCCATCACCAGAACTTATCGCCGCCGTAAATACCCTAATTCGTCGTTCTATTTCCAGCATCTTCTTTATTTGATCCTAGTGTTTTGCACGTACTAATTCTTCAAGTTTTGCAATTACACTAGGGTTCCCTATTGTGTTGGCTTATGTACATTCCGCAGGCAATGTTGATTTTAATTAGGGTTTACATAATATGTTCCAGTGCTATAATGAACCTGTTTTGAGATTTTAACTTCTCTATACTGCTGTATGTGTGATCAATTGTATCCAACTGCCATGTAATGCAGATTATATGTTGGAGGTGTTCTTACACATATTCTATCGGCAGCTCATGTGTTTACCGATAGAAAATTTTTCTGCACAAGTAGTAAAACTTAATTTGGATCTGGAAGGACATGAGCCATGCAATGTACTAGTTTGGTTGGGAATTTTTACTCACTTCGTATGAATATATGGCAATGTGGATGGGTCTTCGATGTATATGTTTCAAATGCCTATATACATGACTTTTCCCAACCTAATAGCTATGAAGTCCTGATGACTCACATACAGGCTAGGCTAAAGATTATGCACAGTGGCACTTAGATGCTTGTGTGCATATTTACGTGTGAAATAATAATGCTGGCCCATGAATATTAGTGTAGCAAATCATCGAGAATGTTATGTGATGACAGTGAATGGTGGCTTGTCAACAAAATTCCATATGTAGAGAACATTGTTATGTTCTATCGGTATCTCACGTGTTTGCCGATAGAAAAATTGTCTTGTGTGGAGGTAATTGTTATGGTCTATCGGCAGCTCATGTGTTTACCGATAGAAAATATTTCTGAAGAGTTTAGTAAGTAATTTATGCATGTCTTTCTTTTTGTATTATTTTCCCTTTTGCCGCCCTAGTTAGTCTCCAGTCCTGGGCTGAGTTATGGAACTCCAAGGCGAATTAATTGCCATATATATGGTTTGTTGAAGGTTTTGTAGGGGAAGACATGTCGTCGTCTTCATCGGATGGTACTAGTGGTTCGACTAGGGCCAACCCCATCGTAACTACTGAAGATGGGGCTGTTACATCCCAGCGCAAGAGGGTGGGGCAAGGCGCGACGACGTTGGGGCGTTTGGCCAAACGCACTGATCTTTCTTGTGAGTTCAACCAATTTGGGAGGCCGATTGGAAAGAATGCTGGGAGGTACGCGGCCTACGTTGGGCTGTTGGCGAAAGAAAGGGTGAAGATCACCGTCCAGAGCTGGAAGGACGTGACGGCGGACAAGAGGGATAGGTTGTGGGCGGAAGTGAAGGTTAAATGAACTGAAATCGCTGAACTCTTTCGTAATCACGTTCTCTTGGCATATACTAAAGTTTAACTAACTCGTGATTAATTGTATGCATTTTTCGGAAACAGGCTAAGTGGAACATCCCCGACGATACACCTAGGACTGCCTGCTTGAAGGACATGAACAGAACATGGAAAACCTTTAAGAGCTGGCTCGTCAGTAACTTCCTAGCTGCGGGGAAATCTCCTTGCGAGAAGTACCCCTTCATATCAGAGGAGGTATGAGAGGAATTCACCAAGCAGAAGGGGACTGAGGAGTTCAAGGCCCTTAGCGAGAAGAATAGGGCGATCCAGAAGAGGAACGACCACCCGCATCGGCTTGGATCCCGGGGCTATGCGGGGAAGGAGGAACAGTGGAAGAAGGAAGACGAACTAAATCCTGTCATCGACACCCCTGAGTTGCCGCTCTCCGAGATCCGGGATGAGAGGTGCAAGCGATGGTGGAGGGGGAGGGGGTCCGTGTCGTCCACGGGGTCTGTGCAGTTCGCAACCCCTGGGGACGCCGACGTTGTGAGGCGAATGGTAAGTTGGCTAACCTCGTAAACTGTGTGCGCACAAGTGTATATAAGGCAATTTGTCTCACAAGGTACCTTCAAATGTAACAGATCTCTTTTGAGAAGGAGGCAGCGGAGGGATTGTTTACCCCGCAGAGGGAGAACGACATCCTCACCCGGGCTCTAGGAAATAAGGAGCATCCCGGGCGGACACGGGCCGTGGGAGCCATTGTGTCGTGGAAGGCCGGTTTCGTAGATCCGGCTCCACCGAGGAAGAAGGCCCGCACCTGGAAGGAAAAGGAAGCTGACCTCTCCGATAAGATACGGGCTGAGGTACGGGAGGAGATACGGGCGGAGATGCGGGCTGAGATACGGGCTGAGGTACAGTCTGAGGTGCAGACCGAGGTCGCACAAATGAGGGAAGAGTTTGCACAGTTGAGACAAGCATTGCTGGCCAAGAGTGCAGATGCGGATCCCCAGGACGACGGTACCCCGCGGGGTCGGATAAGCAGTTGCGCTTCGAAGGTACTCGCGGATCCAGTGGATCTACTTGAGGTACTGCAAGCCTTCATCTGTGCACTTAAGTTGATGCAAGCCTTCATCTGTGCACTTAATTGTTACAAATTTGCAGGGGCCGGAGGGCTGCATCCTACAGAATCACGTAGGCGCCGGGCAGGAAGTGGTTGGACACGGCTTCGTATATCCGTCTGGGCCGGATGTCCGGGTCCACTGTGTACCTCTGCGGTTGGGTTTTGCAAAGGTACAGGTGGACATGGCCATGCCGAGCTACAACGATTCTCCGTTGCCAGTCCCAACAGAGGAACTGCAGACACTTGCTGAGGCAGTGGGCTCCTACGTACAGTGGCCCAAGAAGTGTCTTGTAATACAACCGGTAAATCCTACACATTTTAGATTACATCCTACTCAGTACACTCAACTTGCATAATCTAACATACGTGCTCATTAATTGAAGTGGCCTGCCGCGGGGCTACCAGGGGACTGCGCCCCCAGCTCGGGGCATGAGGGCCGATCTCGTGCGAACCTGGACACATCAAAGACGGCCTCGACCCCACCCAGCGCATCCACGCCTCCACCTCGGAAGAAAGCCGCCATCACCTCGCCCTTGCCTTCGAAGGTACGCGCTCAGTCCCCGGCAAAAGGCAAGGGCGGCAAAGGCAAGGGCAAAGGGCGACAGGGACTGCCGCGGACGTTCACGAACGCGCTCCCACTCCTGTCGGAGGCATCTTTGCGGAAATTGGATCGATCAACCAGAGACCTCCACGACTGGTACCTACATCGAGCTCGGCGCAGCCTGAACTTCTTAGTTCCCTACAGGCCTGGGCAGTTCCACCGTGAGCCCGGGACTATATCCGTGGCACACGAGGATCTGTTCGACCTCTACAACTGGCGGGAGCTCGATATGTCCATCATACGGACTGGAGTCCTGTGAGTTTGCTGATGCTATGTATTGCTGTTTTCTAACTCTGTTTGCTAACTCTGCATTAATGTTGCAGTTCATTTGAATACTGAGTAACTTTCTGTGAAATTAATATTAATCTCGTCCTTCGCATGCAGGTGCATGTACAGGCTAGCATCGGAGGCTGCGTGTGACAAGGTGGGTTTCCTCGACCCAGAGAAAATAAGCCTCACGATGCTAGAGCAGGACGCCGCGCACGCTGAGCAGTACATATCCAGCGCGCTGATGGCGCAGCAGGACAGGGACTTCATTCTGGTGCCGTACCACCAAAGGTTGTGCATTTCGTACTAATTTAACTCAATCTTGTATGTTACACCTGAGATGTACTTTGAGCTAGCGGTCCTCTTTTACGTACAATGCAGGGGCCACTGGATCCTCATCATGATCTGTCCGCCGAGGAACGAGGTGTACTACCTCGATTCGATGCGTGACAGATTATCGATGGAATATGTGCTCAAGGGGAATATGGAGGCGTAAGTAACTTATATGTTTGATTTATATTTTGACCTCACTAGCTAATGATAATACATTAACTGGCAATACTAACTGAAATGCAGGGCTTTTGATAAATATGTGTCCGCTGGAGGGAGGCATGCCGCACCGCAGGGCTCCGTACTAGCTTGGAAAGAATATGAGGTACTCACGAGACTTTTTGTTTATGCTTAATTAGTTTATGGAAACAATATATAGCTAACATGTATTCGCATATGCAATTATCTCAGTGCCATCAGCAGCCGCAATCGTGGGAATGCGGGTTTTATGTGCTGCGCTACATGTACGACCTAGTGCAGACAAACTTTTCCCGATTCCCCCAGGTAAGCATCGATAGCTAACTCAAATTTCAAAAATGGGTGTCACGTTCTAAATTAGGATCGAAGTTAGTTACTCAGTATGCACACATGCTTGCAGATCGCCATGTCGAAAGACTAATATGAAAATGCAAAGATTATATATCTTCGACAAATCTGGGCACAATATGTCATGGAGGAAGTAGCGCCCAACCATCCAGCATGACAATTTTCTCCTTTTTGTGTACTCTGCATAGACTGTTCATATACATGTGAATAAATATATATATGTGAATAAATGTCCACATTGGATTGCAATCTGTATTTGTCCATACATATGTGAATAAATGTGAATAACTGCCTAATGTGTCAATTTGTTCTGTGAATTTACCTTGCATCTGTACTGTATTGTGTATCCAATCTATACTGTATTGCATCTGTACTGTATATGTGAATGTACTGTATTGTGAATGCAAATAAAGTACTGTATATGTGAATGCTCTATCGGTAAATTCATCAACAACCGAGAGACTACTGTCCTTTTTTCTATCGGTACAATCAAAATTAACCGTTAGAAGAGTGTGACCTTTCCTGCCGGTGAACTCATACATATCCGATAGAGTACTAAACTTTTTTCTGTCGGTAATCTTGTAGTTAACCGTTAGAATAGTGGTACTTTCCAATCGCTATTGACGAGTTTTCTATCGGTAAACTTGTAAGATGCCGATAGAATAGTATGAGTTTTCCTATCGGTAAACTTATAATTAGCCGTTAGAATAGTGGTACTTTTCCAGCCGCTGACGACGAGTTTTCTATCGGTACACTCCTAATATGCCGATAGAATAGTATGATTTTTTCTGTCGGTAATCTTGTAGTTAACCGTTAGAATAGTGGTACTTTTCAATCCGCTAGCGACGAGTTTTCTATCGGTACACTCCTAATATGCCGATAGAGTACTAAGCTTTTTTCTGTCGGTAATCTTGTAGTTAACCGTTAGAATAGTGGTACTTTTCCAACTGCTGGACGTAAGAATACGACGGGTTTTCTATCGGTAAATTCATAATATGCCGATAGAATAGTGAACTTCTTCTGTCGGTTATTTACCGATAGAAAATGTGCAGTCTTGTTCTATCGTGTCTATCTCTATCGGTACAAAAACCGATAGTAGAAGGGTTTTTTTTACCGATAGAAGACTGCATTTCTGTACTAGTGTGACCAAGTCGGCCACTCTTCTCTCGAGACGCTCCATCCCATGAGTATTGTTATTCACCAGTTGAGTGATGTTATTGGCCATATCAGCCATGGCCTTTTGCTGGTCCTCCATGTACTTCGCGAACTTAGAGTGAAGCACACACTCATTATTACTTCCTCCTGACATGGTTAGTGCAAACAAAGAAAACACACAGAAATATATATACTATATGCTACTGTTGTGTGTGGGTGGCAACAACTCTCTCTCTAGCCTATCTTTTGCTCTTACCAGTTCTTACCACGCAAGCAGTAGGTACGAACGGCAACTGGACGGTGATAACTTGAACGCACAAGGTGGTAAAGCGATGGCTAGGATCCGTCCCTGCTTGGTTAGTAGATAGTGGAGCTTGGACAGGCTTATGTATGTAGCAAAGGATAAACAGTAATATAAAGTTGAATATTAGCCCAAAGTAGTGCAATTGCTAGAACTAGCCTAGTCTTAGACGTAGGTCAAGCTGGAATAAAAGGATGGTACAAAGGGCTAAGATCAGGGTAATGCACACTGAAATTGAACACAAAGCACAGAGAACTCCTTTGCCAATTTCCTTTTTTTTTCACAATTTTGCGCGGCTTTTTTCTATGCGCAGCCTCTTTTGATCAATTTTTTTTTTATTTTTGTATGATTTTTCTGATATGTTTTTTTCAACTTCAGCAACACAGAAATACAGACACAGAGCAGTCTCCCCTCAATTTGGAGGTAAGGAGTGGCCGATACAATTTTGGGGGGGGGGGGGGGGCGGTGCTCTGAAAACTGTGCTAAAAACTTCAAGGGCCGGATAGGTTGTCTTCCCGAGGGATTTTGGCAATTCTGATTTGACCAGAACAGAAGTAGTGAGTTTTGGTTGGATGCGTCTCATCGAGATCTTTCCAACGAGTGGTCGTGGACCCAAATCGGAGTTCGTATGAGAAAGTTATGGCTGTTTTACCGAAGGGTCTCCGGATCAGGGTTTGGGCAAATCGAGGCGACTCGACTTGAAACAAGGACAACTAAACCGATCTAGAACTCGACTGTCCAGCAATACGACGAACAGTGGGCGAAAACTCAACAATGTAAACAGTGAGAACAATTGCAAAGGCTAGACGTGGCTCGGACAATAGTAGATGCAAAAATTTTTTTTTTTTTGTGTGGCAATTTTTTGGACTCTAGGTATGAAATCAATCTACTAAATTAAAAACGAAGATTCTCACCAGACAACCGGATGCTCTGATACCACTTGATGAGCGCGGACGCGGGGGTCCCGATCTTCTGGTGAGACGAAGGATAATTTCGGTAGGTGTCGGGAGACCTAAACGATCCGGCATCCAACCACGAGAGTAACTGGAAATCCCGGCGATCGCTAAACCACCACGACGATTGTTATCGACCGAACCAGAGGCGCGATCGACCTGTCCACGAAGGACAGTTCCTGCAGGCAACCGAAGAACGAGCAAGAACACAAGATAAGCAATCTCAATTGCGAATATAGATTAAGAATAATGGGGTTCAGAAACTTGGTCTTGTTGGTCTAGCCGACACAAGAAGAACAAGGCGATATCTCACACAACCGTGACGAAATCAACTAAACAAAACCCAACTAAGACGAAGCACGGTGGGGAGCATATATAGGGCGGCGGCCAGAGGAGGGGCGGCACCCAAACAGGTGCCCACGCGCGCGCAACGCTAACCCTAGGGATACACGGGCCTTGGGCCCAAAAATACGGCGACGCAGCGCCGGCCCAATTCTGTTCGTGTTCGTATTCTGATGATTCCCATTGCTGTAGATGGAATTTAGAGGCGTGGCTGGATCCGTTGGAAATTTTATCTCGTAAGCTTTCCGTAGAGTCCTTATTTGCCTCATTTGGACGTCATATGTGATCTGGGCGTCCGTTTGAAGGTGCACTGGTCCTGGATGGCCGAACCGGACTCGGCAGCGACTTCGACGTCCTCTCGACTTGGGCCCGGTGGTCGGGGACTTCTTGGAACTTGGACATAACTTGCTGATCCTCCGTTGATGAAGACTTGAATGGCATAGCATGAGGGTTCATGCCGTCTTGTCGCTTTCCTACTCCATCAGCCGACGTCGTGGACGTAGTAACAGCAAGCTCGTTGATGACAGCAAGCTCGTCAGTGATGTCCTCATCACAGAAGGATAAAGATGTTGCGCGGTCAGAGCATTGTCGACCAGGGAACGTGGGATTAATATACTTCTATTACAGGAATATCCCAAGTATCCCGAAGATTCTTCCATGTGGGGGATCAACGGTCAGGAGGTTAATACGTGCAGTTATCCACGAATAACACATGTTAAACCTGCGTGGGAGTTAAGAGCGGTTCTACAAATCGCATCCAAGCAACCGTTTGATGCAGTTATGACTTGACGCCCTTTCAACCAGTATAAAAGGGCGGCATGGTGTATCAAACAGGAGGAGGATCATCATCTCTGATCAGAACAGGATACGACACATCTCAAAGACTCAAACAACTAAGACTACGGCCTAAATTAGATAGCTTCTATAAGCCTTCTGGGTTTCCTTTTGTACACTTACATAGGGAAAACCTTCACCTGTGAAGGACTTTTCCCATTACTTTGTAACTCTTCATCACATATAGTGAAATCTCAACAGGACGTAGGGCTTTTACTCCCACCATCGAGGGCCCGAACCTGTATAAACTTCTCTGTGCTTTAGCTCTCCATAATTCTACATACCTTCCCGAAGGGTCACCTTGAAAGGTCTCACTATTTATAAATTTTGCATAAGTTCGACTGAGAACCCCGAGTCCGAATCGTGGACAGTGCCTGTCCCATACCAGGCAAGTGGTTGGTACGTTTTTTATGCCGCATAGAGGCACAACACAAGGTTCTTGTCCTTATGAATTAATAGTGAGGAGACATTCACATTCCCTGGTGTGCACCGCACCCTCACCATACAAACCATCCTCACTATCAATCCTTAATTTCACATTTTCTTTCATAAAAGGGGTTTCAAATTCATTTCTCACATATTAGCCATTTCACACCCAACATGTACATTTAAATAAGAGTAGAGTTTAACCATAGCATCCTAGGGTGACAAGGTTGCATGATGATTCATTCTCAAAAAGGGGTTTCCACATGAGACTTGGGTCATATCTATTCACATGTTTCTAAACATAGTTTTTATCAAATACTCAGCATGTATATATCTTTAAAACAGTTAATCTACTTTATATCAAAATACTAGGTGAGACATGATCAAGGGTGGCGACTTGCCTTGCCAAGTTGGGTCTAAGAAATCTACTGGGTCTTCGAATGTTCCTTCCAAATCTTCCGCTCCTTGCTCTGCATTCGCACGAAAGCACACACAACACATACAAGACATAAGCATCCAGAAAATAGGCTTTATACAAAAATATATGTAAAATATAAACATGTATGCAAACGAGGGGATTTGGTCAGAGACAGAATAGCGGAGAAAAGAATATTAGGGTTAGGTTCACTGGACAAGACTGGAATGCGACGAAAGTCAAAGGCTTGGCATTCGGTTCACGAACAGACGTTGTTCGAAAAGGACACAAGAATGATTTGGGGCTTCTGGATGATCAAAACTGGTGCAAGAGGTGGCATTGTGTGCCAAATGCTGTGAGGGACCTAAATGACAAAGTGGACTTTTCAGAAAGGACCTAGAATTAACAGAAAATCACAACAAGGCTCAGGACACAGGAAATCGAATGCCACTGTACAGCGGTGAGCTGGGGCACATGCGTCTGGACAAATCACGCATGTGTTGCTTCGCCAAACATGTCAGGAGGTAGGCGGGATCAAAACAAAGTTGCTAGTGAAAGGAATTTGGCTGGGGTGGCTTATTGGCGACGAACGGCGAAGTTGAAACCTTCGGCCGCCTGAGACATGGATGAGCCACAGTGACAAAGAACTGGAGTGGATTGAACTTGAAATTGATGGAGGGGAAATACTCCTGGGGTGGTGCTGATTGTTATGGAGAAAGGAATTGAACAGAGATTAAGCGTGCGAGCTCGTCGGCGTTATCACCGGACTTGGAGAAGACGGTGAACGACGAACTGGCTCTACACAGCAATGCAGGTTAAAATTGTTGATCGAAGGATGCCGACTAGAGGGGGGGTGAATAGGCGGTTTTTAAATTTTTTTACTTTTAAACTAGTGATTAACAACCGAAATTGCAACAACAAATCTCCAAAGATATGAATGACAATTCAAGACAAATTTTACAATTTCTTAAGAATTAAGAACAACAATTCAATCTCTAAGAAAATAAAGCAAGTAATAGAAATAACCGAAGAGATCGAATTTTTCCCGAGGTCTCGAAAATTTGCCGATTTCCACTAATCCTCGTTGAAGCGCTCTTCGCTAGAGCTTATGCTTCAATTTCACTAGGGGTAGCCCTTCTCCTCTCCGGATAGGCGAGCTCCGAGCCTTTACAATCAATCATCGGGCCTCTCCGACACACACCGTCAATGGAGAGATCGCCGGACCTCCCGGATTGTCTAGGTGACAGCAATCACCAAGAGTAACAAGCCTAGCACCTTGTTTGATCAACCTCAAAGCTTGAAGAACAAATATGCAAATGCAATTGGCTTGAATTCAACTCCTCTCAATTAGCACTCAATGGTTTGCTAGGGTTTTGACTTGAAATGCAAGAGAATGAGTATGAGAGGCTTTGCAAGTTGCTACACAGGTGTTGAGAGCTGAAATTCGTGTGTATACAACATCTACAAACAGTGGGGTATTTATACTCTCAGCAAAACGGTCGTTTTCAAGAAAATTGGGCGAAAGTTGTACTGGCCGAACATTGTCCAGTCACTTCGGACATTGTCCGGTCAGTACAAAAAACTTGACCGTTACTCATGTGTATTTCGAGTGTCAGTAGCCGTTTGAACAAGTTTGTGAAGGCCGGACAAAACGTCCGGATAGATGCATTTGTCTCTGTTAACACCCCTGTTCAACAAAACATGTACACACCGGACAAATGTATATGTCTCTGTTGACACCCGAAATGAAACAATCCATCAAATGTATAGGCCGGACATATGGGATTTGTCCGGACAGAATGTCCGAACAAATACATATATCTCTATTAACACATGCATTTTCAATTACTCAGAAAATGTATTGGCCGGACATTGTCCGGTCACTTCGGACAATGTCCGGTGCATTTCAGACAAAAGCCTCCGGACAAATACATTTGTCTCAACTTAACGTGCCGTGAAAATTTGTATTGACCGGACATTGTCCGGTCACTTCGGACAATGTCCGGCCTACATCGGACAGATGCACCGGATAAATGTATATGTCTTTGTTTAAAGTTTTACAATGTTCAGAAGTTATTTGTATAGGCTGGACATTGTCCGGTCACTTCAGACATTGTCCGGCCAGTACAAAACGAAAACAGAAATGCTGAATTTTTACTCAATTTCGATTTAAGGATAAATGCATATGCAAATGTGCTTCTAAAGACTTCAAGACTTCAAGGTTGATCAAGATACTTGTGCTAAGACCCCTCTTAATAGTACGACCATCTAACCTAGAAAATTTCAAAAAGTAAAAACGCTAGGTTTAGATACTTGTACTTTTGTCAGGGTTTTCGTCGTTTTCGCTTCATGGAGTCTTGATAACCTTGCTTTGCTCTTTCTTGATGCTTTCTCCTCTGATTAACCTAAGTCTCACACGCAAAGGTTAGTCGCAAATCTTACGAGTGTCATTAATCACCAAAACCCTAATTAGGGCTCAAGATTCAACAATCTCCCCCTTTTTGGTGATTGATGACAACCGTTATGCATAAAACATATGGATATCAAAAATGAATATGAGCAAATAGTGCTCCCCTGAATCTTACATTCAAGCTCATGAACAAGTTGAACAAGTCCATAAAAAGATATATGAGTCCACATGTGTATGTCCAAATCCAAACAACAATTTCATTTCATAACATATCCATGTTCATACATTCATACATCATCCATACATCAATCCATAGCAAGCAATATATATTCATAGTATGACATAAACGACGACATAACCACAACATAACCACATATCCATAACAAACAACTCCATAACATAACTCTCCCCCTTTGTCATCAAACATCCATAAAGGGAGAAGACATATATACAAGTAGCATGGAACATATCGAATAACACAGATCTAGGATGGCGGAGGATGATCAGAAGAAGAATGATCGCGACGACGACACTGATACTGGCCTACGTCGAAGCGTCCCCGCAGCTCAGAGATGTCCTGACTCATAGAATCGATGCGAGGCTCGATGACGTTGAGGCGATGGTCAATGGAGCTCAATCTGGAGTCAACCTCATCGAAGCGAGTCTAATCTAGTCACTCCATGATCATCATGTATGGAGTCGAGACGCCAGGACTCTGAGAGATGGAGTAGGACTGAAGTGGAGAAGGAGCTCCCGTGACCGGAGACATGTGCTCATCTTCATGAGGTGGTGATCCAACTTGGTTCTCGTAGCGAATAAGGATCCCCAAACTCTTCATCCGGTAGTACTCCATAGAAGTGGGGTGAGATGCTCGATGCAGTCCAAAGTAGGTCAAAGTATGAGCTATGAAGGGTGCAAAGGGCAAGAGCCTCTTCGAGTCCATCTGAACCTCCTGCATCTCATGGAACATGAACTCCACGATGTCGAACGGAGTCTCGTCAACTTGGGCCTTCAACAGTCGTAGCATGGTAGATGTGATGGCCCCGCGATCTCCGGTTTTGGGCAAGATGGTCATGCGATTGAGCTTTTCAAGAATTGCCACCGGAGGGATTAGTTGAGAGACTTTACCGATATTTGGATCTGGATTGTCGAAGAGGAGAACGACATCTTCAACTCGAACTTCATCGAAGGCGAAGAGGCTGTTGTCGACGTGCTCAATCTGTAGAGCCTCTTCAAACTGTGCCTTCGTGAGAGTCCTCTTCGAGTTGTTGTTCATGAAGACGACATGGGATCGATCCGAGGCAACATGGAGAGATGCGAAGAACGAACAGATGATATCCACGTTCCACTTCCAGTCTTCCTTCATCTCGGTGAAGGAGTACAAACTGACTGCCAGGAACTTGCCCCTTAATGGATAGTTCACTTTGCTTTCGATCAAGTTCCAATCAATGGCCTGATGCTCAAAGACTTTGGCGGAGGAGAATCGGTGTGATACTGGGACATCTGAAAAGCATTCCAGAAGTTCCTCTCAGTACATGTCCTCGGATGCTCATACGGGTTCTTTCGACGAAGTCGCCGAATAGCACTAGCGGTGAAAGTCTGATGGCCCCTAGGTTGCTCATCACCGCTACTGCTGCTGCTATCATCCGAGTCCAAATCAGCAATGGGAGACCCTATGGGAGATGCTGGAGCTACATCATCCTCATCAACTGCCAGGGAATCGCAATCAATGGGTTGTGCCTGTTGGGAAGATCCAGGCCCATGGCGACAGCTAGTTTGTTTCATTCTTCCTGACATGATGACTCTGGTAGAGAGAGATAGAGAATTTTATCATGGTATGGCTCGATGAAGGTGTCATGAGATGCATGAACTAGTCTATGAAAGTATGACCTAGTCCTCATGTGATTCAAATTGAACTAAAATACACTCATGCATTCACTAATAGAGGAGTTTTCATATCATCACTTTATGCAGTTTAATTCAACTTAGCCCTAGTCAATTTGCTTTGTTCATAGTTAGATATCTAATGCAAGCCAAGAAAAAATCATTCTCTATATGCTTATCTTATACATTCACTTTGTGCATGGTAAAAATTGAACAAATTTGATGTGAATCCAAGTTCTAACAGTTGATTCAACTAGATTATCACATTTCCATAAGAAGCATATTTGATTTTGTCACAAAACCTAACCCTAGAAGGCATTTGGTTACCCATACCATGCATGTCTATGAAAAGCTTCTATTTTGCAAAGATCAATTAATATGTGATCATTCCTAGATGTCAATTTCATGAATCTCTAAACAATTTAGACATGCAAGACATTTTGTCAATTTCAAACCCTAGAATGAGATGAGATGCAATGAATGAATCAGAGAAAGGAACAGGAGAAACTGACCCAAACCAGGGAAAGAGGAGATGCACAGGAGCCCAGATCCGAGGCCGGACGGGAGATGATCGGACGAAACCTCGTGTCCGGAGGAGAAGGATTGAACAGTGGTGAGAGAGAGAGAGCAGTAGGGCAAATACACTTCGGTCGATTTGGGGAAGAAGAGGAACTTCGGAAGTTTTAATAACCGAACAGGTATGCACACACCGGACAGTGTCCGATCTGGCTGGACAATGTCTGATATGGCCGGACAGAGTCCGAACTGGGCGGACAATGTCCGGTCAGTTCAGATAAGCGCCTGAAGGTTCTGAAATTTTGAATTTTTCGCAAATTTTCTTCAACCAGAGATTTGATTTCAGTATAAACTCAAATAACATATTGGGAATATAGCCAGATAGTCTTGAGATGGATATGAGCGAAGAAAATCTTAGTATGAGCCTTCAAAGCTCGTTGTTGAGTAAAATTTAGACTTGTATTTTTCAAGAAAATTGGGCGAAAGTTGTACTGGCCGGACATTGTCCGGTCACTTCGGACATTGTCCGGTCAGTACAAAAAACTTGACCGTTACTCACGTGTATTTCGAGTGTCAGTAGCCATTGAACAAGTTTGTGAAGGCCGGACAAATGGATTTGTCCGGACAAAACGTCCGGACAAATGCATTTGTCTCTGTTAACACCCCTTTTCAACAAAACATGTACACAACAGACAAATAGATTTGCCGGACAATGTCCGGACAAATGTATATGTCTCTGTTGACACTCGAAATGAAACAATCCATCAAATGTATAGGCTAGACATATGGGATTTGTCTGAACAAAATGTCTGGACAAATACATATGTCTCTGTTAACACATGCATTTTCAATTACTCAGAAAATGTATTGGCCGGACATTGTCCGGTCACTTCGGACAATGTCCGGTGCATTTCAGACAAAAGCCTCCGGACAAATACATTTGTCTCAACTTAACGTGCCGTGAAAATTTGTATTGACCGGACAATGTCCGGTCACTTCGGACAATGTCCGGCCTACATCGAACAGATGCACCGGACAAATGTATATGTCTTTGTTTAAATTTTTGTAATGTTCAGAAGTTATTTGTATTGGCCGGACATTGTCTGGTCACTTCAGACACTGTCCGGCCAGTACAAAACGAAAACAGAAATGCTGAATTTTTACTCAATTTCGATTTGAGGATAAATGCATATGCAAATGTGCTTCTAAAGACTTCAAAGTTGATCAAGATACTTGTGCTAAGACCCCTCTTAATAGTACGACCATCTAACCTAGAAAATTTCAAAAAGTAAAAACGATAGGTTTAGATACTTGTACTTTTGTCGAGGTTTTCATCGTTTTCGTTTCATGGAGTCTTGATAACCTTGCTTTGCTCTTTCTTGATGCTTTCTCCTCTGATTAACCTAAGTCTCACACGCAAAGGTTAGTCGCAAATCTTACGGGTGTCATTAATCACCAAAACCCTAATTAGGGCTCAAGATTCAACAAAAATCTCTGGGCTACACCATCTAGGGATTACAGGGAAGGTGTAGGTGGCTTCAATTTGGGGAGAGCTGCAGCGAGGCACGCCGGTGACGTGCGACGTCCACGGTGGCACGCGAAAATTGGGAAAACACGCGGCGCTGCACCAATTTGAAAACTAGCTGAACAGGCTTGCTAAGAATTGGCTAAGGATCATTTAATTCTACAGGAATGGGTGGTGAAAAGGACTGGAGTGGGTTTAATTTCATAAACAGGGGTTTTTGGTTTCCGGCGATCACTGGCGATGGAGATCACCTGAATGCAATTGCTTGCTTGGACACGGGACGATGGGTGTGGGGATCTTACTGGTGAGCTTGGATTGGAGAGAGAGGCTACAGTTTGCTCTGGCGACGGTGGCCTCAAAATCGGCTCGTCGGGGAAGAAGAAGAAACAGCGAGAAAACTGGAAAATTGGCTAAGTCTTGGAGTTGTGGTTTCTTCACAGTGCTGGAGGGTTTAAATAGGCACAGGGACGGAGCCAACGAGGGAAAACAGCGAGGGAATTTGCGCCGGGGACGAGACCGGCCGGGCGCAGGCGCAACAGCGGCGAACGGCGATGTGATGGTGCACAGGCGGTGTAGCAGCTCTGCTAGCTTTGTCGGGTGCATTGGGACTTTGCTTGGGACGGCGCAGATGCGGAGGCAACAGCGCAGCTCCGGCGATGACACGTAACAGCATGCAAGTGCCACGGCAACGGTCGTGCGCGCACGAAAACGATGCTGGAGCGCGGGCGTTCATCCACTGGTTTCAACAAGGCTCTGGTTGCTGGCACGTGCACGCGGGGTGGCTCATCACTCACGAGCACTGGCGACAAGAGGCGATGGCCGGCGGCGAGCAAACGCGGCGAGAAAGCACGGCGCGGCTCTGGTCGAATGGCACGAGTGCACTGGTCGAAGGCAACGACCAGGGGCTCGAAAATGGCTGAAAAGAATAGAAGGGCCGATTTGCAATTACAGAATCTTGATTCCAAGGACTAATCTGTGAATTTGGTGAATGGCTTAGATACAAAGGATTTTGACTTTGCCAAATTAATCCACAAAGTCCAAGAGATTGATTAGCAGCTAGGGATGATAAAATTTGGAGATTTAGACAAGTTTTGGGATGAACTGAAAACAGGGTAATAAGGGTAATTGGAACTTTGAAATTTTGATAAGGCTGAAACTAGGGTTTCGGGCGAGATTTGGAAATTCCTCCAGAAGGGAAAAATGTTTAGAAAAGTGAAGGAGAGATGTTCACTGAATCAAATCAGAATTTGGAGATGATCTGTGACTTTTAGCCTTTTTGGGCTTCTCAGAAATCTGAATGAAGGAACTTTTGGATTGATCTGCGAAAATGACCTGAATGAAGGAGTTTGGCTGCCAACTTTTCAGGGTAACACTCTGGCATAACCAAGATCTCATCCTGAAATGTAGATTGACAAGGCAGGCTAGGGTTGGGAAAAATAGGGGTGTTGCAGTAATCATCCCTTCTGTCACAGAGAAAATGCTTATCTGATGAAGAGCCTCGCTGATCGGGAAAATCAAGAATTCCAGGCAGCTACCCACATCTCGTTCCTAGAGAGCGAACTCCAAAAATTGCGATCACAGCTCTCCTGTAAGCATACTTCTGTCCAGAGTAAATTAACTTCATCGTATGAACTGCTTGTAATGACCTCTTGTCGCAGCGCGAGACGACCAAATAAGCCGGCACGATCAAGAGAAAGCAAACCTCCAAGCGACCATTGACTCTGTTCACAGGGAGAACAAAGATTTGAGCATGTCAATCTCTGCCTGCAGCCGTGCTCAAGAAAACATCTTCGAAAAACTGAAGATGGTGGCCGGTCTGCTGAGGGCTGATGTGGTCGAAACCGCGGTGGACGACCTCAGCCTTAGCGACTGGACCACACTGGTTGCGACCCAAGCAGAGTCACTTCTCGAATATCTTCCTGAAGATACTAGGCGGCAAAAAGAGGCGATCAAATCACGAGTTCGATCAACTGCCTCCGCCATCCTCTACCGACTTCGTCTTCGCCATGGCCCAGATCTAGATCTGAACACCGCAGCGGAAGAGGCAGAGGTCGAGAGTGAAGACCAGCTTGGGTCTATCATGGAGGAAGTGAAGCCACTTGTAGAAAAACTCTCGAATGATCTCAGCATAATGTAAATTCTTGTACCTATATGAACACAATTTATACAATGCGAATGCATGCTATTTATTGCTTTTTAAAAAAGAAACACTTCTCTTTGTTTTATGTTGCGACCATATTCCCCTAGCCCCCGCCTGTGATCATATATACTGAAGACTTAGTATTATGAGCACAGGAGTAATATATGTGTAGCGACGACAAGGGATACCCGACCAAGCTAACAATCATACTAAACACAATATCCAACCTTATTGCAAACCGACAGCCACTCTGATACCAGGGACATGCCAGTAAGCCCCGTGTGCGTTGAGAAATGGCTTATTGAGGGGTGTCTTGTTTGGAAGTGATCATGAGATTGGCCAGTGAATCCGATCAGGATATTGTGACAATATAACCATCAGCGACCAGCCCCTGAGCCAGACTCGTTACATATACGGGCAAAAGAGGAATAATCCACATATGCAACAACTAAAAGCACCCGTTTTGTTAAACCATGCTAATTGAAAAGGAAAAGGGAATTGGGCACTTACACGTAAAATTTGCGTAGTTGATCGATGTTCCAAGTATTGGATAAGATCCGACCATCCTCCATCGCTAACCGAGCTGATCCTGGTCGCAGCACCGAAACAACAGTGTAGGGGCCTTCCCATTGTGGAGAGAACTTGTTGCGACTAGATTGGTTTTGTATTCTACGTAAAACCAGATCGCCCACGTGAAGACTGCGTGGTCGCACCCTTTTGTTATGGTACTTGCATAGAGCTTGCAAGTACACCGCGGATTTGATCAGAGCTCGATCATATTTTTCTTCTAGGAGGATGAGATCTTGTAATCGTTGCCCGTTCTAATCAACTCCTTCGAATTGATCTGTTCGGACAGAGCCAATACCGATTTCCATAGGCAACACGGCCTCAGCCCCATATACCAAATGGAATGGCGTCTCACCGGTGGCTTGACTAGAAGTAGTACGTAGTGCCCACAAAACAGCATAGAGCTCGTCTACCCAAGCCCCCGAGCGTGTCTTAAGGCGATCAAAAACATGTTTTTTGATACCCTGCAATATTTGCCCGTTGGCACGTTCGACTGCTCTGTGGATGAGCTACAGAGACAAAGCACACCTTGGTTCCAACCTGATCGCAGTAATCCAGAAAAAGACCACTAGTGAACTGGGAACCGTTATCAGTAATGAGACGATTTGGAACACCAAATTGAGCCACAATGTTCTTATGAAAGAACTTTTGTGCTGCAGCAGCAGTAATGTTGCGCACTGGTTCGGCCTCAATCCACTTTGTAAACGTGTCAATGGCTACGAACAAGAACTTGTATCCATTGGCCGCTTGTGGCATAGGACCGACAATGTCCATCCCCCAGACCGCAAAGGGCCATGAAAGAGGAATGGTTTGTAGGTCATAGGCAGGTTGATGAACCTGTCTTGCATGAAACTGACACTGAGGACACATCTTGACCATATTCTTGGCATCATCAAGTGCCGAAGGCCAATAAAATCCTTGTCGGAAAGCTTTGCCGACCAGTGTATGATATGACGCATGCGCACGCATACACCGCCATGAATTTATCTCAAGAGGGATTTGCCTTCCTCTTGGGACACACAGCGCATAAATACTCCTTGAGTACCTTTTCTATACAAAACTCCTTCTATGAGCTTGTATAGATGCGCCTTTTGAACTAACCAATCGCTTTCGGTTTCATCTTCGGACAGGGTCCCGTGTTCGAGATAAACCCTCAATGGATGAGTCATGATCGAAGGATGTTACCGGATCATCCTCGACCGTAGTCATGATCGAAGGATGTTCCAAGTGTTCAACGAACACTCCTACCGGAGCTGATGTGCGTGAGGACCCAATTTTGGATAATTGGTCTGTGAGAATGTTGTCCTTTCACGGGATGTATTGGACTTCAAAATGACTGAAGTGTTTTTCCAATCTCCTCACTTCCCCCAGGTAATGAGCCATTGTCTCATCGGAGGTGTTGTACTCCTTGTTTACCTAGTTTACGACCAGCTGTGAGTCTCCCCTCACCACTAGTCGATGGACTCCGAGGAATTTTGCTGCCCGGAGCCCTGCAAGAAGACCTTCATACTCCGCTGCGTTGTTGGTCGCAACAAAGTGTAGTTGAAAGACAAACTTCAGCTGTTCATCCTGAGGTGTAACTAAGACCACACCAATCCCCGAGTGTTGAAAACTACAAGAGCCGTCAAAGTACATCGTCCAGTGATCAGGGCATTCCAATTCTTTCGGGTGCTTGCACGGGTGGCTCAGGATTAGTCCATTCGACTACAAAGTCGGCTAGGACCTAAGACTTGACCGCAGTGCGAGGCGTGAAATAGATGTCGAACGCTCTGAGTTCAACAGCCCATTTGGCGATCGACCAGATTTCTCTGGATTGCGGACAATATCCCCCAATGGAAAAGATGAGGGTACTGTGATCTTATGTACTTGGAAGTAATGCCGTAGTTTACAGGAAGCCATCAGAAGTGCGTAAAGTATCTTCTGGACCTCAGGGTATCGCTCTTTAGGACCATGAAGTACTTCGCTTACATAGTAGACAAGTCTGTGCACGCCCACTCTATCTGCGATCAGAACTGTGCTGATCGCGTGAGGTGTGGCCGCCAGGTAGAGAAGCAATGGTTCTTCCTTCTCGGGGGAAACCAAGACTGGCGGATTGGACAGATATGCCTTTACCTCCTGAAATACCTTTTCGGCCTCATCGGACCATGTAAAGTTGTGATGTTTGCACAAGACTTTGAAGAAAGGTAGTCCCCTTTCGCCCAGTCGCGACATGAACCGGCCTAATGCCGCCATGCAACCTGCCAGGCGCTGAATATCCTTGATGGTCGAGGGAGACCTCATCTGTTCGATAGCCCTGATTTTTTCATGATTGACTTCGATTCCTCTAGAACAAACAAGAAAACCAAGAAGTTTTCCTGATGAAACCCCGAAAGAACATTTCTCCGGGTTCAATTTTATTCCATATCGATTTAGATTACAGAAGGTTTCAGCGAGATCGTCTAAATGAGACAATCTTTTTGAACTTTTTACAACCAGGTCATCTACGTAAACTTCAAGATTACGCCCCATTTGGGAAAGAAAGGTCTTTTGCATCAAGCACTGGTACATGGAACCTGCGTTCTTGAGACCGAACGGCATTCTGACGTAGCAGTAGGTGCCGAACGGGGTGATGAAGGCAGTCTTCTCTTCATCTTCTTCTGCCAAGCTAATTTGATGATATCCTGAGTCAGCGTCCAGGAAACTTATCAATTCGCAACCCGCAGTTGAATCGACCAGCAGATCGATGCGGGGAAGGGGAAAGTCATCCTTCGGATAGGCACTATTGAGACTAGTGTAGTCGACGCACATGCGCCACTTACCATTTGACTTGCGGACCATGACCGGATTTGCAAGCCATTCCGGGTGATCGACCTCCCGAATAAACCCGGCTTTTCGGAGTTTGTCCAACTCCTCTCGAATGGCTTCCTGCCGATCGACAACAAAACGCCTGAGCTTCTGCTTTATTGGTCACTGTCCAGGTCGAATCACTAACCTATGCTCGATTACTTCCCTTGGGACACCGGGCATGTCGGATGGTTTCCATGCAAACACATCTGCATTAGCCCGAAGGAAAGCAATGAGCTCGAGTTCCTATTTGTCATCTAGGCCTGATCCAACCTGAATTGTCTTGGACGGATCATCTGGGTACAATGGAACTAGTTTGAGTGTTTTGTCTGGTCGAGGAGCAGCTTTGATCGTATCAGTGGACACTGTGGCGATCTGGACGTCTCGGAGGGGAAGTTGGTCCACCATCTCCAGGGATAGCCGATCACACGTCAATGCCACATTACGACTACCTCGGACCGAAATAACACCCTTGGGGCCAGGCAACTTGCCACACTGGTAAGCGTAGTGCGTAGCCATCATGAACTTAGCAAGAGTTGGCCTGCTAAAAATTGGGTTATAAGCCAAATCACAATCAATTACATTAAAAGTAACTTACTCTGTTCGGAAGTTATCGGGTTCTCCCAACATGACCGGGAGCACCACCTGTCCCAATGGCATCATAGAGGGACTAGGAATTATCCCATAAAATGGATGGATTATGGGCTTGATTTTCGAACGAGGAATCTGCATCTCGTCGAGCGCCTTGACCAATAAGATGTCCAAGGAGCTACCTCCGTCGATCAGTACCCTCTCGACTCTCGCATTACTGATAATCGGGGTAATGACCAGAGGAAGCCTCGATGGTCAAGTGAGCCCCACAGGAGAATCAGAGCGATCAAATGTACATACACCTCCACGAGTGGTACCTACACCGAGCTCAACGCAATCTGAACTTCTTAGTTCCCTACAAGCCTGGGCAGTTCCACCGTGAGCCCGGGAGTATATCCGTGGCACACGAGGATCTGTCCGACCTCTACAACTGGTGAGAGCTCGATATGTCCATCATACAGACTGGAGTCCTGTGAGTTTGCTGATCCTATGTATTGCTATTTTCTAACTCTGTGTGCTAACTCTGCATTGTTGTAGTTCATTTGAAATGTTGTAACTTTCTATGCAATACTAATGTCGTCCTTTGCATGCAGGTGCATGTATAGGATAGCATCGGAGGCTGCGTGTGACAAGGTGGGTTTCCTCGACCCAGAGAAAATAATCCTCACGATGCTAGAGCACGACGCCGTGCACGCTGAGCAGTACATATCCAAGGCGCTGATGGCGCAGCAAGACAGGGAGTTCATTCTGGTGCCGTACCACCAAAGGTTGTGCATTTCGTACTAATTTAACTCAATCTTGTATGTTACACCTGAGATATACTTTGAGCTAGCGGTCCTCTTTTACATACAATGTAGGGGCCACTGGATCCTCATCGTGATCTGTCCGCCGAGGAATGAGGTGTACTACCTCGATTCGATGCGTGACAGATTATTGAACGAATATGTGGTCAAGGGGAATATGAAGGCGTAAGTAACTTAAATGTTTGATTTAAATTTTGACCTCACTAGCTAATGATAATACATTAACCGGCAATGCTAACTGAAATGCAGGGCTTTTGATAAATATGTGTCCGCTGGAGGGAGGCATGCCGCACCGCAGGGCTCCCTACTATCTTGGAAAGAATATGAGGTACTCACGAGACTTTTTTGTTTATGCTTAATTAGTTTATGGAAACAATAGCTAACATGTCTTCGCATATACAATTATCTCAGTGCCATCAGCAGCCGCAATTGTGGGAATGCAGGTTTTATGTGCTGCGCTACATGTACGACCTGCTGCAGACAAACATTGCCCAATTCCCCCAGGTAAGCATCGATAGTTAACTCAAATTTGAAAATTGGGTGTCATATTCAAAATTAGGAAGTTAGTTACTCAGTATTCACACATGCTTACAGATCGCCATGTCGAAAGACCAATACGAAAATGCAAAGATTAGAGATCTTCGACAAATATGGGCTCAATATGTCATGGAGGAAGTTGCGACCAACCAACAGCCATGACAATTTTCTCTTTTTCGTGTACTCTGTGCATAGACTGTTTATATATATGTTGTTGGATCAAGGATGCCGACTAGGGGGGGTGAATAGGAGGCTTTTAAAAACTTTAAAGCACAAAGCAAATAAATGCAAATCAAGACAAATAAAATAAGCAAGGAGAAAAGAGAAGGAACACCACGATTTTTACCGAGGTATCGGAGACTCGCCCAGTCTCCACTAATCCTCGTTGAAGCACTCAAATCACTTGAGTCTTGCCTCAATATCCACAAAGGATATTATCACTAGTGGTTGCTCCTTGTCCACTCCGGAAAGGCGAGCACCGATGCCTTGTACACACTTGCCGAGCCTCTCCGACAATCTCCGAATGGAGAGATCAACGGCCACGCCTCCGAACCGTCTAGGTGAGGGCGCTCACCAAGAGTAAAAGGCAGCGAGGTCTTCTCTAGACCTCCAAACACGCACCGAGAAGCTAAGTGAATGCAAAATGCAAAGAACTGAAATGCTTGGTGGATCGGAAAACACTCGACTTGATCAAAAGATCAAGATTTTAAGTGGAAAACTAAAGCTCAAGAGTGTATAAGAAATGCTGCTGCTTGTTGTGAAAAACACATGCCTAAAGCCCCTATTTATAGCCTCAAGAATCAAAAGAACCGTTGGAGTTAGGGCTGAAAATCAGCAACTCAAACTGACAGTCAGTTATGCAAACTGACAGTCAGTTACATACACAACGGCCGACAAAATTTACGGAATAAACTTTGCTAGCCATTCGTGGTCGTAAAAGGAAAGATGAAACCCACAACTGACAGTCAGTTATGCAAACTGACAGTCAGTTCGACCACTAACTCGACCAGAATCAAATAGAAACTCAGTTAAAAGCAATGTGGTCGAAACCCCAACTGACAGTCAGTATGGACAAACTGACAGTCAGTTTAGTACAAAAATTTTGAGCCCAAAATACACCCTCTCTGGACAATTGTCAGTTTAATCAAACTGACATTCAAACTGACAGTCAGTTTAGCAAACTGACAGTCAGTTTAGCAAACTGACAGTCAGCATGAACAAAAACAGAGATAACTTTAAATCCAAAAATCCAAAAGAGGTGTTTAATAGCTCGTTTGAAATATAATTTCAAGGGCTACATTTTTGTCAACAGAAGCAACAGTCAGATCTGCCTAGATATTTTTAGAAACACGAAAAACTCTTCTGCTGTCAAAAACTGAACTGAAAAACCAGATTTTTCAAATAAGTTCAAAACCAAATCCAACCAAAAAGATACAATGCAATGACCTAGGTTTCTCGGCTTGTGTTGGAGATAAAGAGAGGACTTTCGCCACCCCTCTTTATAGTACGGTTAAAACTAGAAAATAATTTCCCTAACCGATCATCTCCAAACGCCGAGATCGGTAAAAATAAAACCTCACATAATACCTTAGGTCTTTCGCATCTTCATGATTTGCGTCTTGCCTTTTGCTCTCCTGCATCTTGTGCTTCACTTCAAGTCGGGTTCATCTTGATCATCTTGTATTTCTTCCCAGCTGATCCCTGTATCAATCAATCTCAAAAGCACAATTAGTCTGGAACACTTTGTTTTCATTAATTATCAAAATTAGGGTTAGGCATGAAGGCCTAGATGCAACAATCTCCCCCTTTTTGATGATTGATGACAACAAGTGTTCAATAACAAAATAAACGAAATAACTTCCCCTGAGTATATGCATCTCATCATATCAGAGCATAAACCAATACATATACATCAGGGCATCTCATACATAACCAAGTCACAGATATGCAAATATCACCAAGTCATATCAGAGCATACACATCTCAAAATCAAGACATCATATATATCAATGTATCAGAGCTCAAGAACATCATCTCAAGAAACCAAGTCATCATATATATATCAAGATATCAGAGCTAATCAGAGCTACACAAATCACACACAAACATATATGATAAACAAAAACATCTCCATAAAACATCTCCATATATATAAAAAATAAACATCTGTTGAATACAGCAAAAGACTCTAATAACCAAAATACTTCTCCCCCTTTGGCACCAAGCACAAAAAGGGAGGCAAAAACAAATACACATCAGAGCCTAATGCTCATCATCTGAAGAAAATCCTAAAATGTCTGTATCTCCGGAGCCTGCTGGAGATCCAGACGCGTCGATGGCTGGAGACGCCGGAGGGGTCGCAGATGCAACCGGAGCTGGAGCTGCAGAGGCTGGATCAGCAACAACGGGAGCCGGAGCTGGTGCCGCAGGAGCTGGATCAGCAGGTCCTGAAGCTGAGCTCAGAGAAGACGCAGCCTGGCGGGCCCTCTTTCGAGGGACCGAAGATCCGGGAGCAGGCAGGCGACGCAGAATCTCCTCCTGCTGAGCAAGCAAACGGAGCAATATCTGATGATGCTCCGCCTGGGTGCTGAGGATCTGCTGCTGCACCTGAAGAATCTCCTGAACCTGAGAGGAAGATGACGCAGATCCGGTGCCAGTCCCTGCAGCTGGAGCTGGAGAAGACTCCTAAGCAGGAGCCTCGTCCTCTGACTCCCCCGCAGCATCATCATCTGATGCGGGAGAATCAGGGCCAGCAGCAGCAGTGGGGCGAGCACCAAGCCGGCGATCAGCCTGGCCCGAAGGATAGAAGAGAAGCGGATGATGGGGCCGTGGCAGCTCAGTGTCGACGGCCCGGATATGAAGAAGCACCGCCATGATATACGAAGCGTATATCAGCTGACGGTGCGGGGAAAGAAGGACGTGCTGAATCTCACTGATGATGAGATCAGCAACGTCGAAGGGCTCCTCCTAGAAGATAGAAATCAGGACGTGGAGCCCTAGATAGGTGACTCTGGCTCTGTCTCCGCTCATGGGGACCAATGTGAGACGGAAGATCCGCCGAGCCAGATCAACATCGCGGCGCAGACCCGCAATGTGACGGAGCTGGAAGGGGCTGGAATAGAGCATGGCCACCTCCCGACGCTCGAGGTTTGGAAGGGTATGGAGCTGGCGGCCAGAAGGAGGGCGCACCAGTCCAAGCGCGGACTCCAGTTGATCCTTCGTGATGGTGTAGACCTGGAGGCCCGTCATGAAGGTCATGAAGTCGCGCTGAGGGGAAACGAAGACGGTAGAATAAAACTGGCGAATGGGCCCCTCAGCCCAATGCAGAGAGGAATCAGCGACTAGGTCGCGGATCCCTACAGTGCCAAAGAGATCTGCGAGGGTGGCGATGCCTGTGCAAGAGGCAATCGTCCCCCACGACAGAGAGCGGTGAGCGAAAATGGGTGCGCGGCTATAGACGCTGGTGAACAGGTCTAGGTGGAGGTTTGTGTAGCAAGTGAGAACCTCGCATGCGTTGCGACCAGTGGGACGCGGCGACAGATACGGGTTTGTGGAGCGGAGCGTGCGAAGGCGGCTAGCGTGCCACCATGAATAATCCACGGGCACGCGCTCAGGCGGAGGCGAGGGCCGGTTCTCGGACGTCTGACCCGATGAACGCTGGCTGTTTGCCGCGTTCTTTCGTCGGGCCACACGGCGAGAAGGACCGGGCTGATCAGACATGTCTACGAAAAGACGGAAAACAGGGGAGAGGAAGAAACGACCTGAACAGAACAGCTGAACAGAGCAGACGAGGTCGATTCGGGAGAGACTAAAGACGACGAAGCCGAAGAAGAGCAACCGACCAGAACAGCTACAGAGAGCAAACACAGGCCGGTTTGGGGAAGGTCAACGCTGGCGAGCTGCACACGGCGAGTCCACGGCCACGGCAAAAGGAACCGGCGGCTAGCAGTGGCTAAACGGCGGTGAGGAGGAGGAGCAAAGCGGCGGCGGCGCGGTGCGGCGAAGGGGGACACCGGCGGCGAGCACGGGGGCAAGGAGCGGCGAAAAGGAGCACCGGCGACAAGAGGAGCAAGCGGCGGCGAAGGGAGAAGATGAGACGACAAAGAAACAGAACGGGGGTTTTAGGGTTCTCGATCCCGCAACTGACAGTCAGTTTGATAAACTGACAGTCAGTTCCAAACTCAGAAACATAGAACTGACATTCAGTGTGCCACACTGACAGTCAGTTCACAGAACTGAGTTTTGAAACTGACAGTCAGTGTATGAGACTGACAGTCAGTTTGGGACTTGAACACAACCAGAGCTACGACCAAAATCAAATGCACGTAACTGACTGTCAGTTTGTGAAACTGACTGTCAGTTATGACATTGACTTCGACCAGAGACTAAGACCAGACTCTTAACTACTGAACTGACTGTCAATTATAGGAACTGACTGTCAGTTTGGTCAATTTCGACCAAAAGCAATCTAAGACCAGAGAGGGAATAAAATAATAATATTTTATACAAACAACACATTTAGCACATCAACTAGCATTTGATATATCAATAATGTTCAGTTCACCCCTTAAAAAGCAAAATCTTGATTCATCTAGGGGTTTAGTGAAAATATCTGCTAGTTGCATATCAGTTCTAACATAATTCACATCTATATCTCCTTTTGCCACATGATCTCTAATAAAGTGGTGCCTTATTTCAATATGCTTAATTCTAGAGTGTTGAACAGGATTATTAGCAATTTTAATGGCACTTTTATTATCACATAAGAGTGGCACTTTATCAAAGATAATCCCATAATCCAAAAATGTCTGCTTCATCCATAATAATTGAGCACAACAACTGCCTGCAGACACATATTCAGCTTCAGCTGTTGAGAGAGCTACATAATTTTGCTTCCTAGATGACCATGATACTAATGATCTCCCCAACAGCTGACAGCTACCAGATGTGCTTTTACGATCAATCTTACACCCAGCATAATCAGAATCAGAATACCCAATTAATTCAAAATTTGCATCTTTAGGATACCAAAGTCATAAACTGGGATAACATTTTAAATATCTAAGGATTCTCTTAAGAGCAGTTAAATGACATTCCTTAGGATCAGATTGGAATCTAGCACACAGGCACACACTAAACATGATATCAGGCCTAGATGCAGTGAGATATAAAAGACTACCAATCATAGACCTATAAAGTTTAGAATCGACCGATTTGCCGCTTTTGTCCATGTCCAGATGTCCATTGGTCGCCATGGGAGTTTTGATTTGCTTAGCATCTTCCATCCCAAAACGCTTGAGCAGGTCCTTCACGTACTTTGTTTGACTCACGAACATCCCGTTCTTGAGTTGCTTGATTTGTAGACCGAGGAAGAAGCTCAGCTCACCAATCATGGACATCTCGAACTCCCTAGAAATCATCCCTCCAAACTCATGACAGAAATGTTCATTAGTAGATCCAAAGATAATATCATCAACATATATCTGACAAATGAACAATTCCTTTTCAATTTTCTTTGTAAAGAGAGTTGTATCAACCTTCCCAATTTTAAAACCTTTTGATAAAAGAAAGTCTCTAAGTCGCTCATACCAAGCACGAGGAGCTTGTTTGAGACCATAGAGAGCTTTTGACAATTTAAATACATGGTTTGGAAATTTTGAATCTTCAAAACCGGGAGGTTGTTCAACGAACACAAGTTCCAAAATTTCACCATTTAGAAAGGCACTTTTAACATCCATTTGAAAGAGTTTGATATTAAAACTTGATGCATAAGCAAGAAGAATGCGAATAGCTTCAAGTCTTGCTACCGGTGCAAAAGTTTCACCAAAGTCTAAACCTTCGACTTGAGTGAAGCCTTGAGCAACAAGACGAGCTTTGTTTCTAATTACAACACCATTTTCATCTTGCTTATTTCTAAAAACCCATTTTGTTCCAATAACATTATGATCTTTGGGTCTTTCAACTAGAGTCCAAACTTCATTTCTAGCAAAGTTATTAAGTTCTTCATGCATGGCATTAACCCAATCAGGATCATTTAAAGCTTCATTGACATGTTTGGGTTCTAAAGAAGATACAAATGAATGATGTTCACAGAATGCAGCAATACGAGATCGAGTTTGAACACCCTTACTAACGTCACCCAATATTTGGTCTAGAGGGTGATCCTTGGTGATCGTTTATGCTGTCTTGGTGCTTCATCTTGTACAGCTTCATCTTGATCTTGTTCTGGAGGATCAACATGAGACGATGATACATTTTGATCAACATTCTCAATGTTGACATATTCTTCTTGATCTTCTTCTGTTGACTTGATGTCACCAATGGTTATGTTCTTCATTGCTTCTTGAAGATCATCACCTGAAACTTCATGAGAGACTTGCTCCTTTTGTGAGCCGTTAGTTTCATCAAATTCGACATCACCAGATTCTTTAATACAACTTGTATTTTTATTGAAAACACGATAAGCTTTGCTAGTGGTGGAGTATCCGACTAGAAAGCCTTCATCTACTCTTCTTTGAAATTTACCACCAAAATTTCTTTTCTTAAGAATACAACATTTGCATCCAAAGACTCGAAAATAAGAAATATTTGGCTTACGCCCATTAAGAAGTTCATAAGGAGTCAAATTCAGAAGAGGATGCAAATAAAGCCGATTTATAGAATAGCAAGCGGTATGCACGGCTTCAGCCCAGAAGCGAGTAGGAGTATCATATTCACTCAGCATAGTCCTTGCCATTTCTATAAGTGTTCGATTTTTCCTTTCAACGACTCCATTTTGCTGTGGAGTGTAGGATGTGGAAAATTCATGTTTGATTCCAAGAGAGTCACAAAAATCAAACAAAGTTGAATTAACGAACTCTCCACCATGATCACTACGGATTTTCTTGATGGATAATTCGAATTCAGTGGAAACACGTTTTGCAAAACTTTTGAAAACATCGGGGGTTTCAGATTTTTGGGAAAGAAAGAAAACCCAAGTATAGCGAGTGAAATCATCAACAATCACAAAACCATAATTGCTACCCCCGATACTTTGGAACTCAGAAGGTCCAAATAAATCCATATGAAGGAGTTCCAAAGGTTTGCAAGTAGAAAGAATGCGCTTAGTTGGATGTGAAGTAGCTACTTGCTTGCCAGCTTGACAAGCGCTACAAGGTTTGTCCTTTTCAAAATTCACATCTTTGAAGCCAACAACCAGATCACGTTTTAGAAGTTTTCTCAATTCATGCATTCCAACATCTGCAAGTCGTCTATGCCATAACCAACCTTTTGAGGTTTGAGAGACAAGACATGTTGAAAGAGATGCATCTTTTGAGTGAAAATCAACCAAATAAAGATTTCCAAACCGAAAGCCTTTAAAGATCAAAGATTTATCTTTTAAACTTTCAACCAAAACTTCTTTTGGGAAAAATGTGCAACTAAAACCAAAATCGCAAATTTGAGCAACGGAAAGCAAATTGAAATTCAGAGATTCGACCAATAAGACATTAGAGATAGAAAGATCATTTGAGATTGCGATTTTACCCAAGCCTACCACATTTCCTTCACGGTTGTCGCCAAAGGTAATCTTTTGGTTCTCACTTGAGTTGTCTTTGAGTGAGGTGAACAACTTCTTGTTACCGGTCATGTGTTCGGAGCATCCGCTATCTAGCACCCAATGCCTCCCACCGGTCTTGTAGTTCACCTGCATAAAAAAAATTAAGTTCTTTTAGGTACCCAAACCTTTTTGGGTCCTTCAATGTTAGCAATCAAAGCTTTGGGCACCCAAATAGATTTCTTCCTTTTATTTAACATGGGTGCACCAACATACTTTGCAATGGCATAACCTTTTCTCGACTTTTGAAGCATGTAGCAAGTATCAAAATAATTTGGAGTCATTAAGGGACATGCTTCATGCGAATGACCGGTTTCATGGCATTTATGACAAAATGTGTTGCATGCTTTAACAAATATAGTTTTAGAGTTTTGTTTCCTTCCTTTCTTTTGAAAATATCCTAATCCTTCTTTGCTAAAAGAACATTTTTGTTTACTAAGGATTAGATCAAGAGATATTTTACCTTTATAACAATTTTCTAAGCCTTTTCCAAGTTTTTCTACTTTAGCTTTAAGTTCATTATTTTCATTTAATATGTAATCATTAGAAGCACATGGAGTATGATGACTACTAGAGGGAGAATCATCCAAATTACATGAAGTTGAAGCATCTACCTTAGATGAGGTATTTGTAACATCTTTTATGAGCATGCTTTCATAAGAATCTTTAAGTTCGGAGTATTGAGCGCGTAGGGAAGAATGTTCTTCCTTAAGCGCCTTATACTTCCTTTTAGTTTTTCCAAAAACTTCATTTAATTCGGTTATCATTTCAACTAAATCATCATAAGATGGATCATTAGAGTGTACCTTTTCATCGCCTTTGGCCATAAGGCAAATGGATGAACTAGTTGAAGTGTTGATGTTGCCGAGAGCTAATCCGGCCATCTTCTTGGAGCAACTTCTTTCGTTGTAGGAGTCAGAGTCAGAGCTCTCTCCGCCAGACATCCATTCTCCAAAACAGGCTTCTTTGATTTCTTCATTCTTCTTCTTGAAGAACTTCTTCTTCTTGTTCCACGCCTTGTTCTTGTTTGGACATCTTGATGCTATGTGTCCCTTCTCATGACATCCATAGCAAATGATGTCCTTGAAGTTGTTTTGCTTTTGCCCCTTTGGTCGTGTGTCAATGTTGACACCTTTCTTATGCAACCTGCGAAGGAGTTTTTGAATGTTCTTTACCATGAGCGCGAGGTCTTCATCGGAGGAGCCATCGCTTGAATCGTTTCTTGCATTAGCTTTGAAGGCCAAAGCTTTCTTCTTCGTTTCCCCAGGTTCGGCTGCTTCCTTCTTCTCCTTCTTGTGCATCTCATGGGTGATGAGGTTCCCATAAAGATCGGTTGGTGTTGTGGTCGATAGATCAGAGTTTGTGAGAACCGTGACTAAAGTGTCGAAACTTTCCGGCAAGGCCCTAAGCATCTTTCTCACAATCTCAAGGTCAGTAAAAATAACATCAAGACTCTTGAGTTCATTCACAATGTTATTTAACCGAGTAAACATGGAATCCACGGACTCGGTTGATGACATGGTGAATGTCTCATATTTTTGCCTCACCATTAGCAATTTTGCCTCTTTAACCTTTGTTGTGCCCTCGTAAATTTCTTCGAGGGTAGTCCAAACCTTATGAGCAGTCGTGAGATTGCTCACACGATTGAACTCATTCAAGGATAAACCGGCAAAGAGTGCATTTTTTGCACGGGCATTTAAATGCAGTTTTCTCCTGTCGTCCTCAGACTGACTTGCCGGATCATCCAGAGGAGTAAAACCGAGTTTAACAATATCTCATACATCAAGCCCCATAGCTTCTAGGAATACCGACATGCGCACTTTCCAATACGGATAGTTTGTCCCATCAAAGATAGGCTCACGACCGGTATGACCGAGAAGAAAATCTCCACTTGACGACATCCTCTCTCTAGGCGGTAAGGCCTAATGAATCGAGAGACCGGGCTCTGATACCACGTGTTGGATCAAGGATGCCGACTAGAGGGGGGGTGAATAGGAGGCTTTTAAAAACTTTAAAGCACAAAACAAATAAATGCAAATCAAGACAAATAAAATAAGCAAGGAGAAAAGAGAAGGAACACCACGATTTTTACCGAGGTATCGGAGACTCGCCCAGTCTCCACTAATCCTCGTTGAAGCACTCAAATCACTTGAGTCTTGCCTCAATATCCACAAAGGATATTATCACTAGTGGTTGCTCCTTGTCCACTCCGGAAAGGCGAGCACCAATGCCTTATACACACTTGCCGAGTCTCTCCGACAATCTCCGAACGGAGAGATCAACGGCCACGCCTCCAAACCGTCTAGGTGAGGGCGCTCACCAAGAGTAAAAGGCAGCGAGGTCTTCTCTAGACCTCCAAACACGCACCGAGAAGCTAAGTGAATGCAAAATGCAAAGAACTGAAATGCTCGGTGGATCGGAAAACACTCGACTTGATCAAAAGATCAAGATTTTAAGTGGAAAACTAAAGCTCAAGAGTGTATAAGAAATGCTGCTGCTTGTTGTGAAAAACACATGCCCAAAGCCCCTATTTATAGCCTCAAGAATCAAAAGAACCGTTGGAGCTAGGGCTGAAAATCAGCAACTCAAACTGACAGTCAGTTATGCAAACTGACAGTCAGTTATGCAAACTGACAGTCAGTTACATACACAACGGCCGACAAAATTTACGGAATAAACTTTGCTAGCCATTCGTGGTCGTAAAAGGAAAGATGAAACCCACAACTGACAGTCAGTTATGCAAACTGACAGTCAGTTCGACCACTAACTCGACCAGAATCAAATAGAAACTCAGTTAAAAGCAATGTGGTCGAAACCCCAACTGACAGTCAGTATGGACAAACTGACAGTCAGTTTAGTACAAAAATTTTGAGCCCAAAATACACCCTCTTTGGACAATTGTCAGTTTAATCAAACTGACATTCAAACTGGCAGTCAGTTTAGCAAACTGACAGTCAGCATGAACAAAAATAAAGATAACTTTAAATCCAGAAATCCAAAAGAGGTGTTTAATAGCTCGTTTGAAAGATAATTTCAAGGGCTACATTTTTGTCAACAGAAGCAACAGTCAGATCTGCCTAGATCTTTTTAGAAACACGAAAAACTCTTCTGCTGTCAAAAACTGAACTGAAAAATCAGATTTTTCAAATAAGTTCAAAACCAAATCCAACCAAAAAGATGCAATGCAATGACCTAATTTTCTCGGCTTGTGTTGGAGATAAAGAGAGGACTTTCGCCACCCCTCTTTATAGTACGGTTAAAACTAGAAAATAATTTCCCTAACCGATCATCTCCAAACGCCGAGATCGGTTAAAATAAAACCTCACATAATACCTTAGGTCTTTCGCATCTTCATGATTTGCGTCTTGCCTTTTGCTCTCCTGCATCTTGTGCTTCACTTCAAGTCGGGTTCATCTTGATCATCTTGTATTTCTTCCCAACTGATCCCTGTATCAATCAATCTCAAAAGCACAATTAGTCCGGAACACTTTGTTTTCATTAATCATCAAAATTAGGGTTGGGCATGAAGGCCTAGATGCAACATATGTGAATAAATATATATGTGAATAAATGTCCACATTGGATTGCAATTTGTATTTGTCCATATATATGTGAATAATTGTCTAATGTGTCAATCTGTTCAATGCATATGTGAATTTACTCTTCTTTGCATCTGTACTGTATTGTGTATCTAATCTATATTGTATTGCATCTGTACTGTATATGTGAATGTACTGTATTGTGAATGTAAAGAATGTACTGTATATGTGAATGTACTGTATTGCATCTGTACTGTATTTCTATCGGTAAATTCATTCACAACCGAGAGACTACTATCATTTTTTCTATCGGTAAACTCATCCACAACCGAGAGACTACTATCGTTTTTTCTATCGGTACACTCGTAATTAACCGTTAGAAGAGTTTGACTTTTCCTGCCGGTGAACTCATACACAATCGAGAGAGTACTATGATTTTTTCTATCGATAATCTCTTTCACAACCGAGAGAGTACTATACTTTATTGTATCGGTACACACGTAATTCACCGTTAGAAGAGTTTAACTTTTCCTGCTGGTAAACTCATACACAACCGAGAGAGTACAATCGTTTTTTCTATCGGTAAATTCATTTCCAACCGAGAGAGTACTAAGGTTTTTTCTATCAGTATACTCTAAATTAATCGTTAGAAGAGTGGTACTTTTCCTGCCGTTAAACTCATTCACAACCGAGAGAATACTATATTTTTTCTATCGGTAAACTCTTTCACAAACGTCAGACTACAATGGGTTTTCTACCGGTGTTCTCCTAAGATGCCGTTAGAATAGTGAAGTTCTTCTATCGGTTATTTACCGATAGAAAATGACCTGTCTTGTTCTATCGTGTCTATCTCTATCAATACAAAAACCGATAGTAGAAGGGTGTTTTTTACCGATAGAAGAAAGATTTTCTGTACTAGTGTGTCAAAGGTGTGTCCGACCAGCGGGGGTACTGAGGCTCACCAAGGGAAGTCTCTGTTTGGTTAATCTCTCGATAAAAGGCTTTAAATTGCCTCTTAGAAACAAAAGAGGAGGAACCTTCGAAAATAACATTAACATGATTACGAGGTACCTGGTAAGACATCTCTTCGTCCCCGTCGGCGTCTCTTAGCCTGCAAGCTTGTTCTTTAGTTGGTAAGGTCGGCATAGGTCCTATCCCCTAGTAGAAGTCATCTAGCTGCTTCAACCAACTCCTGCAGTTCTTGAGGTCGTGGCCTGCGGAGTTGTGGAGCAGGAACCACTTCTTGCCTTCCTGCGGGTTAGTCGACTTCTCTGGCTGGTCGGCACTGCGACCACCAGAAGCAGTTTTATTCTTAAACGAATACTTGTTACCTTTGGTCGATGGAGGCTTCTCTGCGACCGCGAGCTCTCGGTACTATCCAGATCGACTCCTTTTTGACTTCTTCGACCTGCCGCCTGATGAAGATTCTGGCTTCTTGCTTGAATCCTCCCTTTTAACGTCCTTAAGACCTGGTTGAGGCGGTAGGTTAGCTTTATCAACCATCCGATTCCATTCAACAGCCTCGGCTGCGTCAGAATATCGATCGGCCATATCAAAGAGATCAGCTACTGATCGGGGAGGATGGATGAGCAAATCTTCTGTGAACCTCCGATATCGAACGGCATGTTTAAACGCCCTAATAACGGAGCTATCAGATATGTTCGGGATGGTATTTCTCACCTCGACAAATCTCTTGACAAACTGACGAAGGGTTTCGGTCGAAGTTTGTCGTAATCGATGGACGTCATCCTCTTTACCCGGCTTCTGATAACAATTTTGGAAATTGTTGAGGATGGCATCACACAACATTTCCCAATTATAGATCGAACCCTCAGGCTGATTGAACAACCAGGTTCTTGCCGGTCCTTCGAGGACTGTAGGTAGATAGTTGGCCATGACCCAGTCATCACCGCCTGCTACCTGAATGGCAGTAATGTAGATTTGGAGGAACTCGGATGGGTTCTGAGTTCCATCAAACCTCTCTATGGCCCCTGGTTTAAACTTGTCTGGCCAAACGACCGCACAAAGGTCGGGCAAGAAAGCTTTACAACCAACATAGGGACCGTGAATTGACCTGCGACTCTCGACCTGATCACGTGCGACCTCGCGCAATGGAGAAGTTACTTATGGTCCTAAGAGAGAGTGGACAGGAATTCGTTCCCTATCACGAGAACCCTCTGCCCGTCTAGCTTCTCTGCCGAGACGGGACGGGTGGTGGACGATTACGTCTACCCGAACCAGAGTGAGAGTACTCTCGGTTATGGGAACGTGTCGCCGACCGGGAAGAGGCTGTTGGGGTCGCCTCAGATGCGACCTTGTCCAACCTCTCCGCCAGGATTCTGGTGAAGGCCGGTTTCTGCGCATCTGTGACCATAGGAGGAAAATTACGCAAGACCTCTGCGATAGATCAAAGCTGGCCATGAGTACTTCTCCTAGGGGCACCAGGTGTTACCGTTTCTTCGTCCGCCGGGAAACGCTCCGGGAGTAAGAACGGTGTCTTGTCGTGTCTGCGACCACGTGATCACCGGGAAGAACTCGGAGCAGCATCGTAATGAGCCTGCGCATTTTGGAGAGCCTCTAGGGCTATTCTACGAAGTTCGTTGTCCTGTTGCTCGCGATCTTGATCTTCCTTCTGCTTGTGTTCCTGTTCTTCCCTAGTAGCCCGTTGATCAGGAGTTTCTTCTGATAAAGCAGCGAACTGTCTAGGGAGAGAGGTCGCCGAGGGAGAAAACAACTCCGTCTATTCCGAGTTAGACTCAAAATCAAAAAGACGATGGAGATTATTAAGGTCAAACCTCCCTGGGCTGATCTCCTAGTCAACATCGTTCTTACCCTCAGCAAGGTCATACGATGGACCGGATTCAACCTCTAACACGTTGAGAACCTCAGTAGGTTCTGGCTCTGTGTTGGTCATCTCCTGGTCGATAGACATGACCTGAGTGGTCGAATCGACCTCCGGGACGTCTTCGCCTCCAGTTTCCTCCATCAGAATAGGATCACTAGGTGAAGGCATCTGGATGTGGGCATAATCCTCGAAATTGAAGTCGTTCTCGGAATCATATGCTCCAGCCATGGTTCACCGAACCTCCGGATGAAAATTAGAACGCCTTGAGAAAGGCCCCACGGTGGGTGCTAGCTGTCGACGATTCGGACTCGGGGTCCTTAGTCGAACTAATGCAGAATTTTGTGAGTTGTGAGACCTTTTAGGATGTCCCTCCGAGAAGGGATGATGAACCAAAGTCAGTTGAAGCACAGAGAAATTTAGACAGGTCCGGGCCCTCGATGTGGGAGTAACAGCCCTACGTCCTGTTAGGATTCAACTATATGTAAAAGATTACAAGGTTGTGGAAGGGGTCTTCACAGGCGAAGATCCTTCCTCTGTGGTTATATGAAAAACTATTAAAGTGGCTTATGAAAGCTGGTAGATTTAATCTAATGTCTTCTGGTGATCTCTAGATCTCTCTTATGCATTGGCTTACCCTTTTATACTGGTCGAAAGGGCGCCAAGGCACAACGGCTTCGAACAGTTGTTCGGGTGTAGTTTTGGTAACTGCACTTAACCTCCATGTAGGCTTAACACGTGTAATTAAGGAATAACTGCACGTATTAACCTCCTGACGGTTGTCTCCGCACGTGGAGGAATTTTCGGGATACTCGGTATATGCTTGTTGTAAGGTCTAAGCAACCCCGCGTCTCCTAGTCGAGGGTGTTCTGACCGTGCATTGCTTGCAATCATCTGACCGCGCACTATCTGCAGCCTTCTATCCGCATATCGCATACGGGCTTCTGACCGCGCACTATCTGCGGCCTGATCACATAAAGCCTGTGACCATGTGTCCACGCTTCCCAGGATAGCTTGAAATCACATCAACAGACACTCACCTGGTTCAAATATGTCTTGAACCAGACGTGCATTTATTCTAAACTAGCTCGGATAACGATCCTCGTCAGAAACATTGCATCTTTTATCTGAAAATGAAATCGACTGTATTAGAACTAAACCTCAATATAATTATTTGCATATCTCTTTGGTTCAAATTGCAATCAAATCTTTGACTAGAAAAGGGTTAAATGTATCTGTGTTGGCTTGTTTAAGAGATACCAGAAATAAAAAGTTCTCTGACTCTTTATTAGGACTGGTTAAAACTAGTCTTAGTAATGGGCCAGTGTTTTTCAACACTTTCCCTGATTTTTCTGTTTCTCTTAGAGATGCAAATATCAAAAAGATTTTGACCTTAAATCTTCAAACATCTGGCTTTGATCTTGAACCTGGTAGTGAAAATATCTCTATTACTTATCGAGTTTATTATAAAGCCATGACCACTTTAGCCCCTTGTGCCAAACAACATACACCAAAGGGCCTGACTACTTTACTTCAAGCCAATCTTAAAAACAACTCTATAACCCAAAAAACATTAAAATGGGATGAAATCTCTCTCCCTGAAAAATGGACTCTTTTCCAAATTGTTGATCCTAAACCTCTTCAACAAACTGAGTTAGAATCCTTGACTGAAACCCCAGATGGAGATGTTGAGATAGTTTTCTCCTCACAAAGAAGAGCCTTTATTCAGTCAAGACCTTCCATGAGATATGAAAGAAGGCCAATTAAACCTCAATATGTCGCCTTTGCCACTTATGAAGATAGCACCTATCAACCTTCTGTCTCAGATTTTGAGGTCAATGTCATCGAATTTGCTCAAAAACCTGATTTTGGAATAGATAAACCTCTCCTCAAACTAGAGTTTAATCTTCCTAAAAATAAGATTAAAAAGGAAAGATTTTTCAATAAAGTCAAAGAACCTTTCAAAACTAAAATCAGAGACCTTTGGTATGCTGATATGATAAAACAAAAGAGAAACATATTCTTCTTCGACTGGTCTGAAGATTCCTTCTGGATTCACGTCGAAGACTATTTGTTTGAAAAAAGAGGGCAAGTCTCAGTTATCAAAAGGGATTCCACTGATTAGAAGACCCCTAGTGGAGAAGTGGTGGAATCAGTTCATCCACCTTTTGAACCTGTTCATATATCTGAGAATATCAAAGCCTGTCCCCTTAAGGTTATGAACAAAACTTCTTTAGTAGAGCCTGCCAGGACAAAGCATATTAGTCATCTTATGGAACAACAAAATTTCGCAAATGTTTCCCTGCATGCTTTGGGAAAACAAACTGATAGGATTGAAAATATTTTGGTAGAAGGTAGCAAACAAAATAAACCTAAGGTAAAGGTTAATATGCCTTCTAGCTCAAATTATGCTTTACCTATTTTCATTCCTCAAAGTTTAGATCCTAATACCAAATTAGGAAAGCAAAAGGCTTTTGGCTCACAAGATTTATCTCTGTATTAACTAGCAGAATGAATAGCCTGAAAGTTTACAAAACTATCAATCATATTTCTGATGGTGAAGTTGAAATTAATATGAATTAGTAAACAAGATTTCAGCCTTTAAACCTGTCACACTTACTTCTAGGACGAGAAATTATTATCCTAGACCAACCTTTGCAAACTTGCAGTTTGAAGAAATGCCTCAGGTTAATTCTATGGTTTCTTTTAGTGGAAAAGAAATTGTAGAATGGAATCTTGATGGTTTAACCAAATATCAAATATTTACCCTTTGTCATCAAATGGTTATGTACGCCAATGCCTGTAGGGTCAATGGAAACAATGATAAACAGGTAGCAGGCATGATTGTCACAGGATTCTCTGGTCAGCTTAGAGGATGGTGGGATCATTATCTTACTCTTGATATTATTTGCTTTAAATGTGGAGAAAAGGGTCATACTACCAACAGATTTACAAGAATGGTTTTAAAAAGAAGATCCAAGTTTTGCTTGAATCAGATCCCAAGGACCTTAAAGGAAAGCTGGGAGAAATTCTAAATAGCATTGATTCAGAGGCTGACTGTACTTCTGATATAAATTGCTATGAAAATAGTGAATGTTCTTGTTGTGAGCAGAATATTTCGGAAGAAGAATATGAAGAAAGTATTTTGGTCCTAACGAGTTTTGAGCAATTTATTTTAGATACAATTGATTCAATTCAGGATTATGAAGAAAAGAGAAGTCAGCTTGAAAAATATATTTCCATGATCAATGGAAACAAAGACCTTGAGGTAAGATCAAACCAAAATAATGAGTTCTTCACTATTGACGAGGTCTTTCAAAAGATCAGGAGTTCTAGAGGAATTGGTAAGAAGCTTTTAATTGGGGATCTTTGGCAAGAACAAAATATTCTCAGAAAGGAATTGTTTGATCTTAAAATAAAAATCCAAATTTTAGAATCTCACAAACAAAATAATCTTGAAAACATTCCTGATATAGAGCCTGAACTTAAAGAAAATGATGGAGATTTTATTGGTTCTATTGAAAAATATTTCAAACAAAAATGGTATGCAGAAGTCATATACAAATTCCCTGATGGTTATGCTTGTAAACATAAAACTTTGTTAGATTCAGGAGCTAATATAAATTGTATCAGGGAAGGGATATTTCCCTCAAAATATTTTGAGAAAACTGCACACAAAGTTAATGCAGCCAATGGTGATCCTATGATTGTGAGTTATAGGATTCCTGAAATTTATATTTTCATCTCTGGATTTTGCATCAAAACCTCTTTTTTCTTAGTAAAAGATCTCAAACAAGATGTTATCTTAGGGACACCATTTCTTTCAGCTATCAGACCATTTTTGGTAACTGATAGTAGTATTCAGTTTAAAATAAAAGGCAAATGGGCTGAGATGAAATTCTCTTCCAAGCCTGAAGAAATCTTTCTAGATCATATGGACAAAGCCTTTCCTCACAAAGAGGATTTTGTCCAAAATATATTTATAGATCATCAAGATAATCCTTTTTTCAGGAAAATGGAGAAGCCAGAAGGCAATCAATTGATAAAATTCAGCACATGGAACCTTCCACTGCTGTCTCAAGGGAGACAAAGCTGTTTTAATCATAATTTCCTTGCTACAAAGATACAACAAGGGTTGCTAAACTTGATTTGGCAATCTAGATCTGCCTCAGACAAAGCTTCAGCACTCAATGCATTGGCATATTACTTTGCATCCACATGCAGAGAATATAGCCCAGAAGATCATGCATCTAGATCACAGAAAATTCCCATAGATCAGTCACCTCATACTAGTAAGCAAGTAGGATCATGAAATTTGCATTCATCCATTCAACCTATTGCAACATCTATTCAAGCATTCCCTATAGGTAGATTAACATATAATAAGGGAATAATAAAACATCAAAAGATCATGCATAACTCTACAGTTGAACATTTAATTCCTATATTAAGCTTCAAAACAGACGAAGAAATGTCTTACTTCAGTAAAGACATTATAGATTTAATCTGGAAAAAATTTGAAGAAAGACAATTGGGAGTCTTTATAGGACTTCAAGATTATTTTCTAGATATTTATTTGGGTAAAGAGGATCCCCATGGGATAACTCTATACAAATCTCTTTACCATAGATACAAATATTTGTTTCCAACCAAAACACCGCTTTTTGGTGTTAAGGGCGGAGATAGATTTAAAACATTTTAGAGGTTTGGAGATAGGTCCATATAGAGAAACTATTTCTCTCCAAACTCTCCTAGATCAAGGTTTATTGCGGGCTGTTCACGCAACGCTAGATCAAATACTACAATCCGATCTTGGATTTGTAGTAAAAAGAATTTGTAAAAACATAAGTGATCTTCGGGGTCTGTGGGACCCTCATTTGAGGAATCCGGTGGCAACCGCCCAGGTGGATTGCACTCAAAAAAGGTACATTGCAGCTCACAACAACAAGATTCATTATATAAAAATGCGAGTAATTAAAAACAAGTGCTGATCACAAGGACCAACATTACAATAACTTAGCGCCAAAATGACGCATTTAAATGTTGATACAAATTAAGGAGTTTTCGACACAAAGGTTGGCACAAAATAAAACAACAATAATAAACAAAAGGACTTCATCAGTCTTCTTCTTCAGCAGCAGCAGTTTTGTACGGGCCTTCTTCCACATCGAACTCCACCTTGGTACATAACCCTCTAACAAGCTGGGTCTTCAGTTTCTTCTTCTTGTTCCACATTGGGTTCAAGACCGTAAGATTCAGGGTCGACGAATCCTTCTTCTAAATTTGTTTGTAAAGGCAAGGGTGAGCACATTGTCCACATGGTGCTCAACAAGTCCCAAATAAGAATGCAAGTATATATAGATGGGGGAAATTCTCAAAGAATGGCTCTTTAGTTTTATATAAGTACATAGAATAGATTTTCACGCTTAGTCTTTGAAGAAAAGATCTTTATTTTCAAAAGCAGGGCTTTTCAAATCCTAAGCTAGATTTTCAGAGAATGTTGTGTGTGGCGGTCTTTCATGAGTCACCACTTATTCAGATTTTGTGAAAAACTTTCAAAAAGCTACTTGTGCTGCATCGACGTGGATAGGATCCACAACGCGCAGACTCCATAACCTAGGAGCTCAGAGTATCCGATACTTTTTAAACTTTGCAAAGGTGTACCACCTTAATCCACTGATCATTCGGCTTTCAAGTCGGTACCTCTCCATGCGACTCTTACGCATGTGACAAGGCCGAGATGACACAACAGTTTACAGTCCTAGCATTAACTATTCCCTGCCCGGTAAATAGACAGTTAAGTCTCAAGTACTGTTGTGGGTCCTCCCCACTGCCTTACTTCCTAGCCTGGGTCTATGTTCTAGCAAGACACATAGCCTCTCTTGATTACAGTCGCGCACGACTTAATCTGGCATAGGGCGTCTTCCTTCTTTCCACCTTTTCCTCTCATAATTTTTCTGAACTCACATCACTCATGGCCTTCTGCGGCCCACCATCTCTCGTAAGAAACTGGATCGACAACCATTGCAGGGAAAAGCTAATACTAAAGAAAGCTACTAAGTTGCGCCCGTCCCATAACCGGGCAAGTGGTTGGTACGTTTTTCATGCCGCATAGAAGCACAACACAAGGTTCTAGTCCTTATGAATCTCTAGTGAGGAGTCTTTCACATTCCCAGTGCGCACACAGCACCATCCAATCAAACCATCTTCACTATCGATTCCAATCACATTTTCTTTCACAAAAAGGGGTTTTGAATATGCTTTTCTCATATGTGACGATTCAACATTTAACATATAATCTTGAGCATAGCATAGCCTAAGCATGATATTCTAGGGTGACAAGGGTGCATGGACATTCAATGTCAAAAGGGGCTTTACAGTTATTTAGGTCATACCTAATCATTTCATTAAACATAACTCTTATTTGAATCTAAGGCATGCACATACTTGAAAACAGTTAACATACTTCATTTCAAAGTAATAGGCTAGACATGATCAAGGGTTTGAGACTTGCCTTGCAGTGATGGGTCTAGCTGCTCAGATGAATCCTCGAAGTTCTCTTTTGTTCCTTCAACGTCTGGTTCCACGGCGGATACAAACAACACATACACACTATATAAGCACACAAGTACTAGAAAATAATGCGTAAATATATCATGCATGCAGGGGTAATGGTTTGGAGAAGGTTACTTGATATTGATCGAAGAGATGGGCTCAAAAGGACTTGAATGTCGAAGGGCTGACATTCAACTCATGGCTTGACATAGCCCTAAATTGGCTCTAAGTCTGTTTTCTGGAGATGTGGCAGTAGAAAATATTGTAGAACATGGCTCAAAAGGCTTGGTGGACAAAGTGGCATTTCAATTGCTCAAATGTAACAGGTCTAAATCATCTAATGCCACTGGTGGACATGCACTGACATAGTGCTAGACATGGCCAGAACTAGGGCATTGCATAAATTTTGACTCAGGACTCCAATTGGTGCACGACTTTGTCTGGGGCTAGGCCTTAGCAACAGGAACAAAACACTCAACAGGCTCAAGGGCAGAAAGTGGCCGGAGGGTGGCCAAATCAGGCGAGCAAACACGGTGGTCTGGACATGAACTAAACCACTGGACAGTGATCTTGGCATTGGAATATCTCTTGATTCAGGTCGATTCAGGAGTCGAGCTAGTAGACAATATTGCTCAGGGTACTGGGATATATCTAAGGGACAAAGTTACCGGAGCTAGATCAGCCGGTGAGGAATTCCGGCGACCGGCGCTGGAGAAGACGACATGTGAATTGGGGGTTTTTGATCCAGGGACTTTGAACTCGATTGCTTGCTCAGGGAGTGATAGGGTGAGGTGAGGGAACTATTGATGAAGCCAAATTGGTCGGGGGATGGCCGGAGAAGCTCGGCGGCGAGAACCAGTTCACTGGTGGCGCGCAAATTGGGGAAAGCCTCAATCTTGGCTCCATTTTGAAATCTAAACTTGTAGGCTTGTTAAAGGGAGTGTGGTGAACAATTTCTTCCACTGGCATGAGGGCTAATTTGAATCGAATCGGGCAGCATTGAGGAAACAGGGGATTTGGGCCTTTCCGGTGATTGCCGGCGTTGAGGTTAGCCGGGGGTCAATTAAATGTTATGACACATACAGGGGGATGAGGGGAGCTTACTGGTGGTGTTGGTTTGGAGTGAGAAGCTGCGGGCGAAGCTGGCGACGGTGGCCTCACGAGCAGCTCGCCGGAGAAGAAAGCGCTCACGGCGGCGCTGAGGAACTTGGCTGCTCTCTGGTGGTGGAAGCTTGAAGCTTGCAGCTGCGGGGTGGTGTGAAGAGATGCTGCGGTTGAGGGGGCTTTATATAGCCGCGGGGTTGAGTCCTCGGGAGCGGCAGCAATCGACGGGGAGATGCTCTCTGGCGCTGGAGCGGTCAGCAAGGCACATCGGGACACGGCGGGAGCTCTGCCAGAGACGGAGCATCGCGCGAAATCGGGACTTCGTCAGGACGACGGGATAGCGAGCTTCGGCATGGCTGCAACGTGGCGTTGCTTTGCTGCTGCTGGAGCACGCGCGCGCGGGGAAGATCACGGCACAGCGCGGGTGAGATGCTCCACAGTGGCGGCACGGTTGTGCGCAGGTGGTGGCTACGTGGCTGCGGTGGTGGCAGCGCGGGAAACTTCGTCGGCGACGAGTTCAGCGGCGAGGCAAAGCGGCGGGGCACTGGTCGAATTGCACTGGTCGTGGTCGAAAATGGCACAGGGGCCTGGTTGCAAAGTTTTGGGCTGATTTGCGAAGGTTTGGACTAAACTGTGAGGATTTTGGTTCGAGAACTTGGGCCTATTTGCAAATCTAAAGATCTGGAGGGCTGATTTGAATTTTGACTTTGCAGATGAGTGTTACCAAAATACTTGGACTCATCCAGCAGGAAAAATGGTAAGATCCGATAAGATCTGAGGGTTTCGACAAAAATCAAAAACAGGGTAAAATAGGGTAATTAGGGTTTGACATTTTGCCGAGGCTGAAACTAGGGTTTCGGTTGAGATTCTTGAGTTCTTCCAGAAGGGAAAAACGTTTAGAAAAATGAAAGAAAAATAATCACTTGATCAGATTTGAATTTGGAAATGATCTAGGACTTTTACCCTTTTTGGGCTTTCTGAAAATTCTGAAAAGGACTAAATTGAAACACTTTTGGACTGAAATGTGAAAATGATCTGGGAGATGAAGTTTAGCTGCCAACTTTTTAGGTTAAGGTAGTGGCATACCTAAGATCAAGATAGGGTTGAGACATCAGGGCTTCCAAAGAAGATATGCTGACTCGTGAGCAGAAAAGATAGCCAAAAACTGGGATGTTACAGGGTCGCTACAAAATATTCTTTCGCTCAGTTCCCCCAAAGTTCCAACAACCCTTGAAGCCAGCAAGTCATCACATTTGTGTGCTGAAAGGAAAATTTGATAGCTCGCTTCGAGAAATCTATGATTTGACAGAAGAAGACAAAGAAATACTAAACCAACCATATGAGAAAATCCACAAAGCATGGAGGCATTGGATGGAATCCTCTGAACTCGAGCAACATGTCAAGGTAGATCCTGACTATGAAATGATTTTCCAGAACCAAATAATGAGGATATTTGTTAATCGAGATATTCAGTTAAACAAAAATCTTCATTACATTGTGAGACCAGAATGTGGGACCCCCATTTGAGGAATCCCGTGGCAACCGCCCAGGTGGATTGCACACAGGTTGGACCATTACAAAACTCACAACAAGCGGAAAGCAGTTATAACATAAAACATAATTAAACAGGTACGAGATCACAAGGACCAATATTACATTAACATAGCGCCCAGAATGACGCTACTTAGAGTTGCTACGAAAATAACAAGTTTATCCATACAAGAGTCAACATCAAGATACCGAACACACAAAACAAGGCAGACAGCAACAACAAAGATCTTCACTTCTGGCAGCAACGGTTTTGGTAGGGCTTCCTCCACATCGGACTCAACTTGGCGCGAGACCCTCCTAGAATTCTGAATCATCTGGGGCGTTCCCATCTTCTGCTTCGTCCTCATAACCAAACGAATCGGGATCGACGAATCCCTCTTCTGATTTGTTTGAAAAGGCAAGGGTGAGCATGCTTTGACACAATGCTCAGCAAGTCATTTATTTACAAATGTAATTATATAGATGAGGAGTGATCAAGAAAAGGGGTTAAGTCTTATAATCATAAATAATATAGATTTCAATCCTTTGATCTTTCAAATAAGGGTTTTGTTTTCAACAGCGGAGTTTTAGAAAACCTTATAATAGACTTTAAGAAAACATTGTGAATGGTGATTCTCCGTGATCCACCATTTGAATTAACCATATTATGAAGACATTCCAAATAGTTACTTGTGTTGAACCACATGGATAAATCCACCGTGAACATACTCCCTGAACTGGGAGTACAGAGTATCCAATACTTTTCTTGCGCTTTGCAAAGGTGTACCTCTTTTTAAATCCACTTCTTCACTCGACTTTCAAGTCGGGCCAACTCCATGCGACTTATACACATGTGACAAGGCCGAGATCACACAACACTTTTGCAGTTCAGTATTAACAGTATCCCCGCCCGGTAAATAGACAATTAAGTCTCAAGTACCGTTGTGGGTCCTCCCCACTGCCTTACTTCCTAGCCTTTGGCCTATGCTCCCGCAGGACACATAGCCTTGGTCTGTCCACGCGAGACATTTGACCGTCACGATTACAACCGCTCACGGCTTAATCGGAGGCATAGGGCATCTTCCTTCTTTCCACCTTTTCCTCTCATGCTTTTTCTGAACTCACATCACTCACGGACGAACTGCGCCCAACCAGTTTCTCCACGCGAGAAACCAGACCGACAAACCATGCAGGGAACTGCTAATACCAAAAGCTACTAAGTCGTGCCTGTCCCATACCAGGCAAGTGGTTGGTATGTTTTTCATGCCGCATAGGGGCACAACACAAGGTTCTAGCCCTTATGAATTAATAGTGAGGAGCCATCCACATTCCCTGGTGCGCACCGCACCCTCTCCATACAAACCAATCCTCACTATCAATACTAATTTGACATTTCATTTCACAAAAGGGGTTTCAAATCCATTTCTCACCTATTAGCCATTTCACATCCAACATGTATACTTAAATAAGATTAAAGCCTAAGCATGGTATCCTAGGGTGACAAGGTTGCATGATGATTCGATATCAAAAAGGGGTTTCCACATGAAAGTTGGGTCATATCTATTCACATGTTTCTAAACATAGTTCTATCAAATATTCAGCATGCATATATCTTTAAAACAGTGAATCTACTTTATTTCAAAATACTGGGTGAGACATGATCAAGGGTGACGACTTGCCTTGCCAAGTTGGGTCTAAGAATTCTACTGGATCTTCAAACGTTCCTTCCAAGTCTTCCGCTCCTTGCTCTGCATTCGCACGAGAGCACACACAACACATACAATACATAAGCATTCAGAAAATAGGCTTTATACAAAACATAAGTAAAATATACACATGAATGCAAATGAGGGAGATTGGGCAGAAACAGAACAGCGGAGAAAAAGATTCTTGGGTTAGGTTCACTGGACAAGACTCGAATGCGATGAAAGCCAAGGGTTGGCATTTGGTTCGCGAACAAACAACGTCCGAGAAGGACACCAGGATGGTTTAGGGCTTCTAGATGATCAAAAGTGGTGCAAGAGGTGGCATCGTGTGCCAAATGCTGTGAGGGACCTAAATGACAAAGTGAACTTTTCAGAAAAGCCCTTGAATTAACAGAAATTCACAGCAAAGCTCAGGACACAGGAAATCGAATGCCACTGTACAGCAGCGAACTAGGGCACATGCGTCTGGACGAATCACGCGTGCATTGCTTCGCCAAACATGTCAGGGAGGTAGGCGGGATCAAGACAAGGTTGCTGGTGGAAGGAATTTGACTGGGGTGGCTTGCCGGCGACGAACGGAGAGTTTGAAACCTTCGGCCGCCTGAGACAAGGACGAGCCACGGTGACAGGGAACTGGAGTTAGCTAAACTTGAAATTGACCGAGGGGAAACACTTCTGGGGTGGTGTGGATTGTTCTGGAGAGAGGAATTGGGCAGTGATTAAGCGTGAGCTCATCGACGTTGTCACCGGAGTTGGAGAAGACGGTGAACGACGAACTGGCTCCACACAGCAATGTAGGCTATAAGCTTTGGGCTACACCATCTAGGGGTTACAGGGAAGGTGTAGGAGGCTTTAGTTTGGGGAGAGCTGCAGCGAGGCACACCGGCGACGTGCGACGTCCATGGTGGCGCGCAAAAATTGGGAAAACGCACGACACTGTATCAATTTGAAAACTGGCTGAATAGGCTTGCTAAGAAAGGGCTAAGGATCATTTGATTCTACTGGAGTGAGTGATGAAAAGCACTGGAACGAGTTTAATTTCTGGAACAGGGGGTTTCTGGTTTTCCGGCGATCACCGGCGATGAAGAGCACTAGGATGCAATTGCTTGCTTGGATACGGGAAGATGGGTGTGGGGATCTTACTGGTGAGCTTGGATTGGAGAGAGGGGCAGTGGTTTGCTCTGGCGACGATGGCCTCAAAATCGGCTCGTCGGGGAAGAAAGGGAAACAGTGGGCAAGCTGGAAAATGGCTAAGTCCTGGAGTTGTGCTTCTTCACAGCGCTGAAGGGGTTTAAATAGGCGTTAAGGCGGAGCTTGCGAGGGGAAACGGCGAGAGAACTTGTGTCGGGGACGAGACCGGCCGGGTGCAGCTGCGACAGTAGTGACCGGCGATGTGATTTTGCACTGGCGGTGTAGCAGCTCTACAGGCTTTGTCGTTTGCATTGGGACTTCACCAGTGATGGTGCAGATGCGGAGGCAGTAGCAAAGCTCCGGCAACGACACATAACGCATGCAATTGCCACGGCAACGGTTGCGCGTGCGAAGACAATGCTCTGGAGCGCGGGCGTTTATCCGCTGGTCATGGAGCGGTACTGGTGGCTGGCACGTGCGCGCGGGGTGGTTCATTTGCTCACAGGTGCAGGCAACAAAAGGCGGTGGCTGGCGGCGAGCAACTGCGGCGAGAAAACGCGGCGCGGCTCCGGCGATGCAGCACTGGTCGAGGGCACGACCAGGCGCTGGTCGAAAACAGCAGAAAAAGGATAGGAGGGCTGATTTGCAATTTCAGAACTTTGATTCCAGGGACTGATCTGTAAATCTGGCATTTGGCTTAGGTAGAAAGAGTCTTGACTTTGCTAAATTAATTCACAAGGTCTAAGATATTGATCAGCAGCTAGGGATGACAAAATTTTGGACATTTAGGTAAGATTTGAGATGAACTGAAAACAGGGTAATTAGGGTAATCTGATTTTAGAAATTTGACAAGGCTGAAACTAGGGTTTCGGGAGGGTTTTGGAAATTCTTCCAGAAGGGAAAAATGTTCAGAATAGTGAAGGGAAGATTTTCACTAAATCAAATCATGATTTGGAAATGATCTGTGACTTTTAGCCTTTTGGGGTTCCTCGGATATCTGAAAAGGACTAATTTGTGAATCTTTTGGACTGATCTACGAAAATGACTTGAATGAAGGAGTTTGGCTGCCAACTTTTTAGAGTAACACTCTGGCATTACCAAGGTCTCATCCTGATATGCAGATAGTCAAGGCAGGCTAGGGTTGGGAAAAACAGGGGTGTTACACAGAATATAACGACGACAACAAAACATTGCAAAACTACAGAACCATGGTGAGATGGCTAGAAAACTGGTTTCCTCCAGAAGAATGCTATTATCAAGGAAATAGAGCTCAACCATCTGAAGATGAAGAAGAAATTTTCTAAAATATTCCAAGATACATCAATAATGGAAACATGACAAGATGTAAGAGTCAAAAGGTATGCTACTTGAAGACAACTTTGACAAGACATAGGAGTCAAAAGGCACTCTACTTGAAGATAAAAAGGACAAATTATATGAAGAAACTATTGAAAGAGTCCTTCTCATGGATCTACATACACCCAGACCTCTATAAAAAGAGGAGTCTTTCAACAAGTTAACACAAGTGAGAAGAAAATACACACACATCCACAACACTCTTCCATCCCACTTCCATTCCACTTCCACCTCAACTTCCACTTCACTTGTAAATAAAATCTAAGTAGTATTGTAAATAGGTTTGCACTAAATAAAGACTCTATATAGAGAGTCGTGGTGTGTAAGGTTTGTACTAAATTTGAACGCATGTACTAAACTAAACGCATGTACTGAATTTGAACGTGTACTGAACGTGAACTTGTACGTGCGTGAAGGAAGCAGATGCACTCGTCTTATACCTTTGTAAGTATCATGCTTTCTTAATATTATTGTCTTTTTGTATATTTATGTTCTTATTATCTCTTTGTTTTCTTGTTCTAGTTTACTGTTTTATATTATTACTTTTGTCATGTGATTTACTGTTTATCTTCTTTCTTTTGCATATTTACTGTTTATCTTCTTTATTTTGCATTACATGTTTAATATTTCTTTATTTTCTTTCTTTGCATTACTTTAGGTTTTCATCCTTGGTTTCTGAAAATAGCAATAGTGCTTCTTATATCTCCATTGCTATATTAGAACCATTATCTTATCAGTAAATTTACTATCTTTATCCTAACATTTTACTGATCGTAAGCTAAAAATTTACTGGTCGATATGTCATACGACTATTATATCCATTTATACACATGAATAAAAAATTTACTGGTCGTATTGTCGACAATATAAAGAGATTTACTATAATACTTTAGATTTACTGTCCCCGATACGTAGATTTACTAGTTGTATTGAAGAATTCATTATCTTTGAACAATCAATTTATTGGTCGTATTGTCCACGATCTCTCTTTTTATGCATGTTAATTATAAATTTACTGTATTTATTCTATAAATTTACTGGTCGTATGCTAACGGATCTTCACTGGTCAATCTGAAGTCGAAATATACAATAATTTACGCTTGATTGACACGATACCTCGGTTTACTAGTACTATTGATCAATTTACTGTATTTGTTCTAACGTTTTACTGGTCATATTCAATAAATTTATTGGTCGAATTATCCACGATCTCTCTGTTTATACACATTAATGAAAAATTTACTTGTCGTATGTTGTAAATTTACTGTCTTTGATCAGCACTGCTCATATTAAAGTAATTTTACTACCTTATTACAGTTACCAGATATTCTTAAAGATATTATACCAGTTATGGGAATGACTTTTCCAAGACGAAGAAGATGATGCTACATATGATGAATGTGACAATGATATTACTTATAAAAGGCCACCGTTATCTTCAAACAAAGGAAGGAAAAGACAATAAAGATACAAGGCCCCAATAGAATTTGTAACATCAAATAAAAAGCAAAGAATGTACGATAAATATGGATGATATAGTCATAATTCAAGATCGTGCACTGGGAACCGTACTTCTTGAAAATATTTGTAATGACATCATGTCTTGTTAATTACTTCCAAACTAATATCAATTTATCATTTAAATGTCAAATTACTAGAAGGATGACACTTTTTACTAAAGTATTGTTTTTAGTATTTTATCAACAACGACAATTTACTATTGCTTCTAGTACTATAAAAATTGGTAAAAGTTTGTTATATTTAGACCAGACATCACTATAAGATAGCACTTCAATGCTAGCAGTATACCAGCTGGTAAAAGCTAGTATTCCCAGCACTTTAGCTGCTGGGAATAAGGTTTGCTACAGTTGGGCGAAAAGGTGCTGCGAAAAGTTTTTCCCAGCTGTAATTTTTTTCCCAGCTGTAGGTCCAATGGCAAAGAGTATTCTCAGCTGTAAACCGCTTGGAAAGTTTGAACTTTTCCCACCTGTATGTCCACTTGTAATATATTATTCCAAACTGTATAACTATTTGGAATATTTTTCCCAGCTGTAGGTCCGGTGGCAGAGAGTATTCCCAGCTGTAGGTCCGGTGGCAGAGAGTATTCCCAGCTGTAGGTCCGGTGGCAGAGAGTATTCCCAGCTGTAGGTCACTTGGAAAGTTTGAACTTTTCCCAACTGTATATCCACTTGTAATATATTATTGCAAGCTGTATAACTATTTGGAATATTTTTCCCAGCTGTAGGTCCGGTAGCAGAGAGTATTCCTAGCTGTAGGCCTCTTAGAAAGTTTGAACTTTTCCCACCTATATGTCCACTTGTAATACATTATTCCAAGCGTATAACTATTTGGAATATTTTTCCTAGCTGTAGGTCCGGTGGAAAAGAGTATTCCCAACTGTAGGCTTGAAAATTTGAACTTTTCCCACCTGTATGTCCACTTGTAATACATTATTCCAAACTGTACAACTATTTGAAATAAATTATTACCAGCTGATCTGTTATTGAGAATTTAGACTATCAAATTTAAATATGTGAATTATTTGTAGTAAATTTACCGCTAGGAATTGTGTCAATAATTAATTTTAAATATATATTTTTTTAGTAATTAGGCAACAATATTACAACTAAAATTATAATATGCACTTTCCTAACAGAAATCACACCACATTTTATTGAATTCTTTGCTTTATATAGCCATTGACAAGATTCGTAATGGTCACAAATTATTCAATTGACAAAACCAAACAAAATAGATATAGCATCTCTGAAATAATTGCGATAAAAATATCACTTAAGAATTCTTTACACCAAATGTATGCCCATATATAATATTCCTAACTTTATATATTTTGTTCCAACTACAACTATCAAAAGTAAAATATTCCACTTTCAAACTCCTCTTATGACGTAAAATATCTTCATCACTTCATATGATTTTAACACCTTACTGTAAACCACCTGCATAAGAAAAAATATTGATTACAATAGCCTTGAGATAAATATATACAAATCAATAACTTTTGCTTTAAGTAACATATAAAACATATGACAATTATAATAAAAGATGGTTGGTCGATTGTTGTATAACAAGTACAAGCTGTTGCTTATGCGAATGAGAAAATTGTGTTGGTTGACATGACTTGCATACACTTGATAAAATAAATTAATCATATGAAAGTGAGCTACTAGTTCAAAGCACAATTAACATACACTTAAAATTTAAAAAATGAATAACATGTGGATTGTGTGATAACACCTCACCTTTATAAAATTATTAAGTATTTCCACTTAGTTTCAACTAATTCTCTTGTCCCTTTCACCTGTAAGCATTGTTTTATTAATAACAAAACAAGACAAATGGAAAATAGTAACTAACCAGGTAAATAACAGGTTAGAATTATATATACCTAGAACACGAGATGGACCACCACCTATTGTAATATCATCTTGGATCTACAAGTAAAATTTCGTAGTTTGTTTACTTAGATGGTATTAGTAAGTAAATAAGAGTGATTATACTAGATAGAATAGATTACTTTTTCACGTGGCCATGCAATTGATCGTCCAAGCGCATCAGACATTTTTCTAACATTTCCATATGGACGTAACAATGGAGCATCTCTTTTCAACACATAGTTCACAACCACCTCATAACACTCGGGCCCAAGAGGTGTGTCACCAATTATTACACTTCGAGATGCCCTTTGAATCGTACCCTTAGCAACAGGAACATATGGCCTCATAAAAGAAATCAAAATAACTTCCTTTCCTCCCTAAAGATCAAATAGAATTGCATGTAAGCTCAATGGTTACCTTAATAATGAGCATCCAAATTCAATAGAGTATAATTAACTGGCAACTATTACCTCCTCATGCCTATAGCGTGATACATCATGTGTCTTACCAACTCTCCTTTGCATTATCTATACAAAAATTAAGGATAAGTTGATAGTCTAAGTATTGTTAGGTTAGGTACAACTTTGAGGTAAAATAATAAAATGTAAACTTACATTTCGTGGAACCCTGTTTTCACCTGCAGATGACTCTATAGAACAACCATCACTTTCGTCTCCCGTGTCCTACAGCAATTAGTACATAACATTTGATCAATTTAGTAAATAACCATATGTATATTATTGCTTAAATATTATAAAGAACACATAAAAAAATCACCTGCACATGACCCTTAGATCTCTGATTGTAATCATTATCTATATTTTGCCTAGCCTGTGAAGCAAGCATTTGCTTCAATTCTTCAATTTCTTTTTCCATCCGTGTCAATTGCTCTTTGTTTCCCACACTCTCACTCTCCATTTTATCTAGCCTCTCTATCAAAAGATTATTCTGATTTTTGAAGTCTTATCCTTGCTGCATTAGCTAGTTGAAGCTTAGTGGATGAATACTTTTGTACCCCCGGCATCTTTAAGTCTTGAGGAGTAGGGCCCAAACCAATAGCACGTACACGTGAGCGTTTTTCTTTTCCAAAGACATGGCAAAATAGATCTCCTTCTGTTATGGTTTTTTTAGCGAGTTCTGGCTTGTTGGCACATGTCTCCGCAATTGTTTTCTGAAAATTAGATAAAGCTCATATTTATATTATATATATATTTACATTTGATCGTTGATTATAAATACATGTAACCCTTCAATGACACTTACAATTATGTCTTCAGCTCCTTTTTCTGGAACTCCATTTTTATGGATATGTGCTTTAATAAAAACTTCATGTCTAGGGGCATATAACCCAGCTCTTTGGACTGCACTTCCATTAATATTGACAATTAGTTATCTAAAGAAAGTAGAAATAAATATTAAGACATTTAATACCATATCATGTGCAATCCGAGCAAGACTCTTGCTTCCAGCAGTATGTGTCATTGTCATTTTTGCACTATTTGCTTTTCCAATTTCACTTAAAGCCTATAAGATGAGAATATAATTAATTGCATAAAATATATTTAATTTGTAATTAAGAATTATTTATAAAGAAGTTTTACCTGACTTTTCGGAGCTCTCCAATGCTCTATAAGCCACATCCAATCTGTTTTAGGTACTCTAGAATCAATCCTCATAGGAAAAAGTTCCTCATCAGTTTTTGTTTCATCAAAATAATTCCTCTTTATTTCATATTTGAAATCTTTCCATTTCACTGCCGCTTTTTGTAAAACCCAATCCTCAAGGTCATCATAAACATCAAAAAATTCCTACAAAATTATCAAGTTGTCAATGATTATATACTATTATACTATACATGTCTATGGAATACATAGATCATGAGCCTACAAAACTTGTCACTAGTTACTATTTTGGATGATTTTAAATAACTATAAAGGAATGCTATCCAATTTATGAAGTAAAATTCAAAATGCAAGTAAAAAATCAAATATAGAATCAAACTCTCTCTTCATATTAGAATGACACATCTAATAATAAGTTGCAAAGCTCCACATATATATTTTCACCCTTAATTAGAAGGAAAATTAGTCAATGCTATGTATAGTAAGAGGAGCTATTGAAGCATATTTCAGTTCTATTAAAATATACATGTAAGGCTGAAATGAGAGTAAATTAATTTAGACTTCTTATTCTTAGTAGTATACAAATGTACCTTTACAGTAGCCCAAACAGATTCCTTTTTATCTGCATCAATTTCATTCCAGTCTTTATAGGAAAGTGGTATTCCTGATCTCACTATTGTAGAAATAAAGTTGGTTAATGGTGAAGCTTGATCACCAACTAGTTGATTATTCATATTATGGTCAACATGAATTTTTGGTTCATTCCTTCGCTTCCATATGTCATGCTTGGTAGTGGGTCCTCGTCCCTTCCTTTTATTTTTTTGACCTGGATGAGTTTGCTCTACACAAATATGCAGTTGAAAATAATAACCAATGATATAAAAAAGAGAGCAAAATAATGCAAAACTATACTTAAATATACCTATATTCAATGTTTCATCTTCATTATCACCAAGTTGTTGTTCTTCCATAGAAATGTCGTCAAGATCTTCATTTTCAATACGTTCATTGCTAGTGATATGCCTTTGACGTTGTGATGGCTCTTGATGGGGAACTACAGGCTGATCATTGGTGTGCTATGACATAATCAACATGCATCATATTGGGAGATAATTACAAAATAGTTCTTAGAAACAGAAATTAGCAACACATCAAGTAAAACAAATAACCTTTTTAGTTCTTGTAGATGGTCTCAAGACATTTTCACTCATTTCATTTCCAGGAAGTCGTATAGGCAAGCGCAATGCTCTCAGTACCTCATTGTTTCTTTCAATGTTTGTTTGCCGTAACTCTTCGTACTCATTCCGCATAACTCCATTATTTCTTCCTCTTGCGTTTTGCATCTTTACGGCTACAATAAAATTTTACAATATTAGACAAAAAAATAAAAGAACATAGACATAAACAACACATTCAATGAATAGCATCTTACTTCCCCATTTGAGGTGGAGATTTCTCAACAAGTATACCATCAATGTTTGTTCAAACACAATTATTGTTGCCATCTGGAAGATTTATTTCAACACCAACATTCAACTCAGAGATTTCGCTAACTTTGTCAGTTACCACTGTATTTTCAATTTCTTCCTCCGCAGACATGTCATAGAGGTCTCTTGACCTTGACTCAATGACAACTTTCTAGTCTTTATCGATAGGATCCTCAACATAATAGACTTGAGTAGCTTGTGATGCTAAAATATATGGCTCATCTGATAATTTTTCCCCGGTATTAATTAAATGCTTGAAGTTCACTGTCGTAATCTCAAATCTATCTTTCTTAACCCATTTGTCCTTTCTGAGAACATCAACCCAATCACATTTGAAGAGAACAACATTACCCTTTCGACGATAATCTTACTCAAGTATCTCAGTTATGACACCATAGTATGTTATATCTCCTATTTGTGAATTTTGATCCTTTGAACTAAAAAAACTACAAGTTTTTGCAACAATAGCTACCCCACTACTCTAAACTGATCTGCCCTCATCACAAGATATTGTATGAAAATTGTATCCATTTACTGAATAACTGTTATATTTTGTTGCAACCATAAAAGGCTCACTTGCTAGTATCTGAATCTCTTCTCCTACATGTTCCCCAGTTGATAGTAACTCATTCACCTAGAAAAATTTATTTATACGATTAATATAAAAACATTGCAATATGTATTTAGCTAAAATTGTTGTTTATAAACTTACATGCAATCTAAACCACTCATGAAATGTTGCATGATGTATACGCTCTCTCTCATGAATCCTTTGATGACCAATAGATGAAAGATACCCCAAATGTTTTCTGCAAATATTTTTTGAATGTAAGATATTATAAAATAGAAATTTGAACTAATTTAATAACATTTAATAAAAAATTAGCTAGAGAACATACATCAAATATGGCTCAATATGCTCATAATTAAATAAGACATATCTATGAGCTTGAATCCATGTTTTATGGTCCAACGTAATAGTGCACTTGCCAGTCAAACCGCGACATATGTTGTTCAAGTATGTGGTACCAGTTGACAAGGTATTGAATTGTGCATCATCATTTCGACTCGGCCGATTAAATCTAGTCTCACAACCATGCAAATAACAAGAGCAAAATGTCATATTCTCATCAAATATATAACCTTCCACAATTGATCCTTCTGGGTGACTTCTAGTTCGAACATAGCTCTTCAACCTCATCAAAAATCTATAAAAGTTTTGAAATAATTAATTAATGAAAATATTAATAACAGTCTAATGAAATTGAGCCTTCTACTATGAAATTAATATACCTTTCTATGGGATACATATTGCGGTACTGGACAGTGCCAGCAATCCTTGCCTCAGTAGGAAGATGGACCATTAAATGCACCATAACATCAAAAAATGATGGCGGAAATATTTTTTCAAGAAGGCACAAGGTTTCAGAAATTTCAGACTCTAATCTCTCCATATCAGTTACATTGATTACAGGAGAAAATATTTTCTTGAAGAAGTTGCTTACACGAATCAATGCAATACTAACATTTTCTGGTAGTATCCTTCTAACAGCCAATGGAAGCAAGTGTTCTAAAAGAATATGACTGTCATGGCTTTTTAACCCAATTATCTTCTTATCATGAACATTTACATGACTTCGTATATCAGCTGCATATCCATTTGGAAATTTAACTCCTTTTAATACTTCACAAAACATTCTTTTCTCTGCAGAACTCAATGAGTAAGATGCAGGAGGTAAATAGAACTTGTCCCCTACTGAGATAGGATGCAGATCCTTCTTGATACCTAACAGTTGGAGGTCCAAGCGAGTGTTCAAATTGTCTTTTGATTTGCCATCAATATCCAAAAGTGTGTTAATTATATTGTCACAAACATTTTTCTTGATATGCATCACATCAAGATTATGCCACAACAAAATATCCTTCCAATAGGGCAATTGCACCCATATTGGTTGTTTTTTCCAAATAGTTTTTGGTTCACCATCCTTACCCTTACACCTTCAGGATGGTCTTTTCCCTGTTGGGTCCTTCCCAAAATCATTTTTTATATCTTTTGTTTGTTCTATAACATCATGTCCAGAAAGAGAAACTGGGGCTTCCCTATACTCTTTGGTACCATCAAATGACTCACTATCATTTCTAAATTCATGACAAGAATGCAAGAATCGACGATGTCCCATGAAGCAATGTTTTTTACCATTTTTAAGACGAAGTGAGCAAGTATTTGCATGGCAAACAACACATCCAACCTCACCAGAAGTAACTTGTCCAGATACATATCCATATCCTGGATAATCAGTAATAGTCCAGAACAAGGCGGCACGCAATTGAAACCATTGACCAGATGATGCATCACGAGTTTTGACACCATGCCACATCTCTAACAAATCATCGATCAAAGGTTGAAGGTAGACGTCAATATCATTTCCAGAAGCTTTAGGACCAGGAATAAGCAGAGAGAGGATAAAATTTGGTCGCTTCATACACATCCATGGTGGAACGTTGTAGGGAATCAAGACAACAGGCCATATGCTATGTAATGAACTTAGGCTTCGGAAAGGATTAAAACCATCTGTTGCCAAACACAGCCTAATATTGCGACAGTCAGAACTGAAGTCTGGGTACCTGTGGTCGAAATCCTTCCAAGTGGGAGAACCAGCTGGATGGCGTATCAACCCATCTCTAGTGCGCCCTTCACTATGCCATCTCATATCAGCTGCTATCTTTGATGACATATACAGTCTCTAGAGCCTCTTTTTAAGTGGAAAATATCGAAGAACCTTTCTAGGAATTTTGTGTACTCGCTTCCCATCAGGGCTCTTCTTTTCTATCTTCCATCTGGAAGTTCCACATTTTGGGCATGAGTCTATATTTGCATGCTCTTTCCAAAATAGTATACAGTCATGTTCACATGCATCAATATTCTCATAACCCAACCCGAGACTTCTCACCATCTTCTTTGCATCATGGAAGTTTTTTGGGATTGTGGCATTCTTTGGAAATGCTTCCTTCAGCAAGTCTAATAACAAATCAAAGCTACTGTTACTCCATCCACCTAGGAATTTTATGTGAAGAAGCCTCATAATAAATTGTAGCTTTGTGAGTTTGCACCTAGGGTAGAGCTCTTGACTAGCATCACTTGCTAACCTATAGAATGTCTCAACATCTACATCTTGATCCTCCGAATCAGAACCATCACCACCTATATCACCAACTTCTTGGTATCCACATCCTATGTCATGGATCATTTCAGTGATCTTATCTAGCTGCGGCTCACTATCCATATTAGGAACATTTTCTATATTAGATTTCTTGTTTGTCCTGTGCAATGATGTTTGTTCACCATGAAATATCCACTTGGTGTATCCTTCTAAAAACCCATCACAAATCAAGTGTTCATAAACAACTTCAGCTTCTCTCCAAACACAGTTCACACATTTTCTACAAGGGCAGAGAATTTCATTTGCTTTTGCAGAATTTGCAAAAGCAAACTCTATGAAGTCATTTATGCCTTGGTTATATTCAGTTGAGTACCTACATTTAATTATCATTAGTTTCAATCAAAAGAATAACATAAAGTAGCTTTGTATTTGATTTAGTGACTGAGTGTTTGTTTTCTACCTAGCCGCACTCATCCAACGCTTGTCCATAATAAATGCCAAAGACCTTAAAATCCTCGTAGTCTTTCCTTATTATATGGCTTACTGTAAGAATCAGCTAGTATATCTGAAATAAAATCAGCTAGTATCATTACTAGTTTAATACGGATTTTAGTCTGAAATGAGTTTATAAACAAGAACACAAATAGACGGGGGAGGGAGGGTTAACAAATACTTCCTATTTAGAAAGAAGTAATAGCTTACTGCAAAAATTTCTCTCTCCAAAGTGATTTGAAATTATTAGGTTAATTTTAATAATAATCTTAGCTAACTACAAAAATTGACTAGCAAAATACAACTTGATAGGATAAGTATTGGCCCATCACACCATGTTATTGTTCATGTAAGCAAGCAATAACATCATTCTATATAGTCATTCATTCATTGTTGAAATACTTCTTTTGATTCATAATATAAGTTTACTTCTTATTCACATGCGAATTAAGAGTATTGAATGAGAGAAAATAATCATAATAAATTAATGATGCCTCTATTATATAAAGTTTGGATGTGTGTGGAAAAAATGTTAATGGAGGCGTGAGAGGATACCATAGAGGATAAAGAAGTCAAACATGTACTAAATAATATATTGGAATTATAATAAGGTTTATATTGTGAAATATAGAAAAATAAAAATAGTCTTAAATTGTGAAAAGGAAAGTGTATGACACAAAGGCATAATTACAACCTGCAAACAAATATAAGTACATAAATGGAAAAAATATAGATTTATCAGGAAAATTGAAAAATATGGGATTAGGGGTAAAAATTACTTTTCCAAAAACCATAAAAAATTCAAATTAAGGCACACAATTGGTGAGACTTTCTTCCTACTTTTCTAATTTTTCTCACCAAAGTGAAAATAAAAACCCATTTGATATTTAACTTCTCCAATTAAGAGTCTAAAGACTTATATGATTAACATTGTATGCCAAAAAAAATATACTATTGGTCCCTCTAAATCATTGATTTCCAAGTTAAATGATAGTTCCAAAAAAATTAAATGCTAGTTTTAAAGAATTGATGTTCAAGACTTAGTTTGGTCAAGTTTTGGATTCAACTTCTATCATAGAGAAACTGAAGTCATATATGATATAACTCTAGTTCGACATATACTAAAAACTAGAGTTCTGATAGTGTTTGACAAAAGACTATTATTTTGTTGTTTTAAATAAAATTTACATCTTATAATAGAAGGTAATTGAGTTGTAATCAATGACATAGCCATATAAATAATTCTAACTTTATGAGTATTTGTAAACTTGAAGTTAGAGCTGTTAAAGCACATCAAATTCTTTAGTGTAAAAGTGGTTTCAGCTTCAGGCAGAAGCACCAACACCACAATGGATCTAACCTGCGGATTCTGTAGGAGCATATATATGCACAAACACAATCACATAACTAAGAGTATTTCCATACATTTCACATCTATGCACCAAAATTATAAAAAATTCACTAATGTCTATCTAAAGAGATAGATACAAAATTGTTAAATAGTTATGACTATATAACATAAGACTACTATTTTTTCTGTTTAGTGAATACATTATGTAACACCTATAAATTAAAGGGCATGCATATGCCTTTTAGAATACAATGATTGACTCTGTCCAGCCTTCCTGACATATAGAACTTTTTAAGGGTGATTAGTGATGGAAACTACTCAAAATATAGCATTATTAGTGTGCACATTATCCATACGCAAATCCCTTGTTCTTTAGGACCATGTGCACCAACTATTATAGAATCCACTTTGTTGCTGATCACTGATCAGTTGAGTCCTTGCACTTTATTATTTTGGTCAAAATAGTCCTGAACATTCATCCACCTATGCAACATGGGAATAGAAGAGCCTATTAACAAGAATTTGATCAATATAAGACCAGAAAGTACAGAAATTTGGTGTTACAATTTGAATTTATAAAAATCATATCTAAATCACTAACTCTTGTTGATACTATATTACTCCAAATAAACTAAAATCTTTATACAATAGCCAGTTACAAAAATTTGGAGTTATAATTTGAATCTCTAAATATCATATCTAAATCACTAGCTCATACCAATGCTATATTACTCCAAATGAACTAAAATATTTGCACAATAACCACTAGTTAGCTCCTCTCTTTGACATACTTCTCAAAGAATCTATAGCAAACAAACTCCTTATTCATATACAAATAGCATAAACAAGAATCATATAACAGCAAAAATAATAATAATATTACCTGATTACAACTAATTTTTCCAAAGATAAAAACTGACAGGAACAATCTCCAAGTTGGAAGTCCAATCTATGAAATCTGAAATTATGCAAACAGAGAAAGTAAATTGAAGAAACAACTTTCAAGGCAAAAAAATACAAATGCAATTTAAGAACAAAAAACATAAGTTAGGGGAGGTGTGGTTAGAGGCATCGTGGTGGGTAATCGTAGCAATTAATTTCCATAATCATGTTTCTCATCCCCAAATAAACTAAAATGCTGAAATTTTCTTGGAACATAAACTACTTCTCTGTAATGTGAGGGAGTGGTGTCACTGAAATTTAAATACACACACACAAAGATCTTCACCAAAATGCAGGAGTAATATATCACCACACAAAGACGAAATTTCAATCGCAAAGCGTGAGAACAAAATATGATAATATGTTTCAAAAACTTCAATGGTAACTGTTGGCAGTTTTACAACTGCTACTAGATTGAAAATGACCGCCCAGTAAAGAAAATAATATCAAGGATATGCAGCAGCAGTACATTATAGTAACTTTCGCTGCAAATGCCCCTCAAAAATATTTCCAAACAAGTTTGGGTAAAGCCACATCCAGATAGAGTCCATGGGGTTCGATACTACGCACATGGATAAAGATAAGGAAGCTACTTTTTATCAATACTAAACAATTGTTACGAACAAGGAACCATCTGCGGATAGCAAGAATGCATGAGTTATTTGAGAAATAATCACATATCAACTGAGCTTCATTAATATAATATAAGAGTCTAGCTTCATTAACCAAGTCTTTTATGTATGAGGAAATATTATCAATATTCAGTTAAAACAAGGCAACATCCAATAAGAATCTAGATCTAGATGTATTTATCTATGAATTATATAAACATTTTTTACCAGTTTTCAAGCAAGATCTGATGAACCTTTTCAATGACTTCTATGAACACAGGCTAAATTTGGAAGTAATTAACAAGTTCAGCATTCATCATTCCTATGTCTAGAAAATAGAACCCAACTCTAGTCAGTGAATTCAGACCAATCTCTCTGATTCACAACATGGTAAAGATTAGCAGCAAGGTATTCACTAACATAACAAAGCATATGATGCCACACAATGATAGATTTAGGGGTGTAAATTCAGTGCATATAATCTAAAAAAATCCGAGATCTGAAGCTGAAAATTGTCATTTTGGTATAGTTGGTTGGTTTTTTTTTTTGGCACCGGAATTATAAGCTGAATTCAGATTCCGATTTACATATGTGAAAGTTCTCAAGTTCAAGAATATAAAAAGACATTAAAATGTAAAATTTGTATTTAATTTCAATACCTATGAAATGAAAAAATTGAATGATGTAGACAATTTTATTGGCTAAATTAACAAGAAAAGTTAGGGACCTAATTTGGTAAGTTAAAATTTGAATTTAGAAACCTAAATAATACAATCATACAAGTTTAAGGGCTAAGAGCATAATTTATTTTTCTTTTGTTTTTTTTTGGCAGGAACATGATACACACTTCTTGGTCGACGCTGCATTGTCAACTAAACTTAATTTGTAACATTAAGTCGTGGTTTACTTCACTGTTTTCGAACCGGTGATCACTTCACATACAGTTAATTTGTAAGATTGCAAGTGCAAGTTGTTCATAATATATTACTTCTAATGCACTTGTAATTAGCGTTAGGTCAAATCAATAGTACTACCAACTTAGTACTAGTTACGAGCTTCTTGGTCGCGATGCAATATCGTCAAATGTCAACTCAACTAATTTTATAGATCAATCAGCCGATGGATGAATCAATTAATTTCTAAATGTGCAGATTTATTTAGGTCATGGTTTACTTCACTGCCATATGCATGGATCCAACTGGCAAAATTACCACTAATCACTTCATGTATTGATTAATTTCTAAACGTGCAAGTTGTTCATAATAATATTGGATGGTCAAATGTAGACCTGGTATTGGATAATACATCCCTAATTTGCATCTAGTATAGGCTAGTAGATAGCTTCATGCAAGATCCAGCTCATGCAATCTCTACTTCAATACTTACACCCTCCCTTCCAAACTATAATGGCTATAGTTTTACAATGGAGCTAGTATGTAACAAAAAATTATATAAATCCAAGTCACATGGTAGTAATTGATACCTTACTTTCATACCACAGAAGTTTAAGAAATTGAAATACAATTTACTCTTCAATATAAAAAAAAGAGGGAGTGAACAGACTCATAGGGTAGTTGGAGATAGACATGTGCAAACTACGGGTTAGGCTACCCTACCAAAAAACTCAAATCTATCAAGGTGGGTTCAGTCCAAGCTAAGTCCTATGAGCAATCGGGTTTATCTGAGTTGATCAGATGTATATCTAGTAAAACACAACCGAATTAGAATGTTCTTTCTGCAAAACAAAATTGAGCTGGTCTTTCAAAACACCCTATTCATGTAAATTGAGCTAGTCTGTAATTAGTATTTCACCACTCGTGAAATGTGTGGTTGTAAATTTCTTAAAAATATTTAAATTGTGCATTCAAACATTTCAATTGTTTCTTAAAAACTATGCCTTCGAACATTTCAGTTCTAGTTAGCTTGATCAAGATCTAGTTCTAATGAAGTGTTTGTTCTTAAATGGAGTTTCTAATTGAGTGTTGCCAGCATTTTCTTGGTTGGTGTCTGAATCAATCACAAGAGAATAAACTTGAACTCTTCCACACAAGGCACAAAATGCTAGATCTTTAATATGCTCTAAGTCTAAGTACAATGGATAATTTCCTATCATATCATTTGATATACTTGATAGTTGCAAGTGTTCCAAGATTTAAGCAGTCTATTTCTGAAGATTTCGGCAGTCTTCAGCAATGATAGAACATGCATCTGGACTTCATCAGGATGCAACATTGCAAAGCCAGGAAAAGAACACTGCAACCAGAAGTGTTGGAACAGTTCTGCTTACCTCGGATTGGTGCCTCGCGCCTCACCCCTCTGTTGCGCACCTGCTTCACCGCTGTCGCTCCACCTCTGCCGTACACCGCACACCCTGTCGCTAGCATTTCGAGGGCCACACCGCTGAAAGGGATCTAGGATATCGACTAGAGGGGGGTGAATAGGCGATTTTAGCAAATTAACAATTAATCAAACAATTAATAGTAAATGAGAGCAAATAACTAACACAAGAAGAACAATAAACAATTTTAACACAAGGATATATCCCGTGGTCTCGGTGATTTGCCGATCACCCCTAATCCACATTGAGGCAAACTCAAATCTCTAACCGCTCCTCTATCTAGTCAACCTTCTCTCGAGAAGTGACCTAGATCTTGAGCCGGATTAGTGTGATGAGTTATCCAAACCTCGATTTCACTAATGATGCACTTTACCTCTCCGGTAAGGCGTGCTCAACCCTTTCACAAGACATTTTGAGGCTTCTTCACAATCTTCCTTGAAGAGCTCTCCAAAACCTTCTCTTGAGCCGTCTAGGAGCCGGCAACCTCCAAGAGTAACAAGCCGGTGATGATCACTTAACCTTCTTCTAGTGCCACAAGATTGATTTAGAGATCTAAATGCAATGCACTAGAAGATCTCAAATGCACACTCTCACAAATTCGAGAATTAAAACTCTAGAGTGTATGAAACTTGCTTAAACTCTCAAGGATGATGACAATGTTCACAAATATGTCAAAAGTTATGAACAGGGCCGTGCATGGGAGTATATATACCTCCCACAAAAAATATAGCCTTTACAGGCCGTTGGGAGAAAAAGATCACTTGGCGGTCAGACCGCAGGTATAAGCCCGGTCAGACCGCCGCAATTGCAACGGCATTAAACAGGCGCAATAAATGCTCACCTGCCCTTGTCAGGCACACTCACGGTCAGACCGGAGACAATAGCGGTCAGACCGTGAAACTGTCCAGAGGCGACATAGTTTCTGGACACGTTATACGGTCAGGCCGAAAATTACGGACAGACCGGCCAGACGGTCAGACTGTAGTTCAAAATCACGGTCAGACCGATTTCTCAGCCAGACCGGTCTAACAAACGGTCAGACCGTCATAACACAATAATTCAGAAAGATAGGTCATGAAGTACCAGGAGACTGACCTAGGTTTTTACCTACGGACAGACCGACCTTTAAAAGGAATAAACTACACTTTGACATAACGTCGGTCAGTCCGAAACCCTACTCGGTCAGTCCGTCTATTCGGTCAGACCGGTCTAACAAACGGTCAGACCGGCTGAGACAGAGTTTGACAGAAATGAGTTGAAACAAGCATTTTTCAAAGTATATGACCTTCTAGTATGCAATGCAAGTTGATTTTATGATTTGTGGCACATAGATGAAGTATTGTGTGATACACCACATGCTCCTCTTAATAGTACGGCGATTATCCTAAAATCCGGTCAAAATTCTTCTCTAATCACCTTAGACCGGTAAAATGGAAAAGATCCTATTCCGTACCTTTGCCTCTTTGCTCAATGTCCTTTCTTCATCATGTAGCTCTTTCTTTGTCTTTCATTATCCTGTCTTTTGAGTTTGATCTTGACACAACTTAACAGGTAACGTTAGTTCAACATTTGTAATTTTCATTAATTACTAAAACACTCTTTAGGGGCCTAGAAGCTACAACCGCGAGACACCTCACGCACGGTGGGAGACCGGATCAAAGATTGGGGAGGTTTCTCGGCGAATTGGGAGTGGTTTCTTGGTGGAGGAGGTTGGATCGGGGAGGTTTCTCGGCGGACTGCTGGAGATGGAGAGGATTGGGGGTGGTTTCTCGGTGGAGGAGGTTGGATTGGGGAGGTTTATCGGCAGAGAGCTGGAGATGGAGAGGATTGGGGGAGGTTTGTCGGTGGAGGAGGTTTGATTGGGGGAGTTTTCTCAGCGGCCGGAGAGCTGGAGATGAAGAGGATTGGGGGAGGTTTGTCGGTGGAGGAGGTTTGATTGAGGGTTTTCTCGGCGGCCGGAGAGAGGTTTAATTCTCGGTGGAGGTTGGATTGGGGAACCGATCAAGGGAAGCAGGGAAGGTAACTAAAAATCTGCAGAGGAAAATTTTATATTTGGCGCAAAACCAACGTATCAGCAGAAAATATTTTTTCATGAAAATTTCCCTCCCAAAATAATAAATCTATTATTATTCTGCTGAAAATTTTCAGTTTTACGCCAAAAATATATAAATTACTTATTCCTAGCGGTAGATCTACTAAAAATAATAATTTTTCCCAGCTGGCATATCGGTGAAAAATAAAAATTATATTTTCAACTATGAAACTGCTGGTAAAAAAAAAATTTTCCTAGCGGAAAAAATATTCTCAGCTGTAGATCTGCTAAAATTTTTTTTTCCCAAACTGATCTACAGCTTGCTATATATTATTTATTCCTAGCAGTAAATCTGCTAAAAATAATAACTTTTCCTAGCTGACACATCGTGAAAAATCAAAATTATATTTTCATCTGCAGGACTGCTGAGAAAAAAAGTTTTTCCCAGCAGTTTTACAGCTTGCGCTGGCCTACCGTGTTGTAGTGCATGGTCGTCGTCGTGGTCAAATTGTAATTCGTAGCATTATCATTTTATTAGACATACTAAACAATATTCACTGTACCAACAATATATAAGTTAATGTTCTCGTTGGAAATTTACTATACTATCAATAGAAATTTACTATCATAGCAATAAAATTTACTGACTGATTAGTAAATCTATAGACCAGATAATATTTTGAATACATACTGTCGGAATATTGTTTATACTTAACTCGTATGTGGTCGTAGTCGTGGTCAAATTGTAATTCGTGACACTGTCATTTTGTTATGTATACTAAATAATATTCACTATACCAAACATATATAAGTTAATGTTCTCACAAATCAATTTACGGTTCTAACAATAAAAATTTACCGTCATAACAATAACAATTTACTGACTGCTCAGTAAATCTATATAGACTGGACAATGTTTTGAATACAGTAAATTTACTGGTCGATATATCTTCAAAATATGCGACCACGATCAATTTACTAATAGGTCCGTAAATTATATTTGATCACACAGTAAATTGTGATTATTCATACAATAAATTTATTAGCATACTAAATAATATTCACTGTACCAACAATACATAAGTTGATGTACTCAACTAGCAATTTACTGTTCTAACAATAGAAATTTACTGTTGTAAAAATAACAATTTACTGACCAATCTGTAAATCTATAGACTAGAAAATATTTTGAATGCATACTGTCCGAAGTATGTTTATATTTAGACCGTATATGCTCGTCGTCATGATCAAATTATAATTCATAACACTGTCATTATGATGCACATAGTAAATAAATGTTCACTGACCAACATATTGAAAAACAGATTATCATTACTATACTGATACTATAGATTACACTCTGAATTTGTCAATTTACATGTATCTATTGACGGACTGTACATACCACAGCCAGTAAATTACAACATCTAATACAGTAACATCGACTAGTAAACTGTTCGTGGTTGAATATATCTACACCTGAAATCATGAGAAGACATCAGGGCGTAAAGAAAGAGAAGTGAAGAAGACTTGAAAATTAAATAGTTCTTATCAAAATTGTAAAGTTAATATCAAATGTTCTTACTGATTTCAAAATAGCAATCAGAATCCGGCAACCAATTGCAGCAAATATGACGGAGCGGCAACCTGAAAATATAATGTTGGTGAATACAATTAACTGTGATCAAAACATGACCGTGCAGACGTGCGGGTCGACAATGCCAGAGTGCCAGCAAGAAGATGCAGCGTCAGCGAGAACACGGGTGCGATGAACGATGGATTAGAAGCGATCATGAGCGGCAACGCGGGACAAGACGTGGGAGCGTAGTGGAGAAGACGAAGAGATGGTTGGCATGGATATCTATCAGTAACAAGAAAATATTTTAAAAACAAATTGCCGTTATTAATTAAAACGACGTTAAATTCTTTTAAACAGAACATAACCGCTATCTCTATTCAACAGTTGTATTTTATTCTAGTAAGTTAGATCGGACGGTTCTTACAATAAGTACGAAACTCAGTATAAAATGTCCGTACGTGGAGGGGCGTCCGTAAAATAAAAGCCTTACCGTCCACTTTCCAAGTTTCCAACACGGTAGCCACCGGCACCGCCACGCCACCGAGGCAGGGCAACAACCACCCTTTACCTCCCCCTCCTAAGCCCCACCCGCCGGTAACCGCACCCTCCCACCACACCGCACGCACCTCTTCCCTTCCTCCCCACGCCACCTCCCCACCGCCGACCACCACCAGCTCGTCGCCTCAGATGACGACGGAGGGGCTGGTTCCGATCACCCGGGCCTTCCTCGCGCGCTACTACGACAAGTACCCGCTCCCTCCCCTCACCGACGATGCCACCGACCTCGCCTCCCAGCTCCGCCGCCTCTCCGCCGACCTCGCCCCCTTCTCCTCCGGTAAGGTCCTCTCCGAGATCTTGCCGCGATCTCCTCTCTACTGCTCTTCGTCGGTGGCGCCGCTAGTAGTCTTGATCTCGCCGCGATTCGGGCGTACGATTGGTACGGATAGGCTTTAGGAGTTTAGGGAGTGTAGGTTTTGCATCATTGGGTCGAAATTAGTGAGAGTTGTTTGCTTCCAGATTTTGGTGTAGCCGGAACTACTAGAAAGCTATGACCTTTTAGGATTATATTGTTTTGCGTAGTGACCAGCTGGGATCTATCTGTCTGTACTATGGCTATGGGAGATCTATCTGTTGCTAACGTTGCGGTGACTTCGGTGTTGTTGATCACAGTACGGTCGATCACGCTATCATTGTTGTTTGGAAGTAATTTTGTTTATGGAATTGTGGGGTTATTATTTTGAGTTGACTGCAGTTGCCTCATGCTGGGAAGCTACTTTGCTATGCCGGGTTTTAGAGAACCGCTAATGTTGCTTCGTTAGCTAAAAATAGATGATCATATATGCATTGCTTGCGAAAAGAGTCTGAAAGCTGTGATCTTTCTTCTGTGTTGTTGGATCTGGTGAATACCGATGACAGCAATTGAGCTATTGCTATGCTTTGGAATTAGTTGTGGTTTTCATATTTAGGCTTCTAGTACACTGGATGTAATGTTTGCCTTGCTGTGGTGTGATGCTAATGGGATTTTTGATGGGTAAACTATGGAGTTGGCAAGCTTATACTTGTGGTGCTAACGCTGTGGAATCTTTGGTGTTGTTGATTCTGGTGTGGTTGATCATGCTATTGTTGTTGTTGGAGTGGTTGTCTTATGAAATTGCGGGGTCATTAGTTTTGAGTTGTTGATTGCAGTTGCCTCCTCATTCTTGGAAGCTACTTTGCTACAGGCCAGGGTATAGAGAACTGCTAATGTTGCTCGGTTAGCCTTTATATTTTTAAAATGTAAGATGGTAATGTAAGATCTGTGTCTGAAAAGAGTCTGAAAACTGTGATCGTTCTTCCATTTTGTTGGATCTGGTGAATACTAATGACATGTATCATGTCATTGCTCATTGCTATCTTCGTAATTGGATATTTTATAGTTTTGTAAGTGGTTATGGTTTTCATAATTTAGGCTTCTATTAGACTGGAGGTAGTGTCTGCGTTGCTGTGTTGTGATGATAATTGAATTTCTGCTCGAAAAGCTATGCGGTTGCCAAGTTCATCCTTGTGCTGCTGTTGCTTATAAGCAATGAAGGACTCTTAGGAAATTTCAAAATCTTTTGAATTACGTTAGGTGAATTGTCTCCTACTCTTAGCTGTGTCAGGGATGAGAAAACCAACGGGAAGTCAGGAACCAGCCATTAACTGTTGGCTTCCATAAATCCCGGCAGGGTCAGATTTGCCTAACTAGAGCCAAAAACCCGTTGAGTTAGGCTGAGTTAGACAAATTTATGGTTTATTTATGCCTGTTCTGGCTACTTTTCTAGCTGTTCGTTAAAAAAAATGTCATTTAATCACTGTATTTAAAAAATTGAAAAAAGGTGTTTTCAATAGCTTTGTTAAAGGGAAGCGAAGCGGCACAAGGTGAGAAAACGAAGCGTTCCAAGTTGCAATATGAGAAGAGCAAAATCCATGTGAAGATGAGAGGGCGATTTTGGAGGCGATTCGGGTGGAGATTGGAGTCTTGATGGATTTCTTTTCTGTTGATTGTTTGGCTCCTTTTCTTCTCCTGTTGCTGATTCCCTTCTTGTGTTCTGGTCTTGTTCTGCTGCTTGTTTGTCTTCGGTGTTTGGTTGTGAGTTGGTTAATCTGGAGTTCATGGCGTTTGATTTTTCATCCTTGGACTGGTCCATTGGTCGTGGATTTCTTAAGTCCATGAGGAATTCATTTCATTCTAATGTTACTAAAAGTGCTAAGTTTTCTTCTAGTGACTTTCTTCTGATTGCTTCTTTTGGTAGAAGAAAATTTCGTCCTTCAGAAGATTGGTTGAGCAAGATTCTGGCTGCTTATTTTGGAGGTCTTGCCATGGACTTTAGAGTTCTGGGATTAACTGATTTTAGTTTTAGATTATCGGTTTGTGACAAAAGAATTCGTTTTGCCATTCTTAAGCTGAATCAGATTATTCATAAAGATTTTTCCGTATTTTTCTCCCTTTGGAGAGATGGAGGTCCCAACTGGAGAAGAGAATTCAACCTTTGGAATTTGGGGCAAGAAAAAGAATGGTCTTTGGTTCATCATAAGAAAATTCTCCTCGATCTGGTGTTTCTGTTTTTGATCGGATTCAATTCCCTGGTTATCTTCATTCTCGAAGGCCTTTCTCTTTGGATCGTTCTCATGGTGTTTCGGTGTTTGAACGTCTTCAGTTTCTGAACAGTCATCTTTCTCAACGGTCTCTTGTTTTGGCCCCTCGGAATTCTCTTCGTTGTTTTAATTGTCTCGCCTTGGGTCATTTCAAACAGGAGTGTCATTCTTTGGCTCGTTGTTTGAATTGTTTTAATTATGGGCACCTAAGGCATTCTTGTTTGAAGCATCACTTGGTTTGGAAGAGGAAGAGGTCTTCTGTTCTCCAGGCTTTTTGTGGTAGTGGAATTGGTGCAGTCGCCTCTCCTTTCGCGCCTCTTTCTGGGGACCTTCCTCGGATCGAATGGCTAGATGGTGTCCTTCGTTTGGAACTGATTTGGATCCAGCGGCCAGGATGGCCTTGAGCAAGGGTAGACGTGTTCTCTGTTACTTCGATAATTTCTCTCGTTTTTTGAGTTTTGTGTTAACACTGCTGTCAATCATTACGTCGCTCAGTCTCCCTCCACTTCTTCGACTTCTGATCACTTTGTGCTGGCGTCCTATTTAGCCACTATTCTTCTTGTTAATTCCATCAAAAACATGGCAAATTATTGGGTGAATCCTGCTCCGTTTCTGAGAGATGGGTTGGAGGAAATTGTAGTGCATGGTCGGCCTCTTCGCGCCAGGTGTGTTTCTACTAGAAGCGAGACTAATGAGAACACTGCTATTGTTAGTCTTGCGTCGAAGGCTGTGGCTCCAATTCAAGTGATCAGGAATTATTTTCAGAATGCGAGAGAGATCCTAGCTCATGTTTATCCTTCAGGATTGGGTGATGCCTCTGTTCGTTTTCAATCAACTCTTCAGGGACATTCTCCTGGATGAAGGGCTTCGTGTGGAGGCTGGTTTCTTGTTTTTCCTTAACCGCCATAATGAGGGTTTTGATGCTAGAAGAGTTAGCTTCAATCAGGAAGTTTGGTTAATGCTTTTAAACTTCCCTTTTGACTTCTGGTCTATGCAAACTCTTAGCAAGGCTGTTTCTTCTTTTGGCTTTCTTAAAGAATGGGATAGTGACTATCAAAGATTTGGTGATAGATCTCATGCTTTGGTTAAATGCTTAGTGACTTCGTTAGTTGATATTCCCCGTTACCTGGTTATTTCTGAGCCCAGCGAATCGTTAGGAAGAAGCTGGACTGTTCAAGTGGTTATATGTTATTCTCGTTCGACTGGGGCTTTGGTGGGAGATGAGGATGATCCTGAGGATCCTCACCTTGATTTGGATAATGTTGAAAATAACCCTGATGATGATCAGAACATGAACCTCGATGATCCTGCTGAAGATGATCCAGAGAATAATTTGGATGTTAGGGATCCTGTTTGGGATGCTTTGATCCCTTAACAACCAGAAGTCTCGAATGCTTGGAGAGCAAATGATCATTCTTCAAATTCCTCTTGGAGAGCAAATGATCATTCTTCAAATTCCTCTGGATCTCCATCTGGCATTGTGATTGATTTTGAAGGTGATTCCCTTCGCTTACTCTTGTTTGATTTACCATTGGGGAATTTTACTAGGAAGTTAAATTTGCTGCTTTGTTTCCAATGTTCTTGGAGTTTGCTCAATTCCTCTGCTCCAAGGAATTCTTCTTCTGGGCTTTCTCTGTGGATAGAGAATCAGTTTCCGTCCTTCCAATCCAAGGAAAGGAAGATGAAGGTTCCTTTGGAGGCCTCGGGGCTACGTCGTAGTCCAAAATTGGCGGCTAAATTCAGAGGTTTTAAACCTGGTGCCACTTTGCCTTCTGTTCCAGATCAACCTGGTGCCTCTTGGCTTCTTGTTCCAGATCTTTCTTTGGAGATGTTGCAGGCTTTTGGTTCCTTCTGTGGAATTCTTTCAGAGTTCTCTAAGGAAAATTTACAAGTGCCAAGGATCATGGAAATCGATGATTAGCTTATACTGCATGACTTTTTTGTTAAATCGTTCTATTTTGTTGAAAGACTTGGGTTGTATTTTGATTTTGGAATGGCTGGTATTTATGTTTAGTTCCATTGTAACCTGATTAGTTACAATGCTTTGTTGCTTGACTCTTTATTTGATCTATACATAATTCTAGAATGTTTAATATTCTTAATTGGAATATTAGAGGATTAAACTCTTTGGATAAAAGGATTGCTATCCGCAGCAAAATTATGGATGAAAATTGCTCTATTGTTTGTTTGCAAGAAACCAAAGTTGAATCTGTGGATATTTTTTTGATTAAGTCCTTTTGCCCCAGATTTTGGAATGAATTTGAATTCATTCCTTCAAGTGGTAATTCTGGAGGGATTTTAATTGCTTGGAATAGCATTTTTTCAGCAAAGAAAATGTGGTGTTTAATGACTTCTGCCTTACGGTTACTCTGAAACAAAAACTCTGGTGAGTTTTGGATGATTTCAAATGTTTATAGTCCTTGTTGTCCCCAGAGGAAATTGGAGTTCCTTGATTGGTATAGAAACATTTCGGTTCCTTCCAATTTTCTTTGGATAATTATGGGGGACTTCAATCTCTCAAGGTTTCCTTCTAATAAGAACAAGGGAGTTTTTAAATTTGGAGAAGCTGATCTTTTTAGTGCGTCTATTAATCATCTTAATTTGGAGGAGTTGACCATTAAAGGAAAGCAGTTTACTTGGTCTAATATGTAAGTCTAGCCTACTCTGGTTAAACTTGATTGGGCTTTTGTGAATGGAGGATGGTTGAGGGCCTTTCCTAACACTTTTCTTACAACTTCTAGTTAGACCTTTGTCAGATCATTTCCCTTGTGTCGTTCATATTTCTTCTCTCTTTCCTCATGATTTGAAAACTTTTGATTTGAAAACTTTTGGACGCACTGTCATGGTTTTCTGGATGTTGTTGCTGGAACTTGGAATGTTGTTAGTTCTGATGCTAATGTTACTAGGAGAATCAATTCTAAATTCAAGATTTTGAGAAGAATTTTGAAAGGTTGGAGTAAGCAATTCAAGATCTCTCAAATCTATGAGCAAAACTGTTATTTTACTCTGAACTTATTGGATGGCTTGGAAGAACAGAGGGATCTTTCTTGGATGGAATTCAATTTCAGAAATATTTTGAAGTCTCATTTGAAAGATCTTTTAAGGAATAGACATGAGTATTGGAGACAAAGAGGAAGGATACGATGGGCTAAATTAGGGGATGAAAATACCAGATTCTTTTCATTATGTGGCATCTAATAATTTTAGAGTTAATCATATTGTTTCTATTAAGAATGATATGGACTTTGAGCTTTTCAATCATTTGGCTATTGCGCAACATCCTTGGATTTCTTTTAAGGATACAATTGGATCTTTAGACTTCCAAGGCATGTTATTCAATCTCTCAGAGTTCTATACTCCTATGAGTTCTATCCTCCTTTGTCTGAGCTTTCTGGTTTGGAAGCAAATTTCTCTTTGCAAGAGATTGATTATGTTATTTTTAATATGCCTCTGGACAAGAGTCTTGGTCCGGATGGATTTAATGGTGCATTCATTCGGGCTTGCTGGATGATCATTAAGCAAGATTTTTATGATCTCTTCCATCAGTTTTTTGAGGGACAAGCAGAGCTATTTAGAATTAATTCTTCCCTTATCACTTTGATCCCCATGAAAGATGCTGCCAATAAAATTTCTGATTATCGTGCAATCTCTTTACTCAACAGCTCTTTAAAGATTATCACCAAGCTTCTTGCTAATCGCTTGCAGCAAGTGATTACCTCTATTATTCATCGCAATCAGTATGGCTTTATTAAATCTAGAACTATTCAAGACTGTGTTGTCTGGGCATATAAGTACATTAATTTTTGCAAGGCTAGTCATAACAAAACTATTCTTTTGAAATTGGATTTTGAGAAAGCCTTTGATATGATAGAACATGCTGCTATTATTGAGGTTCTTAAGGCTACTGGATTTGGCGATAAATGGCTTAGTTGGATTAAGCTGATTTTGGAATCTGGATCCTCCAATATTCTTCTAAATGGGATTCCTGTTAATCAAATTTGGTGTAAGCGAGGAGTTAGACAAGGTGATCCTTTGTCGCCTTTACTTTTTGTGCTTGTAGCGGATTTGTTGCAATCAATTTTAAACTTGGCAAAGGACAAGGGTCTTCTTAATCTTCCTGCATTATATGAGGGAAATGAGGATTTTCCTATCGTCCAATATCGTCCAATATGCCGATGATACTCTTATCATTATGAAAGCAGACGTGAAAGAAGTCTTTCTTCTTAAAGCTCTTCTTCATTCTTTTGCCATCTCCACTGGATTAAGAGTTAACTTTCATAAATCCTTCATGGTTCCTATTAATTGTTCTAATGATCTTGTTATGAATCTTGTTGGAATTCTTGGATGTCAAGTGGGTTCTTTTCCTTTTAATTATTTGGGTCTACCACTTTGTCTCTCTAAGCCTAAGATGGAATGTTATAATTTGTTGATTGAAAGATTTGAAAGAAGACTTTTTTGATGGCAATTCTCTTTTCTTTCTTTGGGAGGAAGATTAACTTTAATCAATTCGGTTCTTTCTTCTTTTCCTATGTTTATTATGTCCACGCTTAAAATTCCCCAAGCTGTTGTCGACAGAATGGATAAAATTAGAAGAGCATTCTTTTGGAGGGGAAAATCGACTTCCTTTGGCGGTCATTGTCAGATTGCTTGGGACAAAGTTTGTAGACCTAAATCAAATGCTGGATTTGGCGTTATCAATTTAAGAACTCAAAACTTGGCTCTTCTGTTGAAATTCTTGTTTAAGTTCTTTAACAAGAATTCATCTCCTTGGGTTCAGTTAATTTGGTCCCGTCATTATTCGCATTGTCTGTCGTCGGATTCTCAGTTGGTTGGTTCCTTTTGGTGGAAGGACATTTTGCGTCTTTTAACCTTTTTTAAAGGTATTTCTTCATGCAAGATAGGGTTAGGGGATACTTGTGACTTGTGGAATGATCTCTGGACTTCTGAAATTTTAGCTCATAAATGGGCTGAATTGTTCTCCTTTTCTTCACGAAATCTGACTACTCATCAATTTTGGAGTTTGAATAGCTTGGAAACTATTTTTCATTTGCCTCTTTCAGAGCCGGCTTATAGACAATTTCAGAGTCTATTGTTGCTTCATCATGATACTAGTGGTCTCGTATCTTTGAATGATTGTTGGACTATCTTTGGAAGCAATTTGCATACATACAAAACCAATAAGGTCTATAAGAGGTTAATGGGTATTGTTCTCTCATCCCATTTTCAGTCTATGTTGGAAGACAAAATGTATGTTTAAAATTAAGATTTTTGTTTGGATTCTCCTTTGGGAATGCCTTAATACTAGAGAGAGATTAGGAAAGAGAAACTTGCTGATCTCTTCTTATGAGTGTGAGCTTTGCACTGATGGTATTCTTGAATCACATTTTTATTTCTTCTTTGAATGTGCTTTTGCTCTTCAATGCTGGAATCTTGTAGGTATCAATTGGATTGGAAATTTGGCCAATTCTTCTATGATTGATTTAATTTGGAAACTTAAAGAAGACACAATCCGAGATGCAAAGACTTTCTAATAGAAATCATTATGTTGTTTTTGTGGAATATTTGGAAAATTAGAAATTCCAAAATTTTTAATCATCTGCCTGGGAACATCTACAAGTGGAAGAAAGCTCTTATATCGGATTTAAAACTTGTGGCTGTTCGTTCTCCTGAAGGCATTAGAGAAAAAATTCTTGGATGGGCTGATCTTTTGTAATGAATTGTTTGTTTTTTCCTTTTCTTTTGTAACTTGGATTCTCTTTATAATATATTATTATTAGCAGTAGGCGGCTTGCCTACTGTCTTTCCAAAAAAAAAATAGCTTTGTCAAAAAACCAACCAGTTATTGCCCAAGTTCCAAATGGCTTCAACTTGCTGGATGTGCTAAAATCCTAATAGGTTTATAACTACTAACAGAGAATGAAGATTGTTACAGCGGACTCTTTGAGAACTGGGTTCAGAATAGGTTTAAGAACCTTGATCTAGATCACGTTAATTCTTTTTTGCTCATTTTACGCTACTTAGTGTGCTTGTGTCAATGCACATGGAAATGTGATAACCATGATGGGCGGGTTGTACCAAGACTTATGATACAATACGGATACGGCAATACGGCTATATATATTCAAAATAAAAAATCCAATTAAATCTTAGACATAGATGCATATAATGTGTAATAGAAAGTTTGAAGTATAATTTACTTAGTTCTATACCTTAATAGTTAATAATATAAGTCCAATACAAGTTATGCAACCAACATATACCCAAGTGTTCCATAAGAGATAAAAGACAACATAAAAATAAGAAAAGTACGAATGAGAATAATAGCCGATTTTGAAGGCCTATGATGCATCGTTACTCACAGAAAAGTCTCATCATAAATGTATTAGAAACATGGCTCATTTTTCATTTTTACATAAGAATAATCCGATACTTCTCTGATTCGTATTGGAGCCGTATTGGAAATGTATCACTGTTATATATTTTTTTAAAAAAGCCAATACTTCTTCTATTCATATCAGAGGCATATTGGGGCTGTATTCATATCCGATACTTATCGGGATATGGGTATGCTGCTTTTCCGAAGTATCGGCACAACCTCATGGGCCTATGCGTTGAGAGCACGATAGAAGTGCACATGTAGAATATATGGAGATTTGTGCTACTAGTTAACCAAAGAGAAAAGCTATTGTCTTAATTGATGGAATGAAGGGGCTTGTGGGAAGGTTCATGGGCCATGGGATATTTCAAAAGTGCACTTGTATTTTTTTGGTTTTAGACAAAAAATTCAAACTTTTTTAGTAGTAGTAGGCGGGAAGCCGGGAACAGTATATGTGGGTACACTTCAGAACTTACATTTTTTAAATAGGAGGAACATCCATGACAGCACATGTTACCTATGGCATTTATAGATCTGATGTTTTGGTTGCTTGTGACTTGCACATTTGTTAGCTCATGAATGTGTTGTTAGTTAGTGCGTCATGCATTCATGAGTGTCAAGATCATGACATACTTGAAGCATCTTATATTCATATGTATGAATGGAGGCAGCTTTCCCTTCACATTCAACATGAGTTGAATCTATTTTTTTTTCCTGCTGATTAAGAAATAGCATCGCAGTGCAGCTGCAGCTACCGCATATGCGACCGCTATTTAGAACAATGGGGTGATCTCTCTTAAAGACATTGTTGTGACATAGCAATTCTCTTTTTTTTCCATGTTCAAGATGAGGAGCTATTGGAACAAGAAGCAGGTGGTGTACCTGCCCATAAAATTGATGAGAATTTGTGGAAGAACAGAGAGCAAATGGAAGAAATTCTATTTTTGCTTAACAAATCTCGTCGCCCAATTGCAGTAAGTTATAGCTTTTTATCTCTCCGCAAGTTTCAATTCTACCTATATTTTGCATTTGACATCTGCTTGCGCATATTGGCAGCTTCAACAGAAGTCCACAACAGAATATGCTGAGATAGATTCTATACTTGACGATATTGAAGTTAAATTCAAGGACATGTTGAAGAAGTTAGAGCAATTTCAATTGAGAAATTCTGAGAATGTTTTCAATATAGGTTAGTGGTCTTTACGATGGTTTCCATTTTCTGTGATGCATTGCAGAAATAAAGAACTAGATTATAAACATCCAATGTTAAATGTTGGGCCATGATTAAGCAACTGTTGATTCTTAACTCTGATTCTCTTTTGTGGATTATGCTTCCAACATAGATAACTGGATCTTCTTTTCCGATAATTTACCATGTCGATTTACATTATTAGTTCATTCCAAGATTCTCTTAGTTGATGTTCACATGTCAGCTTTATCCTGCCGCAATGTTTAATTTTCTGTCATACATTACTGAAATCTTGAAAGCAGTCTTTGTTATGTGGCTGTGTTTGCAGTGTTATGTTTTTCTAATATTGGTCACCATGTGATATCTGAAACTGGAATTTTGCTAGTGTAACAATATTTTTTTTCATTGTTTAGTTCATTCTTTGGTTCCATCTTCGTCTTTTGGGGAATTGTCTACAAGCACATGTAAGGTGCACAATTGAATAAATGATAATTGACGTGCCGTTTTACAATACGTGCAGTTATGACATACATGCCACAAGATTTTCGAGGAACTCTAATCAGGCAGCAGCGAGAACGCTCAGAAAGAAATAAGCAAGCTGAGGTTGATGCTTTGGTTGGTGCTGGTGGAAGCATCTGTGATCGATATGCATTGCTGTGGAAGCAGCAAATGGAGAGGTTGCTCTTTACTTTTTCTGTGTTATCAGTCTTCACAAATTCGTATCTATATCAATAACTTGAGAATCTTTTTTCCATGATGTTGATTTATAGGCGAGTGCAATTAGCACAACTTGGTTCTGCAACAGGTGTATATAAGACACTTGTTAGGTACTTGGTTGGTGTTCCACAGGTTAGTCAAATTGGCATAGTCATATTCATCATTTTGGGACTGCACTTGTACTACTATACCAAGGAATTTTCTGTCTTGCTTTTGTTGGGAATGTTCTGATGAAAGATTAACCAAGTCATGAATGAAAAAAGCAAAATGATCATTTTCTTGTGCACTAAATGAGCAAACATTTTCACCAACTTTATCATTTTGAGCTTGCGTTTCACTGTTGTAGCAAAGAATAGGTATTATATTTGAGTGAGCTTGGGAGCCAAGAATTTATCTTGGTGGTTGAATATGTTAGCTTTATGTTTGGCAACTCCAGGCAGATGTTGCTTAGTTTTATAAAGAAAAATACTTTAACAAGCATGCCTCTATATTTCCTGATCATCTGCTTTCACCATCCTAGCATTTGCTTCATAAAATGTTGGGAAAAGTCCTATTTAGGTCTTTCAACTCCCTTTTAGGACCTAAACTTTTTGAAGGTCCCAAGGTCCCTCAACATTTGGTTCAGGTCCTATTTTTTCATAAATCCTGTAGTTTTTTAATTGCTGACATGTGGGCTTGATGGAGGATCTTTTTTGGACTGGTGTTCAAAGTTGAGGGACTAAAATGGGGACTCTGAAAAGTGTAGATCTTAAAATGGACTAAAATTAATAGTTAGAGAACCAAAATAGAACTTTTCCCTCAAATGTTTTTTCTCTTAGACTTCATTTTCTTGTTTAGAGCTCTCTAAACTCTCTATGATTGATCTGGGACGATCTCAGGTCGAATGCGTCACAGACTTGAATTCTATTTGATCGGTTGAAGTCTGATACAAATTAGATTGCTAAGATTGATACAACTAGATTTAGTTGGTTGTCGAGTCTGATACGTTTTCAAGCGATCGGACTATAAATACTCTGTAATAGTTCTAGTTTAGAGATCGAATCAGATATATAACTCAGACATAGATCGACGTAGATCGAGTGCGATCATCGTTCGACGTGTTCAAGTTCTTTATAATAAAAGGCCTTGTTCCTTTTTATTTCTGTGCTCGAGCACTGGGTTTCAGTAATTCCGAGTAAGATCCCGTATTTCATATCTGATCGAGTATAGCCAAATCTGGTCTATTACTCAATCGGATCAAATTGGTATCAGAGCAATATCTTGTCCTGTGGATGGTGAAGACTCGTCAGGGTTACAAACAATCGGGCGAAATTCCGAAAGAACCTTTTACAATCGAAGGCAAAAGTTCGACGACACCGACATTCGCGTCTCCGACCATGTCTGAAGAAACTTCCGTTCAAGCTGACTTGGCCAAACAAGTGGCCAAACTCTTCGCCAGTATGGATACAATGTTTGCTTGGATCAAGCAGCAGGCCATGACCTTACCTCATGAAGATAGTGCTTCAAAGGGAAGGCAACTGGTGTGAAGATTGTGAGCAGCTCGCGTAGGCCAGACGATGTTGAAGACGAAGACGACTACAAGGCCGACGACCTCGCCAACACATCCTTAGCTGTCGGATCTTTTAAGGTCGAAGCTAAGGTTGACATACCCATATATGATGGGGTGATCGATGCCGAGAAGCTGGATTCTTGGATTGATCAGCTTGAGACCTAAAACTTGCGAGGGTTCAGTAGTGCTCAAAAAGTGAAGTTCGCACCTTTGAAGATGAAGGACCATGCCAAGACGTGGTGGAAGGCCCTTGTCGCCAGTGGGGAAGCAGACGATCTCGCGTGGAGTCAATTCAAATGACTTACGACAAGAGTTCTACCCGATGGGTTATCTCGAGGAAGATGGGATCGTTAGCACAGATTATATCAGCGACACGACCAGTCTGTCCAGGTTTATACGATGGAGTTCCGGAGACAAGCGATGGTCAATGGCATCTTGCAGTCTGATCCTCAAGTGTTTCGGAAATACACGTCAGGATTTCAGAAATTGATCAGTGCTGAGTTAAGCCTGTTCGGAGTACACGACATCACGATCACGACTGCTATGGCAATCGAGAAGAACAAATCCCGCAACGATAGGAATACGAAAGAGAGTTCAAGCCTATCAAAAGGGAAGATGAGTCCGAAGAAAAACACTTCGAAATCAGGCACGGGGATCTCTTGTGAGCATTGTTAGGTCGTGAGACACACCAAAGACAAGTGCTATAAGCTCCATCCTGAGCTTTGACCTGAGAGATCGAAGAAGAATGGACTAGGCAAACAAACAGCCACGGCTACTACGGCTCTACCTGCGGAAGTTGTTCGAGTGAATTCGGTCAATGAGGCGGATACAACCCTGCCTCTGATGGCAATGCCGAAGGAGACAGGTTCGGGTCCCCCTGACGACCATCACCTGATTGAGGACTTGTTCACTATCAACATTCAGGTGAAGCACGAATTGGTCGCAGCAATATTCGATCCCAGTAGTCAGAAGAATCTGATCTTCGCTGGATTAGTTCGACGACTTGTGTTGAAGACGACCACACACCCACGACCATATCTTCTGTGATGGTTCACATCCGATGTGAGCCAACAGATTACGAGTTAGTGTGTGTTGAAGTTTGCAATCTCTGCCTGATATATTGATGAGGTTAAATGCAACGTTGTTCCTATTGATATTTGTCAGGTGATCTTTGGGAGCCTGTTCTTGTACGATTGGGGTACTCATTTCCACCGAAGGGTGCAAGAATACGAGCTAAGAAAAAACAGGGTTAAATTCATTATCAGTAGAAGACCACGTTGACACTTTGAACTTGATAACTGCAAATCAGGCCAAACGAATCATCAACGCATGTCAAAAATGTGTGCTTGTTATGATTTGGTCAGTTGGTCAGGATGATAGTACTCGGGCAGCGCTGTCGTTGGCTTGCAGAGAGGATTTTAGTCGTTTGTCAGGACTACTGGAAAAATACAGTGATCTGTTCAAAAATACTCAGGGTCGTCCGCCAAAACGTCCAGTCGAACACGATATTCAACTCGTGTCGGATGCGACACTTTCCAATCTGAGTATGTATCGCAACTCAGTATTGGAGAACGAAAAGATTAAAAAACAACTTGGTGACTTTTTGAATGATAGTGTAATTCAACCCAGTAATTCGCCTTGTACATCTCCTGTGGTGCTGGTACCAAAGAAAGATGAGATTTGCGAATGTGCATAGACTATCGAGCACTGAACAAGATTACCATGAAGAATCGATACCCTCTTCCTCGTATCGATGACCTGTTAGACCAACTGAAGCATGTTGCTGTCTTCTCGAAATTAGATTTAAAATTAGGGTATCATCAAGTTAGTATCCGAGAGGAAGATACTTCGAAGACCGCGTTCAAGACGCGAAAGGGTCTGTTCGAATGGCTGGTCGTGCCATTTGGGCTTTGTAACGCCCTGGCCACGTTCATGCATCTCATGAATGATGTGTTTTGACCATTCATCGACGACTTTGTGATCGTTTACCTCGACGACATATTGGTCTATAATTGTTCGTGGGATGAGCACTTAGTTCATATAGAAAAGGTGTTCGAGCAGCTGTGGAAACATCAACTTTGCCTCAACCGTAAAAAGTACGAGTTTGGCCAGTAAACTCTACTTTACCTGGGATTTGTGGTCGGCAAAGGTACATTGCAAATCAACCCCGATAAGGTAAAAGTGATCCGAGAATGGCCACAACCACAAACAGTAATAGAAGTGCGTAGTTTTATGTGAGCATGCCAATACCTTTGGAAGTTTATTCGACACTTCTCGATATTGGCTTCTCTGTTGCATGCACTAACCAAGATCGACCAGAAGTTCGAGTGGAATAGACAACATAAGGACACATTCCTCTTGTTGAAAAGAAAGATCAGTGAAGCTCCTATTCTAGCTCTACCGAATCTACAAAAGCCATTCGAGCTAGCAACAGATGCTTCGGGCTATGCAATGGGCGCAATACTCATGCAAGAAGGTTGACCAGTAGCATATTACTCTGAGCTATTTCAGGGTGCTCAGAAGAACTATTCGACCCACGACAAGGAGTTGTGCACTGCATCAGGCCGTGAAACATTGGCGGTGTTATCTTTTGGGTAGAGAGACCGTTGTACACATTGACCGCCAGCTATTGCAATATTTGCAAACTCAATCCAAGTTACAACAAGCCCGACACATGAAGTGCATGTCGTATCTGTAGCAGTTCAATTTGGTGATTAAGTACAAAAAAGGCGTACACAATAAACTGGTTGATATGTCACGACCACCAGATACTGTCCTTTGCTTATCAGTATTTATGCAGATTGAGCCTTTATGCCACGAGGACTATGCCACAATGTACACAGAGGATCCTGATTTTCGATCAGCACTGGCTGAGTTCGAAACAGGACGACCATCTGAGTTTTGAGTTTTGAGGACTCTTGTATAAGGGCGGTCTGCTTTGTATACCACGAGCACCTCGAGTACAGTGGCTACGGGTGGTCACTTCGGGATAACGAAGATCTTGCAAAATCTTCATCGACATGTGTTTTGGCCGCGAATGCAGCAGGATGTGGCTAGTTTTGTTCGAGGCTGTGGTCTCTGTAGCATCGCTAAACCAGCAAACCAAAAATTGAGTTTGTACACTTCTTTGTCAGTTCCGTCACCACCGTGGGAAAGTATATCCATGGATTTCTTAGGAGGATTGCCCAAGACCTAACGTGGCAACGACTATCTCTTCGTGAACGTTGATCGATTCTCCAAGATGGTGCTGCTTATATCGAAAGGCCATCACGGGAGAAGCAGCAGCTCAGGTATTCTTTCAGCACGTTTGGACACATTTTGGGTTGCCAAATTCCATCGTGTTTGACCGTGATACCTAGTTCCTTAGTCATTTTTGGCGATAACTTTGGTCGATGATGGATATAAAGCTGAATAGAGGTACTGCGTTTCATCCTCAAATTGATGGTTAAACCGAGGTGATGAATCGAATAGTTGTTCATCTCTTGGGTTATAACTCCAAGCATTCGAAGACTTAGGATGAAAGTATATTGTACCTGTAGTTTGCTTTTAATCGAGTAGTGCATAGTTCGACTGGGAAGTCTCCTTTTGAGGTATGTTTGGGATTTCTACCACAAAGTCCATTCGACCTGGAGTTTGTGATCCCTACCTCAGCATAGAATAGTAAGGAGGAATCTGATCAGGATCGAGCACAATGGTTCTTAGAAGGTATTCGACGATTACATGCTGAAGTCTAACAGAACTTGCTTAAGGTTCAACTCAAGTACAAGGCACGACATGATCGACACAGAGTCGACGCTCAATTCCAAAGTGATTTAGTCTGGTTACATTTGAGCAAGGAGAGGCTCAAAGGTGAAGGTAAAAGCTTAAATCAATTTGTTATGGTCCTTTTCAGGTTTTGCGAAAAATTGGTAATAATGCTTGTCAGCTCGAGTTACCTCCATATATGGATATTTACTCGGTTGTCAATGTTGAGCGCTTTAAACTCTTCGAGCCTTCAATGCTGGATGATGAGTCCGATATCATCGTCCCATCTGTTGAAGATTTGGTCTATCAACGAGAAACACCTCTTTCTGAAGATGTGATCTTGGAGAAGATGACGACCACCCGGAGCGGCACACGCGAGACTTATTGAGTAGGACGAAAAGATCAACGAGCACGTGCAGTCAAGTGGTATACATGTGAAGATGATCAATCTCAATTTCCACATCTTCAGTTTTGATCGAGTTGTTCACCAACGGGAGTTGGCTCCTTTTCAACAGGGGAGTCATGATTCGGAAGGATCTCAGGTCGAATGCGTAACAGACTTAAACTCTATTTGATCGGTTGAAGTCCGATACAAATTAGATAGCTGAGTCTGATATGACTAGATTTAGTCGGTTGTCAAGTCTGATACGTTTCAAGCGATCGGACTATAAATACCTTATAATAGTTCTAGTTTAGAGATCGAATCAGATATAGAACTCATAGACATGGATCGACATAGATCGAGTGCGATCAACGTTCGACTTGTACAAGTTCTTTATAATAAAAGGCCTTGTTCCTTTTTATTTCTGTGTTCGAGCACTGGGTTTCGGTAATTCTGAGTAAGATTCTGTATTTCACATCTAACCGTGGATAGTCAAATCTGGTCTTTTACTCAATTGGATCAATGATGCTGTCGTTCTCTTCTATGAGAAATTGCTGCATTTGAATCTCATCGAATTACTGCATCTCTTATTTGCAATCAACTCCATTAAATGTTGTTCTATTATTATCAAAATAGCAGCCTTTTTCTGAAATAGTGACAATGTCTTTCAGCATGCTACTTTAAACACAGATGCTTTGACACTGTGTTCCTTCTATTGCAGGTATTATTAGATTTTATTCGACAAATAAATGATGACAATGGGTATGTATGCATTTCTTTTGATTAACAAGGACATTTCGTGTAGTACCTGTACCTTGATTGTTCATATCAGAATTATCATATGTGGAGCAATTGAATGCATACAATTGGTGATACTGTTGCAATATCTCTTGATCTTGATCTCTCTTCAGACCTATGGAAGAACAAAGAGAACGTTATGGGCCAGCACTGTATACCCTTACAAAGCTGGTGCTTGCAATTCGGTTGTATCTACATCTCTCTCTGGCACGATATGGGGAGAGGAAAATGTGAGAACTTTTACACTTGGAGCCATTCATATTGCTTCCTTACAAGCTCTAGAAGAGCTTATAGGATCTCTAAACTCTTTGCCTCAGTATCACGAGCCTTCTAACTTCTAATCTTATCTTATTGAAAATTAAACAGACAGAGGGATGAAATTTCTGTATTACAGCAAGCTGTGGTTACCTACACCGAGGAAGTCGAGAAGTTCACTAAATTCATAGGGTAACAATAATTTCATCATCAAATTGTCTAAAAATTTTGTGGTTCATTCATACTTGTTTACTTAGCTAATATTATAAAAGGAAAAATTAAATCCATAGCACTGTAAAAGTGCTAAATTCGCCAAATACCCCTTCATGTGAGACTAGCATTTGGGATCTGGCCCCACATGCCATTGAGATACACAGTGATATTTCGTTAAATGCAAACTTTTGCAGTGCTACGGAGCTAAATCACCCAACAAGTTTGGTTGGAGCTCTCAAATATTCAACCTATGACCTATGTCATTTTAGGAGAGCTTTTAATCAATTTATTGGCAATTTATCATTACAATATTTTTAGGACCTGGGCTCTATTTTGTCAAGCTATTCAGCTCTAAAGAATTGACCAATTGCGCTTTCAACATGAAAATAATCAAATATCGCTTCTAACAACATAAGTCGTCTAGTTTGTATTTGTTATTTGCCCTCCTGTGTTATATGGAGGGCATTATATGCCTATCTAATTCAGGTTCAGAGTCCCTGATTTTAACTATATGTTGTGTAAGCATAAGATAATTGTTCTTTCTGATGCTTAGCATTTGTTTTACCTGATGATGTCAACTTACTGCAGTGAGGTCTTTGTGAATGCTCCATTCTTCATATCAGCAGAGGATGCAGGTGCTGCCGATTCAAGGTACATGCTCCTCCTAGTAGAAGTTTGATGCTGTGGTACACTTTGCCTTATTTATCTTGCTTAGGTGACAAAGCAAGGAAAAGTGTGGCAAGTGCACATGAAAGTGAAACATTATTTTCTTTCCTCTTTTGGTAGGAAAAGCGAGGAGTACAAAGAAGCTGTTATTCCAGCTGGAAAGACACATGAGGTACCCATCAAATGTATTTCATTATTTATTTGATTTTGTTATAAATAAAATCAGCAACATGGTCATTACCTGATATATACTAATTAATTTTTAGTCCCTCAAAAGTACTTTTTGACACTAATTGGGAAATGTTGAGTATCAAATATTTTATTGTTCGGAGCGTTTGAAGGTACTTATGTTTTATTATTCATATTGTTCAGGTTCTCTTGAGTGTTGAAGCTGTAAACTCATATATTGCATGGGACTTCTCTTTGCAACAAGGGGCCCTCAACATGGTGTTGGTACTGTATAAAATCTCTACTGTTCCTGGCTGCTGGCTAAAAAAAAAAATATCCTACTGTGGGCTTTAATCTTTCTTTTAGTAATACAAGGCTGCTTTTCTTCTATGTCAGAGTAAACATTTTTTAATGCTAATTGTATTTCTTGAAAAAGATTTAATTACAATGCTGATTGTTAAGGCCCACCTTGGTGCATATTTTAATAACTATGTTATTCCAAAACTGAGGATATCTTTGTGATAGACTGATAGCCATTCTTTATGTAACACTGCTGCGACAAGCTGACAATAGATGATAAACCTTGTGGATCTTCACCAAATAGGAGCACCTCATTTTTGTCTAGAGTTACAAGTCAGTAAGTCAAATAATTACCGTGCTTTTGTTGTCCAGGTGGTTCTGTGATTTTGGCATCCTTCATTCCTTTCAAGTCCTGACACTTGGACTAAGAAAGTAAACTGCTAACAAATGATTAATTTTTAATTATCTTGAATTGAGGCAACATGATACTTTACTTTCACCAGAACTAAAACGACTGCATCAAAATTGGATGATTTACTTGGCTTCTGAAATGTTTCAGTCATGAAAGGAATGTTTCACAATTTTTTAGTAACAGATTTCACATGTGCAGGATATTGGCTTTCATGTAGAGTACATAAGCCCCACAGGGGAGAAAACGGTAAGTTCCTTATCCACATGGTTAAACAATTATGTTTTATGTTTGTGTTTTATGTTTGTGGATGAAAACAAAATATCCTCATCCTGTCTCCAATTATAGTCTTTTTGATTTTGCAAATCATGGTCTCTGCTAGGTTACCAAAAACCAAGACGTACCTGCTTCTTTGGGTGGTTGGTGCTGGTTGTTGGCCAGTTACCAGTAGTGAGTCTTCTGAAATGTCTGTCATTCAAATCAACTCAAAATATCACTGCGTTTTCAACACACAGTTAGAACTTTCTGGGTAACTGTTAAAAAAAATGGCTAGAAGCCAACTAATTTGAGCTGGTAACTGGCCAGAGCCAATCCTAATAGGTGATAAATATGGCCTAGTTGTGTGTGATTTAGGTCCTTCTAATTTTCTTAAAATGTTATTTGATCCAATAATTGTCCAAAAGGTTAAGTTTTACTGCAACATTCTTTACTAAGCTTCAATTTGGGTGACTACTCTTTTAAGTTTGCCAATTGGTTACCCAAACTTCTACTGGGGTTCAATTAGTCCCCTTCCTTTATATCGTAAAGGATTTGCCAATGTGCCAGGCCACGTCAACAACAAATTGATTATATAGTGTCATGTGGCGATTAATGCTGATGTAGCATTCACATCATCAAACTATTGCCACATGGTATAACATGTTAGTCATGGCATGTAACTAGATGATGTGGCATGCCATGTGGCACTAGATTTTATTTTGGCAGGCCACACCTTCAATTAATGTGGTTGATATGGCACACGCAACATCATCAAATATGTTACAGGATTAATGAAAGGGGGCTAACTGAACCCAAAATGTAAGTTTGGGAATTCAATTGACAAATCAGAAGATTGGGGATCTGAAGTGAAATTTACTCTTTATCCAAAATCTCCTAAAATTGTAGTGTGTTTAACTTGAGTGCATTACTTGGTTTTACCCTCCATCAGTCACGACCAATATGCCTGGCAACCTGCCTGTTGCCACTAGTTTCCTAACCCTTGGCTCTATTAGATATCTTCAGTTCATAGGATAATCTTGATGGATACTGCTTCAAACCATTTCAACCTGTCCACCATGTAAAACATCTTCACCTCTCTACATATCATTATTTATTGTATTCTCTAATGAAATTGTATGTTTTGCAGTTGATTCTTCCCTACCAACGATATGAAGCTGACCAGGTGAGTATGCTTTACTGCTTGTGGTCTGTTGGGAATTTGGGATTACAAATATCCTGTGGTCCAAGTCCTATCAAAGGTTTGCCCTTTCATAGCTTTTGGATGCTCAACTAACATTTGGCTTGTCCTTTCAAAGGGTAACTTCTGCACCTTTTCTGCGGGATCATACAAGCTTGTATGGGATAACTCATATTCGGCATTCTTCAAAAAGGTATTATAGTGATAATGTATCCTACTTTTATTCAGTGGCCCTAGCTTGCCTCCTGCTGGCTCTGTCCCTGGCCGGTATTAGGGGTGGTGAGTAGTATTTTAAAAGAATGTATATACTATACAAGTCTGAAGAAATTAAAAAATAGTTGAGAAAATGCAAAGAAAAGCACCAAAAATAATAGCTAGTTGGAATAACTGCTGGTGTCTCGTGCTCTCGGCTTGGTCTGGGAACCACCGGAAAAGGGGAAATTGGACCCTAGTCATTACTAAGTGAGCTTTATATTTTAAATGTCGGAAGGCAATGTGTGACTGCGTGCAACTGCAAAGGGTTATGTTATTTTCTTCTGTTGTAGTAATAATTCGTTTTTGTTCGCTTGTTATAGAACCTCCGTTACAAGGTGGATGCGGTGCCGCCGGTAGTGGAGCCGGTGGTGGAGCCCTGATGGAGTCTATTTTCATATAAAAAGCATGTGGAGCCGATGCCTGATACGGAGTAGCCGTGTGATGATGCATCAGGATCCCCACTTTGGTTGTAACCAATTCTTTGGTGATACCGTTTGCTAATCTCGCTGGGTTCCGACGATCGATATGCAAGCTCACTTTACTGTGTGAGCACGAACCATTTATACTTTTGTGTGCACATATTTACGGCCACTTGCTAATGTTGAACGACTACTATACGGAGATCATTTCATTAACAAATGATTGCGCAGTTGTCTAATTTTTTTGGGATTAGTACTTTTTTGGTACTCCAAACTTAGGGATCTGTTTCATTTTAAGATCTCGATTTCCTGTAGATAAAAAAAAATCTCAACTTCGGATTTTGATCCAAAATAAGTCATGTGTGTCAGTCATGCTCAGATATCAAATTTTGTAATTTTTATATGGAAGTTTTTACTTGAATCAAAAGTTTTGAGTGTCTCTTTCTGGTTAACTGAAAAGTTGAGGTTCAAAATTACACTTTGGAATCTCGAAATCTTTTTTGGAAAAATAAAAAAAGATGACTTTGGACCAAAGTCAGGGCCACCAAGATGGAATTTTTGCCCCATTTTTTTAAGGGATACTTTCATGTTGAAGTTAAATTGAGGTGATGAGTGAGCCATGTGGTACGCATGTAAAAAAGTTGTCTTTATAAGTGATATTGTTAGGAACAGTAGAAATTCCAACATTAGATTGGATCTTATTTCACGAGATATAGGTCAAACACACAATAGCAAGAACGCTTATAAAGAGATGTAATATAGAACATTTTAGATAATGTCGATGAAGCAATGATAATGAGAAAAGAAAAGATTGGTAAAAAATTATAAATTTTTAAATACAACTTTAAGTGTACAAGAAATTGACTTTGTCAAACAACCCTTATCTTTTGAACTCATTATTTTTGTCCTCTCCAAAAGTACGCTACTTAAGAAATCCTTGACTTCTTACTCTTTAAGTATACCTCTTCTAGCATGGATTGATCTACCAAAAATATGCTTGGTTAATTTTCCTAAGCATGTCTCACATGGGCTTATATAGATCTCAATCTCAACTCAAATTTAATAAAAAAAAATACAATATGATTAGAAATCTTGGTAGTTTTTCAAACTTATTACATTTAGGATAAGAGATATTCCAAACAATCTCCACCTTAATTCTTATCTACTAAAGTTATTGTACCCTTCAAGAATTTGCTCTCCTATCTCCATAGGAGCTCCTCCACAATAGAGGATTTATGTATATCTATGAAATAGATATGTCCAAGTTTGATCATTTAGACCCACCATATGAGAGCTACTCGTAAAATTTAATTAGTTACATTGCCCATGTCTATGACCCACTATATCATAGATTTCTACCGCTTTTAAGCTCCACCTGCTTGTATCTACTACACGAGTAGTCCTACCACAATTAACAGCACGCAACTTCACCTCTGTGACCGTTAGACTTAGCAACCATATCATGTACAATATCACACCTAACTGCACACAAGATCTATATACCCGCTGTCAACGACTCAACTTGATCCACCTGATCAGGATTTCCATCAGATCTCCTTTTGGCTGCTCTACCTTCCAATTAGAATGCACCAATGTACCAGATATTCTTCATGATCACCTACCCCTTGTGAGTGATTTGCACGACTCCACCTTGCGACCATAATTCACAACCATGAAATCCATGCACCCTTCTAACTATTAGTTTCTTTAAGCTAGGGACATACTATGCTCTTAACAGTGTGTGATGTGGTCCATCATACCACTCCATTGGACATAGAGATCCTTTGTCAAATATCTCCCTCGCCAAACATATGTGAACACAACAATCATAGTCTAATATCCGAGATATCTAGTTCATGAACAATAAATAATAAGTGTTAAATTCGTATATTTTTTATCCTAAGTTAGCAGTCGTTACGACACTGAAAACTCATTTGACATGTCATTTTATATGACCTTTTGTATGATATTTACAATCCGCTTTCATGAGTTTGTTCCTGTCTCAAGGAATAAACATGTCAAATTTGGAAGTATTTTGACATTATTTGATAGGAAACAAAGCAGATGAATCTGGATGAAATACACAAAGAAAACAGGATAAAAATTGACTCCATGAAGCCCCCACAAGCAAGGCACCAGGGCTCAGGTCGAATCTTTGCTCATATGCCCCAAGGACCTAGTCGAGTCTCATCACATGTGTCCAAAGGGTGAATCAGTTCCCAGTTGGGGCCCAGTCGATTCCCATGCCTGTGCTCAGCTCCCTGCAAGTCTCCCTGTTTGCTACATTTTGGAGGTCTATTTGGAATCTCTCTTTTTGAGGAGTATTAATAGTATTAATTTAGAAATTTTGGACTATAATAAGAGAGATTTTTGGTTTAGTTTATCATCCAAGAAAATTAGGTTTAACCCCCTCTAGTTTAGGTTAGTTTTAGGATAGTTTTTACTCTAGTTTTTATTTGTTCTTCGTCAATTTGTAAGCCGACTTGGATGTCGTTCTTTATTATTTTTGCAATTCAGTGAGCTCTTCTTTATTATTTGCAATTTCTCTGTTTTAGTGGTTTTCTACGAGTAAATTTCTCTCTAGGGTTAGAAATGACATAATCCGGAGAGTAATTTTGATTGTCTCTGTTTCAAGTTTGCATCTTGATTTCTTTGGTTTACTTCCTTTAAACCTTAGTTTCTACAATTGAGCTAGATGTGTAATGGCTAAGTTCTAACGAGAAATTTAGGGGAGTTATTAAGTTCTTTTGACCGAGTAATTGTGCTCTAACGTGGAACTTAAGAATAAGAAAGAGACTTTCGCCAAACTGACTGTGAAAGCGATCCTCTGATTGTTTACCAGCGTACTTGCGACTTAGTTTGTCTTGGAAAATCCTTGAAATTGTTTACCAGCGTACTTGAATTCTCGAAACTCTAGATTTTTCTCTCTAATTTCTAAAATAAATTCATCACTTCTTGTTTCTAAAACCCTAGTTTTCATAATTTGTAATCTTCTCGCTTTCAAAACCCTAATTTTCATAGAACTTAGTTGCAGTTTTAGTTGTAACTCTCAAATCCAATATTCACTCTGATTTAGTTGGCGAATTCTTAATCTGAAAGATAAATACACTTGTTTCTCATAGATTCGACCCTTAAATGCTCAACTTTCAACTATTCACTTGTGGTTATTACTCAAACACACCCTTCTTAGGCGTGTCAACAAATATAGTTGAATCATCCACCTCCTTACACCATCAAATTTTTGTATTGGATAACTCGACCCACTAGACATCATTCTTGATTTTGTGCCTCCATAACACTTGTTAGAAATAATGGGAGCCCCAGCCACAGATAAGATCCCACCTCATGAGATACGACCTAGCACGTACAATAATAAAAATGAGAATCGGGGTATCTAGTATAAATCACCCAAGATAATGACAGTGAAACAATGACAATCAAAGAAAGAAAAGACTAGCAAAGAAGACCACAAATTTTTAAGTACAACTTCAAAACAGCACAAGAGATTGATACTCTCAAATAAGTCTCATATTTTTTGGACCCCTCGACTACCGTCCTCTACAAGAGTCAGCTAATTAAGAAACTTCTAGCCTCTTTCCCTCTCTATCCCTCATACTTGTAGCGTGGATTGATCTACATAACTCCTGCTTGGCTGATCTCCTTAAGCCCACCTTCTATGGGCTTATATAAATTTCGATCCCAGCACCAACTTACAAAAGAAAACATATTATGACTCTTGTTAGCTTTCCAAATTTAATACGATTAGGATAAAAGATATTCCTAACAGATACTACTTGTTATATTGCATCATGCTATCCAAACCCACTCCACCTCACACACACCAATACAACCAACCAAACACACACATGAAAGTGTACCATTTTCTCATTTTTTGCAAAAAAATGGCATTGTTTTTTCTTAAAAAAAAGGCTTTTTTTGAGAAAGTTGCCTTTATTTGTTAGGAATAACTCCAAATTTGATCTCTCTACCTTGGTCTAGGTTTTAGTCTTATACTTTAAAACCGTAAAAAAATCATCCTCCTACTATAAAAAATCATGCACTTTTCATTCGCCACCCAATTTTTGTGGGTGGTATTCAATGCTTGTGGATTTTCTTGAGTTTTTTGGACTATAATATGGCAAAAATAAGTGATAGAGATGGAAAAGAGAAAATCGGAATACATTAGTGCATCCTAAATAGCTAGTGTTTGTGATGGCGAGGAAAATTGTCAAGGGAACTATTTCCCCTTTTTTACCTCTATCACATATTCTTTCCATATATAGTTCAGGAAACTCAAGAAATTTGCTTGTGTGGAATGCCGCCCACAAAAACTGACAGATGAAAAGTGCACATTTTTAGGATGATTTCTTGTGGTTTTAAAGTTCAAGACCAAAAATAAATTTGGGCCAAAGCAGAGGTATCAATCTTGAATTGATCCATATTTATTATGTTGACAACATACTTACACACAATCACTATCTCTACCTATTCTCTATCACTCACACACGTTAACACAATAATCTAAACAAACACAAATATAAAAATAAAGAATTGAACCCACAACCACTCTTTATGTTGACACATGTTCTATCCGTCCGACAGCATATGTGATTGTGAAAAGAGATTTTTTTCTTATAGTTAACATTGAAATTGAGCATCGGTTCTGTTGGGAAGTTGCTGAAAAAAATGGTATAAAGTTGCTTTAAGCCTGAAATATAGCCGCTTTATGCCTGAAATATAGCCCAGTGTTTCTATAATTTTGTAGTATACCATCATATACTTCCGTCTGTGTCTATTTTTTTAGAATTTTTTATAACATAGACTCACAAACTTATTATATGTAGTATAGTTACTTGACGTAGTACCTAGTAATTTTCCTTTATATATTAGGATTATCTGTCACAAAACTATTAAAGTGGTTTTAAACCGATAAACAATCACCCACAATTTTTATAGTAAAAAAGGAAATTACATTTTGACAAGAATTGTTAGCTGTTTTTAGACCTCCATGGTCGCGATAGCGCCACACGGTCGCACAGGATTATGGTCGCGGCCCTCCCTATGATCGCGAAGGGCCAAAAGGAGGAATATTGGGTGATCCAAGGGCATTCTGGATATAACTAAAAAACCGTATTCATTTCTCGTAAAATTAAGACATTTGTTATCTTTAAACTTATGTTTTATGTTGTAGCTGAGGACGGCGTGGTCGCGGAGATAATACCTGCGACCATCCTCTCTCGCGGATACAAGAACCAACCTTAGCACCACGGTCGCAGTATTACGTGGTCATTCCTTAAACATTACCTGTTCATGATCTTTATGGTTATCCGCAAGATAATCATAAGTCCCTGACAAGGTAACCGTCAAAGGAGGTTAAGACGGTACGGTGGTTCCATGACGACCGAGTCAAAACCAACCAATCCACCACGTACCCATGATCAACAGCAACTACTACATCCACGACCTCACAGCTATTACTCCAGGGCCGTTAGGAGAGATCGTGGGGCGTGCTTCTAGGAGAACAACCAACGTCCTCTTCGGCAAGTATAAGAAGGCCTTCAAGGGAAGGATTGACGGATGAATCAAACACAGAGAGAAGACTAGGCTTAGCAAAGATATGATTAGCTAGCTACGGTTTGTAACCACCTCTCTGTAACTCCTTTTCCCACATAATCAATCTCACAGGATGTAGGGCTATTACCCAGCTTAAAGGGGGCCCGAACCTGGATAAACCTTGCTCCCCATGTCCTTAGATTCATTAGTACCTTAAACATCTTGAGAATTTGTTTGATTGGCCTCATATTTTCTCACTCACTTTCTTGCATAAGATCGACAGAGGAACCCAGAGTTCCAATTGTCGACAGCTGGCACCCACCGGGGGCCTGAAGACATTTTCATCAAGATTCATTGTATTCATGGATCCATTCCCTTGCTTACATGATTCTGAGAACGAATTCGATCTCGAGGATCACGTAGATGCAATGGATGAAGATGTCGTCCCCATCAATGGTGACGACACTACTCTCACAGTTTGTCTTGGGGAAGCGTCATCCTCGATCCCAACCACGTCTGTTGAACAGGAATCGGATCAGGTACTTCACTTGCCCTCAATAGAGGACGAGTATGTGCCGCAGTTGATTGCCTTAGACAACTTGGAAAGGGATGATCTCGATATCCGCTTGGAGAATTTTTCCCCGGCAACCTGAAATCTCTCTTTGATTTCGAGTTCGACTTAGACAAAGATGAGATGCTTTCTCCGTCTGTGAACTCGATCCCTAGAGAAATTGCTGCACTTTCAGAGGAAACTCTAGAGCAGCGTGATGCTAGGCAGGAACGAGAACGTTGACAGAAAGAGGACCAAGAATGTGAACAACGAGAGGCCGAGGTTCACAAGGTCGGAGAAGATCTTCTACGACTAGCAACCACACGCCGAGGTACCGTATTTTGTGACCCCGGTTCTGGAACATCTTGACAACCCTCTCTGAAAGGTTGCGGGCATAATTACACACCTATTCCCTCTCCAAAATATTCACCACCAGCAGAGGCGACCTCATTAGCAACTCCACTGACACCAAAGAGGAATCCAGAGGATCATCTCTGGAGGATTGCATATGCACTCCGTAACCCGCCCTCCAGTCTCGCGAACGATGACAGGATTATATTTGCAAGAGTGCTTGCAGATAATCTTGATGAGGTTGCCCTTGGGCTTACTCTAGAGGCGTCATCGCGTTCGACGACTAGAGGACAGGCTGATTCACTCCAAGGGCACAAGAGACGTAACCCTATACAGTCCTGACACAACAAAACCAGACGCATAGGTACTTTTCGCGACCATAATTGCATACCAGTACACTCACGTTTGGGACCACGTTGTGAGCCTCCCCAGGTCGAGAATTTCCGCGACCATGGCGTTAGTCATGACGATCAACGACCACGCAGTACGTACGTGGGTTGCAAAGCTTTTTTGCCCGGACTGTGGAATGTAGTCTGGCCTGATAAGTTTAAACCTGGTACGACCAAGAGATTCGATGGGACTCAAAACCCAACTGAATTTCTCCAGATCTACGTTATGGCCATCCAAGCGGTCGGGGGAGATGAGCAGGTCATGGAAAATTACCTGCCCACAGTCCTAGAAGGTCCTGCGCGGACCTGGTTGTTCAACCAACCGGAAGGATCGATCGACAACTGGGAGATGTTGTCCGATGCTACCTCAACAACTTCCAAAATTGCTATGAAAAGCCTGGCAAAGAGGATGATCTTCATCGCTTGCACTAGACTTCGACGAAAACACTTCGACAGTTCGTCAAGAGATTTGTAGGAGTGAGGAATACCATTCCTAACATCTCTGATTCTTCAGTTATCAGTGTTGATCGAAGGATACCGACTAGAGGGGGGTGAATAGGCGGTTTTTCAAATTTTACTTTTGTTTGAATAAATTCTATCCTAGATTGCAATATCAACTCACAAATAATATAGATGATGATACAAATTAAGTTTTGCAATCCTAGGGTGACAAATCACAATATCACAATTTCTAGAAATATGAAGCAAGTAATAGAAATAACCGAACAAGATCGAATTTTTCCCGAGGTATCAGAAATTTGTCGATTTCCACTAATCCTCGTTGAAGCACTCTACACAAGAGCTTTTGCTTCGATTCCACTAGGGATAGCCCTTCTCCTCTCCGAATAGGCGAGCTCCGAGCCTTTACACCCAACCGCCGGGCCTCTCCGACACACATCGTTGATGGAGATCGCCGGACCTTCTGAGTCGTCTAGGTGACGGTAATCACCAAGATTAATAAGCTTAGCACTTTACTTGATCAAACACAAAGCTTGAAAAATAAGGATGCAAGTGCAAATAGCTCAAATGCAACTCTACTCAATTTGTTCTCAACAATTTGCTCAAGTATTTGCTCTAAATGCAAGAGAGTAAGTGTGAGAGGTTTGGCAAGCTTTTGCACAGAGTTTCTGAGATGATGAACTTCCAAAATGCTGCCAGGGTCGAAGTATTTATAGAGCTCTCAAGGAAACTAGCCGTTTGCAAGAACCAGGGCCAATTTTGTACAGACCGGACATTATCCGGCCATAAGTGCAAGTCAATAGTAACCGTTACTCACAACAACACACTTGTCAGTTACCGTTTCAACAACTTTTGTGAAGGCCAGACAAAAGCCTTTTGTCCGGATAAAAACCCCGGACATATGCATATGTCTCTGTTTACATGTTCAATTATAGCTCACAAGATTTATATAGGCCGGACAATGTCCGGCCATTCCCGGACAATTCCGGCCCGTCCCGGACAAAAGCCCCCGACCGGTTACAAATGTCTCTGGTTCATTTTAAATCAAAACTCACAAGATTTGTACTGGCCGGACATTGTCCGGTCATCACAGACAATGTCCGGCCTATACCGGACAAAAGCTCCGGATAGATCTATCTGTCTCTGGTTTCATTTTACAATTTGCTAAAAGAATTTTCGGCCATCACAGACAATGTCCGGCCTGTGCAAAACAAAAAAAGACTTCACAATTTTACTCAAAATTGATTTGTGGCTATATGCAAATGCAATTTTGTTTCCAAAACACTGAGTTTGATCAAATGACTTGTGCTGAGACCTCTCTTAATAGTACGACCATCTAAACCAGAAATTTTCAAAAGAAAACATGCGTATTACTCAGTATTTTGCCCTTATGCTGAGTTGCGTCGTCGATCATGCTTCGAGAGGTCTTGACGATCTTCATTTTTCACTTTTGTGTCGTTTCCACCACGCCTTAACCTAAATCTCAATTACAAAGGTTAGTTGCGTGTATTTTGGATGTCATTAATCACCAAAACCCTAATTAGGGCTCAAGATTCAACAATCTCCCCCTTTTTGGTGATTGATGACAACCAATATACATAAAACACAGGGATATCAAAAATAAATATAAGAATATAGTGCTCCCCCTGAATCATATGCGTACATGCAGTAAAACAACATTCAAGCATATATTAATCAAACCAAACATATATATATATATATATATATATATATATATATATATATATATATATATATATATATATATATATATATATATATATGACCATGTAACAACATAACAATCATATATATATATATGATATGAGATAACTCTCCCCCTTTGGCGTCAAACAACCACAAAAGGAGAAAGGCATACATGCATACAATGGTATAGCTGAGAGTAGTCCATACAAGCATACAACCACCATAAGAGATATAAGCCCATAAACATCTGCGGAGCCGTGGTGTAGCGATTGTAGGGGTTCGAATCAATTCTGATTGGAAACCGGATCGTCAACGTCGAGTTCTCCATCAATGAATTTACCTCTACCTATCGGAAGATCGGGACATCGTGTACATAACATTGGGGGACTGGCTCTGGAGATGGTTTTATTTCCGGGTTCGAGACTCCGGGGTGACTTATTCCCCAGAACCCTCCCCCTACTGTCGGTCGTCCGCCCCCAAAGCGTCGGTCTGGACCACCGACGAGTTGGGGCTCCTAGGCAAGATGGTGGGTGTCCGGCCTCGGAGGTCGATGCGGGACCTCACAGAGCAGCTGGCGGTCCTCCGGATTACCCCCTTCATGCTCGGGCGAAGGGGGATTGGCATGTGCCCGGTGCACCGGCCTCCGCAGATGCCGGTGGCTCGACGTAAGTGCCCGGTGACTTGCGTCCCGATCCTTGTTATCTCGGTTGACATTTTTTGCTTCTTGCAGTCCGAGCGTACCTGGCCTCCCGGGAGAAGGCGGAGAACCTCTTCGGGAGGTACTACGGCGACGAGCACGAGCGCATCGTGTGAGTCATCGGGGAGGCCCCCCGTGCAAATTGGTGGCGGAGGCCTTCGGGCTGACGCTGCCAGAGAGGGAGCCCCTCCCCAACCCCAGCTCACATAAACGAGGGAAAGAGGCCGCTGGGGGCCCGGATCCAAAGCATGCTAGGGCGTGCAAAGCCCCACGCTCGGTCACGACGCTGGGCTCTATGCCTGCGAACACTCCGGCCCCTTTGGCGGGGGCAGACACTCCGCCCTTGGCCCACCGGGCCATTCCTAAGCCCGGGCCGCTCCAGCGGTCGGGGCGACTTCGCCCCTCCCGGAGATAGAACTCTCCGCCGGTCAAGGGATGAACGGGGAGTTCATGCGCCTCCTTGACGCCCCTGGCGGGTCCAACGAGAAGGAGAGGGCGACTGGTGACGGAGGGGAGTCCGACTCGGCGGACTACGCACCATCGCCTTCTCCGGTGGCAATGCCTCCGGTGGCTCCGGACTCGGCGAGCTTGGACCACTTGGAGGTATGGTTCCCGGTGGTGTCCCCACCGCACTTCGAGTGGCCGGTGGATGAGGGGGCCAGCCCCTCGGCGGGACTGGTCCCGATGGTCTCGGCGGTCCCGCAGCCTGGGAAGGGGAAGGGACTTTTCGTCCCCCCAAGGGCCACGTCCCCGTGGAGGAGCTGACGTCCGACTCTTCGGACAATGAGTCCCTGGCGGTGGGGGTTGTGACTAGGGGCGAGCAGGTCTACATGACCCCTGGGGACGGATGGAGGGGGCCCACCGGTGGGGACGGGTCTGGAGCCGTCGGGAGGGAGACCCCCTGCTATCCCCGGGTGAGTCCCGGAGGTTCGCCGCGGGCCTCCAAACCCCGAATGTCCGGGCCTACGTTCGGTAGGGGACCCTCCGAGAGCATTGCTCGGAGCTGATCTCTCTCCACCTCCAGGTGAGTTCAATCCCTTAGCTCCCAGGGGGTCGAGGAGTGTTTCGAGGAGGCGCTGAAGGAGGCTGAGGATAGGGCCGCCGCCTTTTGCGCCAGAGGGACGAGGCTCTCGGGGAGCTGGCCAGGGTCCGGCCCCAGCTCCTCGCCTAGGAGGACGCGAACTCCCGCCATTGGAGGGAGGCAAAGGCGAAGGATAGCGCCTATCGGGAGCTCGAGAGCTCTAGCTCCTGGGCGATCGCAGAGGCCGGGCGCTCCATTCGCTTGGCCCTCGAAGGGCTCGGGATCATCGTCGGGCTAGGGGGAGGCTCCGGCTTGGTGCCGACGACACTCACCGAGGCTACGCGCTTTCTCAATGCGCAAGTCTCCGTGATCCCAGAGGCTGCCGACGCCCGAGCTCGCGGCCTAGCGGTCTCGGTGATTGCCGCGGCCGCGGCCCTTGTGGAGGACCGGGGGACTGGTGCCTCGTCGAGCTGCAGCGATGACAGTTGGAGGAGTTGGCGGGAGCCTTCTACGACTGGATCATCTGGGCCCGGGCCCCGACACCGGCGCCCCCAAGAGCGGATCCCTCGGCGACGAGGGTGACCCCTCGGGGGGGAACGACATTGGGCAAGTATGAGTCCCCCCCGCGTTGCGGGCCTTTAGATAGGTCCCTCTTTTTTTTTTTAGGTTTTTGCTCCCGGTAGCGTCAGCCCGAAATGAAATGAAATGGGAAAGTTTTTTGCTAAGTCTCATTTTTCTAAAAGCAGGCGTCTCGAGAGCTTGCTCCCAGAAGAGAGTTTTTGAGCCCCGAAAGGCGTGGTCTGGGGAATGCCCAAGTGGCCCGGGGGCTTATTCTCGAGGAGTCTACAAGCCACCGGTGGCACACCCGGGGGGGTCCCTGGTGACCCGGAAGTCGATTCCCGAGGAGTTTCCAAGCCCCGCGATACGTAGCCCGAGGAGGGCCCAAGCGGCTTTTGCTTTGCTTAGCCTCGCCACCGAGGGTGTGCCAGGGAGTGCTCTTCGGGAGCCAATCCGGCTACGGTGGCACCTAGAGTGGCACTTGGAAGATTTTGATAATTGTCGTGCCGAGCTGTCTCCTCCGAAACCGGGGTCCTTGAGGGTCCCTCCGTTTCAGATACATCCCTCGGCCGGCTACGAGTACTGGCCTGGAGACCTCCTTCGAAGGGCCCAAAGGCGCATAAGGAGCTTGTAAAAGGACCTTTCCTTGGAGATATCGGGGGTCTCCGGGAATATTAGATGCAGGTGCCCACCAGAGGGGGTTATCCTCCAAAGCGGTTTTCCGTGGGAGGCTAACTCCCCGGGTTGTATCTCGTCTGTGGCCAGGAATATCTGTTCTGAGGACACCTTAACCTACCGGGGGGGGGGGGGGGTTGTCCCCAGGCTAAATGTTTCATCAATAAAGCAGAGTTTGCTTGTACTGTCTTCAAAATTTCCAAAGAAATTGCTCTCCCATCCGGGCACCATAGTTATCCCCTCTTCCCTACAGTGGGGTGCGGCTTGGTGCCGCGCGTTGTGAGCAAGGAACAAAGAAGTCCCGGACGCCGATAACTATTGGGGTCTCCTAGCCCCCGGTTGAAAAGGGGAAAGGGGTGAGATACACACTGTCACCGTGAGGACGGGAGCTGGGCGAAGATTCTGGAGGTCGGTAAGAGATTCCCCTGGTCGCCGTGAGGACGGGGAGTCGATATAGAACTTTCTGGTCGAAAAATCCCGGTGAGAAGTTCTATTTTGCGGTTGGAAAATTCCGAAGGTAACCGAGAATTTCGAGAACCGAGACTCCTGTGACCCACAGATGGGGAAACCCACTCCCGGAGGAGTATGAGCTGGTGATCCGTAAAGGGATAAGGCTACTCCCGGAGGAGGGTTCCATAACCCAGCTGCGGGTGTATAGTGTTTGAGGGGGGACTAGTCCCTCAAAGTGACTCGTTACCTCAGTTCATGAGAACTGGGTTGCCGCTTACTCCCTCAGTCCACGAGGGGTTACTGTAAGCCGCCCTACGGGAGCGGGGCTCCCGTCGTAGGGACTTTTAGGTTGCGATAGCCTACGTCCTCACGGGGAGGGCATCCTCACAGAGGGCATCGCCTTGGGGGCAGAGAGGTAAAAATCTGCAAAGACTCCAAAATTGAACTAAAATCCATTTGTATTAATAAAGATGAAGTACAACACCTCCCCCCGCGGAATCGCGATGAGGGAGGGAACAGTAAGTACAACGCCTCCCCCTGCGAAGCCACGAGGGGGGAGGGAGTATGTCCGGAAGCTAAATGTAGAACTTGCGAAGAAAGTCTACGTTCCATGTATGCTTCAGCTCCTGATCTTCAAGGTTGGAGAGCTTATAAGCCCTTGAGCCCAGGACCGTAGAGATCTTGTACGGGCCTTCCCACTTGGGGGAGAGTTTTCCCTGGGCTTGGGGGTCGGTAACACGCTTGAGGACCAGGTCCCTGAGGTGCAAAGCTCTCTCGCGGACGCGCCGGTTGTATGCACGCGTTATTTCGTGCTCGTAGATGGCGTGGTGGAGGAGCGCTTGGTCGCGCTCTTCTTCAACAAGGTTGACTTCCAACCGCTGGTTTTCTTCGTTGGTTTAGTATGCTGCTGCCGTAGCTCCGTCCAGAAGCTCGACCCACAGCGACTGAAAACCAATCTCCAAGGGGAGGACTGCTTCATCCCCGTACACGACCAAAAAAGGCGTGCGCCCTGTTGCCCGACTCGGGGTCGTGCGCATGGAACAGAGGATGCACGGAAGCTCTTCCGCCCATGCGCCCCGCCTGGAGATGGTTTGCTCAAGTCGCTGACGTAATCCCTGTAGGATCATGCCGTTAACCCTTTCGATGGCTCCATTGCTCTGGGGATGAGCTACAGAGGTGAGGTGGAGGGTAGCCACCAAGCCTTCGCAGAACTCCCGGAAGTATGCCGAATCGAATTGGGTCCCGTTGTCGATAGTTATTTCTTGGGGGACCCCAAAGAGACATACGATATTCTTCCAGAAGAACTGTCGCGCCCCGAAACTGGGACTACGACTACTCCCGTGGAGACCTAGCTCGCTGCAGCTAGTCCCATATATGCATACCCTTGACTTCCCAGGATAAGTCAAGCACAGGAGTATATTTACATTGCAACAGAGTAACTTACAAAATATTTAAGCAGTGTGGCCTGTTGGCCTTAATACAACATAAGAAGATTACAATGCCTTCGCGGCATACATGGTCTAGCATAATAACAACTACACAGCAGAAGATAGGTGACCCTCCCACAGTGAGAAGTTGACGGCAGAACAGCACACATCAGGGCTCTGGCAGAACTGACTCTCCTCCTTCTGGATCCAAGAAGTTCTTCACGCCTTCATCTTGATCATTGAAAGCTCCATCTACTAATTTGTAGGTTGCAAGGGTGAGCACTTACGTACAAAGCAAGTCATAGGTAAGAGTAGATACATATAGTAGGGATGATATAAACCTAGACTAGTCAAGAATTATGGATGTTTATAAAATAATCTTTTTCTTTCATATCTCATCTCATCTCATCTTATGGCAGCACTTTTCATAATATAGCATCACTATTCATGTTCACTACATTATAGCACTACCGCGACACGTCGACACACGGCAGCCCACGGCAGTACCCCTTATCATGACAACACATGTCATTTGGGTAATCCTGATTTATCAAATTTTATTTAGAAAACATACTTGTGCCACACCCCGTGGATTTAATCCACCGCAGCAGACTCCTATAAACCCGGGAGCTCGGAATATTCGAATACGTTTTTAACTCTACAGAGAGGTACCAATTTACCCGCAAGATATTCCACTTTCAAGTCCATCCTATCAATATGATTAGACCCTTCCTCACAACCATGTGTGAGTGGCAAGGTGGAGATTGTTGGATCAAGGATGCCGACTAGAGTGGGGGGGGGGGTGAATAGGAGGCTTTTAAAAACTTAAAGCTTAAATCAAATAAATGCAAGTCAAGAATAAATAATATAAGCAAAGGGAAAAGAAAACGAACACAGTGATTTTTACCGAGGTATCGGAGACTCGCCCAGTCTCCACTAGTCCTCGTTGAAGCACTCAAGTCACTTGAGTTTTGCCTCAATACTCACGAAGAGTATTATCAACTAAGGTTGCTCCTTGTCCACTCCGGAAAGGCGAGCACCGATGCCTTGTACAAGCTTGCCGAGCCTCTCCAACAATCTCCGTTCTGGAGAGGTCAACGGCCACGCCTCCGAACCGTCTAGGTGAGGGCGCTCATCAAGAGTAATAGGCAGCGAGGTCTTCTCTTGACCTCCAAACAAGCACCGAGAAACTAAGTGAATGCAAATGCAAAATAACTGAAGTGCTCGGTGGATCGGAAAACACTCAACTTGATCAAAAGATCAAGACTTTAAGTGGAAAACTAAAGCTCAAGAGTGTATAAGAAATGCTACTGCTTGTTTTTCAAACTTATGTCCAAAGCCCCTTTTTATAGCCTCAAGAAGCAAATGAACCGTTGGAGCTAGGGCTGAAAATCAGCAACTCAAACTGACAGTCAGTTTGCCTAATTGACAGTCAGTTCAGTGCACAACGGCCGACAAAATTTACGAATGAAACTTTGCTAGACGTTCGTGGTCGTTTATGGAAAGCTGAAACCCTCAACTGACAGTCAATTATACAAACTGACAGTCAGTTCGACCACAAACTCGACCAAAAACAAAAAGAAACTCAGTTAAAAACACTGTGGTCGAATCCCCAACTGAAAGTCAGTATGGACAAACTGACAGTCAGTTTAGTACAAAAAATTTGAGCCCAAAATACACCCTCTCTGGACAATTGTCAGTTTAATCAAACTGACATTCAAACTGACAGTCAGTTCAGCAAACTGACAGTCAGCCTGAACAAAAACAGAGATAACTTTAAAACCAAAAGTCTAAAAGAGGTGTTTAATAGCTCGTTTGAAAGATAATTTCAAGGACTACATTTTTGTCAACAGAAGAAAAAACCAGATCTGCCTAGATCTTTCTATAAAAATGAAAAACTCTTCTGCTGTCAAAAACTGAACTGAAAAACCAGATTTTGCAAATTAAGTTCAAATCAAATCCAACCAAAAAGATGCAATGCAATGACCTAAGTTTCTCGGTTTATGTTGGAGATAAAGAGAGAACTTTCGCCACCCCTCTTTATAGTACGGTTAAAACTAAAAACAATTTTCCTAACCGATCTTCTCCAAACGCCGAGATCGGTAAAAAATAAAAATTCATAATACCTTAGGTCTTTCGCATCTTCATGATTTGCGTCTTGTCTTTTGCTCTCCTGCATCTCGTGCTTCACTTCATGTCGGGTTCATCTTGATCATCTCGTAATTCTTCCCGAACAATCTCTGTATCAAAAAGTCTCAGAAGCACAGTTAGTCCAAAACACTTTGTTTTCATTAATCATCAAAATTAGGGTTAGGTATGAAGGCCTAGATGCAACAATCTCCCCCTTTTTGATGATTGATGACAACAAGTGTTCAAAAATAAAAGAAATAACTCCCCTGAGTATATGCATCATATCAGAGCATAAACCATCACATATACATCAGAGCATCTCATACATACAAGCACTCACAGATATGCATAAGTCATATAAATGTATATCAGAGCATACAAGTCTCAAAATCAAGTCATCATATATATATCAGAGCATTCAATATCAACATCACAGATATATGATTAACCAAATAAAACCATATCCAAACATCCATGACATAAATGACATCCATAAAAACTAAAGACATATGAACCAATATACTATAATATCCAAAATACTTCTCCCCCTTTGGCATCAAGCACAAAAAGGGAGGCAAGAAAAAAATACAAATCAGAGCCTAAGGCTCATCATCTGAAGACACTCCTAGAACATCTGTATCCCCGGAGCCTGCTGGAGATCCAGATGCGTCGCCCGCAGGAGACAGGGGCGGAGTAGCGGCTGGAGCAGGAGCAACTGGAGCCGGAGCTGGTGCTGCAGGAGCTGGATCAGCTAGTCCTGAAGCTGTGCTCGGTGAAGACGAAGCCTGGCGGGCCCTCTTGCTAGGGGCAGGAGAAGATGAAGAAGGTAGACGCCGCAGAATCTCCTCCTGCTAAGCAAGCAGACGGAGCAACAGCTGATGATGCTCCGCCTGGGTGCTGAGGATCTGCTGCTGCACCTGGATCACCTGATCAAGCCGCCAGGAAGATGTCGATCCGGTGCCTATCCCCGCAGTTGGAGCTGGAGCAGTCTCCTGAGCAGGAGCCTCATCCTCTGACTCCCCTGCAGCATCCTCATCTGATGCGGGAGAACCAGGGTCCATAGCAGCCGCAGGCCGGGCACCAAGACGGCGATCAGCCTGGCCCAGAGGATAGAAGAGCAAAGGATGATGGGGCCTAGGAAGCTTAGTGTCCACAGCCCGGATATGAAGAAGCACCACCATGATATACAGAGCGTATATCAGCTGACGGCGCGGGGAAAGAAGGACGTGCTGAATCTCACTAATGATGAGATCAGCGACGTCGAATAGCTCCTCCTGAAAGATGGAGATGAGCACATGAAGACCCAGATAAGTGACCTTGGCTCTGTCTCCGCTCATGGGGACCAATGTGAGACGGAGGATCCGTAGAGCCAGGTCAACATCGCGGCGCAGACCCGTGATGTGACGGAGCTGAAAGGGGCCAGAATAAAGCATGGCCACCTTCCGATGCTCCAGATCTGGGAGAGTGTGGAGCTGGCGGCCAGAAGGAGGGCGCACCAATCCAAGCGCCGACTCAAGCTGCTCCTTCGTGACGGTGTAGACCTGGAGGCCCGTCATGAAGGTCATGAAGTCGCACTGAGGAGAGATAAAAATGGTAGAATAAAACTGGCGAATGGGCTGCTCAGCCCAGTGAAGAGAGGAATCTGCGACAAGGTCGCGAATCCCAACAGCAGCAAAGGAGTCTGCCAGGGAGACGATGCCTGTGCGGGAGGCAATCGTCTGCCAGGACAGAGATCGATGGGCAAAAATAGGGACACGGCTGTACACGCTGGTGAAAAGATCCAGCTGTAAGTTTGTGAAAAAGGTGAGGACGTCGCACGCGTCGCGACCAGTGGGACGCAGCGAGAGATAGGGGTTTGCGGCGCGAAGAGAGCGAAGGCGACTCGCGTGCCACCGGGAATAATCCACGAGCACGCGCTCAGGCGGAGGCGAAGGTCGGTTCTTAGACGTCTGACCCAATGAATGTTGGCTGTTTGCCGCGTTCTTTCGTCGGGCCACCCGTCGAGAAGGACCCGGCTGATCAGACATGGTGATACGAAAAACAGAGAGAAAAGAACAGAGGAAGGGGAAACACCTGAACAGAGGAGATCGAAACAGAAGTGGTCGACGAAACCGAAACGGAGCAACCGACCGGAACAGCCACAAGAGCAAACACAGGTCGGTTTGGGGCAGCACAGGAAAAACTCAACGCCAGCGAGCTGCTCGCGGCGAATCTACGGCCACGGCAAGGGGGCGGTGAAATGGCGGCGGCTAGATGCGGTGGAGGCGCAAAAGAGGGCAGCGGGCTCGTCGGCGGCAAGGAGAAGGCGCCGGCGAGGTTTGGCGGTGGCGCAACACGATGAGGAGACACCTGCGGCGAGGGGAGCAAACGGCGGCGAGAGGAGAAGGCGAGAGGGCAAGGAAACAGAACGGGGGTTTTAGGGTTCGAGATCCCACAACTGACAGTCAGTTCCAAACTCAGAAACATGGAACTGACAATCAGTGTACCACACTGACAGTCAGTTCACAGAACTGAGTTTTGAAACTGACAGTCAGTGTATGAGACTGACAGTCAGTTTGAGACTCGAACACGACCAGGAGCTACGGCCAAAGTCTTGTACATAACTGACTGTCAGTTTGTGAAACTGACTGTCAATTAGGTCAACGATTTCGACCAGAAACTAAGAACAGGCTCCTAATCACTAAACTGACTGTCAGTTAGAGGAACTGACTGTCAGTTTGGTCAATTTTGACCAGAAGCAGTCTAAGACCTGAGAGGGAATAAAATAATAAAATTTTTATACAAACAGCACTTTTAGCACATCAACTAGCATTTGATATATCAATAATATTCAGTTCACCCCTTAAAAAGCAAAATCTTAAATCATCTAAGGGTTTGGTGAAGATATCTGCTAGTTGCATATCAGTTCTAACATAATTCACATCAATATCTCCTTTTGCCACATGATCTCTAATAAAGTGGTGCCGTATTTCAATATGCTTAGTTCTAGAGTGTTGAATAGGATTATTAGCAATTTTAATGGCACTTTCATTATCACACAAGAGTGGCACTTTATCAAATATAATCCCATAATCCAAAAATGTCTGCTTCATCCATAATAATTGAGCACAACAACTGCCTGCAGACACATATTCAGCTTCAGCTGTGGAGAGGGCTACAGAATTTTGTTTCCTAGATGACCATGATACTAAGGATCTCCCCAACAGCTGGCAGCTTCCAGATGTGCTTTTACGATCAATTTTGCACCCAGCATAATCAGAATCAGAATACCCAATTAATTCAAAATTTGCATCTTTAGGATACCAAAGTCCTAAACTGGGATAACATTTTAAATACCTAAGGATTCTTTTAAGAGCAGTTAAATGACATTCCTTAGGATCAGATTGGAATCTAGCACACAAGCACACACTAAACATGATATCAGGCCTGGATGCAGTAAGATATAATAAACTACCAATCATAGACCTATAAAGTTTAGAGTCGACCGATTTTCCGCTTTTGTCCATGTCCAGATGTCCATTGGTCGCCATGGGAGTTTTGATTGCCTTAGCGTCTTCCATCCCAAAGCGCTTGAGCAGTTCTTCACGTATTTTGTTTGACTCATGAACGTGCCGGTCTTGAGTTGCTTGATTTGTAGTCCGAGGAAGAAGCTCAGCTCACCAATCATGGACATCTCGAACTCCCTAGACATCATCTCTCCAAACTCATGACAGAAATGTTCATTAGTAGATCCAAAGATAATATCATCAACATAAATCTGACAAATGAACAAATCCTTTTCAATTTTCTTTGTAAAGAGAGTTGTATCAACCTTCACAATTTTAAAACCTTTTGATAAGAGAAAGTCTCTAAGTCGCTCATACCAAGCTCGAGGAGCTTGTTTGAGACCATAGAGAGCTTTTGACAACTTAAATACATGGTTTGGAAATTTAGAATCTTCAAATCCAGGAGGTTGTTCAACAAACACAAGTTCAGAAATTTCACCATTTAAGAAAGCACTTTTAACATCCATTTGAAAAAGTTTGATATTGAAACATGATGCATAAGCAAGAAGAATGCGAATAGCTTCAAGTCTTGCTACCGGTGCAAAAGTTTCACCAAAGTCTAAGCCTTCGACTTGAGTGAAGCCTTGAGCAATAAGACGAGCTTTGTTCCTAATTACAACACCATTTTCATCTTGCTTATTTCTGAAAACCCATTTTGTTCCAATAACATTATGATCCTTGGGTCTTTCTACTAAAGTCCAAACTTCATTTCTAGCAAAATTATTAAGTTCCTCATGCATGGCATTCACCCAATCAAGATCATTTAAAGCTTCATTAACATATTTTGGTTCTAAAGAAGAAACAAATGAATGATGTTCACAAAATGCAGCAATACGAGATCGAGTTTGAACACCCTTACTGACGTCACCCAATATTTGATCTAGAGGGTGATCCTTGGTGATCGTTTGATGCTGCCTTGGTGCTTCATCTTGTACTGCTTCATCTTGATCTTGTTCCGGTGGATCGACATGAGATGATGATACATCTTGATCAACATTCTCAATGTTAACATCATCTTCTTGATCTTCATCTCTTGGCTTGATGTCTCCAACAGTTATGTTCTTCATGGCTTTTTGAAGATCTTCACCTGAAACTTCACAAGAAACTTGCTCTTTTTGTGAGCCATTAGTTTCATCAAATTCGACATCACCAGATTCTTCAATGCAACTTGTATTTTTATTAAAAACACGATAAGCTTTACTAGTGGTGGAGTATCCGACTAGAAAGCCTTCATCTACTCTTCTTTGAAATTTACCACCAAAATTTCTTTTCTTAAGAATATAACATTTGCAACCAAACACTCGAAAATAAGAAATATTTGGCTTGCGCCCAACAAGAAGTTCATAAGGAGTCAAATTCAGAAGAGGATGCAAATAAAGTCGGTTTATAGAATAGCAAGCGGTATGCACGGCTTCAGCCTAGAAGCGAGTAGGAGTATCATACTCACTTAGCATAATCCTTGCCATTTCTATAAGTGTTCGATTTTTCCTTTCAATGACTCCATTTTGCTGTGGAGTGTAGGATGTGGAAAATTCGTGTTTGATTCCAAGAGAGTCACAAAAATCAAACAAAGTTGAATTAACGAACTCTCCACCATGATCACTGCGGATTTTCTTGATGGATAATTCGAATTCAGTAGAAACACGTTTTGCAAAACTTTTGAAAACATTGGGGGTTTCAGATTTTTGAGAAATAAAGAAAACCCAAGTGTAGCGAGTAAAATCATCAACAATCACAAAACCATAATTGCTACCCCCGATACTTTGGAACTCAGAAGGTCCAAATAAATCCATATGAAGAAGTTCCAAATGTTTGCAAGTAGAAAGAATGCGCTTTGTTGGATGTAAAGTAGCTACTTGCTTGCCAGCTTGACAAGCGCTACAAGGTTTGTCCTTTTCAAAATTCACATTCTTTAAGCCAACAACCAAATCACGTTTTAAAAGTTTTCTCAATTAATGCATTCCAACATGTGCAAGTCGTCTATGCCATAGCCAACCTTTTGAGGTTTGAGAGACAAGACATGTTGACAAAGATGCATCTTTTGAGTGAAAATCAACCAAATAAAGATTTCCAAAACGAAAGCCTTTAAAGATCAAGGTTTTATCTTTTAAACTTTCAACCAAAACTTCTTTTGGGAAAAATGTGCAACTAAAACCAAAATCGCAAATTTGTGCAACAGAAAGCAAATTGAAGTTCAGAGATTCGACCAACAAAACATTCGAAATAGAAAGATCATTAGAGATTGCGATTTTACCCAAGTCTACCACATTTCCTTGACGGTTGTCGCTAAAGGTAATCTTTTGGTTCTCGCTTGAGTTGTCTTTGAGTGAGGTGAACAACTTCTTGTTACCGGTCATGTGTTCGGAGCATCCGCTATCTAGCACCCAATGCCTCCCACCGGTCTTGTAGTTCACCTGCATACAAAGAATTAAGTTCTTTTAGGTACCCAAACCTTTTTGGGTCCTTCAATGTTAGCAATCAAAGCTTTGGGCACCCAAATAGATTTCTTCTTTTTATTTAACATGGGTGCACCAACATGCTTTGCTATAGCATAACCTTTTCTCGACTTTTGAAGCATGTAGCAAGTATCAAAATAATTAGGAGTCATTAAGGGACATGCTTCATGCGAATGACCAGTTTCATGGCATTTATGACAAAACGTGTTGCATGTTTTAACAAATATAGTTTTAGAGTTTGGTTTCTTCCCTTTCTTTTGAAAATATCCTAATCCTTCTTTTCTAAAAGAACACTTTTGTTTACTAAGGATTAATACAAGAGATATTTTACCTTTATAGCAGTTCTCTAACCCTTTTCCAAGTCTTTCGACTTGTGCCTTAAGTTCATTATTTTCATTCAAGATGTTATCATTAGAAACACATGGAGTATGATGACTACTAGAGGTAGAATCATCCAAATTACATGAAGTTGAAGCATCTACCTTAGATGAGATATTTGTAACATCTTTTATGAGCAAGCTTTCATAAGAATCTTTAAGCTCGGAGTATTGAGTGCGTAGGGAAGAATGTTCTTCCTTAAGCGCCTTATAATTCCTTTTAGTTTTTCCAAAGACTTCATTTAATTCGGTTATCATTTCAACTAAATCATCATAAGATGGATCATTGAGTGTACCTTTTCATCGCTCTTGGCCATAAGGCAAATGGATGAACTAGTTGAGGTGTTGATGTTGCCGAGAGCTAATCCGGCCATCTTCTTGGAGCAACTTCTTTCGTTGTCGGAGTCGGAGCTCTCGCCTCCGGACATCCACTCTCCAAAACAGGCTTCTTTGATTTCTTCATTCTTCTTCTTGAAGAGCTTTTTCTTCTTGTTCCACGCCTTGTTCTTGTTTGGACATCTTGATGCTATGTGTCCCTTCTCATGACATCCATAGCAAATGATGTCCTTGAAGTTGTTTTGCTTTTGTCCCTTTGGTCGTGTGTCAATGTTGACACCTTTCTTATGCAACCTGCGAAGGAGTTTTTGAGTATTTTTTACCATGAGTGCGAGGTCTTCATCGGAGGAGCCATCGCTTGAATCGTTCCTTGCATTAGCTTTGAAGGCCAAAGCTTTCTTCTTCGTCTCCGCGGGTTCGGCTGCTTCCTTCTTCTCCTTCTTGTGCATCTCATGGGTGATGAGGTTCCCATAAAGATAGGTTGGTGTTGTGGTCGATAAATCGGAGTTTGTGAGAACCGTGACCAAAGTGTCGAAACTTTCCGGTAAGGCCCTAAGCATCTTTCTCACAAACTCAAGGTCAGTAAAAACAACACCAAGACCCTTGAGTTCATTCATAATGTTATTCAACCGAGTGAACATAGAGTCCACGGATTCAGTTGATGATATGGTGAATGTCTCATATTTTTGCCTCACCATTAGCAACTTTGCCTCTTTAACCTTTGTTGTGCCCTCGTAAATTTCTTCGAGGGTAGTCCAAACCTTATGAGCAGTCGTGAGATTGCTCACACGGTTGAACTCATTCAAGGATAAACCGACAAAGAGTGCATTTTTTGCACGGGCATTTAAATGCAGTTTTCTCCTGTCGTCCTCAGACTGACTTGCCGGATCATCCGGAGGAGTAAAACCGAGTTTAACAATATCCCATACATCAAGCCCCATAGCTTCTAGGAATACCGACATGCGCACTTTCCAATAAGGATAGTTTGTCCCATCAAAGATAGGCGCACGACCGGTATGACCAAGAAGGAAATCTCCACTTGACGACATCCTCTCTCTAGGCGGTAAAGCCTAATGAATCGAGAGACCGTGCTCTGATACCACGTGTTGGATCAAGGATGCCGACTAGAGGGGGGTGAATAGGAGGCTTTTAAAAACTTAAAACTTAAATCAAATAAATGCAAGTCAAGAACAAATAATATAAGCAAAAGGAAAAGAGAACGAACACAGTGATTTTTACCGAGGTATCGGAGACTCGCCCAGTCTCCACTAGTCCCGTTGAAGCACTCAAGTCACTTGAGTTTTGCCTCAATACTCACGAAGAGTATTATCAACTAAGGTTGCTCCTTGTCCACTCCGGAAAGGCGAGCACCGATGCCTTGTACAAGCTTGCCGAGCCTCTCCAACAATCTCCGTTCTGGAGAGGTCAACGGCCACGCCTCCGAACCGTCTAGGTGAGGGCGCTCACCAAGAGTAACAGGCAGCGAGGTCTTCTCTTGACCTCCAAACAAGCACCGAGAAACTAAGTGAATGCAAATGCAAAAGAACTGAAGTGCTCGGTGGATCGGAAAACACTCAACTTGATCAAAAGATCAAGATTTTAAGTGGAAAACTAAAACTGAAGAGTGTATAAGAAATGCTACTGCTTGTTTTTCAAACTTATGCCCAAAGCCCCTTTTTATAGCCTCAAGAAGCAAATGAACCGTTGGAGCTAGGGCTGAAAATCAGCAACTCAAACTGACAGTCAGTTTGCCTAACTGACAGTCAGTTCAGTGCACAACGGCCGACAAAATTTACGGATGAAACTTTGCTAGCCGTTCGTGGTCGTTTATGGAAAGCTGAAACCCGCAACTGACAGTCAGTTATACAAACTGACAGTCAGTTCGACCACAAACTCGACCAAAAACAAAAAGAAACTCAGTTAAAAACACTGTGGTCGAATCCCCAACTGAATGTCAGTATGGACAAACTAACAGTCAGTTTAGTACAGAAAATTTGAGCCCAAAATACACCCTCTCTGGACAATTGTCAGTTTAATCAAACTGACATTCAAACTGACAGTCAGTTCAGCAAACTGACAGTCAGCCTGAACAAAAATAGAGATAACTTTAAAACCAAAAGTCCAAAAGAGGTGTTTAATAGCTCGTTTGAAAGATAATTTCAAGGGATACATTTTTGTCAACAGAAGCAAAAACCAGATCTGCCTAGATATTTCTAGAAAAACGAAAAACTCTTCTACTATCAAAAACTGAACTGAAAAACCAGATTTTTCAAATTAAGTTCAAATCAAATCCAACCAAAAAGATGCAATGCAATGACCTAAGTTTCTCGGTTTATGTTGGAGATAAAGAGAGGACTTTCGCCACCCCTCTTTATAGTACGGTTAAAACTAAAAACAATTTTCCTAACCGATCTTCTCCAAACGCCGAGATCGGTAAAAAATAAAAACTCATAATACCTTAGGTCTTTCGCATCTTCATGATTTGAGTCTTGTCTTTTGCTCTCCTGCATCTCATGCTTCACTTCATGTCGGGTTCATCTTGATCATCTCGTAATTCTTCCCGAACAATCTCTGTATCAAAAAGTCTCAGAAGCACAGTTAGTCCAAAACACTTTGTTTTCATTAATCATCAAAATTAGGGTTAGACATGAAGGCCTAGATGCAACAGAGATAACAAGAACTTTTGTTATTTTTCACTCACAAGTCACCCCTGACCCTGTGGATCTCCGTGAACCACAGTTGTGGCGGGTTGTATCCAAACCCCCACCCCTATGCGTATTCCGATTACTGGGTCAGCGTGCAAGATCACCTTCAGTGATATGTGTGGGAGTCGTACTCCGTGTAAATCGTGCATCACTACACAACTCCTGCAGGGGTGTCAGGTGCGATCCGCATAAATATTGTTCAGGCCTGTCCCATACCAGGCTTGCGGTTAGTACGTTGTTCATGCCACTTGACGCACAACACAAGGTTCTAGTCCTTATATGCCAGTGACCAGACCATCCACAACCCTGCACCTTCCGTGCCTGCTATCCTTTGCAGTTAAGCACCTCCAGTGCTACAGCCATCCATACCAAATTTCTGGTCACGGCTAGGGGTTTTATTTCATGAATATAAGTATATACATAAATATATATTAGTTCATGGCTCAAAACTTGTTCATTTCACATTTCACAGATGACCAGTTTAGTACTGCCAATTCATAATTTAACCATTCTCAATCTTTCACATGCAATATTATCTATATTCAAGGTTATATTATAGCAATTCTTAAAATATAGGTTCAAGATGTCCAAGGATATGACTTGCCTTCCGCATCGTAAGAAACAGCAGTCGATGTCGAGTCTACATCGAAGTCCTCGAACTTAATTTCTGGATCTGCTCGGTGACAAACAAGCATACAATAATTACTGACTATGTTAACATGATTTATGATCTATATGCAGATATGCGTCACAAAATAACTGAACAATACTGGAGATAATTTGGATTGCAAACTGAACTTAGTCTAGATTCTAGGGTTTCAAGGAATCTGGCTAAGGATGGGTGTTAGAAGCTTTTAGGGTTTCAAGGTTGCAATAAGGACATCAAGTCTGCTGCTGGTTTGTTCAAAAACAGCGAATGTCAGTCGATTGACATTCAGATCAAGGCTCTGACATAGCTTCAAGGAAAACTAAAGAGCTTATCTCAAGTTGTGACAGAAGAAGAAAGTGTAGATCACAACTCTACAAATTCAATGGACAAAGTGGTTCTCAAATTGCACAACCAGAAGTGGGTAAACAAGGCCAATTCCATTGGTTGGCATGCACTGACATAGTGCTGACAATGTCAAAAACTAGGGCTTAGCAGCAAATGCAATTCAAGGCTTCATCTGCTGCACCAATTATGTCTAGGAGACAGGCTCAAGTAACAGAAGCAAAAGACATAACAAGTTCCTTGGCTGGAGATGGCCGGACGGCAAGAAATCCGGTGAAGAAAGACGGTGGCGACACGGCAAGACAATAGCACTGGACAGAATCTTTGGCATGGCTATATCTTGCAATCTGGACTGTTTCAGAGATTGGGCTAGAAGAGAAAAGTGCTCAGGAGATTGAGGCACATCTAGAGGACAAAGTGGTTGAAGCTGGATCGGCCGTAATCATTTTTCCGGTGAATGACGCCGAAGAAGATGACACAGGAATTGGGCATTTTTGATACAGGTCGATTGAACTCAATTCCAAGATCAGGGAGTAATAGGGAAGCATATGGAAGCTATTGGCACGATCAACTTGGCCGGAGGATCGCCGGTGTGGCCTGGCGACGGGAGCCGGTGGCTAGTGAAGTTCCAATTTGGGGAAAGTCTTGATTAGAGCTAAATTTTGAAATCTTGATGCACAGGCTTGCTAAGGATAGCTCACTGATCAATTTATTCTACAGAATCGAGGGCTGATTTGGGATAAATCGGGCTGCATTGCCGGAACAGGGCAAATCGAAGATTCCGGCGATCACCGGCGTTAAGGTCCACCGGAGAGCAATTGGATGCAACAGAACGATGAGGAGGATGAGAGATACTCACTGGTGGCTTCAATTTGGCAAGTGGTGCAGTGGAGCATGCTGGCACCGTGAGCCTCCATGCTGGACTCGCCGGAGAAGAAGACGAAGGTGGAGGAGATTTGGAACTTAGCTGAATTCTGGTGAAGAGAGAACTACACAGGGTGTTGGCTGCTTAAATAGACCAGGGCGAAGCTTGCGAAGAGGGGACAGCAAAGAAATTGGCGCCGGTGACTTGAATGGCCGGGCGCAAGCGCGACAACGGTGAAGAAACAGCGGCTCTGTACTGATCCAATTGTCGGCTTATTGGAACTCAACGATGTTGGGTAGTGCAAAGCGGTGGCAACAAAACTGGCACGGCGAGGCAACGTGGCATGAAGTTGCTGACAAAGGTTGTTGCCGGTCGCGCGCGAGAGCAAATGTTGGTCGTGGGCGCTGCCACGGCGATGGCTGAGGCGCGAACGCGTGCGCAAAAGCAAACACAAGCATGCACGGGCACAAGCGCACGATAAGCTTGGCCGGCGGTGAAGAACAAGTGGCATAGCGCAGCTGATTGCGGTCGAAAACGGCGAGATCAAACGAACGCGGGTTCTGGTCGTGAACAACAGCCCGTGGTCGAATCAGGGGCTTAATTGTGATGATTTTTTATTGGCTTTGGACTAGATTGTAAATCTGAAGATTCAGAAGATTTAAACTGAACTTGATTGCACTGATCTGGCAGAATTAATTCAACAGATAATTTGGCACAGATAGAAGATAAAATTTTAAACAATTGAATGGTTTTTGAGTGAAATTGATAATAAGGTAGATTAGGGTATTTGAAATCTGGATTTTGACAAATGCTGAAATTCTGGGATTTAGGATTTGATCTTGAGATACTCATATAAGAAGATTTTGTGTTGAAAAGCATTTGGGAGGTGTTCCCTGAATCAGATTTGGATTTGGAGATGATTTGTGACATTTTGCCTTTTCAAGCTTCTGGAAAATCTGGAAAAGGACTGATCTGCGATACTCTTGGACTGATTTGCGAAAAGGGTTTAGATGATGAAATCTGGCTGCCAACTTTTTGTATTAAGGTATTGGCATACCCTTGATCATAATCCTGATATAATTTGGTCTGAACTTGGCCAAGATTTTGATTAAATCTGAATTTCTGAAACTTAGGGTATTTGGGGTAATATAAGATATTTTTGTTTTCGAAAACAAAAAGGAGTTAATAAATCTGAAAATTAGAGATAGAATTGAATCTAGGTTCTGAAGGCTTTTATACTCAGGATAGATAGTAGATCAAATCTGAAAAGTCAAATCTTGATTTGGGTCTTCAGGATAGATTTTAAGATTTTGGGCTTAGAATAGAATAAAGTTGGGGCTGATCTAGAAGAGACAAATGCATGCATGACTTTTTAAGAAAGAAATTTTCACCCCATACCCAGGGTGTTACAAGAACCGCTATACCGCGCGGGAGGTGATGCTGGCCAAGGACTCAGCCTCCACCCACTTAGAGAAATAGTCCACAGCGACCACCGCATATTTGTAGCCCCGGGGTGCTGGGCGGAAGGGACCGAGGAGGTCCATGCCCCAGTACGCGAAGGGCCAAGTGATGGGAATGGTGTGCGGTGTCGTGGAGGGTAGTCTGGTGCCCTTTGCCATCTTCTGGCAGGCCTCGCATGCGGAGACGAGGTCTCGCGCGTCACGGACCACAGTAGGCCAATAAAAGCCTTGGCGGAGAACCTTCGCTGCGACCGCACGCGGAGCCAGGTGAGACCCACAACTCCCAAAGTGAACGTCTTCGAGGAGCTGGAGTCCCTCTACTCGCGGGAGGCAGTGGAGCAGGGCGGAAGCCCCCCGCTTGTAAAGCTTCCCCTCAAGTAGGAGATATACTCGTGCCTTGGCACGGAGGCGCTTCGCCTCGGTGTCACCGGGAGGCTCCCCTCCCCCCTTATGAAGGAGACAAGGGGGTCCATCCAAGATGCGGCCCGGACGATCTTGAAGACCTTTGGGGCGCGGGACTCGGAGTCCGCACCCGGAGGGATCACAGAGGGCTTCGCGATGATCTCAAGGAAGACGCCTCCGGGGCACTGGCAGCCCGGGCTAGAGCTTCGGCGTGGTAATTGTCCCTCCGGGGATATGCCGGGCCTCCAGCCTTCGAAGTACTTATCCATCTTACGCACCTCCCCCAAGTAGAGCCTCATGTTTGCATCATGGCACAAGTAGGACTTGTCCATCTGGCAAACCACGAGCTGGGAGTCTCCTTTGACCAGGAGGCGGTGGATCCCCAGGAAGCGCACGAGTTGTAGCCCCAGGATTAAGGCCTCATACTCGGCGACGTTGTTCATAGCGGGGAACTCGAGCCTCGCCGCGTACTCCAGGGCCCTTCCCTCGGGGCTCTGAAGGACTACCCCCGCGCCAGCCTCGGCAAGACACAAGGAGCTGTCAAACATGAGCGTCCAATGGTCGTTGCGCCAGGGCGGCTCGGCGAGAGTCTCTCTCTCTGTCCCGGAGGTGGGGGTTCATTCCGCCACAAAATTAGCGAGGACTTGTGATTTGATGGCGGAACGGCCCGTGAGGGTGAGGGAAAAAGGAGCGAGCTTGGCTCCCCACTTCCTGATCCAACCAGTGGCTTCTTTGTTCCGCAGCACCTCCCCCAAGGGGAGAGACGACGGGACCGTGATCGGGTGTTCTAGGAAGTAGTGGCCGAGCTTCCGGGACGCCATGAGGAGGGCGTAGCAAATCTTCTCCACCTCCGTGTACCGAGTCTTAGCCCCTTGGAGGGCTTCGCTTACGTAGTACATGGGACGTTGCTACCCGTCCTGCTCCTTTACCAACACCGCGCTTATAGCGACCGGGATCGCGGCAAGGTAAAGGAGTAGGGGTTCTTCCGGAGATGGGCTCACGCATTGGAGGACTCGTGAGGTACTTTTTTAGGTTGTCGAAGGCCACCTGGGCCTCGAGAGTCCACCTGAACCCCTCGAGGCCTCAAAGGATTTCAAAGAACTGAAGGCCGCGTTCCCCCGACCGCAAGACGAAGTGGCTCAGCGCGGCGAGGCGGCCGATAAGCTGCTGTACATCTTTCACGGAGCGCGGTGGGGGCATGTCTAGCAAGGCCCGAATTTTTTTTGGGTTAGCCTCTATGCCCTGTTGGGACATGAGGAAACCTAGTAGCTTCCCCCCAAGTACGCCGAAGGCGCACTTTTCCGGGTTGAGTTTCAACCCATACTAGAGGAGGTTACAGAAGGTCTCTACCAAGTCATCGATGTGAGTAGCCGCGCAGAGGCTTTTAACACCGCGTCATCAAAATAGACCTCTACGTTGCGGCCGATCTGATCCTTGAGGACTAGCGACATGAGGCGCTGGATGGTTGCTCCAGCGTTCTTCAGTCCGAAGGGCATGTGGATGTAGTAGAAGGTGCTGAGGGGAGTTATAAAACTCGTCTTTTCCTCACCCTCCTTAGCCATCCGGACTTGACGATAGCCCAAATACACGTCGAGGAAGCTCATCAACGCAAGACCTCCCAAATGAACCCCGCCTCTCAGAGCCTAGATATTTCGGCCTTGATGGCCTCTTGGCACTCAAGGGAGAGCTTCCTCAGCTTCTGCTTGACCGGGGGGTAGCCGAGCGTTACAGCGAGCTTGTGCTCGATAACGTTTCGGGCGACGCCCCGCATGTCGACGGGCTTTCATGCAAAAACGTCAGAGTTTTTGCGAAGGAAGGCCACGAGTTGCTCCGCGTGCTCTTCGGAGAGGTCCGCCCCGATCTTGACGGTCTTCTCCTCTTCTTCTGGGGACAGCTGGACTTTCCGGAGGTCCCCCTCTGGGCGCGGTTTCAGGAAAGACTTCTCGGAGGGGATGACCGGGGCGCCTGAAGCCGGGGGAGAGCTCTCTCCCCCCGCGTCTTGATCAGGTTGACGCTCCCAATCGTCGCGGTGATGCGCTCATAGAGAGCATGAGCCACGTCCTGGTCGCCTCGGGCGGTGATCACGTCGTAAGCCCAGGGATCTTCACACAGAGATAGCTCTGTTGGATTGCCGCCCCCCAGACGGTTGATCGTGGTCCTCCCCATAATCGCGTTGTACGAAGAGAGGAGGTCCACTATGTCGAATCAGACCATCTTCGTTCGATAGTTGTCTGGGTCGCCGAAGGTCATGGGGAGATCAACCTCCCCACGGGGTAGATGGTTTTCCCGGGGACGAAGCCCTACAAAGGCCCGACTGTGGGCTGCAGCACTTCTCGTCGACCTGCATTTCTCTGAATTCCTTCAGGTACAGGATGTCGGTGGAGCTTCCGCCGTCGATGAGGATACACGCCAGCTAGCAGTTGTAGACGGTGGCGGAGACAATGAGCACGTCGTCATGGGAGAAGCGAACCCCGTGCGCATCTTCCACTGTGAAGGTTAGGGGGACATCTGACCACTTTGGTGGCTGAGATGCATGTAGCACCCCCACAACCTTTACCTCCCGTGCGTATTCCTTGAGCTGGCGCTTGAAGTCTCGCCCTGAGGCAGATCCCCCCATAATGACGTTTATACGCCTTTGGGAGGTTTGGAAGGGGAGCTCTTCGGTTGAGATCCCTCCCTGTTCCTATCTCTGTCGCTCCACTGAAGGAGCAGGGAGAGCAAGCAAAGCCAGCGGAGGGGGCAAGGAGGCAGGGCTCCCTCCCCCCTGCCCACGCTGGTCGAGGAATCCGGCGAAGTGTTGCAGAAGTTGGTGGCATTCCCGGGTAGCGTGGGTATTGGACTCTTGGAAGGCACACCACAAATTGACTATGCCCTCCTTGCCTCCCGGCGCAGGACCTTCCCGGTTGCGGGACAACTATCCCCCCCCCCCCCACATGGCCCTTGGGCTTGGGGAAGGGGCGGTTACCCTTGCCACCGTCGTGTGAGCCACCCCCGCCCTCGAGGAGAAAGGTGTCCCGGGGCCATGGCTCGCTACGATTACCCCTCCTAGGACGCTTGTTGGGGGGTCCCTGGTCTCCCGGTCAGTGGGGACAGGGGCCCCTTGATTCTTTTTCCAGAGGTCATCCTCCTCTGCCCGAGCATATTTCTCGAGCACGGTGAAGAGCTCATCGACAGAGGAGGGACAGCTCCGGGAGAGTCTCCGATGGAGCTCCCCGGGAAGAATCCCGCTTTTACACGCCTCGATGACTGTAGAGTCAGGGACGTGAGCTACTTTCCTCTTGACCTGAGCGAAGCGCTTAAAGAAGCTGCGGATGGTCTCTCCCATCCTCTGTCAAACGGTATAGAGCTGTACAAATCCAGGGGACGCACGTAGTTCCCCTGGAAGTTCGCGCAGAACTTGCGCTTGAGCTACGCGAAAGACTTGATGGAATCGGCCCTCAGGTTGTAAAACCATGAGCGGGCGATCCCAGTGAGATAAAGGGGGAAGATGTTGCACTGCACCGTCTCGTGCCCCCCCGGCCGCCGAGATGGCCGTGGAGTATACCTGCACAAACTCGTAAGGATCGGCATCACCGTTGTAGTGCTCGATGTGTGGTGGGTGGTAGGGTCACGGCCAGTAGATGCACCAGAGGTGGCGACACAGCAGCTGGTTGGCCCCCTCGACCTCCTGGGGGAGTCCCGGTCACTGCCTCCTTTAACGGGGGACGGGCACTCGTTGTCGGAGTCGGGGAGGGGTCCTAGCGGCCCGCCGGCACGATGGTAGCGTATCTTTTCTTCGGGGTTAGTCAAGCTAACCTCTTGGACGTCTGGGTACCCTCTGGAAGTGGCAATAGCCTCCTCGATCGGCCTCTTCCCCCGGTCAGGCTGGGAGCGTGGCTCACAGTGACCGTGAGTTGGGGGAAGTTCCAATCGATAGCGGGAGGGAGCCTCTCCAAATTTTGTTGTACACATTCGCTCGACCTCGTCCTGGGTGAAGCGGGTCTGATCCGCCGGGGGAGCCCTCAGGGGCGGTCTGGGAGAAGGGAGATGATGCGCGTGGGTCACCGGCCCGGAGGATGCCACCGGCAAGCAGGACAGGCCCGGCACTAGGAGGACGTCCGGGGCGGTGACGGGAGCCTCCGGAGCGACCCCCAGTTCCGGCACCGGTGCAGTCCCGAGCGTTGCCCTGGGAAGGCCCCCGGACACATGGGCGGCCACGGACGCGAGGAAGGCTCCCGGCGTGGGGGGGACCCCCGGCGCGGGGAGGGTTCCCGGCGCAACGGCAGCCACCTGCGGGGGTTCCGGGCCCGATGCCAGATAGCCCCCCGGGATGGGAAAGGTTCCAATCACGGGCCGACCTCCTAGCGTGGGAAACATTTCCGGCACTGGGAAAGCTCCGAGCGGGGGCAAGCCCCTGGATGCACGAAACATTCCCGGCACGGGAAAGGCTGCTGGGTGCACCATGAAGAACGGAGGTGGTGCCCCCATAAATAGGTATGGGGGAGGGTAGACAGGAACCAGGGCCACGCTAAGACGCGCAATAGCTCCTCTAGGGTGTGCTGGGCACGGAGTTGGCCCTCGACCAAGGCCCCCAGTAGGGGATCTCCAGAGACTGGGACGAAGAATTGGGGGGCGCTAGGCCCCGCAAGCGTGGTCGTGGTCACCAGGTTGGAAATGGGAACCCTCCTACCGGAGACTACAGGAAGATAAGATGGTTCCTCTCCTCGGGTATCCCCGGACGGTGGGGTCGTGATGGCATCATCTTGTGGAGGTGGCGCCGGGTCGCTGTTACCAACACCACCGGAGAGGGAGAGGGCCTGAGAGCTCTCATACTTGAGGGAGCCATGGCGATTCGTCACTGGTCCCCACGGACGGCGCCAACTATCATGGTATTACGAATACCCCGGCAGGTTTTACGAAGATTCCTAATGAACGAACAATGACGCGAGCTGACCATCTCCAAGGGATGCCTATTGCTTTGTTTGTATTGAGTTGGAATGAATCTATCCCCCTTTACAAGAGGGTGTATAACAGTATAAATAGACCCCAAAAGATGCAAATTACTAAACTACCCTATCTGCCGCCGTCGGATCGAGGGCACCGGTGTCAATTCACCAGTCAAAGGGCGTGGATGCTTGAAAAGTGTCCTCACTAGTTCCTGAGGGAAAACCTTTCCCCCGGGGCTCCTGCTACCGTGCCCCGCCTTCACAAGGGAACACGACTGCTCCCGTGGGGACCCAGCTCACTGTAGCTGATCCCAACCATTTGACTTCCCAGGATGAGTCAAACACAGGAGCATATTGCATCAGTTTAACTTACATTACATTGAGCAGTATGGCCAACTGGCCTCATTTCAACATATTAAATTGAAAAGCCATCACGGCATAAATAAGCTTGGTTGCAGAAGAACAACTACTCGTCAGAAGCTAAGTGAACCCCCACAGCAAGAAGTTGAAAGCAGAGCAACACTTTTCAGGACTTGGGTGGAACTGACTCTCTTCCCTGTAAGATCCAAGAAGTTCTCCAGGCCTTCGTCTTGATCAAGGGACATTCCATCTATTGGATAGTGAATTGGAAGGGTGAGCACTTACGTACTCAGCAAGTCATAGATAAGAGTATATACATATAATAAAGATGATATGAACCTATGCTATTAAGAGAGGAGGAAGGTTGCGAAATACTTTTTCTCTTTCCAAACTTATGGCAGTGCTCATCATGACATACCATTAATATCTTTTATAAACTCTTAGAAGTACTACCATAGCACGACAGCACATATCTGCCCCCGTTAGCACCTCATTTCATGACAACACATGTCAAGCGCATATGAGCTAATTAAGTCTAACAAATTTTATTTGGAAAACATACTTGTGTCACATCGACGTGGATAGGTTCCACCGCTCGCAGGCTCCTATAGACCCGGGAGCTCAGAGTATTCGAATACGTTTTTAACTTTGCAAAGGTGTACCACCTTAATCCACCGATCACTCAGCTTTCAAGTCGGTACCTCTCCATGCGACTTTTACGCATGTGACAAGGCTGAGATCACACAACAGTTTGCAATCCTAGCATTAACAATTCCCTGCCCGGTAAATAGACATTTCAGTTCTCATTACCGTTGTGGGTACTCCCCACAGCCAATTCTACCTAGCCTTGGCCTATGGTCCCGCGAGCACATAGCCTATGGATTCAGTCGCGCACGACTCAAAATCTAGGCGTAGTCACTCCTTTTCCTCTCATTATTTTTCTGATCTCACACCACTCATGGCCCTCTGTGGCCCACCAGTTTCCTCTCGAGAAACCGGATCGACAACCATTGCAGGGAAAAGCTAATACCGGGAAAACTACTATGTTGCGCCCGTCTCATACCGGGCAAGTGGTTGGTACGTTTTTCATGCCTCATAGAAGTATAACACAAGGTTCTAGTCCTTACATACCTATGACCAGTGCATTCCACAAACCCTGCACTCGTCAGTGCCACCACTATTCCATACCAAACTCTGGCCACGGCAAGGGTTTTATTTCATGAATATACATATATACATATATATTAGTTATGGCTCACAGTTTGATCATTTTATAAAGAATCTCCTCATCTTTTGTCGGCATACAGTCTAGTACTGCCATATCACACTTTTCTTATTTCATCACATGCAATACTACTTATAGTCAAGGCAATATCTTAGCAATTCATAAAATATAGGTTCAAGATGTTCAAGAATATGACTTGTCTTCCGCGTCGTAAGGTACAACAGTCGATGTCGGGTTTGTGACGAAATCTTTGTACTCAGGCTCTTGCTCTAATCAAAGATCAAACAAGCAAATAGGAATCACATCCATTTAAATACATTAATAATCTATATGCAACATGCAAAGGAGAAATACTCTCGGCGATACTGGAACAGGTAAGCTTGAAAGCTGGATTTGAGTTAATCTTGGAGATTCATGGAATTAGGGTTGAGGACGAATGCTAGAGACTCTTAGGGTTTCAAGGCTGCAATATGGACATCAAGTCCGCGGCTGTTTTGCTCAAAAACGACGAACGTCAAAAGGTCAACATTCGGTTCAGGGCTTTGACATAGCTTCATAGAATGCTAGAGAGCTTATCTCAAGGTGTGGTAGTTGAATAAAATGTAGAACATAGCTCTACAAGTTCAGTGCACAAGGTGGTTTTTAGGTTGCATAACCAGAAGTGGTTAAACTGGCCCAATGCCATTGGCTGACATGAACTGACAAGGCTGGCATTGTCAAGGAATGGCATTAACATGTTTTAGGAGATTTCCAGTGGGAAAAATGGGATTTGATCAAAGAATTAGATGCAAAATGTAGTAAGGTAGCTATTTGACAAGGTGGTTTTCACAAGAAAGTCCAGAAACTCCAAAAGTTTTGCAAAGAGGCCCCTGGACACAGTGAACTAGGTGTCTTTGCACTGTCAAAACCTGGGGCTTGAGTATTTGAACGATCTTCTTGAGCTTTGCTTCTCCAACTATGTCTAGGAGGTAGGCGAAGATAACAGGAATCCAATGGTCGTGGTTTCAGGAGCTAAGATGGCCGGACGATGATGAACGGCGACGAGAAACCACGGTGGCGACACGGCAAGACACAGGTACTGGACAGATCTTGGCATAGGGATTACTTGTGATTTGGCATAGCATCGAAGGGCGATGCAGTGGAGTAATATGCTTAGGAGGTCGAGGTTGATCTACTGGCAAGGTGGGTTGGACGATGGCGGTAAGATGACGGTGAACGGCGAGGTTGAACTCGTCGGTTACAGAAAAAGGCGAGCTACACTGATAACGAGCTAGGGTGAATGAATCAAGAAATTGGATGAGGGCTTTTACTCTTGGAGTGGTTCTAATCGTTCTCCAGCGAGGAATTGGGTTGCAATCAAGTACTGAAGCTCGCCGGCGTTGATGCCGGACTCGAAGAAGACGATGAGGCAGGCGCAACTGCCACAAGGCAGTGCTGGTCAATTAAGCTTGCCTACACCGTCTACGGAGTTCAAGGATCACGTTGATACGGTCAATTTGGTCGGAGGTGAAGTGGCATGGGCCGGTGACGTGAGCTGCTCACGGCGGCGCGCGAAAACAGGAAAAGCTTCCATGCAAGCTCGAATTTGAAATCTAGCAGTATGGGCTTGCTAAGAAGGATCTACTGATCATAAAGTTCTACTAAGAGGAGTACTGAAATCAGCTGGAAAGGGTTCAATTGCCGAAACAGGGCAAATCCAAAATCCGGCAATCACTGGTGTTGAGGCTCACCGGAGTTCGATTACTTGCTACAGCATAAAGAGGTGAGGTAGAGACACTCACTGGTGAAGTTGATTTGGAGGTTGATGCAGCGGAGCTCCCTGTCATCGTTCTCCCCCTCGGCGGCTTGCCGGAGAAGAAGATGAAGATGAGAAGAAACGAGACTTTGCTGGTTCTAGAGTGGGGTGAAGTTGCTGCTAGCTACGGGGGAGCTTAAATAGCAAAAGATGGGAGCTCTCGAGACTTGGAGCAATCGGGAGGATATCAATTTGGTTGGCTATGGTGGCGGTGTGCAGCGGCCTCGACGGCTTTACAGCACGGTTGACGCGTGCTCTGGTTGGTACAGTGGCAAAGCGACTGGCAGCTCCGGCATGGAGGCAATGTGGCGTAAAGTTTCTGACATAGCTGCAGGCAAGCGCGCGCGTGTACGGGGGAAAGATTCGGGCGATGCTGGTGCTGTTGTAGCGCTGCCACGGCGACCAATAGGGTGCGCACATGTGGCGACGAGGTTGCGGCGAAGCTGGCAACGGCGGAGCTCCACCAGCGGTAAAGTTCGCGGTGCAGCTGTGCTCCTGGTCGCGGTTGGGCCTGAGGTCGAAAACGGCACAGCTCTTGGTCGTGGCTGCTCTAGTCGAAACAGCAGCTGGATCTGGTCGAAAAGGCTCAGGGACTGAAATGCAAGGATTTGGTTTTGAATTTGGACCTGTTCGTAATTTCTGAGAATTTGGTAGTTTGGGCTAATTTTGACTTCACAGATTTGAAGAACTTTATTCAACAGATGATTTGAGAGAAGATCTGATAAAATCTGGGAACTTTTGATCAAATTTGAACTGAAGTGAAAACAGGGTAATTTAGGGTATCTCAAATCTAAGTTTCGGTCGAGGTTGAAAATCTGAGATCTATGATACGATTTTGAGATCCTCACAGAAGGAGATTTTGTATTGAATAGCATTTGGGAGGTATTCCCGGAATCAAATTGAGATTTGGAGCTGATTTGTGGCTTTTAGCCTTTTCGGGCTCTAGGAAATCAGAAAAGGACTAATCTGCGATACAATTTGGACTGACTTGTGAAAAGGGCTTAAATGATGGAATCTGGTTGCTAACTTTTTGGATTAAGGTATTGGCACACCCATGATTGCAATCCAAGAATAATCTCGTCTAGATTAGGTTAAGATTTGGTTAAATCTGAATTCTGAAACTCAGGGTATTTAGGGTAATTAGGATATTCAATTAATTCTGTTTTCAAAAACAGATTGAGATTGAAAGTTCTGGGAGTTAGAGATCGAAGTTGATCTGGCTTCTGAAAGCTTTTATACTCAGGATAGATAATAGATTCTATCTGGATAATCTGATCTTGAATTGGATCTTCAGGATAGATTTTGGGATTTTTGGGGCTTAGGGTAGATTAGAATTGAATTGATCTTGCTACTTCTAAAGAGATACATGCATTTTCATGAAAAGAAATTTTCACCCCCAAAACCATGGTGTTACATCGGCCACCGGGACGATGGTCACCGGGTGGCGGCGCCCGGGACAAAGGGGACGCTTGTCCCCGGGGGTCCACTCACTGGGACCGTGGCCACCAGGTGGCGGTGCCCAAGACGACGGGGATGCCTGTCCCCAGGGCTCTGCTCACCGGGACTGTGGTCACCTAGTGGTGGCGCTTGGATGAGGGAAACACCTGCCCCCGGGGCTCCACTCACCGAAACCGTGGCCACCGGGTGGGGGCGCCCGGCACGAGGGAGGCACCTGCCCCCAGGGCTCCGCTCACCGAGATCGTCGTCACCAGGTGGCGGCCCCCGGGAGACGAGGGGACACCTGTTCCCAGGGCTCCGCTCGACGGGACCGTGGCCACCGGGTGGCGGCGCCCAAGACGAGGGAGAGGCCTATTCCCCGGGCTCCACTCACCAGGACCGTGGCCACCGGGTGGCGGCGCCCGGGATGAGGGAAACACCTGCCCCTGGGGCTTCGCTCACCGGGACCATCGTCACCGGGTGGCTATATTTCAGGTAAAGAAAAATAAAATTTGAAGCAATTTCTCGAATATAATGACAAACAAAGCTGACACGAATTTCGAAAAGCAGAACGCGATGAAATAGGTCAAGTCATGTAGATACCGCCCTAGTCCCAGAGTTTGAGTTTCTGCCACTTAGTGTTTAGGGTTAAGGCAAAGGTTCAGGAGGGGTTAAGCTTAGGATTTTGAGTTAGGGTTGGGGTTCAGATGAGTTAGGGTTATAGTTTCAGGTCGAGGGGTTGGGGTTCAAATTGGGGTTTAGGGTTAGGGCTAGGGTTCAAGAGAGTTAGGGTTAGAGTTTTCTATCGGGAGGGGTTAGAGTTTAGGATTTAAAGTTAGGGTTGGAGTTCAAGGTGGAAATTTTTACAACTGGTTGAGCCATAAAAATAGCTACAATTGTGAGTTATTTTCATAATTTCTTTTTTCATAATTATTTAAAAATTTTTTGTCAAGGTAGAAAAGAGACTAAGTCTCGCAAACTATTCAACATTCTAAGTTAATCTCACATAAATATAAATGCACATTAATCAAATAAAGTAACTAACCTAATCAATCAAATTAATTAATTAAAAATAAATATACCTCTTGTCAAGTGTCGTCCATCCCCAGTCGACAAGTGTGTTGTCGCATCTCTGGTATTCGACAGACTGACAACAGGTTATTTTTGTAAAAAGAAATAAGTGTGAATTATTTTTGTAATTATTTTTTTGAGTTATTTCCAAAGAAAAAAAATTCCTCGTGGCGTTGTCGCCTAAGTCAATTTGGTGAAATTAAATTAGACAAGGATGCATTTAAAAAATTGTTTAAAACTGAATAAAATATACAGTTCCGGCACATATTAAATTAGACGAGCTGAATCTCAATCAAACAGGATCTAATTATACCGGGCTGGTGCTAACACACCAATAAATTGACAAGCAGTCTAGACTCTTACAGTACAATTTCTGCTCCATCCTTCCATAAATCTATAACTCTATAACTTTATACAGTTTGCACAAACTGGTACTCTGTAACGAGCTTTTCAACATATACATGAACCACACCCCCTCTACAACCTATGCGCTTCTGTTCAAGCTGGAATGAGAAGGGAACCCCCCACTGTACTCAAAGGCCCTGCTGTCCATTCCGAATGCACCAGACGACGTCGATGCATCGGAGTACAGATACTTCGGAGCGACCTTCACCGCTCTTGAGTCAACGCTGAACGAAGAGCTCACCGACATTGAGCCCTCCTTGAGTCCGTTGTCCTGCATTATCACTTCAATCTCCCTCACAATGCTGTTCATTGTTGGCCGGTCAGTCGCCACCTCTTCAACACATTGCAATGCCAGCTTTAAGAACCTCGGGAAACCGAGGAGGTCTCCCAGTTTTCGGAGAACCGGGTCCATCACATCCTTCAGCCCACAGTATATGTGGTCTTCCATGTCTAGAACCATCTTGACCTCCCGTACGATGTACTTCTGCTCATATATTGGTGGCTTGGCCACTATGAGTTCTAGCAGTACCACGCCGAAGCTGTACACATCACTCTTCGCCGTAAGCTGCTGCGTCATGTAGTACTCGGGGTCCAGGTAACCCTGCATGGATGACAAGTGATATCAAAAGAGAGTAATGGCATGCTGTGTATTTGCAGTTCAGAGTTTAGACTTCAGGATCAGAAAGACAAAGAGCTGTACCCTTACCAGTGTTCCCTTGACATTTGTGCAGAGTTGGCCTTCTTCACTGTCTGATACCAGCAATGAGAGGCCAAAATCTGCAACCTTTGCGGTCAGCTTGTCGTCAAGGAGAATGTTGGTGGACTTCACATCTCTGTGAATGATTGGAGGGTTGGCATGGTCATGGAGGTAAGCTAGTCCTCTAGCTGCATCCAGAGCTAGCTTAAGTCTGCCACTCCAGTCCAATTGTGTTCCTTTCATACCTACAATGGCATATTGTGGAAATAACAAGTTGATATATGTGAAACAAATCACATGCCCTTTGCAAAAGATTGCAATTCTACATATGTACTTTTTAGTTTTGAAAATTTGGCAACAAGCCACATGTACCTCATATACGTGAGCTTTATATCAAGGGGGCATGTCTAGTTCTAACCATCAATTAAGTGCTAGAATGCTAACCAAATTAGTTGGGACTTGGGGCATCAAATCAACACGAAAAATACTCAAAAAATTTGTGTAGATGGTCCTCAGAAATGTACCACCATATAAACATCAAGTTCAAATTCAATTTGTGCTAGAAAAAGAATAAAGAACAAAAATTTCGACAAATGATAAATTAAAAAAAAGGTCAAAAGTTACCATTCATAGAAATTTATTTTCTTTCTCCCAACACCGATTGAGTTTTGAGCTTAATTTTATAGTGATAGATTACACTAAAGACTATCTACACGATTTTCTAAAAATTTTTTATGTTGATCTGATGCCCCCAACTAATGTGGTCAATGTTAGCACCCAAATGGTGGTTAGCACTAGATATCTCCCCTTATAACAAAGTAAACAAGAAAATTAGTAGTTTGTCGTATCAGGAAAGTCATATTTCTCCACTTTCTGCATGAGATATAGAAAGGTCAAATGTTCTGTTTAAATCTATGAGAAAACACTTTTAGTAGCAAGCAGTTTGTTGCATCAAAACTGAAGTAGAGTTGGATGGTTGTCAAAAACTTATGACTAAAACTATATGTGGGAAATAAAAATTTCAAAAACTGTATTGTTGGGTGTTATACAATTTACTCTGAAAAGATAATTAAAAGGTACAGGTGGAACAAGATTGAAGAACCTACCATAGAGGGCCTCGCTTAGTGTTCCATTAGGTATGAACTCATAAACAAGAATCCTTTCACCCTTCTCAAAGCAGAAACCAACTAGGCCAACCAAGTTCTTGTGATGAACCCTCGAAAGAAGCTCGATTTCTGTCTTGAACTCAAGCCCACCTTGCATGGACCCTTGCTTGGATCTCTTGATTGCTATGAGCTGCCCATCTGGCAGTTTTCCTCGGTAAACCTGTATTATAAGAGTCAAGATTAGAAGATGAAAAAGAAAGGCCACACTTCAGTTCTCCAAAAATGGTTTGCTTACCGTTCCATAGCCTCCTGATCCAATTGCATTGATTTCTCGGAAATCATTAGTACACAGCTTGAGTTCTTCCAATGTGAAGAATTTGGCACTTTTAATTTTTGGTGCTTCACCAATATCTTCTCCCATTGATCCCCATGAAGCTGAAAATTAGAGGAAAAAAAAAGGAGATAAGCAACATGAGATAATGCAACAGTTTTTGCATTGAAATTTCTCAAGTACAATGCATTACCAAAAGGATTGTTAAGGGAGACAAGCCTCTGGGCTCGTTTCTTTTGTCGCACAGCGTAAGCTCCAATCAGCACAAGCCCCACAACCAGGAGAACAGATCCAATCACAATACCAATCAATATAGATCGAGAAGCTGCAACAGCAACAGTCATACATCAGCCTTGTTCATTTAGCAGCAGCGAAAACCAGATTTCAGAACTGAAGCTCTGACCTTTGTCATGGAAGGGGTAAGGATGCCGCATCATCACAAAGTAAGGTCCAAACATCTCTGGTGGTTTGTAAATCTGAACTGTCAGGTTGAAGCAGTTCAACACCTGGGAGTAGTTAAACCTCTTCTTGTTTACTGGACATATCTTGATATCCACATTAAGGTAATCACCTTCCTCAGGTGGTTGCATAACCAAGGCTAACTCGCTTGGCGTACAGCTGCTCATTTTGTCTGATAGGCTCCTCTCCAGGTTGGGAAGGTACCGGATGACATTGCCAAACGAAGGAGCTCTGAAGACGATAGTTTCGAAAAATGGATTTGCACAATCAACAGTTTTGCCAGGTGGAGCAACTGGATCCCCACTTTGCTGGCCCAGGCAGAGATTCGTGTCCAACAGAAGAGAGTTGCTGCAGAGTGGATTTCCAGTAAGCCTGGCAACAACAAGAAGCAAGAAAGTTGAGAGAGAATGCATTTGAATAGGAAAAAAATAAACTATTTCCTAGTGTTATGAAATAATAATCAAAATGAGCAGTGATCTTACATAAGTTTATTGCTGTTGAAGCTGTTATAAATTGTAATTGAGGTAAATTTGTTGTTTCGCAAATCAATGAGATCTATTCCATTGTTGATGCCCATGTCAAGCGTGCCATTCAGGTTGTTATCACTCAGTATTCTGCAAAGAGTCCAACTTATCCATAAGTTAAAACAAAATATGCAAGATGAGATCCTTTAATTATTCTATTGCCTTACACTTGTTGCAAGTTACGGAAGCCAAAAAGCTGTTGGGGCAGTTGCCCAGAAAGCCCCCCTGACTGTATTGTACTGAGCCAAAAAATGAAAGGGTTCGATCATGTACTGCTGGACAAATGCCTATTTACTAAATTTAGCTGAGTATTGGAACTTACAGGATCATGATGTTCCGCAAATCTGAGAACCAACTTGGAACTTCTGAAGGCACAAAGCTGTTGTTACTTAGATCCCTATGGATTATATACCATATCACTTGTTAATCATAGTGAGGGAGCAAGTCCACATCAAAATGCTGATTGTGCTGACACAAAATACTTACACATTTTCGAGTGCAGCCATTCCAGTCAAATTAGGCATCTGTCCAGTTAACCCATTGTTTGCCAGCATTCTAGAGGTTTTCAGAAAAAAACTATGACACGTCACAATAATACTTTATCTCAACAAAATAGATTATATGAATCAGTTGGTACAATGACTTACAGAACTTGGAGCTTGGACAGGTTGCTGATATTAGCAGGAAATGAGCCTATGAAATTATTGTCATTGAGACAGCTGTTGCACAAGAGCACATCAAGATAATCAGGCTGTTGAATACACCAAAACTATCCAAAGCTACTCTAGAGCAAGTCTCTGAATACTTACAGTACTTCAAGTGATGCAATTCCTCCAATAGATGCAGGGATTGGTCCACTAAAGTTGTTCCTGTCCAGAAGTCTGGAAGAGAAGATATCGTAATTAGGAAAATTAAATTGCAAGTGATAGAAGAACCAAGAGATAAATGATAGAACTTACATATGTTCGAGGGTCATACTGGAGTTGAAAAGGTATTCTGGGAGAGGACCCCACAGCATATTTTTGTTGAGATGGCTAGAAATGGCAAGAGAAACAACCAAATGAGCGATAACCAAACAACAAAAGTGATCAACAAGAGGCTTATATTACTCATAACACGCACAAGTGTTTTGCCTTAAGAAGCTGGTCTAAGCCAAATCCATTGTCCCTTGAGGTTGGGAGAGGTCCGGTCAACTGGTTATCAGCCAGGTCCAGCCAAAAGACCTTCGATAGCTTACCCAACGAGGGCGGGATACTGCCTCTAAACTTGTTTGAGTTCAGAGCCCTATTGAAAGACATCAAAAAAGAATATTATGTTCAGATACACCAGACAATTATGCGATGTGAAAGTTGTCGAAACTAAGAGCAGTCTTACAAGAATTCGAGTTGTATCAGGTTGCCTAGTTCGTTGGGCAAAGTACCACTGAAACTGCAACCTATCAATGCTCTACATAACAATTCAGATTAAACAGAAGATGACACATTAGTAAGGTCCAAACAAAAGATTGTATAGTTCATAGATAGAGCACCTTCATCATAACTTACAGGGTTTTAAGCTGAATCAACTTCCCGATAGCTGATGTGATCTGCCCCCCAAGATTTCTGTTTGAGGAAAGATCCCTGCATAGCAAATCATCAACCACTGTCCTTATTTCCTAGGTTATAAAACTACAAGTTAACAACAATGGCAAAACATAAAGGACTGTACAGCATCAAATATCCCAACTCCAAATCTCATTTAGTAATCTTCCAGAACATATTGTTCAACAAGTCTTTACAACACGATATGAAAATTAAAGGATAGTAACACTCACAAAATCGTCAGTTCAGTGAGATTTCCTATATCGTCACTTAATGTGCCTCCAATGTTCAAACCAAATAGATTTCTGCAATACATATCAATGTTAGGGAAAAGGCAGGAGACTGGGGATGCTACCAACATCAACAAGATCAACTCTACTCACAATGATGTAACCCTTAAGTTGTTATTGCATACTATTCCATCCCATGGCATGCCACAAGGATCATTGGACCTCCCCCAGCTATCGGGTGTGTTTGTCCATTTCTTCATCAAGGATTTGAGAGCTGCAGCTGCAAGAGGGAGGGAGACGAGGGAGACAACAACTTGTCAACCAACTTTCGAACTAAGTGTACCTAAATCGATTTGAATAAAGATATTGTGATATGAATGAATCCAAATATGGTTGTCTTGGCAAATAACTCATGAAATCTTCAGGAAATTTTTCACAGATGCCTAAATAATAAGGCTAAATGCTCAATTAGAGTAAAAGAATTCTTGAAATATTCGAAGCATTAAAATGCTCATGTTCACACTTTGTAAAACTACGAATGCATTATTCACCTATATCATGTGCATGTATATCTATCATCGTGTGACCGGATTATACATCATCATCATGAAGATTGGCATGCTGCTTTTCTTGAAGAGAAAAGAGGTGAAATCATAAACCAAACAATGGAACCAATTCCTTTATACAAAGGGAGCATGAAAGCAGCTGTCTCTGCTCTTCCCTCATTTCTTGGGGCCATTCTACCTCCATCCATCCAAACAAAGCAGCACAGCACAACTCTATTTCTAATTGCTACTATTCTTTTGCAACTCCAATCGAACACCAATAGGTACTAAAATCGAACTCCTAAACCAATTAAGTAGTTATGCATCCTTAAGAAAAACAAATTGCCCCTACCACTGCAATTGGACATCAAGAACAGCGCAAAAATCCTCAAACAGGTTGAATGCACACAAAGATACCAAATGTTTGTTTAAATACACCCAAAAAACCACCTGAGCTATTCTTGAACTATTAACTAAACACAAAACAGCACAATTCTTGAATTATAAAAAAAAAACAAACCAAGGAGAGCAAAACTTGCATACATACCATCTTGTGGGTTGGTATCAGCAGAAGCAATTCTTGATCCAGTGATGCACAAGAACAGAACCAAGAACAGCCTCCTCCTCAGCATTTCCGCCTCCACCTGAGCCAGAAATGCACAAAAAACTGACCTTTTTTTACCCTTCCTCTTCTCTGGCTTCTGCTTCTAAAATGCTTCTTGCAAAAAAAAATTTCCTATATACAACTAGTCAAGGAGGAAGAAGGCAAGAAGCAGAGCTCACCAATGTGAAACATGTGTGTGTGTGTTTGAAATATTTGAGTGTTTGATTCGTGCACTTTGGGTTATACTAGGCCGAGTGGCTGAATCTTTCTTCTACTTGCCGGTTTTTTCTTCCTTTTTGCCTTCTTGTTTGAACATCCATAAAGCAGCTTTGATTTTTTTTTTCTTTTACTTTTGTAACTATTAGGGGCACCGTAGTACATAGAACTCAGTCAATCACCACCAAATGCGTGTAAGGATTTCTTCACCAATTTAATATTGTTGTATGATTCAAAAATTCTGTTTAATATATTATTTTTAATTATTTATATAATAATAATAATATATTTTAAAATATAACAAATATCTTATACAATTATCGTATCTAACCGCATTGCAACCATTGCGTCTAAGTTAGACATCTTTAATCATCACTTAGATATAAAATATTTTTAAAATGCTATAAGTACTAAAAACTTACAAATCTTTTAAAAAAAAACAGATCCACACTCTTCATTACTCCTCACACATATAGATAGTTGTTAATTAGGCCGGGCCGTTGCCAGGCCGGCCCGAAGCACAATGTTTTGGCCCGGCACGCGGCTCGGCACGGCACGGGAAGTTAATGGGCCGTGCTGGCCCGGCACGGGTTACCGAGCGGTGCTAGGCCCCAAAATTCGGCCCACGGGCGGCATGGCACGGCACGATAACGCCGGCCATGCTTGGGCTGGCCGGGCAGCCCATTAGCCCGTTAGCCCACCTCCCCTTTGCGGCTTTGCCATCCTCTCCACAGTCCACACTCCATAGCCCTCCTCTCCTCCACACGACCACGCCCTCCTCTCCTCTACACGACCACGCTCTCCTCTCACCGTCTCCCGCTGCCGCAGATCTCATCTCGGGCCGCGCCTCCTTCGCCCTCGCAGCCGCAGATCAGATCTGATCTCCTACCACATCGCCACATGTCGCACCGCTCGTCACCGGTGCTGGGCTCCTTCGTCCTCTTCATCGCCAGTGCCGTCCGGCGACGCCTCTTTGAGTCTTTGCCATGCCGACGAGCAGGCCGCCTATTGCTTCGCGCCGCGCCGCCGCAGAACGTGCCGCGCCACCGGATCTGCTCCACGCCTCTCCATCGCCGACCTCGCCAATCGCCTCTTCGTCTCTTCGACGCCAACACTGGGAACAGGCCGTGCTCGTGCCGGCCCGGCACGCACTACGGCCCGCGGGCTATCGTGTCGTGCCGGGCCTCTCCGCCAAGCCAATGGGCCAAGCCGGCACGGCCCAACAGCCCGCGGGCTGGCCTGGGCACGGCACGACATAAGCCATCGACCCGACAGGCCTATGCCGTGCTGGCCCAGCACGGCCCAATTGCCATCTCTACTCACACATATATCTACTCTTGGTCTACACCAAGATATCTCTAATCTTCCATATAAATTTAGATTGTGTAAGTTCAAAAAGAACCTCACTATTGCTTAATGGAGTTGAATGATGTTTTTCATATTTCATGGTGATATGTATTATTTTTATGTTTTGAATTGCATCAGAAACTAAAATCTATTAGTTAGATTATTATCTTCTAATTTCTAGATTTCGTTATGATTCGGGAGGATCTCCAAGTCCTGATCGCATGTGGCTTCGCGACCAAGTCCTGATCACATACGGCTTTGCGACCTTAACCGTGTTCGGAAAGGATTCGCGACCTGGATGAGTCCGCGACCATGGATTGGTTCGCGACCAGGAAAAGGAATTCGTTCCCTGTTCGGAATTGTAATCCGATCCGAATGTGTATAACTAAACTTATCTGTTTAGGATTAGTTATATGAGTCTAACACGTTTAGGTCTCTAAGTCTGATACGTACTCATACGATTGGACTATAAATACCTTGTAATCGGTCTAATTTAGATCATCGAACTCAATCAAAAAGTCATAGAACTTATTTGAGTTTTAGACACTTATAGTTCCTTCGACATAGGCAAGTGTGCCTAACGTTCGACGTGTAAAGCTCTCTTTGAAATAAAGAGTTGTGCAATTACTTTGGGTTTCGGTATTTCTGAGTAAGATCCCGTTATTCCGCATATTAGAATCTGGGCGAGCCTAGTGCGAAAACCAAGACTAGGTCTCAAACGGATCACGTTAAGAGATATTGTATGATCAATCATCATTTTTTTCTTGGAAAAAAAATTTAACATTGTTATAATCACATTCTATGAGTTATATATTTTTCCCGATTATTATAAGGATTTCTTGAATTTGTATTTTTTAATATTAAAATAAGAATTGCTATTTTTTTTTTGGCATGAGTCCAGGATTAATAGTATATCTCTAATTATTTGTTATACACTAATAGATGAGGATTGTGCGTATATATAGTTTGTTTGGTAATCCAACTTTCACTATTTTTTTCATTTCCATGGCTGGTCCCACGTGAAGAAAAAAAAAGAGAAAAGATTTATTTTATGGGCTGATGGGAGGTTGGAATCTGAACCTGGTCAACTAACACGCTGGCACCAAGGATGCAGAATGGTCAAACAGGTCGCTATTAAACTAAAAAAGCATTTGCTTGGTGAACCTGCCCTTATACCACGACATGTTATTTTTGAACGCTTAAATCAGTGCCTTAAAAGTCTATAAGTACCATCAAACATTTATTTTATCTCAATTCTTACGTGGAATTTAGACAAATCAGATTTATACGAAAGAGAAATTATGACGTTTAATTATTTTGTTAGAAATTTTTTATTTATCACACATCATGATTAGATTGTTGATCAAATAACCACACTTTTTCAGATGTGAGATATAAGAAACAAATATACTTGAATCACTAGCAAGAACTGACATGATCTAGGCATGGAACTTAACTAAAACCCACCTTAAAACAGAGGGAATAAGATAGAACCATTAACATGGTATAATAATTTGAAAATATATTTATATTATCATATTTGCAAGGAAAAAGTGGAGTTGGTCCCATCTAAGTGTTAAACGATTCAATGATATTATTTTAGTCCCTTAATGTTTGGGGTAAAATCCAAATCATCACGAACTCTAATTAAAAAATTTACTGAACCCTAAAATAGTAAGTGATCCGGGAGGATCTCTTCTCAGGTCAAGTTCGAAATGGATTCACGACCACGAAAAGGTTTGTGACCTTGGGAAGGATTCGTTCTCTGGTCGGAATTGTAGTCCGATCCAAATATATGTAACTAAGCCTTATCTATTAAGTTTAGTTAGTTTTCAAGTCTAATACGTTTAGATTAATAAGTCTGATACGTATTCATACAATTAGACTATAAATACTTTGTAATAGTTCTAATTTAGTTCATCGAGTCTAGATTGAAGTCTTAGACACATAATTCCTCGACGTAGGCGAATGCGTCCTAACGTTCGACGTATAAAGCACTCTTTGAAATAAAGAATTGTGCAATTACTTCGAACTGTATTTTCGATCAACCTTTGGGTTTCGGTATTTCCGAGTAAGATTCTATTATTCCGCATATTAGGATCTGGGCGAGTCTAGTCTGAAAACCAAGACTATATCTCAAATAGATCAAGTTGGTATCAGAGCAACTATCCTATCCTGTGAATGATAAAGACTCGTCAAGGTTACAAAACCTCCGATGAGATCCCGCAAGAGCATCTTACAACTGAAGGCAAACAATCGACGGTACCTACAGTCGCATCTTCGACAATGTCTGAAGGAACCTCCGTACAAACTAATCTAGCCAAACAAGTGGCTAAGCTCTCCACCAACATGGAAACCGTACTTGCTTGGATTAAGCAGCAGGCCATGATCGTACTTCCTGAAGATTACAGGTGTGAAGACTGGTGAAGACTTGTGCAGGCCAGACGACAAGGAAGAAGAAGAGGACCATAAGGCCGACAACCTCGCCAATGCCTCGTTAGCTGTCGGATCTTTCAAGGTCGAAGTTAAGATTGATATACCCATATATGATGGGGAGATCGATGCTGAGAAGCTAGACTCATGGATCAATCAACTTGAGACCTATTTTGACCTAAAAGGGTTCAGTAGCACTCAAAAGGTGAAGTTTGTGTTGCATCTAGGCCTTTCATGCCTAACCCTGATGTGTTTTGATGGTTGATGATAATAAGTATTTTTGGACTAACTATGTGTTTGAGTTAGTGTTACAGATTTCAGACAACCGCACAAAAAGCGAGGGCTGGTGATCAAAATGTTGAAGTTCAATTTAAGTCGTTCAAAAGCATAAGAAGACACAAAAAGAAATTGTTTTTGCTGGACTAAACTGATGCATCGAGGTATGTTGTAGTTTTAGGTTTACCGATCTCAGGGTGCATGAAGATCGATCGGTTTAAGGATTTTATTCTTAGTTTAAACCGTACTATAAAGAGGGGACGCAAGCTCTCTCTACATTTCCAATTATACCGAGAAAAATCTAGGTCAATGCACGCATATCATTATCTGTGGTTTTTCGACAATTTGTTTTGATATATTGAATTTTGTCAACAGTTGAGGTTTTTACTTCTTGAGAAAGATCTGAAAAGATCTAATTTTTGTTGCTGTTGTCAAAAATGTTCTTCTCGAAAATATCTTCAAAACAAAACTGAAATCATTTGAATCAGATCTCTGGATTTTGAGCTTTCTCTGTTTTTATCCAGACTGACTGTCAGTGTTGATAACTGACTGTCAGTATGAATGTCAGTTTAATAAACTGACTAATCTCCACAGAGTATGTTTTTGTTGAGCTGATTTTTCTTTCACTAGACTGACTGTCAGTGTTGGTAACTGACTGTCAGTATGAATGTCAGTTAGTGCAAACTGACAAATCTCCAGAGAGCATGTTTTTCTGTCTCATTTTTTTTACTAAACTGACTGTCAGTATGAGTATACTGACTGTCAGTGTGGGTTTCGACCACAGAGAGTTTTTGAGTTGGTTTTTATTCTGTTTTTCTCTGTGTTACTGAAACTGAGACTGACTGTCAGTTTGACACACTGACTGTCAGTTTGGGCAGTAAATTTTTGCTGTTATCTGCTTCAACGGTTATAAAGGTTTTAGCCGTTGCTTTTCACTGTTGATTTTGTGGACACTGACTGTCAGTCTTTGTAACTGACTGTCAGTATGGACTGTTTCTTTTTACCGTTTTAGTCCACAACGTTCGAGCTGTTGTGATCCTGTTTTTACTCTTTCTGGTAATACACTAGACTGACTGTCAGTTTGTGAAACTGACTGTCAGTCTTAGTTACTAATTTTCAGCTCGAGCACAAACGGCTATTTTGACCACGAAGGCTATAAATAGAGGTGTTGAGCTGCTGTTTTAAAACAAGCAAATACAGCAACATAGCCTTTCATACTTTCTCACTAGTGCTTCTTCGTTTTACTTAAAACTTGATCTTTTGATCGAGTCGTGAGAGTATTAGCCACATCGAGCATATTGTTCTTGCATTCCCATTTCTAGATATTTTCTCGGTGTGCATTGGAGGCCTAGAGTAGACCTTGCTTCTTATTACTCTTGGTGAGCGCCCTCACCTAGACGGTTCGGAGGCGGAAATCGCTGATCTCTCCAAATCGGAGATTGTCGGAGAGACGCGATAACTTGTAAAAGGCTTGGTGCTCGCCTTTCCGGAGGGGACAAGGAGCAACCTTAGTAGATAGTGTCCTGTGTGGATACTGAAGCTATACTCAAGGACTGAGTGCTTCAACGAGGACTAGTGGAGACTGGGCGTGTCTCCGATACCTCGGGATATATCGGTTTCAATCTCTTATCTTTTACTATTACTTGCTTTACCTTAATTTGGATTTTCATTTGCAAAAACAAATTTTAAAAGTCTCCTATTCACCCCCTCCCCCTCTAGTCGACATCCTGATCCAACACGTGGTATCAGAGCTCGGTCTCTCATTTATAAGCTTCACCGCTTAGAGAGAGGATGTCGTCTACTGATGGCTTTAATCTGGGTCATACTAGCCGTGCGCCTATCTTTGATGGGACTAACTATCCCTACTGGAAAGTGCGTATGTCTGTATTTCTAGAAGCCATGGGATTGGATGTCTGGTTGATTGTTAAAGTTGGTTTTTCTCCTCCGGATGATCCGGAAAACTATACTGAAGATGATAAGAGAAAACAACATCTGAATGCTCGTGCTTTAAATGCTTTATTTACTGGTTTATCTCTAAATGAGTTTAATCGTGTAAGCAACTTGAATACTGCTCACAAAGTTTGGAAAACTTTAGAAGAAATATATGAAGGAACTACTAAAGTAAAAGAGGCTAAACTTTTAATGGTTAGACAAAAGTATGAAACTTTCAAAATGTCTTCTTCTGAATCTGTTGATTCCATGTTTACTAGATTGAATAATATTGTGAATGAACTTAAAGGTCTTGGTGTTATCTTTACTGATCTGGAAATTGTCAGAAAAATGCTTCGAGCTCTCCCAGAAAGCTTTGACACTCTTGTAACAGTTTTGACAAACTCCGATCTTTCTACAACTTCACCTACTGATCTCTATGGAAATTTGATTACCCATGAAATGCACAAAAAGGAGAAGAAGGAACTGAACGAAACCTCTGATACAAAGAAAAAGACGGAGGCTTTCAAAGCAAATTTCAAGGACGGCACAAGTGAAGGTTCCTCCGATGAAGACTTGGCTCTCTTGGTAAGAAATACTCAACGTCTTCTTCGCAGGTTACACAAGAAGGGAGTAAGCATCGACACTCGTCCAAAAGGTTCAAGACCAACAAACTTCAAAGATGTGATATGCTATGAATGTCATGAAAAAGGACATATAGCATCAAGATGTCCGAACAAGAACAAATCTACGGATAAAAAGAAGAAGAACTTCAAGAAGAAGTTTAACACTCCTAAAAAGGCATGCTTTGGCGAATGGATGTCTGGAGGTGAAAATTCTGACTCCGACTCTGATGATGAGAGATGTACAAAGAAATTAGCCGGAATCGCCCTCAAAAATTCATCAAGCTCTCCAGTTTGCCTTATGGCAAAAAGGAATGAAAAGGTAACTTCTTTTGATCCCTCCTATGATGATCTAGTTGAAATGCTAAATGAAATCAATGAGGCCTATGGCAAAACTAAAAGAAAATATAAGACCCTTAAGGAAGAATTTTTAACTCTTTATGATCAACACTCTGAATTAAAGGAATCCTATAAAAATGCTCTTACGAAAGATGTCTCAAATTTGTCTTGTAAAACTAGCATTGGTACTTCTTGTGATGATATTGATAATTTTCAACTAGATATACCATGCGCTTCAAATGAATCCATTCTCTGTGAAAACATTAAACTTAAATCTCAAGTTAAAAAATTAGAAAAAGGGTTAGAAAATAGCTATAAAGGTAAAATATCTCTTGACCTAATTTTAGGTAGTCAAAGATGCACCTTTAGAAAAGAAGGTCTAGGATATTTTCCTAAGAAAGATAAAAAGATAAAAATTAGAACTGTTTTTACAAAAGCATGTAACCTGTTTTGTCATAAATGCCATGAAGTAGGTCATTCACATGATTCATGCCCTCTTATGACATCTGCATATTTTGATGCTTGTTACATGCTAAAACGGTCAAAGAAAGGTTATGCTATTGCAAAGTATGTTGGTGCACCAATGATGAACAAAAGAAAAAAATCTATTTGGGTACCCAAAACTTTGATCGCTAATTTTAAAGGACCCAAAAGTGTTTGGGTACCAAAATCAATTTAAATTCTTTTACAGGTAAACTACAAAAATGGTGGACGTCATTGGGTGCTTGATAGCGGATGCTCCGAGCACATGACCGGAAACGCCAAACTGTTCACCACAATCAAAGACAATTCCGACGAACATCAAAAGATCACCTTTGGAAATAATCGTCAAGGAAGCGTGACAGGTTTGGGTAAAGTTGCCATTTCAAATGATTTAACAATTTCAAATGTTCTTTTGGTTGAATCTTTGAATTTTAATTTGCTTTCAGTTGCACATATTTGTGATCTTGGTTTCCGCTGTATCTTTTATCCAAATGAAGTTTTGGTTGAAAATTTAAAAGACAATTCTTTGATTTTTAAAGGTTTTCGTCATGAAAATTTATATCTAGTTGATTTCTCTTCAAAAGATGCATCTCTTGCAACATGTCTTGTCTCACAAACATCTAAAGGATGGTTATGGCATCGGAGACTTGCTCATGTTGGAATGCATCAACTTAAAAAGCTTTTCAAACGTGATTTAGTTATTGGCTTAAAGGATGTGGTCTTTGAAAAGGATAAACCTTGTAGCGCTTGTCAAGCAGGCAAGCAAATAGCTACCACACATCCAACTAAGCGAATACTTTCTACAAGCAAACCTTTGGAACTTTTGCATTTGGATTTATTTGGACCTTCAGAGTTCCAAAGTATTGGGGGAAATAGTTATTGCTTTGTTATTGTTGATGATTTCACTCGTTTTACTTGGGTTTTCTTTATTTCTCAAAAATCTGAAACCCCCGATGTTTTCAAAAGTTTTGCAAAACGTGTTTCTAATGAATTCGAATTATCCATCAAGAAAATCCGTAGTGATCATGGTGGAGAGTTCGTTAATTCAACTTATTTGATTTTTGCGACTCTCTTGGAATCAAACATGAATTTTCCACATCCTACACTCCACAGCATAATGGAGTTGTTGAAAGGAAAAATCGAACATTAATAGAGATGGCAAGAACCATGTTATGTGAGTATAATACTCCAATTCGCTTCTGGGCAGAAGCAGTTCACACAGCTTGCTATTCTATTAATCGACTCTATTTGCATCCTCTTTTGAACTTGACACCTTATGAACTTCTTTTTGGAAGAAAACCAAATATTTCATATTTTCGTGTTTTTGGTTGTAAATGTTACATCTTAAGAAAAAGAAACTTTGGTGAAAAATTTCAAAGAAAAGTTGATGAGGGTTTTCTAGTTGGTTATTCTACCACTAGCAAAGCCTATCGTGTTTTCAACAAAACGTCTGGTTGTATTGAGGAATCTTGCGATATTGAGTTTGATGAATCTAATAACTCGCAAGAAGAGCAAGCTGTTCATGACACTTCAGGTGAAATTCAAGAACCTTTGAAAGAACTTACCATTGAAGAAGCTGAGGAAGTTGATCAAGATAATGATGGAAGTGAAGACAACAATGAACAACCTGGACCTCCTGTGCAAGTTGAGTCTGCTGCAGAAGAAGCAGCACAAGAAGAAGCGCCAAGCCAGCATAGAACAATTATCAAGGATCACCCTTTGAACCAAGTTCTGGGTGATATTAGTAAGGGTGTTCTAACTCGATCTCGTATTGCTTCTTTTTGTGAACATCATTCATTTGTTTCTTCTTTAGAACCTACATGTGTTAGTGAAGCTCTAGATGATCCTGACTGGGTAAATGCTATGCATGATGAATTAAATAATTTTACTAGAAATAAAATCTGGAACTTAGTAGAAAAACCTAAGGATCATAATGTCATTGGAACAAAATGGGTTTTCAGAAATAAGCAAGATGAAAATGGACTAGTAATTAGAAACAAGGCTCGTCTTGTTGCTCAAGGTTTCACTCAAGTCGAAGGTTTAGATTTTAGTGAAACTTTTGCTCCTGTGGCGAGACTTGAAGCAATTAGAATTCTTCTTGCTTATGCTTTTCATTTTAACATTAAACTTTTTCAAATGGATGTTAAAAGTGCTTTTCTAAATGGTGAAATTTCAGAACTTGTATTTGTAGAGCAACCTCTCGGGTTTGAAGATCCAAAATTTCCAAACCATGTTTTTAAACTAACGAAAGCTCTGTATGGCCTCAAACAAGCTCCTCGAGCTTGGTATGAACGCCTTAGAGATTTTCTTCTTTCTAAAGGTTTTAAAACTGGGAAGGTTGACACAACTCTGTTCACCAAGAAAATAGATGATGATTTATTTATTTGCCAAATTTATGTGGATGACATAATTTTTGGATCTACTAATGAATATTTTTGTCAAGAATTTGGAGATATGATGTCTAGGGAGTTCGAGATGTCCATGATTGGTGAGCTGAGCTTCTTCCTTGGACTTCAAATCAAGCAACTCAAGAACGGTATGTTCGTGAGTCAAACAAAGTACGTGAAGGACCTGCTCAAGCGCTTTGGGATGGAAGAAGCTAAGGCTATCAAGACCCCCATGGCTACAAATGGACACCTCGACATGGACAGAAATTCAAAATCAGTAGATTCTAAACTCTATAGGTCTATGATTGGTAGTCGTTTATATCTTACAGCATCTAGGCCTGATATCATGTTTAGTGTGTGTTTATGTGCTAGATTTCAGTCAGAACCTAAGGAATGTCATTTAACTGCTCTTAAAAGAATCCTTAGGTATTTAAAATGTTATCCCAGTTTAGGCCTTTGGTACCCTAAAGATGCAAATTTTGAATTAATTGGGTATTCTGATTCTGATTATGCTGGGTGTAAGATTGATCGAAAGAGCACATCTGGTAGCTGTCAGCTGTTGGGGAGATCATTAGTATCATGGTCATCTAGGAAGCAAAACTCAGTTGCTCTCTCAACAGCTGAAGCTGAATACGTGTCTGCAGGTAGTTGTTGTGCTCAATTATTATGGATGAAACAGACATTTTTGGATTATGGAATTAAATTTGATAAAGTGCCACTTCTGTGTGATAATGAAAGTGCCATTAAAATTGCTAATAATCCTGTTCAACATTCTAGAACTAAGCATATTGAAATACGGCACCATTTCATAAGAGATCATGTGGCAAAAGGAGATATTGATCTAGGCCTTTCATGCCTAACCCTGATGTGTTTTGATGGTTGATGATAATAAGTATTTTTGGACTAACTATGTGTTTGAGTTAGTGTTACAGATTTCAGACAACCGCACAAAAAGCGAGGGCTGGTGATCAAAATGTTGAAGTTCAATTTAAGTCGTTCAAAAGCATAAGAAGACGCAAAAAGAAATTGTTTTTGCTGGACTAAATTGATGCATCGAGGTATGTTGTAGTTCTAGGTTTACCGATCTCAGGGTGCATGAAGATCGATCGGTTTAAGGATTTTATTCTTAGTTTAAACCGTACTATAAAGAGGGGACGCAAGCTCTCTCTACATTTCCAATTATACCGAGAAAAATCTAGGTCAATGCACGCATATCATTATCTGTGGTTTTTCGACAATTTGTTTTGATATATTGAATTTTGTCAACAGTTGAGGTTTTTACTTCTTGAGAAAGATCTGAAAAGATCTAATTTTTGTTGCTGTTGTAAAAATGTTCTTCTCGAAAATATCTTCAAAACAAAACTGAAATCATTTGAATCAGATCTCTGGATTTTGAGCTTTCTCTGTTTTTATCCAGACTGACTGTCAGTGTTGATAACTGACTGTCAGTATGAATGTCAGTTTAATAAACTGACTAATCTCCAGAGAGTATGTTTTTGTTGAGCTGATTTTTCTTTCACTAGACTGACTGTCAGTATGAATGTCAGTTAGTGCAAACTGACAAATCTCCAGAGAGCATGTTTTTCTATCTCATTTTTTTTACTAAACTGACTGTCAGTATGAGTATACTGACTGTCAGTGTGGGTTTCGACCACAGAGAGTTTTTGAGTTGGTTTTTATTCTGTTTTTCTCTGTGTTACTGAAACTGAGACTGACTGTCAGTTTGACACACTGACTGTCAGTTTGGGCAGTAAATTTTTGCTGTTATCTGCTTCAACGGTTATAAAGTTTTTAGCCGTTGCTTTTCACTGTTGATTTTGTGGACACTAACTGTCAGTCTTTGTAACTGACTGTCAGTATGGACTGTTTCTTTTTACCGTTTTAGTCCACAACGTTCGAGCTGTTGTGATCCTGTTTTTACTCTTTCTAGTAATACACTAGACTGACTGTCAGTTTGTGAAACTGACTGTCAGTCTTAGTTACTAATTTTCAGCTCGAGCACAAACGGCTATTTTGACCACGAAGGCTATAAATAGAGGTGTTAAGCTGCTGTTTTAAAACAAGCAAATACAGCAACATAGCCTTTCATACTTTCTCACTAGTGCTTCTTCGTTTTACTTAAAACTTGATCTTTTGATCGAGTCGTGAGAGTATTAGCCACATCGAGCATATTGTTCTTGCATTCCCATTTCTAGATATTTTCTCGGTGTGCATTGGAGGCCTAGAGTAGACCTTGCTTCTTATTACTCTTGGTGAGCGCCCTCACCTAGACGGTTCGGAGGCGGAAATCGCTGATCTCTCCAAATCGGAGATTGTCGGAGAGACGCGATAACTTGTAAAAGGCTTGGTGCTCGCCTTTCCGGAGGGGACAAGGAGCAACCTTAGTAGATAGTGTCCTGTGTGGATACTGAAGCTATACTCAAGGACTGAGTGCTTCAACGAGGACTAGTGGAGACTGGGCGTGTCTCCGATACCTCGGGATATATCGGTTTCAATCTCTTATCTTTTACTATTACTTGCTTTACCTTAATTTGGATTTTCATTTGCAAAAACAAATTTTAAAAGTCTCCTATTCACCCCCTCCCCCTCTAGTCGACATCCTGATCCAACAGTTTGCACCTTTGAAAATAAAGGACTACGCCAAGACATCGCCAGTGGTGAAGCTGACGACCTTGCGTGGGGTCAATTCAAGTGACTCCTACAATAAGAATTCTACCCGATGGGTTATCTCGAGGAGAGATGGGATCGTTAGCACTAATTGTACCAACGGGACGACCAATCTGTCCAAGACTATACGACAGAGTTCCGGAGACAAGCAATGGTCCTTGGCATCTCACTTTCCGACACCCATACGTTCGAAAATACACGTCTGGACTTCAGAAGATAATTAGTGCTGAGCTAAGCCTATTCAGAGTTCAAGACATCTCAAACACGAGCACGACTACTTTGGCGATTGAGAAGAAGAATAAGACCTGCAACGATAAGAACGTGAGGGAGATTTTAACCACGACGAGCTTCGAAGAGGGTACCACGATACGGGTAACACTTGTGAGCATTGTCATATTGCTGGGCACACAAAAGAGAAGTGTTATAAACTTCATTCTGAACTGCGATCAGAAAGAACAAGGAGGGATGAACGAAGTACACAAACAGCTATGGTTACTTCTGTTCCCCTCGCAGAGGACATCATCTAGTTGGATTCGGTTGAAAAGGCAAAAACGACCTTATCTTTAATAGCAATGCCGAAGGAGAAAGGTTCGGATTCATCAATTGACCACAACCCTACAGAGGAATTGTTCACTGTTAACATACAAGTGAAGCACGAGGTGGTCGCAGCCATTTTCGACCCCGGAAGCCAAAAGAATTTGGTCTCCGCCCAGTTGGTTCAACGACTTGGTTTGCAGACGACCCATCATCCTTGACCATATCCTCTGGGATGGTTCACTTCCGACATGAATCAGCAAATCTAGAGTCAGTGTACTCTAAAGTTTGCAATATTTGCTCGTTACATCGACGAGGTTCAATGCGATGTCATCCCCATCGATACTTGCCAAGTGATTTTTGGAAGTCCGTTCTTGTATGATCTTGACACCTATTACCACCGAAGAGTTCAAGAGTATGACCTCACAAAGGATGGGACGAAGTGCATCATCAGCAAAAACGACCACGTTGATACTAAGAACTTGTTGACAGCAAATCAGGCAAAATGAATTGTCAATGCATGCTCAAAGTGTGTGCTGAATGTGATGCGTCCAGTTAAACAGGAGGATTGTGCTGCATCGAGTATGAAAAATGGTGGTTGTTTGGCGAGCTTGCCCGAAGAAAACAACGTGTTGTTCGCAGAGGTACATAGTCGATCACCACAACGACTAGTCGAAAACGACATGCAACTTGTCTCTACGGTGCCACCACTACTACAGAAGTGCATTCCACTAACCCTTATTTTCTAACGGTTGTAAGCAATCTAGGAAAAATCCGATAGAATAGGACGACAGCGGCGGAAAACCATCATTTTACTATCGGTTATACACTAATCCAACGTTAGTGAAATGCAAATACTTTTTACTATCGGTTATTACTGTACAAACCGATATAATATATTAAATAGTACTATCGGTTTTCCATTTTTAACTGATAGTGAAATAACTGACTTTTTACTATCGGTTATTACTGTACCAACCGATATAATATATTACAATAGTACTATCGGTTTTTCGTTCGTAACAGATAGTAAAATTACTCACTTTATACTATCGGTTGGTACTGTATTAACCGATATAATATATTGAATAGTACTATCGGTTTTTCTCGGGTAACTGATAGTGAAATTACTGACTTTTTACTATCGGTTATTACTGTACTAACCGATACAATATACTACATAGTACTATCGGTTCAACAACACAAACCGATAGTAAAATGACTTTATACACTAATGGTTATGACAGTGGGGACCTTATTTTACTATCGGTTAGTGTTGTTGAACCGATAGTAAAATTGGACAACTTAATTAGGTCGACCCCTGCTCTGCGCTCTACATGTTGGAATCATTTCAGCCGCGCACAACTCCAAGCTAGAGTGATCTGGAGAAGCTAGCTGAGAGGTTGATCATATTTCCATCCCCCTCGGTATTGTCATCTTCTCATCACCTCTCTCTCTCTCGATCACTCTTTCACACTCTCCCTCTCTCTCTCTACTTGCAATTCATTAAACTAGATACATGTATCTCCAAGCTAGCTAGAAGGCTGGGTTGGCTAGCTAGCTATAGCTTGCTGAATTTAAGCAGCTAGCTAGCTGGCTCTTCCAATTAATGCATGCATCAAGTTAATTAGGGTTTCATATATACAAATCCATTTAATGTAATTAAACAGCTCATGCATGTACACACATATGGCCTAGCTAATTATGTTTCATTCATATATGCATGCCCTGAGTCATTAATTATTTATTTGAATTTGTCAATTTTGTGAAATAATTGTAGATGGACCGAGAATATTGGATGTATGGAATAAAACGTACTACTGTTGAGTATTTGGAGGGTGTGAATGGATTTATTAAATTTGCTGAGCAAGAGAAGGCGAAGAAGGGAGAGAGAGATATGCATTGTCCTTGTATAGATTGTATGAACTTAAAAAGGTTCGGCAACTCTGATCAGATTAGGAGTCATTTGATTCGTCGTGGTTTTAACGCACGCTATACCCGTTGGATATGGCATGGTGAAGATCTTGAGGAAACAAGCACTACCGCTACCACTCAGCAGCACCCGGAAGTGGATTGCAGTAATGATGATCATGATCAAAACATTGATAATGTTCATTCGGAAATCCATGTAGATGACGACAATTTAGATGAAATGTTACGTGATGTAGAAGAGGATTACAGCGAAAACGATTTAGCTAAATTTCAGAAATTAATTGTTGATTCTGAGAAGCCTTTGTTCCCCGGATGTGAAACATTTACAAAGTTGTATTCTGTGTTGAGATTATATAACTTGAAGGCAAGCAACGGTTGGAGCGATAAGAGTTTCACGGCGCTATTGGATCTGTTAGCGGACATGCTTCCAGAGGGAAATGAGTTGCCAAGATCGGTTTACCAGGCCAAAAAACTATTGTGTCCGTTGGGAATGGAAATCGAAAGAATACATGCATGCCCAAATGATTGTGTTCTGTACCGTAACGAGTATGAGGATTTGCATGTTTGTCCAAGATGCGGTGCATCGCGGTATAAGCATGGGGACAGAATTTATCACAATGGATGTGATGAGGTAAAGAAAGGGCCTCCGGCCAAAACTGTGTGGTATTTGCCTGTGATTCCCAGATTGAAACGGCTGTTTGCAAATCCGAAAGATGCGAAGTACTTGCGTTGGCATGTTGAAGGTCGGAAATAAGACGGAAAACTAAGACATCCAGCTGATTCCATTCAATGGAGAAACATTAACAGAACATTCGGTGAGTTTGGCGGCGAAGTGAGGAATATAAGGTTTGGGCTGAGTACGGATGGTATGAATCCACACGGAAATATGAGCAGTCGACATAGCACTTGGCCGGTTCTTTTATGCATCTACAATCTTCCTCCTTGGTTATGTATGAAGCGCAAGTACATCATGATGTCGTTACTAATTTCAGGACCCAGACAACCCGGGAATGATATTGACGTGTTTCTATCACCGTTAGTCGAGGACTTACAAAAATTGTGGAGCGAAGGGGTGCGGGTGTGGGATGCACATAAGCGAGAGAATTTCATGTTGCGGGCCATGATATTTTGTACCATAAATGATTTCCCGGCCTATGGAAATTTGTCGGGGTATAGTACGAAAGGAGTCAAGGCTTGTCCTATTTGCCTGGATGAAACTGAAAGCATGTGGTTATCGAACTGCAGAAAAACAGTGTACATGGGTCACCGCAGATTCCTTCCGATGCATCACGCCTACCGTAAGAAGAGGAAGTCATTCAATGGGAAGCCTGAGAAAGGATCAGCCCCAGTGTTTGTGACTGGTAAGGAGCTTTACTTGCGCGTGAAGGACATCAAAGTTGGGTTCGGTAAATGTTCTAAACCTCCAGGAAAAAATGTTTGGAAGAAGAGATCGATTCTTTGGGATCTGCCATATTGGGAGCACTTACAAGTTCAACATTGCATTGATGTCATGCACGTAGAGAAAAATGTTTGTGACAGTTTGATTGGTTTGTTGTTGAACATTCCAGGAAAGACGAAAGATGGCATCAACGTTCGCCGTGACATGCTCGACATGGGCATAAGGACTGAGCTTGCACCGTTGGAGAAGGGAAAGCGGACATACCTCCCCCCGGCCTGCTATACTTTGTCAAAAAGAGAAAAAACAGAACTGTGTCAGTGCCTACATGGTGTCAAAGTTCCATGCGGGTATTCTGCGAACTTGAAAAAACTTGTGTCCATGAAAGACTTGAAACTGGTTGGTATGAAGTCCCATGATTGTCATGTACTGATGTCACAAATGCTTCCCATTGCTATCAGAGGCATTCTCCCAGTCAAAGTCAGAGAGACAATTACAAAGCTATGTTATTTCTTCAACACAATATCTGGCAAGGTACGTAAGCGTGTACTCCTAGCAAGTTAATTAGCTCCATTCGTGGAACTTGTCAGATTTTTTGGATCTGAATATTTGCTGCAACTGTGTCCTTGCAGGTAATTGATATGGATGGACTGGACGATTTGCAACGCGATGTGACTACCACTCTTTGTCAGCTGGAGATGTATTTCCCTCCATCCTTTTTTGATGTTATGGTCCATCTAATTGTTCACCTTGTCAGAGAAATTAAGTTTTGTGGACCCGTGTTCCTGCGCTACATGTATCCATTTGAGAGATTTATGGGTATCTTGAAGGGATATGTAAGGAATCGATATCGGCCTGAGGGCAGTATTATTGAAGGTTATGCCGCGGAGGAGGTGATCGAATTTTGCACCAACTATATGGCCGGGGTTGACCCAATTGGCGTTCCTACGTCTCGGCATGAGGGCAGGCTTCAGGGCATTGGAACGATTGGATTTAAAGCAGTCGTCCCCTCTAGTGATCTGTATGCAAAAGCCCATTTTTGGGTCTTACAGCACATGACGGGGGTGGAGCCATACATACACGAGCACAAGGAAATGTTACGGAAACAGAATCCCTCGAAGCCAGAGATTTGGGTCATCAGAGAACATAATAGGAAGTTTGCTGGGTGGATCGAAAATAGAGTCCTGCAAGCTTCTGAGGGCGATGTAGATGAAGATGTTACATGGTTGGCCAGAGGGCCTAGATTTACTGTAGGGACTTGGCAGGGGTATGACATCAACGGCTATTCATTTTACACAAAAACTCAGGACGAGAAGAGTGCTATGCAATGTAGTGGAGTGACACTACTTGCTATTTCGGAGGATGCCAGGGCAGTAAGAGCACTCGACTCATATTACGGTGTTATTGAGGAAATATGGGAGCTCGATTATGTATTACTTAAAATTATTGCAAGCCATTTGCATGGGGTTTCAGGTGTCTTTACAAGTGCAAAATGATGTACTGAGACCCATCTGTATTTGTTCTCAGGAAATACCTTTAGATCAATTTAACAGTATTATACTATCGGTTTCAACCTCCAAACCGATATGAAATTAACATATACTATCGATTTATTGTCATAACCGATAGTAAATACAATACAAAATGATGTACTGAGATCCTCTGTAATTCTTCTAAGGGAAATCCTTTAGGGTCAATAGCATTGTATTTTACTATCGGTTATAACTGTGAAACCGATATGAAATTAAACTATACTATCGGTTTATCGTTCACAACCGATAGTGATTTACACTGTGTTATGATCCCCTGTTCTTAGTTTACTATCGGTTTACTGTTCACAACCGATAGTGATTTACACTGTGTTATGATCCCCTGTACTTAGTTTACTATCGGTTTACTGTTCACAACCGATAGTGATTTACACTGTGTTACGAAAACCCTAACTTACATGTTTTTACTATCGGTTTTGTGGTGATGAACCGATAGTAAATATTCATTTATTAGGTTATAACCTGCACGATTTTCCCTCCAGTGCAACTGATCACATTCCAAATCGAAAAATACTCGCGCGCAAAACCCTAGAATCGCCGACGTTTGCTTCTTCGCTCCTCTGCGCCACTGGTTCTCCACCGCCTCCGGCATTGCATTGCTCCACCGCCTCCGGCATTGCATTGCGCCACCGCCTCCGGCCACTCCACGATCCACTGTAAGTGTTCTTGACCAAATCGCTCGCGTGTATTGCTTAATTTTGTATGCAATGGTTCATATCCCGTTCCATGGATTACAAATAGAAACCTAGAGTAAAATTCATGAACTACAAACTTGATAGCTATGAGAATGACAGAATTGATGAAAATCATAGCAATTTGTCATACAGTGTAGTTCACTATCGGTTTTTTACTCAGAACCGATAGTAAATACCATAAACTGATTTTTCTGTTAATTATATCCCATTTCTAATTTTCATCTGAAATTTTGGTTCATTTATATTTTAACATACCTTATGTTCCTGCTGAGCAATTACTTTATGTTCCTGCTGAGCAATTTTGGAAATTTTTTCTAATTCAGACTTGATTACTATCGGTTTGACTTGGAAAACCGATAGTAAATAGTAGTGCCATCATAGTTTGCACAGCTAATATGAATTTTCTGTGAATGACTTCCCATTTTCTAATTTTCATCTCAAATTTAGGTTCATTTATTTTTTAACATACCTTATGTTCCTGCTGAGCAATTACTTTATGTTCCTGCTGAGCAATTTTGGAAATTTTTCCTAATGCTGACTTGATTACTATCGGTTTGACTTGGAAAACCGATAGTAAATAGTAGTGCCATCATAGTTTGCACAGCTAATATGAATTTTCTGTGAATGACTTCCCATTTTCTAATTTTCATCTCAAATTTAGGTTCATTTATTTTTTAACATACCTTATGTTCCTGCTGAGCAATTACTTTGTGTTCCTGCTGAGCAATTTTTGAAATTTTTCCTAATGCTGACTTTATTACTATCGGTTTGACTTGGAAAACCGATAGTAAATAGTAGTGCCATCATAGTTTGCACAGCTAATATGAATTTTCTGTGAATGACTTCCCATTTTCTAATTTTCATCTCAAATTTAGGTTCATTTATTTTTTAACATACCTTATGTTCCTGCTGAGCAATTACTTTATGTTCCTGCTGAGCAATTTTGGAAATTTTTCCTAATGCTGACTTGATTACTATCGGTTTGACTTGGAAAACCGATAGTAAATAGTAGTGCCATCATAGTTTGCACAGCTAATATGAATTTTCTGTGAATAACTTCCCATTTTCTAATTTTCATCTCAAATTTAGGTTCATTTATTTTTTAACATACCTTATGTTCCTGCTGAGCAATTACTTTATGTTCCTGCTGAGCAATTTTTGAAATTTTTCCTAATGCTGACTTGATTACTATCGGTTTGACTTGGAAAACCGATAGTAAATAGTAGTGCCATCATAGTTTGCACAGCTAATATGAATTTTCTGTGAATTACTTCCCATTTTCTAATTTTCATCTCAAATTTAGGTTCATTTAAATTTTAACAGACTTTATTTTCCAGCAGAGAGATTAGCATAGTTTGCACTGCTAATCTTTTAAATTTTCCTGAATATAGACCTTAGTACTATCGGTTTTCCTTTTAAAACCGATAGGAAATATAGTATTTGTTAGTTTGCACTGCTCATCTGAATATTCTGTGAATTACTTTGTCATGTACCTTTCTTCATATCAATTGGATGGTTTGTTTATGGTATTTTAGGTAAAGCCATGTCGGCATCTTCCTCGGCTGATACTAGTGATTCGGCGAGGGCGAACGTAGATGGCGCTGCCTCGTCCCAGCGCAAGAGGAAGGCGCGAGGCGCGACGATGTTGGGTCGTTTGGCCAAACGCGCGGATCTTTCCTGTGAGTTCAACCAGTTCGGGAGACCGATCGGGAAGAACGCCGGGCACTATGCTGCCTATGTTGGCTTGTTGGCGAAGGAAAGGGTGAAGATCACCGTCCAGAGCTGGAAGGACGTCAAGGCCGACGAGAGGGATAGGCTGTGGGCGGAAGTGAAGGTAAAATTAATCAAAATCACTGAACTCTTGAGTAATCACATTCCCTTGGTTTATCCTAGAGATTATGTAAGTCCTACTTATATGCACCATTTGAAACAGGCCAAGTGGAACATCCCGGACGATGGTCCCAAGATAGCTTGCTTGAAGGACATGAACAACACGTGGAAAACCTTCAAGAGCGTCCTCGTCAGTACCTTCCTCGCTAAAGGCGAATCTCCATGCGAGAAGTACCCCTTCATAACGGAGGAGGTATGGGAGCAATTCGCCCAACAGAAGGGGACTCCTGAGTTCAAGGTATGAATGGTTCCTTTGCTTGGTTACACCATTGTATGCAGTAAGCAGTGGTGCATTAATTTTCTTGTTTCTGGTACGAAGCCCTCAGCGAGAAGAACAGGGCAATCCAGAGGAGGAACGACCACCCACACCGGCTCGGTTCTCGCGGCTATGCGGGGAAGGAGGAGCAGTGGAAGAAGGGTGAAGACGACGCGTCGCATTTCGTCGACTCCCCTGACCTACCACTCTCCGAGATCCGCGATCAGCGATGCAAGCGCTGGTGGCTGGCCAGAGGGACCGTGTCGGCCACGGGGACTGTGGCGTTCCCAAACCCCAGGGACGTCGAGGTCGTGCAGCGACTCGTAAGTTGGCTAACTATGATCACTAGTGTGCGCACAACTTTGTATATATTTCTTCCTCACAATGGAGAGCTTTCAATGTAACAGATCTCTTGCTCGAAGGAGGCGACCGAGGGATTGTTCAGTCCCCATAGGGAGAACGACATCCTTACCCGGGCTCTAGAGAACAAGGACCATCCAGGGCGGACGCGAACCGTGGGGGCTGTGGTGCCATGGAAGGAAGGCTTCTCGGACCCCGGGCAAAAGGCGAAGAAGCCTGGCAGCTGGAAGGAAAGGGAAGTGGAGCTATCTCGGAAGATACGGGCAGATGTGACTGCACAATTCGCGGACATGTTCGCTCAAATGAACGAGAAATATGAACGCCTAAGCCGAGTTGTGCAGTCCAAGGGTTTAGATCCAGCTGCCGAGGTCGACGCTGCCAGGCCGAGTAGTGTTGGCTCGAAGGTTCACGTGGATCCGGTGGACCTGATCGAGGTATTGCAACTCTTGAGCTATATATGCAGTTCGGCTGATGCCACTCCCGTTACGTTAGAATTGTTTCGCTAACCTGTTATAATTGTTGCAAATTGCAGAAGCCGGAGAGCTGTACCCTATTGATCAACATAGGCGACAAACCTGTTGCGGTTGCAAACGGGGTCGTATACCAGTCTTGGGAGGATGTCCGGATCCACTGCGTACCTCTGGAGCCTGGATTCACAAAGGTACAGGTGGACATGGCCCTCCCGGGCTACAGCTCTTTTCCGTTGCCCGTCCCAACGGACGAAATGCGGACAATTGGCGAGGCATTGGGCTCGTACATACAGTGGCCCAAGAAGGGTGTTAGACTACAGGAGGAAAACCCTAGCCATTCTAGCTTACAACTCAGTTAATATACTTAATTTTCAAAATCTAATTTAAGCGTTTGTACTTAAAGTGGACGATGGATACCAGCACACTTCCTGAGGACACCAGCCCCGCCACAACGCATGAGCGAACTCCTTCGGCCCCGGTGCCTCCTCCGACGGCCTCAAACCCTTCGCCATCAAATGAGGCCGACGGCACCACACCCCAACCTTCGAAGGTATACACTCGCTCCCCGCCCAAAGGCAAGGGCAAGGCCAAAGGCAAGGCCAAACAAAGCCAGCCGGGTACGTTCAAGAACGGGTCCCCACTCGTGTCGGAGTACCTTCTGCGCAATATGGATCAAATAACCAGAAGTCTCCACGAGTGGTACCTGACCAGGTCTAGGCGCCACATCAACTTCTTGGTTCACTTCAGGCCAGCCCATTTTCACCGTGAGCCCGGGAGCATATCGGTGGCCCACGAGGATTTGTTCGACCTCCTCAACTGGCGGGAGCTTGATATGTCCATCATACGGACTGGAGTCCTGTGAGTGTGCTGTTGTCTGAAGTTATCACAGTTCGTTTCATAAATCTAATCACTTTTTGTATGCACTACTTACTAATGTCTACTTTGCATCCAGGTGCATGTATAGGCTGGCGTCGATGAGGGCATGTGACAAGGTGAGTTTCCTCGACCCAGAGAAAATAAGCCTCACGATGCTAGAGCACGACCAAGCACATGCGGAGGAATACATATCAAGGGCACTACTAGCGCAGCAGGACCGAGAGTTCATCCTTGCGCCGTACCACCAAAGGTTAGTGCATTTCCTACTAATTTAACTCATTCTTGTATGTTACGCCTAACATATGTATGAAACGGTTCGCTTATATATGCAATGTAGGGGCCACTGGGTCATCGCCGTCATTTGCCCATGGATGAATGAGGTCTATTACCTCGATTCGATGAGCGACAAGGTGGCGCATGTTTTCACCCTCACATGGCACATAGACGCGTAAGTAACATAGTTGTCTTAAATTTTTCTCTGACTAGCTAATTAATGATAAGATATTAATCGACAATGCTAAATTAAATACAGGGCTTTCAAAAATTATGCTAGTGCTGGAGGGAGGCATGACGCGTCGAAGGGCACAACAATTTCTTGGAAAGAATATGAGGTAATTAATACGGATGGAAGTACTCATGATGAGTCTTTTAATTTAAGCTTAATTAGTTTTCTTTCGAGTTAATGTGGGTTTATGTCTTTGCATATGCAATTTTTCCAGTGCCATCAGCAGCCACAATCGTGGGAATGTGGCTTCTATGTCATGAGATTCATGTATGACCTGATCAGGAGAAACTTTGCCCAATTCCCTAAGGTAACTATTTTTCCTGACTCAAAGTCGAACTTTAATTAGATGTGACGTACGATCCTAACTTCATACACGCATATATGCAGAGCACCATGTTGAAAGAGCAATATGAGTTGCCTCAATTGAAGGAGCTGCGAACAATTTGGGCTCAATATGTCATGGAAGAAGTGGCTATCAACGATCGATAGTAACTGACTTGTGTTGATTGTTGTATTTGTGAATATATATTGAATGTGTTGATTCATTGATTTGTGAATATATGTGAATAGATTCATTGATGTATTTGTGAATAAACTCGATCAATATGTGCATAAATTCAGTCTGTCCAATGCATGTGTATATTACTGTATTAGTGTATTTGTGAACAAATTCAATATGTGAATATTGGTGAATATTTGTAAATATTGGTGTATTTGTGAATGATCCAATGTATCTCTGTATTGCTGTATGTATATTTGTAAATATTTAGTACTAACCGTGCCACTACATAACCGATAGGAAAAACTAATATTACTATCGGTTATATACTACAACCGATAGAATAAAGTTTCCAGTACTAACTGTGTCCACACAATACTATCGGTTCATATTTAGAAACCGATAGAATACAGTTTCCTGTACTAAACGAGTCTACAAAATACTATCGGTTATATAATATAACCGATAGAATAAATTTTCCAGTACTGACTGTGTCCACACAATACTATCGGTTTATATATAACAACCGATAGAATAAAGTTTCCAGTACTAAATGTGTCGACAAAATACTATCGGTTTATATAAGAGCCGATAGAAAAAAATGTTTAGATTACTATCGGTTTAGATCCTAGCCGATACAAAAGGCCTAAACAATACTATCGGTTTATATAAGAGCCGATAGAAAAAAATGTTTAGATTACTATCGGTTTAGATCCTAGCCGATACAAAAGGCCTAAACAATACTATCGGTTTTTATACGAGCCGATAGAAAAAACTTATACAATACTATCGGTTTAAAACCGAGCCGATAGAAGAAATAGTCGATAGCGATTAGTGAACGTTGGGATTGTAGATGTTTTACTAACGGTTTTTGAACCGATAGAAGTGTGCTGCCCTCTACTATCGTGCCGACCACTATCGGTAAGAGAACCGATAGTAGAGTGGATTTTTAACCGATAGTGAAAAGCATTTCTGTAGTAGTGCACTGCTCAAACTTTGCAATCCTAGCTTTGGGATTGGTGATAGTATCAGCCTCGACAAGGGGAATGCTATCCGCGAGTGGCCAAGGACACAATCCATGATGGAAGTGCCAAGTTCCATGAGTGCCTATCCGTACATTCGATCAGATGATTGTAGCATTGCTCATCGTATGTTCGTTCCAAGGTTCCCAGTCATTCTCTACATCTTCACAGTTGGTCACCAATGGGAGTTGGCTCCTTCTCAACAGGGGAGTCATGATCCGGGAGGATCTCAAGTCAAGTTCGAAACAGATTTGTGACCATGAAAAGATTTGTGACTTTGGGAAGGATTCGATCTCTGGTTGGAATTGTAGTCTGATCCAAATATATATAACTAAGTCTTATCTATTAGGTTTAGTTAATTTCCAAGTCTAATACGTTTAGGTTATTAAGTTTGATACATATTCATACGATTGGACTATAAATACTTTGTAATAGTTCTAGTTTAGATCATCGAGTCTAGATGAAAGTTTTAGACACATAGTTCCTCGATGTAGACGAGTGCGTCCTAACATTCGACGTGTAAAGTCCTCTTTGGAATAAAGAGTTGTGCAATTACTTTGAACTGTGTTTTTGATCAGCCTTTGGGTTTCGGTATTTTCGAGTAAGATCCCGTTATTCCGCATATTAGGATCTGGGCGAGTCTAGTGCGAAAATCAAGACTAGATCTCAAACGGATCAGTAAGTAATAAGTGTCGTCCATCTATCAGTTAACACTATTTCTCGAAAAGTCAAAAGACATAATTTAGACTAACCCAAAATTAAGAGACTAAAGTACCGCGGTTGAAAGGTTTAGGTTTCAATCCTCTTACCCCTTAAGCGGAGAGACAAGATGGTGTTTGTTTGCCTAGATGGATTCCAATCTTGCTATTTGTGTGTATAATCTTTTGATAGGTGAGTTGTTTGGTTAATCATTGAAGATCTAGTCCACCATGGTGTTGGGGTTGGGATTGGTTCAGTAATGCTTAGAGGAACACTCAAAATGTTATTGTTAGAGTCATCAGTAAAAAATGGCGTATGTTACCTGAAAAATTGATGCATCTTTCAAATGACTGATAGTTACCATCAGAACACAATGGTCGATGGTAGACAACAACAATATAATCTATTTCATGAATCCTTGACAAGCTCTCCACCTACAGGAGTTCTACACTCTTAGGGAGTGTTCTTGCTATTTCAAACCTAGGAAAGTTTAAGATAGGCTCAACTACAAGTCTTATCTTGGTATGAAATCTAGAAAAATGTGATATTATCTTCGCTCTCAAACAGTTATTATTTTGGATAACAAATTTTATTCACAAATAGTTGCTATTTTCTTGGCATATCTTTCTCATATTACTCTTATTTAATACTTTCACAAAAAATATAGCTAGCAATTTCATTGGTTCTTTATTTGTTGGTGGGTGGATGGGTTTTTATAAGTAGTTATTGTTAAGAGTTAATAGAAGTATTTTTGATAAATAGTAACAAAATTATGAATATCTTGGTTATTGAAATTCAAAACAACAACTAGTAGAGAACTATGATAACTCAATCCTGTGTGTAGCCACTTCTAGGCCAGAAGAGGAGCACCCCACCAACACTCATCCTGTTTCATTGAGATCTTCAGGCAATTAACCTTGTTGCTTGCTTTTGTTGGAGCTGGTGGAATTTCGGTTGTCTTTTAGGCGGTGTCTAGTTTAAAATCATGATCACAATTATAATTGGTTTTAGAATGCATTCAATTTTGAGTAAAATGAACAAATACAATGTCGTGGTATTAGAAATACCCCGGCAGTTTTGATGATGTGGTTGACACGTGTACAGCGACGCGAGATGACTGTGCGATCGGGTAAATGCCATGCATGATGAACTTAACAATTTTTCTAGAAATAAAGTTTGGACTTTAGTTGAAAGACCCAAGGATCATAATGTAATTGGAACAAAATGAGTTTTCAGAAATAAGCAAGATGAAAATGGTGTAGTAATTAGAAACAAAACTCGTCTTGTTGTTCAAGGTTTCACTCAAGTCGAAGGTTTAGACTTTGGCGAAACTTTTGCACCTGTAGTAAGACTTGAAGCTATTTGTATTCTTCTTGCCTATGCATCAAACTTTAATATTAAGTTATTTGTAGCCTGTTATATCTTACTGCATCTAGGCCTGATATCATGTTTAGTGTGTGCTTATGTGCTAGATTTCAATCAGATCCTATTGAATGTCATTTAATTGCTATTAAAAGAATCCTTAGGTATTTGAAATGCTATCCCAACTTAGGTCTTTGGTATCCGAAAGATGCAAACTTTGATTTAATTGGATATTCGGATTCTGATTATGCTGGGTGCAAGATTGATCGAAAAAATACATCTAGTAGCTGTCAGCTTTTGGAGAGATCTTTAGTATCATGGTCATCTAGGAAACAAAATTCTGTAGCTCTCTCCACCGCTGAAGCTGAATATGTGTCTGCAGGAAGTTGTTGTGCTCAATTATTATGGATGAAGCAGACATTTTTGGATTATGGAATTAAATTTGATAAAGTGCCACTCTTGTGTGATAATGAAAGTGCCATTAAAATTGTAAATAATCCTGTTCAGGATTCTAGAACTAAACATATTGAAATGCGGCACCATTTTATTAGAGATCATGTGGCAAAAGGAGATATTGATGTGAGCTATGTTAGAACAGACATGTAACTAGCAGATATTTTCACCAAACTCCTAGACGAGACTAGATTTTGTTTTCTCAGAGGTGAATTGAACATTATTGATATATCAAATACTAGTTGATGTGTAACTATATTAAAATTAAAATAATTTTATTCTCCTTCTGTGGTCAAATCCTGCTTCTAGTCGAATTGGTCCAAATTGACAGTCAGTTCCTTTGATTACGAGCCTGTCTTAGCCTCTGGTCGAAGTCGTTGACCATGCTGACAATCAGTTTCACAAACTGACTGTCAGTTATGTGCTTCAATTTTGGTCGTAGCTCCCAATCAAAGTCGGTGACTCACATTGACTGTCAGTTTCAAAACTCTGTTCTGCGAACTGACTGTCAGTGTTGTATACTGACTGTCAGTTTTATGTTTCTGCTTTTGGAGCTGACTGTCAGTTGGGGACCCCCGAACCATAAAAACCTTGTTTATTTCTTTGTGCCTCTTCGCCTCCTCCCATCGCTGTCGCTGCCTCCCTCGCCGCCGCTGCCTTCTCTCTCCTCGTTGTGCCGCACTGCACCTCACCGCCGACGAGCCTTACAAAAGCCGCACCACATCTCGCCGGTGCCTCGCCACATTTGGCCACCGCCGCACCTCCTCCACCGCGCTGTGCCTCATGGTTTCACCGCTCCTTGCCAGTGTTTTGCTGCTCCTCGCTGTGTCTTGCCATTCGTGCCGTGCCTCTTCTCCTTATGCCTTCACTTAACCGAGCCGTGTCTTCGCTTTGCAGTGCTCTGGCCTTGTCGTCGTCACCTCTTCAGTTCCTCTGTTCAGGTCTCTGCTTCTCTCCTCTATTTCAGCTTTTGCCATGTCTAATCAGCCGGGACCTTCTCGTCGCGTTGCCCGACGGAAGAACGCGGCAAACAACCGTCGTTCATCGGATCAGTCGACGGAGACCCGTTCCTCGCCTTCGCCCGAGCGTGTCCCCGTGGATTACTCCCGGTGGCACGCGAGTCGTCTTCGCTCCCTTCGCTCCACCAACCCGTATCTCTCGTCGTGTCCCACTGGTCGCGACGCGTGCGACGTGCTTACTTTTTACACAAACTTGCAGCTGGATCTTTTCACCGACGTGTATAGTCGCGTCCCCATTTTTGCCCATCACTCCATCTCTTGGCAGACGATCGTGTCTCGCACAGGAATCGTCTCCTTAGCTGACTCCTTTGCCTCCGTCGGGATCAGAGATCTCGTCTCTGATTCCTCCCTTCACTGGGCTGATGAGCCCATTCGTCAGTTCTACTCTACAGTCTATATCTCTCCCCAGCGCGACTCACTGACCTTCATGACAGGCCTTCAGGTCCATACTGTCACGAAGGAGCAGCTTGAGGCCGCTCTCGGACTGGTTCACCCCGCTTCTAGGCGCCAGCTCCACACTCTTCCCGATCTTGAGCATCGGGAGGTGGCCATACTTTATTCCGGCCCCTTCCAGCTCCGTCACATCACTGGCCTGCGCCGTGATGCAGATCTGGCCCTACGGATCGTCCGTCTCACTTTGGTCCCCATGACCGGAGACAGGGCCAGAGTCACCTATCTTGGGCTCCACATCCTGATTTCTATGTTCCAGGAGGAGCCCTTCGACGTTGCTGATCTCATCATTAGTGAGATTCAGCACGTCATTCTTTCTCCGCGTCGCCAGTTGTTGTATGCTCCATACATCATGGTGATGCTTCTGCATATCCGGGCCGTAGACTCTGAGCTCCCACGGCCCTATCAGCCTCTTCAGTTTTGTCCTCCGGGCCAGGCGGATCGCCGTCTCGGTGCCCGCCCTGCAGCAGCTGCTGACCCTGATTCTCCTGCATCTGATGATGATGCTGCGGGGGAGTCAGAGGACGAGACTCCAGCTACTGATCCGGCTCCAGCTGCAGATGCGAGCATCGGGTCCTCCTCATCTCAACTCCAGCAGATCATTCAGGTACAGCAGCAGATTCTACGCACCCAGGCAGAGCATCATCAGATCCTGCTTCGGCTTCTTGCCCAGCAGGAGGAGATTCTGGCTCGCTTGCCTGGGTCAGGCGCATCTGTCCCTCTCAAGAGGGCCCGTCCAGCATCTTCCTCGCCGGGATCAGCTTCCAGTCCTGCTGCACCAGCCTCCGCAGCTCCAGTTGCTACACCTCTAGTGTCCCCAGCTGTTGACCCGACTGGATCTCCCGAAGGCTCCGGGAGATACAGCAGTCCTCGGCTTCTCTGAGGATGATGAGCCTTAGGCTCTATTTATTGTATTAGCTCATTTTTTTTGTGCTTGATGCTAAAGGCGGAGAATATTATGATTTGTGGATACTTATGGATATTGTTATGTGGATGCTTATGGATATTGTTATGTTGGATGATTTTGATATATGGATATTTAGACCTTTTATATATGATGTTTGGATGTTGATTATTCTGAGATCTCTTATGTGAATATGATGGTTTATATTTATATATGTGTGATGTTCTGATATTTGTCTTGGTTATGATATATATGTATGATGTTTTGGCTTTTGATGTATACTCTAAACTTATATCTGTAATTATACATATCATATGTGATGCATACACTCAGGGGGCGTTATTCATTTATTATTTTTTTATCGAACACTTGTTGTCATCAATCATCAAAAAGGGGGCGATTGTTGCATCTAGGCCGTTATGCTTGACCTAATTTTGATGATTAATGAAAACAAAGTGTTTCAGACTAATTGTGCTGTTAAGATATTTGATACAGAGTGTTGTTGGGAAAACGTACAAAGACGATCAAGATGACCCCAACATATAAAGCACAAGTTTTAAGACAAGACGTAAATCACAAACATGAAGATGCAAAGAACCTGAGGTCATCTGTATTTATTTTTACTGATCTCGGCGTTTGGAGGTTGATCGGTTTAGGAATTTGTTTTTAGATTTAACCGTACTATAAAGAGGGGTTGCAAAGTTCTCTCTACATTTCCAGCATAAACCGAGAAACCTAGGTCACTGCATTGTATCTATTTCGGATGCATTTGGTTTTGAAAGATTTGGATTTTCAGTTGCGCTTTTTGACAGCAGAAGAGTTTTTACATTTTCTAGAAAGATCTAGGTAGATCTGGCTTTTGCTTCTGTTGACATAAAGATAGCCCTTTAAATTATATTTCAAATGAGCTATATAAACACTAAATTTGGATTTTTGGATTTAAAGTTATGATTGTTTTTATCCAGGCTGACTATCAGTTTGCTAAACTGACTGTCAGTTTGAATGTCAGTCTAGTTAAACTGACAGTTGTCCAGAGAGGTTGTTTTTTTGAGCTAAATTTTTTTTAACTAAATTGACTGTCAGTTTGCATTTCGACCTCAGCTGAGTTTATTTGAGTTTCTATTTGATCTGGTAGCTTTTGTGGTTGAACTGACTGTCAGTTTGTATTATCAGTTTCCATATATGACCACAAACGGCTAGCAAAGTTTTATCTGTGATTTTTGTCAACCGTTGAGTTTGGAACTGACTGTCAGTTCCTCATACTGACTGTCAGTTTGCACTGATTTGTTCCCATTTTCGACCTCAAACGGCTAGCTGTGTTTTCTCCGAATTTTACTTCTTTCTGGTCGTGACCCAAACTGATTGTCAGTTTGAGCTGCTGATTTTCAGCTCGAGCTCCAACAGTTCTTTTGAGTGTTGAGGCTCTAAATAGAGGCCTTGAGCATTTGTTTTGTATAACAAGCAGCCCAGCATTCTTATACACTCTTGAGATTTAGTATTCTATACAAAATCTTGATCTTTTGATCAAGTCGAGTGTTTCTGAGATCCACCGAGCATTTCAGTTCATAGCATTTGCATACTCATAGTTTCTCGGTGCGTGTTTGGAGGTCTAGAGAAGACCTTACTGCTTATTACTCTTGGTGAGCGCCCTCATCTAGACGGTTTGGAGGGGTGGCCGTTGATTTCTCCAGTTCGGAGATTGTCGGAGAGACTCGGCGTATTTGTATAAGGCATCGGTGCTGGCATTTCCGGAGTGGACAAGGAGCAACCAGTAGTGGATAATATCCTTCGTTGATATTGGAGCAAGACTCAATTTACTTGAGTGCTTCAACGAGGATTAGGGGAGACTGGCCGAGTCTCCGAGACCTCAGTAAAAATTATTGTGTTTGTGTTCTTTTCTTCTTTCTATTATTATTATTATTTGTTATTGATTTCTTCGTTTGCCAAACTTTGTTTTAATTTAAAGTTTTTTTTAAAGCCTCCTATTCACCCCTCTCTAGTCGGCATCCTTGATCCTACAGAGTGTACTTAGTAGGATGTAATCTAAAATGTGTAGGATTTACCTGCTGTATTACAACACACTTCTTGGGCCATTGTACGTAGGAGCCCACTGCCTCAGCAAGTGTCTGCATTTCCTCCGTTGGGACTGGCAAAGGAGAATCGTTGTAGCCCGGCATGGCCATGTCCACCTGTATCTTTGCAAACCCCAACCTCAGATGTACGCAGTGGATCTGGACATCCTTCCCAGACGGATATACGAACCCGTGGGCAACCACTACCTGCCGATCGCCTAGGTGAGTCAGTAGGCTGCAGCTCTCCGGCTTCTGTAAATTTGTAACAATTAAAATAGGTTAGCGAAACAACTCTAACATAACTTAAGTGCACAACTGAAGACTTGCAATACCTCAAGTAGATCCACTGGATCCGCGAGGACCTTCAAAGAGCAACTGCTCATCCGACCCCGCGGGGTATCGTCGCCCTGGGGATTTGCATCTGCACTCTTGGCCAGCATGCTTGTTTCAGCTGTGCAAACTCTTCCCTCATATGTGCGACCGAGGACTCGACGTCAGCCTGTACCTCAGCCTGTATCTTCGCCCGTACCTCAGCCCATATCTTCTCGGAAAGCTCCACTTCCTTCTCCTTCCAAGAGCGGGCCTTCTTCCTCGGTGGAGCCGGATGTGCGAAACCGACCTTCCACGACACAATGGCTCCCACGGTCCGTGTCCGCCCAGGATGCTCCTTATTTCCTAGAGCCCGGGTGAGGATGTCGTTCTCCCTCTGCGGGGTAAACAATCCCTCCATTGCCTCCTTCTCAAAAGATATCTGTTACATTTAAAGCTACCTTGTGAGACAAATACAAATATACACCTGTGCGCACACAGTTTACGAGGTTAGCCAACTTACCATTCGCTTCACAACCTCGGCGTCCATAGGGTTTGGGAACTCCACAAACCCCGTGGACAACACGGACCCTCTCCCCCTCCACCACCGCTTGCACCTCGCATCCCGGATCTCGGAGAGCGGCAACTCAGGGGAGTCGATGACAGAATTTTGCTCGTCTTCCTTCCTCCACTGCTCCTCCTTCCCCGCATAGCCCCGGAATCCGAGCTGATGCGGGTGGTCGTTCCTCTTCTGGATCGCCTTATTCTTCTCGCTAAGGGCCTTGAACTCGTCGGTCCCCTTCTACTTGGTGAATTCCTCCCATACCTTCTCCGATATTAAGGGGTACTTCTTGCAAGGGGATTTCCCCGCAGCCAGGAAGGTACTGACGAGCCAGCTCTTAAAGGTTTTCCATGTCCCGTTCATGTCCTTCAAGCAGGCCGTCCTAGGTTTATCGTCGGGGATGTTCCACTTAGCCTGTTTTTAAACAATACATACAATCACAAGTTAGTTAAACTTTATGATAAGCCAAGAGAACATGATTACGAAAGAGTTCAGTGATTTCGATTAATTTAACCTTCACTTCCGCCCACAACCTATCCCTCTCATTCGCTGTGACGTCCTTCCAGCTCTGGACGGTGATCTTCACCCTTTCTTTCGCCAACAGCCCAACGTAGGCCGCATACTTCCCAGCATTCTTTCCGATCGGCCTCTCAAATTAGTTGAACTCACAAGAAAGGTCAGTGCGTTTGGCCAAACGGCCCAACGTCGTCGCGCCTCGCCCCACCCTCTTGCGCTGGGATGAACCAGCATCTTCAGTTACGTTGGCCCTCGTCGAACCACTACTATCATCCGATGAAGACGACGACATGGCTTTCCCTAAAATTCCATCAACAAACCATCAAAAATTATATGGAAACAGAAACCAAATCGTTTTACAAAGCAAAAGGACCTATTTTAAATATTTGTTCTATCAGTAAACACAGCAATTACCGATAGAAGATAAGCTTTCTTCTAACGGTACAAACATGGACTACCGTTAAAACATATTTCTGAGCATTTTCATCTATACATTTTATAGGAAGTAGGCAACATATGGCAATTAATTCTTCTTGGAGTTCAATAACTCAGTTGAGGATTGGAACTAATTAGGTTTGCTAAAGGGATGTCAAAGAAAATAGTACTAAGAGGCATGCAAAAATTGTTGAAGTGTTCAGCAATTTTTTCTATCAGTAAACACATGAGCTACCGATAGAACATAACAATTTTTTCTATCGGCACAGATATGAGATACCGATAGAAGATGTTTATGAACACCACCAACATGTAAAGTACATTATATGGCAATTGGATATAATTGATCACACATACAGCAGTATAGATAATTTCAAATCTCAAAATAGGCTCATATGGCAATTAATTCTTCTTGGAGTTCCATAACTCAGTTGAGTATTAATTGGAGACTAATTCTTCTTGGTTTCAATAAGAGTATAAAAAACTGAAAGTATTCTCTCCATTTCTCATTGCATGGTTCATGTCCTTCCACATCTTAAGTTTTAAGACTTGTTGAACTTGTATGAAAAAATGAACACACAAAGAAAACAGGGTATTGATTGTTTCTTGGCCTATGTAATATAGCAGGCCAGATTGACACAATTAGAAGGAGGTATAATGTAACAACTGACTTGATCGATCATAATATGATTCAGCTGCAGTGCAAGTCACAATAGGGAACTAAAATAGGTGGTTTAGATAGCATGGAACAAGAAGATATATATGAACCATAACAAAAAAAAATAGTACCACTTCAACAATTGTTTCTATCGGTAAACACATGAGCTATCGATAGAATATAACAATTTTATCTATCAGCAAATACATGAGATACCGATAGAAGATGTTTAAGAACACCTCCAACATTTAAAGTACATTACATGGCAATTGGATACAATTGATCACACATACAACAGTATAGATAATTTCAAATCTCAAAATAGGTTCATTACAGCACTGGAACATATTGTGTCAACCCTAGTTTAAATCAACAATGCCTACGGTGTTTACTAAATCGTACACAATAGGGAACCCTAGTTTAATTCCAAAACATGAGCGGAGAAAAATAGCGAACCATAGTGTAAAAAACACTAAAATCAAATATGGAAGATGCTGGAAAAAGAACGACGAATTAGGGTATTTTATGCCGATCAGTTGTGGCGATAGAGAGGCGGTGTAGAACGCAGCAGTGGCCGGCGAAGGACACAAATAAGGACCGGCGGCAGTGGTGAACCGTGATCCAGGCGGCGATCGTGGTGCGGCAGTGAGGAAATGGTTGCCGGCGAGGGTTGGTGTTTTCGCGCTTGAAGAGTCGAAGAGACATAGTGCTATAAGTTGGAACGGTTCGACTGGAGGGAATCTCTCGGGCGAAGTTTAATAAAGTACTGAGGGCCTTTTCTAATGGTACAAACAAGCAATACCATCAGACTAATTATTTTCTTCTAACGGTAAAATCCAATAATACCGTCAGACCATGTATGTGCACTTTTCTCACGGTAGATAGAGAAAATTCCGTCAGAGTTTCCAACTTTTTCTAACGGTATGAGCATAAAATACCGTTAGAACAAGTAAATTTTTCCCAGAATTTAATTTTTGAAGTGGGCAAGGCATTGGAAAATGATGTTTCAGGCCTCTTGAAGAAGCAAGAGGCTACAATGGGATTTTGGCAAGAAAATTTGAAGGGAAGAATTAAGTTCTTACAATATAAAGGTATTGTACATGTTAGAACTCATACTGTGGACTAAAATTGAGATATATTAATGCTGTGAACTAGCTTATCATTAAGTTCTAAACAAAAATGTATTTCCTGATGCATTAGAACTCATACTTGTGGGCTGTTTGCCTGGCAATTTTCCTTCAAATAGAAAATATCATCAATGGTTCTCAACCCATAATCCTTCTTCGTGATCATCTCGTAGGTACGTTGTTTCGTCGATATCTTCAGTAGGGATAGATTGAATGTCCTCTAAAAACAGAGGTATTTCGTTGAGCTAGTTATACTCCTCTTCGTCGACAATGTCTTCGACCCCAACAACACGTCTCTTGCTGTGGAGGACAACGTGCAACTTTGGATTGGCCGGGTCAACGATGTAGAATACCTGTGTGGCTTGCTTTGCAAGTATGAATGGATCTTCTTGGTGTCCAACTCTATCGAGATCGACGAGAGTAAACCCGTAACTGTCAACTTTAACACCTCGAGGGATTTCGACCCATTGGCATCGAAACAAGGGAATCTTAAATAATTCGTAAGTGAGCTCCCATATTTCGTCAATAACACCGTAATATGAGTTCAGCGCCCTTACTGCCCTGGCATCCTCAGAAATAGCAAACAGTGTCACTCCGCTACATTGCGTACTACTCTTGGCTTCCTGAGCTCTTGTGTAAAATGAATACCCATTGATGTCGTACCCCTATCAAGTCCCTACAGTGAATCTTGGGCCTCTAGCCAACCATGTCACAGTTTCACTTATGGAGCCCTCGGCAGCTTGTGTGACTCTTTCTTGGATCCACCCAGCAAATTTCCTGTTATGTTCTCTAGTGACCCAAATCTCTAGCTTCGAAGGATTCTGTGATCGTAACATTTCCTTATGCTCGTGTATGTATGGCTCGACATCTGTCATGTGTTGTAAGACCCAAAAATGTGATTTCGCGTACACATCATGGGCGGGGACGATAGCTTTGAATCTAATCGTTTCGATGCCCTGAAGCCTGCCCTCGTGTCGGGACTTAGGAACGCCAATTGGGTCAACCCCAACCATAATCTGTGCAAAATTCAATCACCTCCTCGGCAGCATAACCTTCGATGATACTCCCCTCGGGCCGACGACGAGTCCTTACGTATCCCTTCAATACACCCATAAATCTCTCAAATGGATACATATAGCGTAGGCACACGGGTCCACAAAACTTAATTTCTCTGATAAGGTGAACAAACAGATGAACCATAACATCAAAAAAGGATGGAGGGAAATACATCTCGAGCTGACGAAGAGTTGTAACTACGTCGCCTTGCAAAGCGTCCAATCCATCCGGATCAATTACCTGCGAGGACACAGTTGCGCCAAATATTCATATCGGAAAAATCTTCTAATTAAGCTCCACAAATGGAGCTAATTAACTTATAGTACGAGTGCACGTACTTACCTTGCAAGATATTGCGTTAAAGAAATAACATAGCTTTGTGATTGTCTCTCTGACTTTAACTGGGAGAATACCTCTGATAGCAATGGGAAGCATTTGTGACATCAGCACATGACAGTCGTGGGACTTCGTGCCAACCAGTTTTAGGTCCTTCATGGACACAAGTTTTTCAAGTTCGTGGAATACCCACATGAAACTTTAACACCATGCAGGCACCGACAGAGTTTTGTTTTTTCGCTCTTGGAAAACGTATAGCAGGCCGGGGGGAGGTATGTACGCTTTCCCTTCTCCAAAAGTGCAAGCTCAGTCCTTATCCCCATTTCCACCATGTCACAGCGAACTCTCACACCGTCCTTTTTCTTTCCCGTAATGTTCAACAACAAACCAATCAAACTGTCAAAGACATTTTTCTCTACATGCATGACGTCAATGCAATGTCAAACTTGTAAATGCTCCTAGTACGGTAGATCCCAAAGAATCGATCTCTTCTTCCAAATATTTTTTCTCAAGGTTTACAACACTTACCGAACTCAGCTTTGATGTCCTTCACGCGTGAGTAAATCTCCTTATTGGTCAGAAACACTGGGGCTGGTCCCTTCTCAGGCTTCCCGTTAAATGATTTCCTCTTCTTACGGTAGGCGTGATGCACCGGAAGAAACCTACGGTGACCCATGTACACTGTTTTCCGGCAGTTTCGCAACCACATGCTCTCAGTTTCATCTAGGCAAATAGGGCAAGCCTTGGCTCCTTTCGTACTATATCCAACAAATTTCCGTAGGCCGGAAAATCATTTATGGTGCAAAATATCAAGGCCCGCAAGATGAAATTCTCTTTCTTGTATGCATCCCACACCTGCACCGCTCGCTCCACAATTTCTGTAAGTCCTCGATTAAAGGCGCTAGAAACACGTCAATATTATTTCCGGGTTGTCTGGGTCCTGAGATTAGTAACAACATTATGATGTACTTGCGCTTCATGCATAACCAAGGAGGAAGATTGTAGATGCATAAAAGAACCGGCCAAGTGCTATGCCGACTGCTCATATTACCGTGTGGGTTCATACCATTTGTACTCAGCCCAAACCTTATATTCCTAACTTCGCTGCCGAACTCATCAAATGTTTTGTTGATGTTTCTCCATTGAATAGAATCAGTTGGGTGTCTCAGTTTTCCGTCTTGTTTCCGGCCTTCAGCATGCCAACGCAAGTACTTCGCGACTTTCGAATTTGCAAACAACCGCTTCAATCTATATATCACAGGCAAGTACCACACAGTTTCCTTTCTTTACCTCGTGACGTTCAGTGTCAATCCAGTCCCTACGCATATACCTCGATGCGCCACATCTTGGACAAACATGCAAATTGGAGTACTCGTTACGGTACAACACACAATCATTTGGGCATGCGTGAATTCTTTCGATTTCCATTCCCAACGGACACAACAGTTTTTTGGCTTGGTAAGTAGATCTTGGCAACTCATTTCTCTCTGGAAGCATGTCCTCTAGGAGATCTAGTAGTGCCGTGAAACTCTTATCGCTCCAACCGTTGCCTGCCTTCAAGTTATATAATCTCAGCACGGAAGACAGCTTTGAAAATTTTGCACATCCAGGGAACAGAGGCTTCTCAGAGTCAGCAATCAGTTTCTCAAATTCATAGAAGTCGTTTTCGTTGTAATCTTCCTCTACATCCGTAACATCTCATCTAGATTGTCATCATCATCTACGTGCACATCGGAATGAACATTACCAAAATTCGGATGATCATCGATATTATTGCAATCCACATCCGGGTCCTGCTGATTGGTAGCGGTGCTTGTTTCCTCAAGATCTTCGCCATGCCATATCCAACGGGTGTATCGTGCGTTAAAACCACGATGAATCAAATGACTCTTAATTTGATCAGAGTTGCTAAACCTCTTCAAGTTCATACAATTTGTACAAGGACAAAGCATATCTTTCTCCCCCTTCCTCGCCTTTTGTTGTTCAGCAAATTTAATAAACCCATTCACACAATCCAAATATTTAAGAGTAGTACGTTTTATTCCATACATCCAATATTTCCTGTCCATCTATAATTAACAAAATTTAACGAGTCAGGCATGCATGAAACCTGCCCAATTAAGTTATGTATATGTACATGTACAGTCTCTTACAACTGATGTGTTAAACCCTAGCCTAATGAAATTAACACTAATTAACCTAACTACACAATACAAGCTAGTGAGCTCCTAAAACATGAGGCATTTCTAGCTAGCTCCCAAGCTTGGAGCTAAAAGCTTGGAACTAGACAATACAGAGCTTGTAAGTAGAGAGGGAGGGAGAGAGAGATAAGTGATAACAATTAAGCTTACATTAAAGAGAGGGGTCCAATCAACTTCCTTCCAGTTTGCCCTGATCACTCTAACAGTGTAGCTTCGAGCGTGGAACTCTCATCGCAAACAGAGGGAGACAGAGTGCAACAGAACAAAACAACAGCTCAGCAATGGTCGAGTGGGGTTTTACTTATATTGGACCCATTTCTAACGGTACATACACGAAATCCCTGTTAGAATATGTGCGTGTAATTTCGTACGTACATCTTCTATCTGTAAAAACACATATATACCATTAGAACAGGTACTGGTACATGCTGAAACAAAAGCAAGCTGGTTCATGCATGACACAGCAATCTAAGTACACACATGCACACTAGTTCTCACATTGAAGTGCATGCCTGAAGCACATATGCAAATACAGGTGTTTGTTCATTTACCGTTAGAACAGGTGCTGGTACATTACTGAAGCAAAAGCAAGTGACGAGGATTGATACCCGAGTCAGTTCAAATAAATGCACGTCTGGTTCAGGATAGATTCGAACCAGACAAGCGCCTGGTGGTGGGAACTCAAGTCATTCTGAGAAGCACAAGCACGAGGTCGCAGGCTTTACGCGACCAGACCGTAGCTAGTGCGCAGTCAAGAGTTTGTGTGCTATACACGGACAGAAGATTGTAGATGGTGCGTGGTCAGCCAACATCGCGCGGTCAGAGTACTTTTGACCAGGGGACGCGGGATTAATCTGCCCTTATAACAGGGATATCCCGAGTACCCCGAGATTCTTCCACGTAGGAGGACAATCGTCAGGAGGTTAATACGTGCGGTTATCCATGAATAACACGTGTTAAACCTGCATGGGAGTTAGGAGCAGTTGCTGAAACTGCATCCTAGCAACTGTTCGATGCCGTTGTGACTTGGCACCCTTTCGACCAGTATAAAGGGGTAATCCAATACATCAAACGGGGGCATCGAATTGAGAGATCAATTGATCGAACCAGATCAAACAAAAGCAACTTGAAGACAGTAGTCTAAGTTAGATAGCCTTCACAAAGCCTTCCAGGCTTTGCCTTGTACAAACATATAGGGAAAATCTTCACCTGTGAAGATCTTTTCTATAACTCTGTAAATCCTTTTACCATATATAGTGAAATCCCAACAGGACGTAGGGCTATTACTCCCACCATCGAGGGCCCGAACCTGTATAAACCTCTCTGTGCTCCAGTTGTCTTTAATTCATCATACCTTCCCGGAGGGACACCCTGAAAGGTCTCACAACCTACAAATTTTGCATAAGTTCGGCTAAGGACCCCGAGTCAGAATCGTCGACAGCTGGCGCCCACTGGGGGGCCTTTCTCAAGGCGTCCTAATTTTCATCCGGAGGTTCGCTGAATTATGGCTGGAGCATATGATTCCGAGAACGATTTCGATCTCGAGGATTATGCTCACATTCCGATGCCTTCTCCGAGTGATCCTGTTCCGATGGAGGAAACCGGAGGCGAAAATCTCCCAGATGTCGAATCGACTCTCCAGGTCATGTCCATCGACCAGGAGGCGACTAACGTAAGGTCAGAACCCACCGAGGTTCTTAATGTGTTAGAGGGTGAATCCGGTCCGTCTTACAACCCTGCTGAGGGGAAGGATGATATCGACCAGGAAATCAGCCCGGGGAGGTTCGACCCTGATAACCTCCATCGTCTCTTTGATTTTGAGTCTGACTCGGAACAAACCGATATGTTTTCTCCCTCGGGGACTTCTCTCCCTAGACAATTCGCTACCTTATCGGAGGAAACTCCTGATCAACGGGCTGCTAGGGAACAACAAGAACGCAAGCAAAAGGAGGATCAAGATATCGAGCAACAAGACAACGAACTACGCAGAACTGCCCTAGAGGCTCTTCAAGATGCGCAGGCTCGTTACGATGCTGCTCCGAGTTCTTCCCGACGATCACGTGGTCGCAAATGCGACCAGACCCCTTCTTTGCCTCCGGAGCGTTTCCGGTGGATGAAGAAACAGTAGCTGTCGACGATTCAGACTCGGAGTCCTCAGCCGAACTTATGCAAAATTTGTAGTAGCGAGACCTTTCAAGATGACCCTCCGGGAAGGTATGTAGAAATATGGAGAACAGGAGCACAGAGAGGTTTATACAGGTTCGGGCCCTCGATGGTGGGAGTAATAGCCCTACGTCCTATTGGGATTTCACTATATGTGAGAAAGATTTACAAAAGGGCGGGAAAAGACCTTCACAGGCGAAGGTTTTTTCCTATGTAAGGATACAGAAAGAAGCCAAAGGGGCTTTAAAAAACTATCTAATCTAGGCCGTAGACTTGGCTGTTTGAGTGGTTGAGATGTGTTGTATCTCGCTTGTATCAGAGACGTTGATCCCCCTGTTTGATGCATCTTGCCACCCTTTTATACTGGTCGAAAGGGTGCCATGTCGTAACTGCATCAGACAATTATTCGGATGCGGTTTTAGAGAACCGCTCTTAACCTCCACTCAAGTTTAACACGTGTTATTCATGGATAACTCCACGTATTAACCTCCTGACGGTTGATCTTCCACGCGGAGGAATCTTCGGGATACTTGGGATATTCTCGCTATAGGGACAGCCGGACAGGTAAACCCCAAGTACCCTGGTCGAAAGTGCTCTGACCGCGGGATGTTGGCTGACCGCGCAACATCTCCAACATTCTGTTCGCGTATAGCACACGAATTCCTGACCGCGCGAAGCCTGCGGTCTGATCGCGCAAAGCCCGCGACCTCGGGCTGATGCTTCTCAGAATAACTTGAGTTCGCACCGCCAGGCACGTGTCTGGCTCGAATCTGCCTCGAACCAATAGTGCATTTATTTGAACTGACTCGGGTATCAATCCTCGTCAGCTAGCCCCCAAATTTGAAGGAAACGAAGGGACGTGTTTATTTCGAATTTAAAGTCATGCATCGGATTTTTAGCCCGACTCTTCAAATCCCCCGCTTAGTGGCGCACTAAGTGGGACGGTTGGTTCCCCGAGACGGGTTCTGGGTATTACGTGACAGGTAATGATGGCGCCGTTGAAACATTTTTTAACCCGAGGTAAAACTGTAAATGCTTTTTTAAAAAACCCAAGAAACTCGGAATGTAAACTGTCACCTTGGCGGCTATAAATACCGGGTCTTTGAATTCGTAAAGCTTCACAATTTCTTCTCACGGTTAAGTTCTTTCTAAAGTCACCTTCATTCTTCTCCTCATACACCTCCTGATGGCAGATCACAACATCATCGAGATTGAAAGTGATGAAGAGGAAGTTCTCAAGCAAGAGCTTCAAATGCCTGAAGATCCATCTCCTTCAAGGAAGAAACCCAAGGTTGACGAAGGATCTTCCAGCAGAGCAAAAGCAGAAGATGAGCCATCATTCTTTCTTCCTTCAGTTCTTTATTCCAACATTCCCTGTTTTTGTTTGGGTGATCAATTTTCTGGTCGGCAAGCGGTGACTATTCGACCAGAAGATCCTCAACTTGTGTTGGGGTAGCAATCTCCTGGTGGGAAGGTTGCACTTTCACCATCTGGTGATCATCTGCTTTTATCGGATGATCTACTTTCCAGGATGGCTATATCAACCTGTCACGAGCAAGGATAGGTAATGATCCTCATCTCCTTTTGCTGATAGTTATAGTTATTACAACTAATTTTTGCAAATGTAGGAGATTGGAGGTCCTAGTGATCAGCCTGCTGCCACTCCGCCTCTTCCCCTCGGACAGATCCTTCCAGAGGAGAAGAAGACCGAAGAAATGTCTTCGGCGATTCTGCATCTGGCGGAATGTTTTGAACGATCCCGTGAAGAGGCGCACCAGTTTCGTCGAGAGAGGGACCATGCTCAGCAACAGCCGGAACTCTCTGATTTGATTAGGAACAGTAGTATATCTCTTGTTAGGGATGATGTAGATAGGCTTAGATTAGTTGCTAGTTCTCTGGGGGTTGTCAGTGTAGATCCTACTGACAGTAATATGTCCCTAGGAGAACTCTGCAAACTTCTTTCGGATCAGGTCGACGCTCTGGTCGCCGGTATCCCTTTTATATGTAAAGAATGCAAGAAATAAAATTTCTTTCTTTATACAAATATTCTTTGCATCTTCTGTGCGAATATATGGCCCTGAGTAATGTCTTCGCGACCATTCATACACAGGGAAACCTCAGTTCCGCGATTAGAATCATGCTTTCATAAAATTACCGCGACCAACTCTGATACCGCGATCAGACTTAAAGCTGCAGTTAAAGCTGAAGCTTACTGCGACCAGAATCGAGGCTCGGTCAGACCGTCACTTTGATTAGAATCGGAGCTTAATTGAAAGCATAGTCTCGATCATACCACAACCCGATCAAAATATATCCATACGTCCAAAAATTGGGCCATAGGATTTTTCATGAAAATACACAAGGCACATAAAGGAAAAACGTCCTCTGAAAAACTCTGAAAAAGTTTTCAGGCTTTTGTACTTTCAAACTCTGAAACAAAGAAGCCTTTTTGTTTCAGATCCGATGCCTGGAACACTTTAACGGGTCCGCCAGAGATAGTATCCATTATGTGAAATGAATAAAATACTCAGTGGAACGTTTGAATGGAACGTTACTCTCGTTAGTGCGTCTCCTTGGGTCTATAAAAGGAGCAGGTATCTTCTTGATGAAGCCACACAGCCAAAAACCCTCAACATTTCTGCCGCACAAAACCCTCGTTCTTCTCAGCCTTCATCTTCTCCAAAAGTTGCGAACTTTTTCTTCTGATTGTCCACCAAAAAATGGCGTCTTGGAGCCGATCAATCCACCACTCCGAGGAGAGCTTATTGGCATTGGAGAAGGAGGAAATCCTTCCTCCGCAGCTGCTAATCAACTGACGGCCAGCAGAGAAGGACCAAGAAACCCCAGTTGTCGGAGAAGGCGAACTGGTGATTTTCGAGGAGTACCTGGGGTGCGGGTTCCGATTCCCTGAGAGTCGGTTCCTGAACGACGTCCTCGAGCACTATGGGTTGGAGCTGATCAACCTCCACCCAAATGCAGTGCTGATCCTGGCGGTGTTTCAGCACCTGTGCGAGGCGTTCGTCGGAGTATATCTCAGCATGGATCTCTTCCAGCGTTTTTATTACTCGGCGTGGTCGAAGAGCGCCAATGCCGCCGGATGCATCTACTTCCGGCTAAGGGAGAAAAAGGAGTATCCTTTCCCACCCCTGCGAGACTCAGTGCACGGGTGGCACCAGAAATGGTTCTACTGCACCCCGCCAACCGAGAGCGGGCTGTGGTTTGAGAACTCGCGGCCAGAGAAGCCAAGCGAGTTGGATTCTCTCCCGGCGATGAATGCAGAGTTCATGAAGCACGCCGAGGTCATTCTTCACCTAGTCCAAGAGGGACTAACAGCTCGCGACGTCATTCGCGATTTTGTGAAGAATCGGGTGAGCCCCCTGCGTGAAAGGGCTCATCCGGCTTGGGAGATCAAATCCATGGCGGACAGTACCTTGGATTGCAATGAAGGTACCCATTTATGGCATTTAAAACTCTTTATTTTTGAAATGCACTAGTTAACTCACATTTGGGAACAGTCCTGCCCTCATCCGAGATCGAGAGGCGGACTAACTACCTCCTTAGGGCTTACAACGCCGAGGTAGAGGGTCCCAAGGGATCGCCTCGTCCCCAGAGTTTGATTCACGCCGGCGACGACCTTAAACAGGAGCGCCGAAAGGTACGTTCCCACTTGGCCTTTGTTTTGCAGGTCTTATGTATATCCAGCACTGACAGTCCCATTGGAATGAGAACAGCTCTTAGGGAGGTTCGCCGAGGCGACGTTCCCCAGCGAGAACGTCGGTTCCCTGGGGAAGCCGACGACGAAATTCGTGAAGAAGGTTTCCTCGAGACCCAGGACGAGGAATCCTGTCCCCAAGAAAGCCAGGCTAAATCTTGGGGAAGGGTCTTCATGAAGCGTTCCTCCTACCGCCAGGAAAACTGTGGTAAGATATCACATTCCTCCGATCTTTCCAGGTGCGAACTGGAATTACTTCTTCATCGTACAGGGAGAGGGGAGCGAGGAGGAGGAAGATGATGATGTCTCCTTGATTCGCCGGAGGAGGAAGATTGCAGGTTCTCCATCCGGCAACGCTCCAACTCGCTCCGTAGAAACAACTGCTACCGCCGAGGCGGCTGTAGCAGACCCCGCGGCCACCGAAAGCCCTGTGGTCGCGGATAACCCCCCAGCTCCTGAAGCCCCCGAGGTTTCAGGGCCAGTTATTTCTACTTCCCTGGTTGAAGGGACGACCATGGTAAGGTTCCTTCACATTCTTGTTTTCTTTAATTCCCCCTGTGTGTTCATTAAGTTAATGCTTATGCAGGGAGAAGGGCTTCCCCCTGCGACTCTTGCGAGTCCCAGGGAGGAAAATCCTCCACCCCTGCAGACAGGAGTGGAGGTGGTTAGACAAGACCCTACTGCGGTTGCAAACGAGGCGCCGGCCCCAGAAGTCCAGGAGCCATCCAAGCCCTTGGATGCAGCCCTGCCAACTGGTCCAGTTGCCCAGGCAAAGACTCTTATCGTTTGTCTTCATCTTCCCTTAGAAATGTGCTTACAAAGGAACACATATAGGGAGGGAATGCCTTATTTACCAAGAGGAAGACCAGGACAGACGACAGTTGTCCTCTTTCTCGCGGAGAGCCTTCCCAGAAATCTCAAAAACTGATGGGATTTCAAATAAGGTAAGAACCTTTATCTTGGTTGTATTAAAACAAGCCGTGACGATCATGCATTGTAACTGCTTGGTTCCTCTTTCCTTTGTCAGGCAAAAAGAAACAGCATCCGGCCCTTCAACCGCTCCAGGGAGGGTTGAAGTTGCTGCTGGTGCAGGAGCCTCCAGTGAGGAGCGCTCCGCCCCCTCGGTCCAGGAAGCAGTCCGAGCAGTGAGGGGAGAGGCAAGCGCGGAGACCCAGTCACAACCAACAGCGACTGAGGGTAGTGCCCAGCAGGCACTCCCACCGGCTGCCCTTGTTGTGGCCGCATCGGGGCCTTCAACGGGTCTTCCGGTTACTCCGGAAGACATTTCCTTACGGGAATTCATGAAGGTATGATGAACTTCACTTTCGGTGCTTGAATTGTACATAGGACACCTTTAACTCCTTTTTTTTTTGAATCATAGGAGTTATCCCGGATGACGGCCAAGTCGCACGCTATGATGGCGAGCGTTGAGGCCGTACAAAAAGAATGAGACAACTTGCGCAGGTAAGGATCATTACTCTTCAACTTGTACAGATACAAATTGGTTATGACCACTCCTTCTGTTCTACTACAGAGAGGTGGCATTGCTGAAGAAAGAAGTGGCCACAGTCAAGCTCCATTCAATCTCAGTGACTAGAAACCAAGAGATCGAAAACAACAAGCTGCGGTCACAACTTGCTGGTAAGTCGATTCCTGATTAGGAAGACTTAACTTCATAACGCGTGAGTAATCTTTTCTCTTGCTGCAGCGCAAGCAGGTCAAATAAAACAACTCAATCAAGACAATGGACTCCTCCAGGGCTCTATTCTAACCTCCGAAAGGGCGATCAGAGAGCTGAGCCGTTCAATCTTCGAAAAACTGAAGGCAGTGGCTCGTCTTCTGAAGGCTGATGTGGTCGAGACCACAAGAGATAATCTCAGCCTAAATGACTGGTCTACACTAGTCATGGCCCAGGCGGAGTCACTTCTCGAGTATCTTCCTGAGGATACACGGCGACGAGAAGAGGCGATCAGAACCAGGGTTCGGTCAGCCGCTTCCGCCATTCTCAGCCGGGTTCGACTTCACCTGGGACCAGATGCAGATCTGAATCCATTAGTGGGACCGGTTGAGGTCGAGAGTGAGGAACAACTAGAGGCCGTCATGGAGGAGATCAGGCCCCTTGTAGATAAGCTCCTGACTGAGCTTGGGATCGAGTGATCCCTACTTCTGTGCAGAAACAGTTGTATACGATGCAATGTATGTTGAAATCCATTTTTGAAAAATGAATATATGTATTCTTGTTTTGTGTTGTTTCATACTATAAACATATCCCCCTAGCCCCCGCCTGTGATTGTAAATACTGAAGACTTAGTATTACAAACGCAGGAGAAAAGTGGATAATAACGACCAGGGATGTGTGATCGAACCAACAATTATGATCAAAGTAACGCCTAGCCTTGTTTGCAAACCGACAGCCACTCAGATAACCAAGGACTTGCCAGAAAGCCCCGTGTGTGTTGAGAAACGGCTTATTTAGGAGTGACTTGTCTGGAAGCGGTCATGAGATCGGCCAGTGAATCCGACTAGGATGTGGTAATGATCTAACCGCCGGTGACCAGCCCCCGAGCCGAATTCACAGCACATGGGCATAAAGGGAAATATTCATCGTATGAAACCAAAACATTTTTTGTTTTATGAAAAGATGCTAATTGAACAGGAAATGGGATTGAGTACTTACACGTAGAACTTGCGAAGTTGATCGATGTTCCAAGTATTGGGCAAAATTCTACCATCCTCCATGGCTAACCACGCGGATCCTGGTCGTGGCACTGAGACAATAGTGTAAGGGCCTTCCCACTTCGGGGAGAATTTGTTGCGATTAGACTGGTCTTGGATTTTTCGTAACACCAAGTCGCCCACGTTAAGACTACGTGGTCGCACCCATTTGCTGTGATACTTGCGCAAAGCTTGTAGGTATGCCGCGGACTTGATCAAAGCGCGATCACGCCTTTCTTCTAAGAGGATGAGATCTTGTGATCGCTGTTCGGACTGATTAACCTGTTCGAATTGTTCTGTCCGAACAGACGCAATACTGACTTCCATAGGCAACACAGCCTCGGCCCCATAGACCAGATGGAAGGGCGTCTCACCGGTGGCTCGACTAGAGGTAGTTCGTAGCGCCCATAAAACGGTATAGAGCTCGTCTGCCCAAGCCCTCGAGCGAGTCTTAAGGCGATCAAAAACATGTTTTTTGATGCCTTGCAGTATCTGCCCATTAGCCCGTTCTACAGCGTCGTTTCTTTGCGGATGTGTCGCAGAAGCAAAGCACACCTTAGTTTCGATCTGATCGCAGTAATCTAGGAAAAGACTACTGGCGAACTGAGAACCATTGTCGGTGATAAGACGGTATGGAACACCAAATCGGGCAACAATGTTCTTATGAAAGAACTTTTGTGTTGCTGAGGCGGTAATATTTCGTATCGGTTCGGCCTCAATCCACTTTGTAAACGTGTCAATGGCTACGAACAGAAACTTGTACCCGTTGACCGCATGTGGCATAGGACCAACAATATCCATTCCCCAGACTGCGAAAGGCCATGCGAGGGGAATGGTTTGTAACGCGTAGGCAGGTTGATGAACCTGTCTCGCGTGGAACTGACACTGAGGACACATCTTGACCATATGCTTGGCATCATCAAGTGCCGAAGGCCAGTAGAATCCTTGTCGAAAATCTTTTCCGACCAGTGTCCGATATGACGCGTGCGCACCGCATACACCGTCATGTATTTCTTTCAAGAGGGATTTTCCTTCCTCCTGAGATATGCAACGCATGAATACTCCTTGAGTACCCTTTCTGTACAAGATCCCATCTATGAGCTTGTACAGACGCGCTTTTCGAATTAACCGATCGCTTTCGGTTCGTCCTCGGGTAGGGTCCCATGTTCAAGATAGACTCTCAATGGATGAGCCCAATCCTGTTTCTGACGGAGGTTGGTAACGTAGGCTATTACCGGATCATCCTCGACTGAAGTCATGATCGAAGGACGATCCAAGTGTTCAATGAACACTCCTGCCGGAGCGTATGTGCGTGAGGACCCAATTTTGGATAATTGGTCTGCGAGAATATTGTCCTTTCGCGGGATGTATTGGACTTCAAAATGACTGAAGTATTTTTCCAATCTCCTCACTTCCCCCAGGTAATGAGCCATTGTCTCATCGGAGGTGCTGTACTCCTTGTTTACCTGGTTTACGACCAGCTGTGAGTCTCTCCTCACCACTAATTGACGGACTCCGAGGAATTTTGCTGCCCGGAGCCCTGCAAGAAGACCTTCATACTCTGCCGCGTTGTTGGTCGCAACAAAGTGTAGTTGGATGACATACTTAAGCTGTTCGCCCTGAGGCGTAACTAAGACCACTCCAGCCCCCGAGTGTTGAAAACTACGGGAGCCGTCAAAGTACATTGTCCAGTGATCGGGGCACTCCAATTCCTCTGGCACCTGCACGGGTGGCTCAGGGTTGGTCCATTTGACCACGAAGTCGGCCAAAACCTGAACTTAACCACAGTGCGGGGCGTGAAATGGATATTGAAGGCACCGAGTTCGACCGCCCATTTAGCGATTCGACCAGATTTTTCTGGATTTCGGACAATATCCCTCAAAGGAAAAGAGGAGGGTACTATGATCTTATGAGCTTGGAAGTAGTGTCGTAGCTTACGGGAAGCCATCAATAGCGCGTAAAGTATCTTCTGGACCTCAAGGTAACGCTCCTTAGGACCATGAAGTACTTCGCTCACATAGTAGACGGGTCTGTGTATTCCTTCCCTATCCGCGATCAGGACAGCGCTGACCTCATGCGGTGTGGCCGCCAGATAAAGAAGCAATGGTTCTCCTTTGTCGGGAGACACCAACACTGGCGGACTGGACAGATATGTCTTCACCTCCTGAAACGCTTTTTCGGCCTCATCCGACCATGTGAAATTGTGATGCTTCCGCAAGGCTTTGAAGAAAGGCAATCCCCTTTCGCCTAGTCGCGATATGAAGCGACTTAAGGCCACCATGCGACCAGCCAGGCGTTGAACATCCTTCATGGTCGAGGGCTATCTCATTTGTTCAATGGCCCTGATTTTCTCAGGATTAACTTCAATGAGGAAACCAAGAAGTTTTCCTGAAGAAACCCCGAAAGAACATTTCTCCGGGTTTAATTTTATTCCAAAGCGATTTAAATTACAAAAAGTTTCAGCGAGATCATCCAAATGAGACAATTTCTTGGTACTTTTTACAACCAAGTCGTCTACGTATGCTTCGAGATTACGCCCTATCTGGGAAAGAAAGGTCTTTTGCATCAAGCGCTGGTACGTGGAACCTGCGTTCTTGAGACCGAACGGCATTCTGACGTAGCAGTAGGTGCCGAACGGGGTGATGAAGGTAGTTTTCTCTTCATCTTCTTCTGCCATGCTAATTTGATGATATCCTGAGTAGGCGTCTAGGAAGCTCATTAGTTCGCAACCCGCGGTTGAGTCGACCAACTTGTCGATGCGGGGAAGGGGAAAGTCATCCTTCAGACAGGCAGTGTTGAGGCTCGTGTAGTCGACGCACATGCGCCACTTGCCATTTGACTTGCGGACCATGACCGGATTGGCGAGCCATTCCGGGTGATCGACTTCACGAATGAACCCGGCCTTTAGGAGTTTGTCCAACTCCTCTCGGATGGCTTCCTGTCGGTCAACAGCAAAACGCCTAAGCTTTTGCTTTATTGGTCATTGTCCAGGTCGAATTGCTAACTTGTGCTCGGTTACTTCCCTTGGGACACCGGGCATGTCGGACGGTTTCCACGCAAACACATCTGCATTAGCCCGGAGGAAAGCAATGAGCTCGAGTTCCTATTTGTCATCCAGACCTGATCCGACCCGAATTGTCTTGGATGGATCATCTGGGTACAAAGGAACCAGTTTGAGTTTCTCATCTGGTCGAGGAGCAGCCTTGATCGCGTCGGTGGCGATGGTGGCGACCTGGGCGTCCCGGAGGGGAAGTTGATCGACCATCTCCAAAGATAGCCGGTCGCACGTGAGTGCCACGTTGCGACTGCCTCAGACCGAGATGACACCTTTGGGGCCTGGCAATTTTCCGCACTGGTAAGCATAGTGCGTTGCCATCATGAATTTAGCGAGAGTTGGCCTGCCAAAGATTGCATTATAAGCTGAATCATAATCGATTACGTCAAAAGTAACCAATTCTGTTCGGAAGTTATCCGGTTCTCCCAGTGTGACCGGGAGGACCACTTGTCCCAACGACATCATGGAGGGGCCTGGGATTATCCCATAAAACGGATGGATTATGGGCTTGATCTTCGAACGAGGAATTTGCATCTTGTCGAGCGCCTTGACCAACAAAATGTCAAGGGAACTCCCTCCATCGATCAGGACCCTTTCGACTCTCGCGTTACTGATGATCGGGGTAATGATCAGAGGGAGCCTCAATGGTCGAGTAAGCCCGCGGGACAATCAGAACGATCGAATGTCAAGGGTGTATCTGACCAACGGGGGTATTGAGGTTCACCAAGAGATGTCTCCGTTTGGTTAACCTCTCGGTAAAAGGCTTTAAACTGCCTTTTGGAAACGAAAGAAGAAGAACCCCCGAAAATAACATTAATATGATTTTGAGGTACCTGGTAGGACATTTCCTCGTCTCCGTCGGCATCTCTAAGTCCGCACCCCTACTCTTTAGGCGGTAAGGTTGGCATTGGCCCAACTCCCTAGTAGAAATCATCCAATTGTTTCAACCAACTCCTGCAGTTCTTGAGGTCGTGGCTTGCGGAGTTGTGGAGTGGACACCACTTCTTGCCTTCCTGCGGATTAGTTGACTTTTCTGGCTGGTCGGCACTACGACCACCAGAAGCAGTTTTATTCTTAAATGAAGGCTTGTTACCTTTGGTCGAAGGCGACTTCTCTGCGACTGCGGCCTTCGGTACTGTCCAGAGCGGTTCCTCTTTGACTTTTTCGACTTCCCACCTGACGAAGATTCCGGCTTCTTACTTGAATCTTCTTTCCTGGCGTCTTTGAAACTTGGCTGAGGTGGTAGGTCACCCTTGTCGACCATCCGGTTCTATTCGACTGCTTCGGCTGCGTCAGAGTATCGATCGGCTATGTCGAACAGATCGGCCACTGATCGTGGAGGGTGGATAAGCAAGTCTTCGGTGAATCTCCGGTATCGAACGGCATGTTTAAATGCCCTGATAACGGAGCCATCAGATATGTTCGGGATGGTATTCCTCACCTCGACAAACCTCTTGGCAAACTGCCGAAGAGTTTCGGTTGAAGTTTGTCGTAGCCGATGAAGATCGTCCTCTTTACCCGGCTTTTGGTAACAGTTTTGGAAATTGCTGAGGATGGCGTCGCACAGCATTTCCCAATTATAGATGGAACCTTCGGGCTGGTTAAACAGCCAGGTTCTAGCCAGTCCTTCGAGGACCGTAGGCAGGTAGTTGGCCATGACCCGGTTATCGCCTCCTGCCGCTTGGATGGCAGTGATATAGATTTGAAGGAACTCGGATGGGTTCTGAGTTTCGTCAAACCTCTCAATGGCCCCTGGTCGAGACTTATCGAGCCAAACGACCGCTCATAGGCCGGGCGAAAAAGCTTTACAACCGACGTAGGGGCCGTGAACTGCCCTGTGACTCTCGACCGGGTTACGGGCGACCTCACGCAACGGTGAAGTTACTCGCGGTCCCAAACGAGAGTGAACAGGAACCCGATCCCTACTACGAGAATCCTGCGTTCGCCGGTACTTGTCCTGTCGGGATGGTACGGGTGGTGGGTAACTTCGCCGGCCAGAACCAGAGTGAGGACACTCTCGTTCGCGGGAACGTGTTACCGAGCGGGAAGAGGCCGTTGGGGTCGCCTCAGATGCGACCTCATCCAGCCTTTTCGCCAAGATCCTGGTAAAGGCCGGTTTCTGCGCATCCGTGACCGTAGGAGGAAAGTTACGCATGACTTCCGCGATAGATCGCAGTAGACCATGAGTGCTTCTCCTAGGGGCACCAGGTGTTACTGTTTCTTCGTCCACTGGGAAACGCTCCGGTGGCAAAGAAGGGGTCTGGTCACGTTTGCGACCACGTGACCGTCGAGAAGAACTCGGAGCAGCATCGTAACGAGCCTGCGCATCTTGAAGAGCCTCTAGGGCAGTTCTGCGTAGTTCATTGTTTTGTTGATCGAGATCTTCATCCTCCTTTTGTTTGCGATCCCGTTCTTCCCTAGCAGCCTGTTGGTCGGGAGTCTCCTCCGACAAGGCAGCGAACTGTCTAGGGAGAGAGGTTGTCGATGGGGAAAACATCTCGGTTTGTTCCGAGTCGGACTCAAAATCAAAGAGACGGTGAAGGTTATCAGGGTCGAATCTCCCCGGGCTGATTTCCAGGTCGATATCATCCTTCCCCTCAGCGGGGTCGTATGACGGACTGGATTCATCCTCTAGCGCATTGAGAACCTCTGTGGGTTCTGACCTTGCGCTAGTCGCCCCCTGGTCGATGGACATGACCTCGAGAGATGATTCCACCTCTGGAAGATTCTGGCCTTCAACCTCCTCCATCGGAACAGGATCGCTTGGAGAAGGCATTGGAATGTGAGCATAATCCTCGAGATCAAAATCGTTCTCGGAATCATATACTCCAGCCATGTTTCAGCGAACCTCCGAATTAAAATTATGACACCTTGAGAAAGGCCCCATGGTGGGCGCCAGCTGTCGACGATTCGGACTCGGAGTCCTCAGCCGAACTTATGCAAAATTTGTAATAGCGAGACCTTTCAAGATGACCCTCCGGGAAGGTATGTAGAAATATGGAGAACAGGAGCACAGAGAGGTTTATACAGGTTCGGGCCCTCGATGGTGGGAGTAATAGCCCTACGTCATGTTGGGATTTCACTATATGTGAGAAAGATTTACAAAATGGCGGGAAAAGACCTTCACAGGAGAAGGTTTTTTCCTATGTAAGGATACAGAAAGAAGCCAAAGAGGCTTGTAAAAAACTATCTAATCTAGGCCGTAGACTTGGTTGTTTGAGTGGTTGAGATGTGTTGTATCTCGCTTGTATCAGAGACGTTGATCCCCCTGTTTGATGCATCTTGCCACCCTTTTATACTGGTCGAAAGGGTGCCATGTCGTAACTGCATCAGACAGTTATTTGGATGCGGTTTTAGAGAACCGCTCTTAACCTCTACGCAAGTTTAACACGTGTTATTCATGGATAACTGCACGTATTAACCTCCTGACGGTTGATCTTCCACGCGGAGGAATCTTCGGGATACTTGGGATATTCTCACTATAGGGACAGCCGGACAGGTAAACCCCAAGTACCCTGGTCGAACGTGCTCTGACCGCGGGATGTTGGCTGACCGTGCAACATCTCCAACATTTTGTTCGCGAATAACACACGAATTCCTAACCGCGCGAAGCCTGCGGTCTGATCGCGCAAAGCCCGCGACCTCGGGCTGGTGCTTCTCAGAATAACTTGAGTTCGCACCGCCAGGCACGTGTCTGGCTCGAATCTGCCTCGAACCAATAGTGCATTTATTTGAACTGACTCGGGTGTCAATCCTCGTCAGTAACACCTGGTGCCCTTAGGAGAAGTACACATGGCCGACTTCGATTCATCGCGGAGGTCATGCGTAATTTTCCTCCTACGGTCACGGATGCGCAGAAACCGGCCTTCACCAGAATCCTGGCGGAGAGGTTGGATGAGGTCGCATCTGAGGCGACCCCCGCAGCCTCTTCCCGGTCGGTAACACGTTCCCACAACCGAGAGCATTCTCACTCTGGTTCTGGACGACGGAGTTACCCGCCGCCTGTACCATCCCGCCAGGATAAGTCTAGGCGGGCACAGGATTCTCGTGATAGGGATCGAGTCCCTGTCCACTCTCGTTTAGGACCACGAGTGGCTTCTCCATTGAGTTCACGGCCCCTACGTTGGTTGTAAAGCTTTCTCGCCCAGCCTTCGTGCGGTCATTTGGCCAGACAAGTTTAGACCAGGGGCCATAGAAAGGTTCGACGGAACTCAGAACCCGTCTGAGTTCCTTCAAATCTACATTACTGCCATCCAAGCGGTAGGAGGCAATGACTGGGTCATGGCCAACTAAATGCCAATAGTCCTCGAAGGACTGGCAAGAACCTGGTTGTTTAATCAACCTGAGGGATCGATCTATAATTGGGAAATGTTGTGCGATGCTATCCTCAGCAATTTCTAAAATTGTTATCAGAAGCCGGGTAAAGAGGATGACCTCCATCGACTATGGCAAACTTCGACCGAAACCCTTCGTCAGTTTGTCAAGAGGTTTGTCGGGGTGAGGAATACCATCCCGAACATATCTGACAGCTCCGTTATTAGGGCATTTAAACATGCCGTTCGATATCGGAGATTCACCGAAGACTTGCTCATCCATCCTCCTCGATCAGTAGCTGATCTCTTTGATATGGCTGATTGGTACTCTGATGCAGCTGAGGCTGTCGAATGGAACCGGATGGTCGATAAAGGTAACCTACCGCCTTAACCAGGTCTCAAGGACGCTAGGAAAGAAGATTCAAGCAAGAAGCCAGAATCTTCGTCGGGTGGGAAGTCGAAGAAGTCTAAAAGGAATCGCTCTGGGCAGTACCGCGAGGTCGCAATTGCAAAGAAGCCTCCTTTGACCAAAGGTAACAAGTCTTCATTCAAAAATAAAACTGCTTCTGGTGGTTGTAGTGCCGACCAGCCAACGAAATTGACTAACCCGCAGGAAGGCAAGAAATGGTGTCCGCTCCACAACTACGCAGGCCACGACCTGAAGAACTGCAGGAGTTGGTTGAAGCAGTTAGATGACTTCTACCAGGGGGTTGGATCGATGCCGACCTTACTGACTAAGGAACAAGCATGCGGGCTAAGAGACGCCGACAGGGACGAAGAGATGTCTTACCAGGTACCTCATAATCATGTTAATGTTATTTTCGGAGGTTCCTCCTCTTTTGTTTCCAAAAGGTAGTTTAAGGCCTTTTACCGAGAGGTTAACCAAACGGATACATCCCTTGGTGAACCTCAGTACCCCTGTTGGTCGGATACACCTTTGACGTTTGATCGCACTGATTGTCTTGCGGGGCTTACTCGACCATTGAGACTCCCTCTGGTCATTACCCCGATCATCAGTAATGCGAGAGTCGAAAGGGTCCTGATCGACGGAGGAAGCTCCTTGGACATTCTATTGGTCAAGGCACTCGACGAGATGCAAATTCCTCGTTCCAAGATTAAGCCCATAATCCATCCGTTTTATGGGATAATCCCTGGTCCTCCATTATGCCGTTGGGACAGTGGTCCTCCCGGTCACACTGGGAGAACCGGATAACTTCCGAACAGAATTGGTTACTTTTGATGTGATTGATTGTGATTCGGCTTACAATGCAATCTTTGGCAGGCCAACTCTTGCTAAGTTCATAATGGCAACACACTATGCTTATCAGTGCGGCAAGTTGCCTGGTCCCAAAGGTGTCATCTCGATCCGAGGCAGTCGCAACGTGGCACTCACGTGTGACCGGCTATCTTTGGAGATGGTGGACAAACTTCCCCTCCGGGACGCTCAGGTCGCCACAGTCATCGCTGACGTGATCAAGGCTGCTCCTCGACCAGATGAGAAACTCAAACTAGTTCCGTTGTACCCAGATGATCCATCCAAGACAATTTGGGTCGGATCAGGCCTGGATGACAAATAGGAACTCGAGCTCATTACTTTCCTCCAGGCTAACGCAGATGTCACTAGTACAGAAATGCAGTCTTCTATCGGTAAAAAAAACCCTTCTACTATCGGTTTTTGTACCGATAGAGATAGACACGATAGAACAAGACTGGACATTTTCTATCGGTAAATAACCGACAGAAGAAGTTCACTATTCTATCGGCATATTATGAATCTACCGATAGAAAACCCGTCGTATTCTTACGTCCAGCAGTTCGAAAAGTACCACTATTCTAACGGTTAACTACAAGATTACCGACAGAAAAAAGCTTAGTACTCTATCGGCATATTAGGAGTGTACCGATAGAAAACTCGTCGCTAGCGGATTGAAAAGTACCACTATTCTAACGGTTAACTACAAGATTACCGACAGAAAAAAGCTTAGTACTCTATCGGCATATTAGGAGTATACCGATAGAAAACTCGTCGCTAGCGGATTGAAAAGTACCACTATTCTAACGGCTAATTATAAGTTTACCGACAGGAAAACTCACACTATTCTATCGGCATATTACAAGTTTACCGATAGAAAACTCGTCAATAGCGATTGAAAAGTACCACTATTCTAACGGTTAACTACAAGATTACCGACAGAAAAAAGCTTAGTACTCTATCGGATATGTATGAGTTCACCGGCAGGAAAGGTCAAACTCTTCTAACGGTTAATTTTGATTGTACCGATAGCAAAAAGGACAGTAGTCTCTCGGTTGTTGATGAATTTACCGATAGAGCAATCACATATACAGTACTTTATTTGCATCACAATACAGTACATTCACATATACAGTACAGATGCAATACAGTATAGATTGGATACACAATACAGTACAGATGCAAGGTAAATTCACAGAACAAATTCACACATTAGGCAGTTATTCACATTTATTCACATATGTATGGACAAATACAGATTGCAATCCAATGTGGACATTTATTCACATATATATATTTATTCACATGTATATGAACAGTCTATGCAGAGTACACCAAAAGGAGAAAATTGTCATGCTGGATGGTTGGGTGCTACTTCCTCCATGACATATTGTGCCCAGATTTGTCGAAGATATATAATCTTTGCATTTTCATATTGGTCTTTCGACATGGCGATCTGCAAGCATGTGTGCATACTGAGTAACTAACTTCGATCCTAATTTAGAACGTGACACCCATTTTTGAAATTTGAGTTAGCTATCGATGCTTACCTGGGGGAATCGGGAAAAGTTTGTCTGCACTAGGTCGTACATGTAGCGCAGCACATAAAACCCGCATTCCCACGATTGCGGCTGCTGATGGCACTGAGATAATTGCATATGCGAATACATGTTAGCTATATATTGTTTCCATAAACTAATTAAGCATAAACAAAAAGTCTCGTGAGTACCTCATATTCTTTCCAAGCTAGTAGGGAGCCCTGCGGTGCGGCATGCCTCCCTCCAGCGGACACATATTTATCAAAAGCCCTGCATTTCAGTTAGTATTGCCGGTTAATGTATTATCATTAGCTAGTGAGGTCAAAATTTAAATCAAACATATAAGTTACTTACGCCCCCATATTCCCCTTGAGCACATATTCCATCGATAATCTGTCACGCATCGAATCGAGGTAGTACACCTCGTTCCTCGGCGGACAGATCACGATGAGGATCCAGTGGCCCCTGCATTGTACGTAAAAGAGGACCGCTAGCTCAAAGTACATCTCAGGTGTAACATACAAGATTGAGTTAAATTAGTACGAAATGCACTAACCTTTGGTGGTACGGCACCAGAATGAAGTCCCTGTCCTGCTGCGCCATCAGCGCGCTGGATATGTACTGCTCAGCGTGCGCGGCGTCCTGCTCTAGCATCGTGAGGCTTATTTTCTCTGGGTCGAGGAAACCCACCTTGTCACACGCAGCCTCCGATGCTAGCCTGTACATGCACCTGCATGCGAAGGACGAGATTAATATTAATTTCACAGAAAGTTACTCAGTATTCAAATGAACTGCAACATTAATGCAGAGTTAGCAAACAGAGTTAGAAAACAGCAATACATAGCATCAGCAAACTCACAGGACTCCAGTCCGTATGATGGACATATCGAGCTCCCGCCAGTTGTAGAGGTCGAACAGATCCTCGTGTGCCACGGATATAGTCCCGGGCTCACGGTGGAACTGCCCAGGCCTGTAGGGAACTAAGAAGTTCAGGCTGCGCCGAGCTCGATGTAGGTACCAGTCGTGGAGGTCTCTGGTTGATCGATCCAATTTCCGCAAAGATGCCTCCGACAGGAGTGGGAGCGTGTTCGTGAACGTCCGCGGCAGTCCCTGTCGCCCTTTGCCCTTGCCTTTGCCGCCCTTGCCTTTTGCCGGGGACTGAGCGCGTACCTTCGAAGGCAAGGGCGAGGTGATGGCGGCTTTCTTCTGAGGTGGAGGCGTGGATGCGCTGGGTGGGGTCGAGGCCGTCTTTGATGTGTCCAGGTTCGCACGAGATCGGCCCTCATGCCCTGAGCTGGGGGCGCAGTCCCCTGGTAGCCCCGCGGCAGGCCACTTCAATTAATGAGCACGTATGTTAGATTATGCAAGTTGAGTGTACTGAGTAGGATGTAATCTAAAATGTGTAGGATTTACCGGTTGTATTACAAGACACTTCTTGGGCCACTGTACGTAGGAGCCCACTGCCTCGGCAAGTGTCTGCAGTTCCTCTGTTGGGACTGGCAACGGAGAATCGTTGTAGCCCGGCATGGCCATGTCCACCTGTACCTTTGCGAAACCCAACCGCAGAGGTACACAGTGGACCCGGACATCCGGCCCAGACGGATATACGAAGCCGTGTCCAACCACTTCCTGCCCGGCGCCTACGTGATTCTGTAGGATGCAGCCCTCCGGCCCCTGCAAATTTGTAACAATTAAAATAGGTTAGCGAAACAACTCTAACAGAATGGGAGTGGCATCAACTTAAGTGCACAGATGAAGGCTTGCAGTACCTCAAGTAGATCCACTGGATCCGCGAGTACCTTCGAAGCGCAACTGCTTATCCGACCCCGCGGGGTACCGTCGTCCTGGGGATCCGCATCTAAACTCTTGGCCAGCAATGTTTCTCTCAACCGTGCAAACTCTTCCCTCATTTGTGCGACCTCGGTCTGCACCTCAGACTGTACCTCAGCCCGTATCTCAGCCCGCATCTCCGCCCGTATCTCCTCCCGTACCTCAGCCCGTATCTTATCGGATAGGTCAGCTTCCTTTTCCTTCCAGGTGCGGGCCTTCTTCCTCGGTGGAGCCGGATCTACGAAACCGGCCTTCCACGACACAATGGCTCCCACGGCCCGTGTCCGCCCGGGATGCTCCTTATTTCCTAGAGCTCGGGTGAGGATGTCGTTCTCCCTCTGCGGGGTAAACAATCCCTCCGCTGCGTCCTTTTCAAAAGAGATCTGTTACATTTGAAGGTACCTTGTGAGACAAATTGCCTTATATACACTTGTGCGCACACAGTTTACGAGGTTAGCCAACTTACCATTCGCCTCACAACATCGGCGTCCCCAGGGGTTGCGAACTGCACAGACCCCGTGGACGACACGGACCCCCTCCCCCTCCACCATCGCTTGCACCTCTCATCCCTGATCTCGGAGAGCGGCAACTCAGGGGTGTCCATGACAGGATTTTGTTCGTCTTCCTTCTTCCACTGTTCCTCCTTCCCCGCATAGCCCCGGGATCCGAGCCGATGCGGGTGGTCGTTCCTCTTCTGGATCGCCCTATTCTTCTCGCTAAGGGCCTTGAACTCCTCAGTCCCCTTCTGCTTGGTGAATTCCTCCCATACCTCCTCCGATATGAAGGGGTACTTCTCGCAAGGAGATTTCCCCGCAGCTAGGAAGTTACTGACGAGCCAGCTCTTAAAGGTTTTCCATGTTCCGTTCATGTCCTTCAAGCAGGCAGTCCTAGGTGTATCGTCGGGGATGTTCCACTTAGCCTGTTTCCGAAAAATGCATACAATTAATCACGAGTTAGTTAAACTTTAGTATAAGCCAAGAGAACGTGATTACGAAAGAGTTCAGCGATTTCAGTTCATTTAACCTTCACTTCCGCCCACAACCTATCCCTCTCGTCCGCCGTCACGTCCTTCCAGCTCTGGACGGTGATCTTCACCCTTTCTTTCGCCAACAGCCCAACGTAGGCCGCGTACCTCCCAGCATTCTTTCCAATCGGCCTCCCAAATTGGTTGAACTCACAAGAAAGATCAGTGCGTTTGGCCAAACGCCCCAACGTCGTCGCGCCTCGCCCCACCCTCTTGCGCTGGGATGTAACAGCCCCATCTTCAGTAGTTACGATGGGGTTGGCCCTAGTCGAACCACTAGTACCATCCGATGAAGACGACGACATGTCTTCCCCTACAAAACCTTCAACAAACCATATATATGGCAATTAATTCGCCTTGGACTTCCATAACTCAGCCCAGGACTGGAGACTAACTAGGGCGGCAAAAGGGAAAATAATACAAAAAGAAAGACATGCATAAATTACTTACTGAACTCTTCAGAAATATTTTCTATCGGTAAACACATGAGCTGCCGATAGACCATAACAATTACCTCCACACAAGACAATTTTTCTATCGGCAAACACGTGAGATACCGATAGAACATAACAATGTTCTCTACATATGGAATTTTGTTGACAAGCCACCATTCACTGTCATCACATAACATTCTCGATGATTTGCTACACTAATTAATATTCATGGGCCAGCATTATTATTTCACACGTAAATATGCACACAAGCATCTAAGTGCTACTGTGCATAATCTTTAGCCTAGCCTGTATGTGAGTCATCAGGACTTCACAGCTATTAGGTTGGGAAAAGTCATGTATATAGGCATTTGAAACATATACATCGAAGACCCATCCACATTGCCATATATTCATACGAAGTGAGTAAAAATTCCCAACCAAACTAGTACATTGCATGGCTCATGTCCTTCCAGATCCAAATTAAGTTTTACTACTTGTGCAGAAAATTTTCTATCGGTAAACACATGAGCTGCCGATAGAATATGTGTAAGAACACCTCCAACATATAATCTGCATTACATGGCAGTTGGATACAATTGATCACACATACAGCAGTATAGAGAAGTTAAAATCTCAAAACAGGTTCATTACAGCACTGGAACATATTATGTAAACCCTAATTAAAATCAACATTGCCTGCGGAATGTACATAAGCCAACACAATAGGGAACCCTAGTGTAATTGCAAAACTCCAAGAATTAGTACGTGCAAAACACTAGGATCAAATAAAGAAGATGCTGGAAATAGAACGACGAATTAGGGTATTTACGGCGGCGATCAGTTCTGGTGATGCAGAGGCGGTGTAGAACGCAGCAGCGGCGGGCGAAGGACGAAAATAAGAACCGGTGGCAGTGACGAACCAGTGTCCAGCCGGCGATCGTCGTGTGGGAGAGAGGAAGTGAGTGCTCACGGCGGAGGTTGGGGTTTTCTTCGCTCTCAAAGAGACGCAGTGCTCTAAGGTGGAACTGTTCGAGTGGAGGGAAACTAAAGGGCCGTGTACGAGAAATAAAGTAGCGGAGGAACTTTTCTATCGGTATAACAAAATGATACCGATAGACTTATGTAATTTTCTATCGAAACAACAAAATAATACCGATAGAAAAAGTAAATTTCCCGGAAAAATATTCGAATTAGTGATTGCATTTTTCTATCGGTATAAACAATAAAATCCCGTGAGACCAATTTTCCACAGAAAATTTTTTTAAAGTGCTTGAGATTGGGTGCCATTTTTCTATCGGTAAAAACAACAAAATACCGTGAGAGTAATGAAAAGGTGCCCTTTTCTATTGGTATAAATAAAAAAATCCCGTGAGCCCAATTTTCCCCAGAAAATTTTTTTGATTAAGTGCTTGAGATTTGTGTGCCCTTTTTCTATCGGTAAAAACAACAAAATACCGTCAGAGTTATGAAAAGGTACACAATTTAACATCAAACAGACCGTGGTTGAAAGCTGCAGAATGTTAAAGAAAGAGGGAAGATAGCCGGAAAATTGGAAAATTGACATAAAAAGAAATTGTTCATTCATTGTTGTTTTATCACTTACATAAAAAATAAAACCCAAAATGCTAGGTCAAGGGGTGGTCTTAGCCCTGGCTGCATGTAGAATAGAGTCAGTTAGACTTGCAGCCAGGACGCAGGACTCCTCTAGCGACAAGTTGTCCCTAGGATCAACTACTACCGCGTCAAGAAGGCCTGCGACCTCCGTCAGCTTCGCTATGGTATCCTTCATAGTCAAACCGCAGCCAGCGATGGTCATATCCGCGGCTTTCTTCTCCTCGCGAAGACGCCTCGTCCTCGCCCTAGCATTGTCACCATCCGTCTTCATGCGCTTAATGCGCTGGAAGAGATCGTCAAGGTCAAGCCGTAGCTGAGTGTGCTTGTCTGTAAGGAGCTTGTGCTCCTCCTGGAGGGCCCTCAGGTCAGCCTTCACTTTGGCAGTGTCTTCCACGGCTACCATTCCCTGTGCAAATCAACAGGTCAAGAATGAACTGAACATGGATTAACAATACAGGGGTAAACCGAGGAGATTTAGAGTTCTTACCGGGGAGGCCGTGGATGACGATCCCATGGAGGTTGCCATTGTGAAAGAGAAGATGAGGAGTCCAACCGTTCGAGAATTAGAAAAACAACAAAATACCGCGACGCATGGCGAGGTACTTATAGAGTTTCCAAGGCGACGCATGGCGACACGGTTGAGAATTCGAAGCGGTAGAGTATTCTTCTATCGGTAAAAACAGGAAAAAACCGTCAGACAACAAATACCGTGAGACAAATGAATTTATTCTAACGGTAAAATAGAACAATACCGATAGAAAACGTTTTGAAGTGCCTGAGAGAAGATGTCCTTCTCTATCGGTATAAATAACAAAATACCGTCAGAAAAAAGGGATTTTTGAAGAGGCTGCGATGAGATTTTTGCAAGTGCTATTTGAAGGGAAGAATTAAATATTTACAGGATAAAGGTACTGTACATGTTAGAACTCATGCTGTGGAGTAAAATTGAGATGTATTAATGCTGTGAACTAGCTTATCATTAAATTCTAAAGAAAAATGTACTGCCTGATGTATTAATGATAAGTTCCTCACCTTGCTGCAGAACTTGTGGGCTGTTTGCTTGGCATTTATCCCTGAAATAGAAATTAATCATCAATGGTTCTCAACCCATAATCCTTCTTCGTGGTCATCTCGCAGATACGTTGTTTCGTCGATATCTTCAGTACGGATAGATTGAATGTCCTCTAAAAATGGAGGTATTTCATCGAATTGGTTATACTCCTCTTCGTCGACAACATCTTCGACCCCAACAATACGTCTCTTGCTGTGGAGGACAACATGCAAGTTTGGATTGGCCGGGTCAACGATGTAGAATACCTGTGTGGCTTGCTTTGCAAGTATGAATGGATCGTCTTGGTGTCCGACTCTACCAAGATTGACGAGAGTAAACCCGTAACTGTCAACTTGAACACCTCGAGGGATTTCGACCCATTGGCATCGAAACAGGGGAATCTTAAGTAATCCGTAATCGAGCTCCCATATTTCGTCAATAACACCGTAATATGAGTTCAGCGCCCTTACTGACCTGGCATCCTCGGAAATAGCAAACAGTGTCACTCCGCTACATTGCGTGCTACTCTTGGCGTCTTGAGCTCTTGTGTAAAATGAATACCCATTGATGTCGTACCCCTGCCAAGTCCCTACAGTGAATCTTGGGCCTCTAGCCAACCATGTCACAGTTTCACTTACGGAGCCCTCGGCAGCTCGCGTGACTCTTTCTTGGATCCACTCAGCAAATTTCCTGTTATGTTCTCTGCTTACCCAAACGTCTGACTTCGAAGGATTCTGTGACCGTAACATTACCTTGTGCTCGTGTATGTATGGCTCGACCTCCGTCATGTGTTGTAAGACCCAAAAATGTGATTTTGCGTACACATCACGAGCGGGGACGATAGCTTTGAATCCAATCGTTCCAATTCCCTCAAGCCTACCCTCGTGTCGGGACCTAGGAACACCAATTGGGTCAACCCCGGCCATATAATCTGTGCAAAATTCAATCACCTCCTCGGCGGCATAACCTTCCATGATACTCCCCTCGGGTCGACGACGAGTCCTTACGTATCCCTTCAATACACCCATAAATCTCTCAAATGGATACATGTAGCGCAGGCACACAGGTCCACAAAACTTAATTTCTCTGATAAGGTGAACAATCAGATGGACCATAACATCAAAAAAGGATGGAGGGAAATACATCTCGAGCTGACAAAGAGTTGTAACCACGTCGCGTTGCAAAGCGTCCAATCCATCGGGATCAATTACCTACGAGGACACAGTTGCGCCAAATATTCATATCAGAAAAATCTTCTCATTAAGCTCCACAAATGGAGGTAGTGAACTTATAGTACGAGTGCACGTACTTACCTTGGAAGATATTGCGTTGAAGAAATAACATAGGTTTGTGATTGTCTCTCTGACTTTAACTGGGAGAATGCCTCTGATAGCAATGGGAAGCATCTGTGACATCAAGACATGACAGTCGTGGGACTTCATGCCAACCAGTCTTAGGTCCTTCATAGACACAAGTTTTTTCAAGTTCGCGGAGTACCCACATGGAACTTTAACACCGTGCAGGCACCGACAGAGTTCTGTTTTTTCGCTCTTGGACAACGTGTAGCAGGCCGGGGGGAGGTATGTACGCTTTCCATTCTCTAAAGGTGCAAGCTCAGTCCTTATCCCCATTTCCACCATGTCACGACGAGCTTTCACACCATCCTTTGTCTTTCCCGGAATGTTCAACAACAAACCAATCAAACTGTCACAGACATTTTTCTCTACATGCATGACGTCAATGCAATGTCGAACTTGTAAGTGCTCCCAGTACGGTAGATCCCAGAGAATCGATCTCTTCTTCCAAACATTTTTTTCTCGAGGTTTAGAATGCTTACCGAACTCAACTTTGATGTCGTTCACGCGTGAGTAAATCTCCTTACCGGTCAGAAACACTGGAGCTGATCCCTTCTCAGGCTTCCCGTTAAATGATTTCCTCTTCTTACGGTACGTGTGATGCACCGGAAGAAACCTGCGGTGACCCATGTACACTGTTTTCCGGCAGTTTCGCAGCCAGATGCTCTCAGTTTCATCTAGGCAAATAGGGCAAGCCTTGGCTCCTTTCGTACTATACCCCGACAAATTGCCGTAGGCAGGAAAATCATTTATGGTGCAAAATATCAGGGCCCGCAAGATGAAATTCTCTTTCTTGTATGCATCCCACACCTGCACACCCTCGCTCCACAATTTCTGTAAGTCCTCGATTAAAGGTGCTAGAAACACGTCAATATCATTTCCGGGTTGTCTGGGTCCTGAGATTAGTAACGCCATCATGATGTACTTGCGCTTCATGCATAACCAAGGAGGAAGATTGTAGATGCATAAAAGAACCGGCCAAGTGCTGTGCCGGCTGCTCATATTACCATGTGGGTTCATACCATCTGTACTCAGCCCGAACCTTACATTCCTAAGTTCACCGCCGAACTCAGCAAATGTTCTGTTGATGTTTCTCCATTGAATAGAATCAGCTGGGTGTCTCAGTTTTCCGTCTTGTTTCCGGGCTTCAGCATGCCAACGCAAGTGCTTCGCGACTTTCGGATTTGCAAACAGCCGCTTCAATCTAGGTATCACAGGCAAGTACCACACAGTTTTTGCCGGGGGCCCTTTCCTTACCTCGTGACGTTCACTGTCAATCCGGTCCCTACGCGTATACCTCGATGCGCCGCATCTTGGACAAACATGCAAACTGGAGTACTCGTTACGGTACAACACACAATCATTTGGGCATGCGTGTATTCTTTCGATTTCCATTCCCAACGGACACAACAGTTTTTTGGCTTGGTAAGTAGATCTTGGCAACTCATTTCCCTCTGGAAGCATGTCCGCTAGAAGATCTAATAGTGCCGTGAAACTCTTATCACTCCAACCGTTTCCTGCCTTCAAGTTATATAATCTCAGCACAGAAGACAGTTTTGTAAATGTTGCACATCCAGGGAACAGAGGCTTCTCAGAGTCAGCAATCAGTTTCTCAAATTCACAGAAGTCATTTTCGTTGTAATCTTCCTCTACATCACGTAACATCTCATCTAGATTGTCATCATCATCATCTACGTGCACATCGGAATTAACATTACCAAAATTGGGATGATCATCGATATTATTGCAATCCACATCCGAGTCGTGCTGATTGGTAGTAGTGGTGCTTGTTTCCTCAAGATCTTCGCCATGCCATATCCAACGGGTGTATCGCGCGTTAAAACCACGACGAATCAAATGACTCTTAATTTGATCAGAGTTGCTAAACCTCTTCAAGTTCATACAATCTGTACAAGGACAGAGCATATTTTTCTCTCCCTTCCTCTCCTTTTGTTGCTCAGCAAATTTAATAAACTCATTCACACCATCCAAATATTCAAGAGTAGTACGTTTTATTCCATACATCCAATATTTCCTGTCCATCTACAATTAACAAAATTTAACGAGTAAGCCATGCATGAAACCTGCCCGATTAAGTTATGTATATGTACATGTACAGCCTCTTACAACAGATACATGTGTTGAACCCTAGCCTGACGAAATTAACACTAATTAACCTAGCTAACTACACAATACAAGCTAGTTAGCTCCTAAAACATGACGCATTTCCAGCTACCAAGCTCCCAAGCTTAGAGCTACAAACTTGGAACTACACAATACAGCTAGCTTGCAAGTAGAGAGGAAGGGAGATCTAGAGGGAGAGAGAGATAGGTGTCGACGATTAAGCATACCTTAAAGAGAGGGGCGCAATCAACTTCCCTCCAGCCTGCGCTGATCACCCTAGCAGTGTAGCTGGAACTTTCGTCACAAACAGAGGGACACAGAGTGCAACAGAACAAATTAAAGAGCAGCTCCGCAATGGTCGACTGGGGTTTTCCTTATAATGGACATTTTTCTAACGGTAAATACATGAAATAACCGTCAGACTAACTTAGGTAATTTGCCGCTCACATATTCTATCGGTAAAAACACACACATACCGTTAGAGAATATACATTACTAAGCAAATATATGTATTTTTCTATCGGTAAATATGTGCATTTACCGTTAGAATATGCATGACTAAACAAATATATGTGCTTCCTATCGGTAAATATGTGTATTTACCGTTAGAATATGCATGACTGAACAAATATATGTATTTTTCTATCGGTAAATATGTACATTTACCGTTAGAATATGCATGACTAAACAAATATATGTGTTTCCTATCGGTAAATATGTGTATTTACCGTTAGAATATGCATGACTGAACAAATATATGTATTTTTCTATCGGTAAATATGTGCATTTCCGTTAGAATATGCGTGACTGAACAAATATATGTGCTTCCTATCGGTAAATATGTGTATTTACCGTTAGAATATGCATGACTGAACAAATATATATGTTTTCCTATCGGTAAATATGTGTACTTACCGTTAGAGGAGGTACTGTCACCAAACTGGGACAAACATGCACATGCCATTTCTCACATTCAAGGAATCATATCAATGTAACATCAAACAGATCTTACATCAAACGGATCTTAACTAGAAGATAAAGCAATATATTTCAAGAAATGCTAATTTGTGGATTAACTAGGAGACACAAAAATACTTTTCGTAGGTAGTTGGGACTTCATCTTGCCAAAGAAATTACACATGCCAGTTCACAAATTCAGGTACAAACATACACATGCCAGTTCACCAATACAAATTCAGGTACAAACATACACATGCCAGTTCACAAATTGTAGTGCATGTCTGAAACAGCAGTACAAATACACACCTACCTACCAATACAATTAAATACACAAATGCTCCCTGCACATTCAAGTTCATGTCCCAATTAGCAATACATGATACACAAATATACAACAATATACAAATACAACAATTCACACATTCGATGTATATTACAAAAGCCACGTCTGAAATTAACAACAGATCACGACGAGGACCCAGTGGCCCATACATGCATTTTACATAAAAGGGAACCTTTGCAGGTTGCCACAATGCAACTACCGACTACAAGTTAGACCTGATACATCACAAATCCATTCATCCAAAACAGCAAATGTCTGAACCACATTGGACTTAACCATAGGAGTTCAGTTCGAAGACGCCCGAGGAGCTGGAACTGCCGTCGACATACATTTGTACGTAATGGTGATTTCCTCGGACTCAAACTCGATCAACTCAACTCAACTCAACTCAACTCCATTAACAAAAAGAACCTACCTTCCAAGATGTTGTTCTGTGTAGTGATGGTGTAGAATGGCTGTGCAAATAACAACAATTCTTCTTCTCCAAGCAGGTAAGCATCTGGCCACAAGCTGGTGCATGCAAAAACATGTAAGATGCTTTCTATAGGTCCTGATTTGAGAAACACGCCGGGCTTAAGCATCTTCTCGACCGAGCCAACCAAGATCTCGCCCTTCACGTCCTTCCAGCTCTCGACGGTGATCTTCACCTTTTCTTTCGCCAACAAGCCAACATAGGCAGCGTACTGCGATGAAGAACCGTGAAATACGTTGCCCCCCACGAGCATCATCCAAGGACCTGAACAGATCATAATCATATTGAAAAGAAGACACATCAAAATGAAGGATACAAAAAAAGCAGAATTATTGCCATAATCGGATTAGAATAATCTAACAATATTGCAGAAATTTTACGTACCTTCCTTGGGATGCCGACGTCTAGAGGGCGTCGATGGAGGTGCGGAGGTGCAGCGGTCCCCTGTAGAGGTGCGCCGGCCGTCCATGGAGCTTACGGGTTAGGACTACGAGCCCAGATGAACTGTGAGAATGAAAGAGACATACCCGTGTATTTATACAATTATATATTTTCTATCGGTAAGAAAACAGAATACCGTTAGTAATAAAAACATCTGTAGAAGCCGAATGGTTCTATCGGCAAAACAAATATTACCGATAGGAATTTTTGTACATACTCTATCGGTCTGTACGTACATTGCCGATAGAATATTACTAGTTGTAGAAGGCCAACAGTTCTAAGATATTTTGTGCAATATTCTACCGGTATAAACATGCATTACCGATAGAATAAAACTATTAGAAGACGAACAGTTCTAAGCAATTTTCTATATATTCTAACGGTAAAAGAATCCATTACCGATAGAATAAAAATATTTGTAGAAGGTCAACTATTCTATCGGCGAACTACATATTGCCGATAGGAACTTTTAATATATTCTGTCGGTATATTCATATAGTAGCGATAGAATAAGTCTAGTTGTTGAAGTCGACCAGTCCTATCGGCGCACAACATTCTTCCGTCAGTACTTATGCATCTCTTCTAACGGCAAATATGTTCATCACCGCTAGAGTAAATCATACTATTTATTCTATCGGTAAGTTTCTTAGAAACCGATAGGGAAAATACATCCGTCGGGCTTTTTTGCCCACGAGGCACATTTTCTATCGGTTTTGTGCTGTTTCGCTAATAACCGATAGAAGATAGGGGTTAGTAGACTGCATTTCTGTACTAGTGTGTGTTTGCGTGGAAACCATCCGACATGCCCGGTGTCCCAAGGGAAGTAATCGAGCACAGGTTAGCAATTCGACCTGGACAGCGACCAATAAAGCAAAAGCTCAGGAGTTTTGCTGTTGATCGGTAGGAGGCCATCCAAGAGGAGTTGGAAAAACTCCTAAAGGCCGGGTTTATTCGCGAGGTCGATCACCCGGAATGGCTTGTAAATCTGGTCATAGTCCGCAAGTCAAATGGTAAGTGGCGCATGTGCGTCGACTACACCAGCCTCAACAATGCATGTCCGAAGGACGACTTTCCCCTTCCCCGTATCGACCAGCTGGTCGACTCAACGGCGGGTTGCGAACTGATGAGCTTCCTGGACGCTTACTCAGGATACCATCAAATTAGCATGGCAGAAGAAGATGAAGAGAAGACTGCCTTCATCACCCCGTTCGGCACCTACTGCTACGTCAAAATGCCGTTCGGTCTCAAGAACATAGGTTCCACGTACCAGCGCTTGATGCAAAAGACCTTTCTTTCCCAGATAGGGCGTAATCTCGAAGCATATGTAGACGACTTGGTTGTAAAAAGCACTACGAGATTGTCTCATTTAGATGATCTCACTGAAACCTTCTGTAATTTGAATCACTTTGGAATAAAATTGAACCCTGAGAAATGTTCTTTCGGGGTTTCTTCAGGAATACTTCTGGGTTTTCTTGTTTGTTCTAGAGACATTGAAGTCCATCCTGAAAAAATCAGGGCTATCGAACAGATGAGGTCTCCCTCAACCATGAAAGATGTTCAACGCCTGGCAAGTCGCATGGCGGCCTTAAGTCGGTTCATATCGCGACTAGGCGAGAGGGGACTACCTTTCTTTAAAGTCCTGCGGAAACATCACAATTTTACATGGTCCGATGAAGCCGAAAAAGCGTTTCAGAAGGTGAAGGCATATTTATCCAGTCCACCAGTCTTGGTGTCTCCCAACAAAGGAGAACCATTACTTCTCTATTTGGCGGCCACACCGCATGCGGTCAGCGCTGTCCTGATCGTGGATAGAGAAGGAATACATAGACCTGTCTACTATGTAAGCGAAGTACTTCATGGCCCTAAGGAGCGATATCTTGAGGTCCAGAAAATACTTTACGCACTACTGATGGCTTCCCGTAAGCTATGACATTACTTTCAAGCACATAAGATCACAATACCCTCCTCTTTTCCATTGGGGAATATTGTCCGCAATCCGGAGAAATCTGGTCGGATCGCAAAATGGGCTGTCGAGCTCGGTGCTTTCGATATCTATTTCACACTCCGCACTGTGGTTAAGTCTCAGGTCTTGGCCGACTTTGTGGTCGAATGGACCAATCCTGAGCCACCCGTGCGGGTACCCGAGGAATTGGAGTGCCCTGATCACTGGACAATGTACTTCGACGGCTCCCGTAGTTTTCAACACTCGGGGGCTGGAGTGATCTTAGTTACGCCTCAGGGCGAACAGCTTAAGTTTGTCTTTCAACTACACTTTGTTGCAACCAATAACGCAGCAGAGTATGAAGGTCTTTTTGCAGGGCTCTGGGCAGCAAAATTCCTCGAAGTCCGTCGATTAGTGGTGAGGGGAGACTCACAGCGGGTTGTAAACCAGGTAAACAAGGAGTACAGCACCTCCGATGAGACAATGGCTCATTACCTGGGGGAAGTGAGGAGATTGGAAAAACACTTCAGTCATTTCGAAGTCCAATACATCCCGCGAAAGGGCAACATTCTCATAGACCAATTATCCAAAATTGGGTCCTCACGCACATCCGCTCCGGCAGGAGTGTTCGTCGAACACTTGGAACATTCTTCGATTATGACTTCGGTCGAGGATGATCCGGTAACAGTCTGCGTTACCAACCTCGGTCAGGAACAGGATTGGACTCATCCATTAAGAGTTTATCTTGAACATGGGACCTTGCCCGAGGATGAAACCGAAAGTGATCAGTTAATTCAAAAAGCGCGTCTATACAAACTCATAGAAGGAGTTTTTGTATAGAAAGGGTACTCAAGGAGTATTCATGCACTGCATATCTCAGGAGGAAGGTAAATCCCTCTTGAAAGAAATACATGACGGTGTATGTGGTGCGCACGCGTCATATCGGACACTGGTCGGAAAAGCTTTTCGACAAGGATTCTACTGACCTTCGGCACTCGATGATGCCAAGAATATGGTCAAGATGTGTCCTCAGTGTCAATTTCACGCAAGGCAGGTCCATCAACCGCCTATGCGTTGCAAACTATTCCCCTTGAATGGCCTTTTGCGCTCTAGGGGATGGATATTGTCGGCCCTATGCCACAAGCGGTCAATGGATACAAGTTTCTGTTCGTAGCTGTTGACACATTTACAAAGTGGATTGAGGCCGAACCGGTACGAAATATTACCGCAGCAGCAGCACAAAAGTTCTTTCATAAGAACATTGTTGCTCGATTTGGTGTTCCGAATCGACTCATTATGGATAACGGTTCTCAGTTCGCTAGTGGTCTTTTTCTGGTTTACTGCGATCAGATTGGAACCAAGGTGTGCTTTGCTTCTGTGGCTCATCCACAGAGCAATCGTGCCGTGGAACATGCCAACGGGCAGATACTGCAAGGCATCAAGAAACATGTTTTTGATCGCCTTAAGACTCGCTCGGGGGCTTGGGCAGACGAGCTCTATACCGTTCTATGGGCACTACGAACTACTTCTAGTCGAGCCACTGGTGAGACGCCCTTCCATCTGGTCTACGGGGCAGAGGCCGTATTGCCTATGGAAGTTAGTATTGGATCTGTTCGGACAGAACAATTCGAACGAGTTGATCAGGCCGAACAGTGATCACAAGACCTCATCCTCCTGGAAGAAAGGCGTGATCGCGCTCTGATCAAGTCTGCGGTATACTTGCAAGCTTTGCGCAAGTACCATAACAAAAGGGTGTGACCACGTAGTCTCCACGTGGGCTATTTGGTTTTACGAAAAATTCAAGATCAATCCAATTGCAACAAATTCTCCCCAAAATGGGAAGGCCCTTATACTGTTGTTTCGGTGCCGCGACCAGGATCAGCTCGATTAGCGATGGAGGATGGTCAGATCTTGTCCAATACCTGGAACATCGATCAACTATGCAAGTTTTACGTGTAAGTACCTAATCCCTTTTCCTTTTCAATTAGCATTGTTTAATAAAACAAAAGCTTTCTTGTTTCATACGACGAATATTTCCTTTTATGCCCATGTATTACGAATTTGGCTCGGGGGCTGGTCGCCAGTGATTATATCGCCACAACGTCCTAATCGGATTCACTGGCCGATCTCATGACCACTTCCAGACAAGACATTCCTCAATAAGCCGTTTCTCAACGCATACGAGGCTTGCTGGCATGTCCTTGGTCATCCGAGTGGCTGCCGGTTTGCAACAAGGTTAGGCGTTGCATCGAGTATTATTGCTGGCCTGATCGCATATCCCTGGTCATTACACCCATATTTTTCCTGTGCTTATAATACTAAGTCTCTAGTATATATAATCACAGGTGGGGGCTAAAGGAATATGGTTATATGAAACAACAAAAAATATATTTTCTTTCGAAATAAAACCAAAAAATTGCATGCATTGCATTCTATAGATTGTATCTGTACAGGTACAAGGTTTACATAATCCCGAGCTCGGTCAGGAGTTTATCTACGAGAGGTCTAATTTCCTCCATGATAGCCTCAAGTTGTTCCTCACTCTCGATCTCTACCGTTCCCACCAGTGGATTCAGATCCAGATTAGGGCCATGGTGGAGACGAAACCGGCAGAGAATGGCGAAGGCTGCTGATCGGACTGTAGTTCTGATCACCTCTTGTTGTCGCCTGGTATCTTCAGGAAGATACTCGAGGAGTGATTCCGCTTGGGCTACGACCAGTTTTGACCAGTCACTCAGGCTAAGGTCGTCTGTTGTGGTCTCGACCACATCAGCCCTTAGGAGACGGGCTACCATCTTCAGCTTTTTGAAGATGGATAGGCTCAAGTCTTTATTCGCCTTCCGGATGGAGTCAATGGTCATCTGGAGGAATACCTTCTCTTGACCCAGCTGGTTTATTTGGCTTGCTTGCGCTGCAGTAAGGAAATCGCTATAAACAGTCCAAATGAGAAAGTTAAGTTGTTCTGGTCGGAAGTTGACTTACCTGAGAGCTGTGATCGCAGTTCTTTGAGCTCGGCCTCTTGATGAGAAATCATGGTGGCTGCCCTGACCTCGTCTTTTTCCTGACCAGCAAGGCTCTTCTTCAGGGAAGCAACTTCCCTGCGATAAAAAAGACAATGGTTATAGCAAGGTTGTATTCAAGCGGGCTAAAACACCTTTTTTCTTACTCTTGCAAGCAATTCCTCTCCTCTTGTATGGCTTCGATGCTTTCTACCATAGCTATCGATTTGGCCGTCATACGGGACAAATCCTGTGACACAGAGGGAAGTCAGTTGTATTCTATGCAAAACTCAGACATCATGAAGGATGTCCAACATACCTCAGTATATTCCCGGAATGACTTGTCCTTCGGGATGGCTGGAGGCCTAGTCAATGGACTCACCTCATCTTCGGCGGGAGTAGCAGAAAAATGTTCCTGCTGAACCTCGGTTGCAGGTTTCAATACCTACGATTGGGCCTCCGCACCCAACTCGTCCCTAACGGCCTGGACGATTTCCTGGACTGGAGGGACAGAGCTTTCTTCGCCGGAGGCTTCAGCACCGGCAGGAACTTCAACCCTCGTTGAGGCTGTTGGAGGAGTTGATGCTGCGTCTCTACGCCTAAACAGGAAAGAGAAGCTGTCAGTTCCACTGATGGTTGCCACAACTTGGTCCAGAACAAACAGAACGGAACTCTTACCTTAACTGAAATCCCATTAGCTTCTGGGACTTCAAAGATGGTTCCCCGAGAGAAAGAGGACAGTTGTTGTCCGTCCTAGTCTTTCTCTTCGTAAACAAGACCTTTTCTCTTTATGTATATCACCCTGTAAGCATATATATAAGGAATGATGAAGGTCTGAATGGTGAGAACTCATACCGGGGTAACCTGCTCGGTTGGCAGGGATGCGCCCGAAGGTCTGGGTGTCTCCTGGACTGCTGGAGCCGGTACTTCGTCCACAACCCTGAGGTTGGTCGCGGAATCTTGCTCCGTTGTTTCCGCTCCTGTCGCCAGGAGTGGAGTACTCGCCCCCCTAGGACTCACGGGAGTCATAGGAGGAATTTCTTCTCCCTGTGCAAACGTGGCCCGGTGAACACGCATACAGAAGAAATTGTAAAGTCAGGACCGCGAGAAGTCTTACGGTGGTCGTCCCTTCGACCAAGGAGGGAGAAGTTACATACCCTGAAGCCTCCAGGGCTTCAGGAGCATGGGTCTCGCCTGCGACCATAGGATTTCCAGTAGTCGTGGGGTCCGCTGCAGCTGCTTCTGTCTCGGCAGGGCAAGGTAGTGTCTCACCGGATTGAGAAGTCACCACCTTCCTCTTCCGGTGAACTAGAAGAATGTCGTCTTACTCCTCTTCGCTCCTTTCACCCTGTACGATGAAGAAGTGATTCCAGTTTGTACCTAGGGTAACGGGAGGCACGTGATATCTTACCGCAGTTTTCTTCGCGGTAAGAGGAGTTCTACACGAAGAGCCCGAGGATTTTCTTGGATTTCGGGGGGGCGGGTCCCTTCGCTCCAGACCTTTCTTCACCCTCTTCATCGTCGGATTTCCCAGGAAACCGACGTTTTCACTCGGGAACGTGTCGCGCCCCGAAACTGGGACTACGACTACTCCTGTAGAGACCTAGCTCGCTGCAGCTAGACTCATATATGCATAGCATACACATACCCTTGACTTCCCAGGATAAGTCAAGCACAGGAGTATATTCACATTGCAACAGAGTAACTTACAAAATAGTTAAGCAGTGTGGCCTGCTGGCCTTGATATTACATAAGAAGATTACAATGCCTTCACGGCATACATGGTTTAGCAAAATAACATCTACACAGTAGAAGATAGGTGACCCACCCACAAAGAGAAGTGGACGGCAGAACAACACACATCAGGGCTCTGGCGGAACTGATTCTCCTCCTTCTGGATCCACGAAGTTCTCCATGCCATCATCTTGATCAAAGAACGCTCCATCTACTGATTTGTAGGTTGCAAGGGTGAGCACTTACGTACTCAGCAAGTCATAGGTAAGAGTAGATACATATAGTAGTGATGATATGAACCTAGACTAGTCAAGAATTATGGATATTTGTAAAATAACCTTTTTCTTTCATACTTCATCTCATGGCAGCACCTTTCATAATATAACATCATCATTTATGTTCACTAGATTATAGCACTACCACGACACGTCGACACACGACAGCCCACGGCAGCACTCCTTATCATGACAACACATGTCATTTGGGTAATCTTGATTAAACATATTTTATTTAGAAAATAGTACTTGTGTCACACCCCGTGGATTTAATCCACCGCAGTAGACTCCTATAAACCCGGGAGCTCGGAGTATTCAAATACGTTTTTAACTCTGCAGAGAGGTACCAATTTACCCGCAAGATATTCCACTTTCAAACCTTTCCTATCATAACAAAATGATTGGACCCCTGACTCACTTCATATTGTGAGCGGCAAGGTGGAAATAACAAGAACTTTTGTTATGTTTTACTCACAATTCACCCCTGACCCTGTGGATCTCTCGCGAAACACAGTTGTGGCGGGCTATACCCCCACCCTTACTCATTTCCCCATTGCTGGGTCTAATGTCAGATCACCTTCAGTGATAGTGGGAGTCAGCCTCCATATCAATCATCACAACACATCTCATGCAGGGGTTTCATGTGCGATCCACATAAGTACTTGTTCAAGCCTGTCCCATACCAGGCTTGCGGTTAGCACGTTGTTCATGCCACTAGACGCACAACACAAGGTTCTAGTCCTTATATGCCAGTGACCAGACCATCCACAACCCTGCACCTTCAGTGCCTGCATTCCTTTGCAGTCTAGCACCTCCAGTGCTACCGCCATTCCATACCATTTTTCTGGTCACGGTTAGGGGTTTTATTTCATGAATATAAATATATACATACATATATAATAGTTCATGGCTCAAAACTTGTTTATTTCACATTTCATAGATAACTAGTCTAGTACTGCCAATTCATAAATCAACCATTCTCAATCTTTCTCATGCAATATTATCTATATTCAAGGTTATGTTTTAGCAACATTTAAAATATAGGTTCAAGATGACCAAGGATATGACTTGCCTTCCGCGTCGTAAGAAACAGCAGTTGATGACGGGTCAACAGCGAAGTCCTCGAACTTGATTTCTGGATCTGCTTGGTGACAAACAAACAATACACACAAATATTACTTATATATTAAAATGATTTAGGATCTATATGCAGATATGCTTAACAAGGATAACTGAACGATACTGGAGATAATTGAGATTGCAAGTTGAACTGAATCGAGAGTCTAGGGTTTCAAGGAATTGGCTAAGGATGGGTGTTAGATGCTCTTAGGATCTCAAGGTTGCAATAAGAACATCAGTTTTGCGGTTGGTTGGATCAAAAACAACGAATGTCAGCAGATTGACATTCGGATCAAGGTTCTGACATAACTTCAAGGAAAACTAGAGAGCTTATCTCAAGTTATGACAGTAGAAGAAAGTGTAGATCATAACTCTACAAATTCAGTGGACAAAGTGGCTTTCAAAATGCACAACCAGAAGTGGGTAAACAAGGCCAATGCCATTGGCTGGCATGCACTGAGACAGTGTCAAAAATTAGGGTTTAGCGGCAAATATAATTCAAGGGCTCAAATCAAGTTGTGATAGAAGAAGAAAATGCTGATCACAACCTCAGGGATCTAAGGGACAAAGTCATGCTCAAAATGCACATCTGGAAGGAAGTGAAAAGGGCTAATGCCACTGACTGACATAGTCTGGCATTGATCTTGACATGGCCAGAAACTAGGGCTTGGCATAACTTTTGATCTAGAGCTCCAAATGATGCACCACTTTGTCTGGGAGGTAGGCAAGGATAACAGGAACAATTAAGTCAACAGAATCTAGGGCCAGAAATGGCTGGAAAGTGATGAAATTCAGTGATGAACTGAGGTGAACTGGTTGCACTAGAGCAGTTCTAGACAAGATCTTGGCATGACTATATCTTTTGATCTAGGCTGATTTAGGTGTCGGGCTAGAAGACAAAAATACTCAGGGGTTTAAGGCACACACACTGGACAAAGTGATTTGAGCTGAAACGGCCGGGAAAACTTTTCCGGTGAACTGTGCCGGAGAAGAAGACATAGGATTTGGGGGTTTTTGCTGTAGGGGGTTTGAACTTAATTCCAAGCTCAGGGAGTATCTGTGGAGTATAAGGGAGCTACTAGGATGGTCAATTTTATTAGAGGATGGCTGGAGAAGCCTGGCGACGATCGCCGGTTTCTGGAGAAGCTCAAAATTTGGGGAAAGCTTCGATTGAAGCTCAATCTGGAGGTCTTGATGCACAGGCTTGCTGGAAATGGCTCACTGATCATTTTCTTCCACAGAATCGAAAGCTAATTCAAAGTAATTTGGCCTGCATTGCCGGAACAGGGCATTCTTCGAATTTCAGCCATTTCCGGTGATCGCCGGCGATAAGGTGCAAGGTAATCCAATTAGATGGTACAACACGATGAGGGAGATGAGCTATACCTTCTGGTGCTGTTAATTTGGTGAGAGATGCAGCGGGGCATGCTGGCACCGTGAAGCCTCCTGCTGGACTAGCCGGAGAAGAAGACGACGGTGAGGAGATTTGTAAATTGGCTAAGTTCTGGTGATGAGGAAGTGACACAAGGTATGGATGTTTATATAGACCAGTGGGCGATGCTTGCAAGGTGTAAACAGCAATGAATTTGGTGTTAGTTGACAAGATTTGCCGGGCGCAAATGCAACAACGGCGAGCGGTGAAGCGACGGTGCTCAGGCGAGGTGACTACTGCTCAGCTTGTCGGCTCTTTGGAACTCCACATTGTCGGGCGGTGCAAGCAGTGGCAACTGGAGCTGGCCATGCAAAGCAACGTGGCAAGAAAATGCTGACAACGGTCGCGCACAGGAGCAAGCTGTTCAACGGCGTTGCCACGGCGATGGCTGGGGCGTGGACGCGTGTGCACATGCAGATTCAAGTGAGCACGAGCTCAGGCGAGGCGAGGCGTGGCCGGCGGCGAGCGAGCACGGCGCAAATGCACGGCGAGGTTCTGGTCGTGCACTGGCTACTGCCCTGGTCGAAATTGGGCTGATTTGCAATATTTGATTTCTTGATTTGGACTGAAATGTAAATCTGATGATTTGGGAGGTTTGATCTGGAATTGATTCTGCTGTTTTGGTATACTTAATTCAATAGATGATTTGGCACAGCTAGGAGATAAAGTTTGAGACATTTGGATGACTTTTGATATGAACTGAAAACAGAGTAGATTAGGGTAAAATAAGTCTGAATCTTATTAATCTCGAATTCTGGGATTTAGGGTTTGATTTTGAGATACTCATATAAGAAGAATTTGTGTTGAAAAGCATTTGGGAGGTGTTCCCTGAATCAGATTTGAATTTGAAGATGATTTGCAACATTTTGCCTTTTCTGGCTTTTAGAAAATCTGGAAAAAGGACTGATCTGCGAATCTGGAATTTTGGAAGGTTTAAACTGAATTTGATTGCACTGATCTGGCAGATTATATTCAACAGAATATTTGGCAAGAACAGTTGATAAAATTTGGCACATTTGAATAGTCTTTGGTACAGACTGAAAATAGGGTATTTTTAGGGTAATTGAATCTGAGTTTCAATTGATTTCGAATTATGGTAATTAGGATGAGATCTTGAAATCTGCACAGAAGAAGAACTTGTTTCAAATAGCATCTAGAAAAGATTTGCCGAAGAAATTCTGAATTTGGAGTTAATCTGGAGATTTTAGCCTTTTTGGGTTTCCAGATATCAGATAAAGGACTAATTTGCAATAACTCTTGGACTGATTTGTGAAAAAGGTTTGGATGGTGAAATCTGGCTGCCAACTTTTTGGATTAAGGTATTGGCATACCCTTGATCATAATCCAAGAATAATCTGGTCTGAACTTGGCTAAGATTTTGATTAAATCTGGATTTCTGAAACTTAGAGTATTTAGGTAATATAAGATATTTCTATTTTCGAAAACAGAAAGGAGTTGATAAATCTGGAAGTTAGAGATAGAATTGGATCTGGGTTCTGAAGGCTTTTAGATTTAGGATAACTGATAGATCAAATCTGGAAAGTCAGATCTTGACTTGGGGTCACAGGATAGATTTTGGAGATTTTAGGGCTAAAACAGAATAAAGATGAGGCTAATTTGGTTGATCTAGAAGAGACATATGCATGCATGACTTTTAAGAAAGAAACTTTTCACCCCAAAACTCAGGATGTTACAGAACGTCGCCTCGGCGAATCTCCCCAAGAGCTATGCCATTTCGGTGTCCTTATTAGTACAAGATGTACATATGACCTATGAATAGAACTTGACGAAAGGTAACATACCTTTCGATGTTCCTGTCTGAGGTCGTCGCCGGCATGGATTAATCTTTGAGGGCGAGGCGGTCCCTTGGGTCCCTCTACTTCGGCACTGTATGCCCTGAGGAGATAGTTCGTCCGTTTCTCGATTTCGGACGAAGGCAAAACTATGTCACCAACAGGCCGGTCAGCAGGATATAGCAGGAAAACATAAGGCTTCGTTGGCGAAGTCACATACCATCATTGTAGTCCAAGGTGCTGTCTGCCATGGACTGTATCTCCCAAGCCGGATGAGCCCTTTCGCGCTGCTCACCCGATTCTTCACGAAGTCGAGAATGATATTGCGAGCCGTTAGTCCCTGTTGGACTAAGTGAAGAATCACTTTGGCGTGCTTCATGTACTCTGCATTCAGAGCAGGGAGCGAATCTAACTCGCTAGGCTTCTTTGGCCGCGAGTTCTCAAACCACAACCCGCTCTCGGATGGAGCGGTGCAGTAAAACCATTTTTGGTACCACCCGTGCACAGAGTCTCGCAGGAGTGGGAAGGGATACTCTTTCTTCTCCCTTATTCGGAAGTAGATACATCCGGTGGCGTTGGCGCTCTTCGACCAAGCCGAATGATAGAAACGTCGGAAGAGATCCACGCTGGGATACACTCCGATGAAGGCTTCGCAGAGGTGCTGGAAGACCACCAAGATCAAGACCACATTCAGATGGAGATTCACCAACTCCAACCCGTAATGCTTCAGGATCCCCTTCAGGAACCAATTCTCAGGGAATCGGAACCCGCATCGTAGGTATTCCTCGAAAACCACCAGTTCGCCCTCTTGGACGATTGGTGTTTCTTGGTCCTTCTCCGTGGGCCGCCAGTTGATTAGCAGCCGCGGAGGAAGGATCTCTTCCTTCTCCAAGGCCATAAGGCTCTCCTCAGTGTGATGAACTGATCGGCTCCAGGATGCCATTTCTTGCGAGAGATCGTGAGGAAAGGTGGCGACTTTGGAGAAGATGGAGGCGGTGAGCAACAATAAGGGTTTTGTGCGGCGGAAATTCTAAGGCAGGTTTCTAGCTGCGTGGCTTCCACAAGAAGCTACCTCTTCCTTTTATAGGCCTGAGGAGGCGCACTACTGTGAGTAACGTTCCATTTAATATTCTATTCATTTCCCATAATGGATACTCTCTCTGGCGAACCCGTTTGGCGTTCCCTGTATCGGATCCGAAACAAAAGGACTTCCTTGTTTCAGATTTGAGGGTACAAAAACGTGAAGAGTTCTACAAAGGTTTTCGGAGGACTTTTTTCCTTCATGATTCTTGTAAACCTTCACAAATCGATCATGTAAATATCCTATGGCCCAATTGTTGGACGTACGGATGTTTTTTGACCAGGTTACCGTGTTATCAAAACTATGTCTTTGACTGAGCTCCGATTCTAGTCGAAGTGATAGTCTGATCGAGTTTCGGTTCTGACCGCAGTAATCTTCCAGATTGAACTTCAGCTCTAACCACGGTTTTAAGTCTGATCGCAGTATCAGTACTAGTTGTGGTATAACAATTAAAAATGATTCTGGTCGCAGAATCGAAGTTTACCTGTGTATGAGTGGTCATAAAGACATTGCTTGTGGCCATATTTTCACACAGAAGTTGTAAAGAATATTCATATGATATGAAAAGAAAGAAATCTTTATTTTTGGCATTCTTTACATACAAAAGGGATACCGGCGACCAGAGCGTCGACATGATCCGAGAGCAGTTTGCAAAGTTCCCCTAGGGACATGTTGTCATCCATAGGGTCTACATTGGCGACCCCCAGGGAACTAGCAACTACTCTAAGCCTATCTACATCATCCCTAACAAGAGATGCGCTATTATTCCTAATCAAATCGGAGAGTTCTCGCTATTGCTGGGCGTGATCCCTCTCCCGACGGAATTGGCGCGCCTCTTCACGGGATCTTTCAAAACATTCTGCCAGATGCAGAATCACCGAAGACATCTCTTTGGTCTTCTTCTCCAGAGCCTCTTTTTCCCTTGGAGAGTCTATCCGAGGGGGGAGGCAGGATCTCAGCAGGCTGATCGCTGGGGGCTCCGATCTCCTACATTTGCAAGTGTTAGTTGCGCTAGTTGTAACAATGAGCAAAAAGAGATAGAGATAATCACCTATCTTCGCAAGTGACAGGTTGATATAGGCATGCCAAAAAGTAGATCACCCGATAAAGTTTGAGGATCATCATATGGTGGAAGTGCGGCCTTCCCACCATAAGATTGCTTCCCCAACCCAAGTTGAGGATCCCTTCCAACCAGAAGATTGATCATCCGAACAAAAACGGGGAGTATTGGGATGAAATGAAGAAAGGTGAGAAGAACGTCCCTCCAAAGGTGAAGATGAAAGTTCGACCTGCTGAGGTGCATGGATAGGAAGAACTAGAGGAACTGAAGGAAGAAAGAACGATGATGCGTCTTTCACGTTTGTTCTGCTGGAGGATCCCTCGTCAATCTTGGGTTTCTTCCTTGAAGGAGACAGATCTTTGGACGCCTGTAAGTCCTGCTCGAAAACTTCTTCATCATCACTCTCAATTTCGATGATGTTGTGGTCTGTCATCGAGAAGTGTATGAGAAGAAAAGTGAAGATGGCTTTGAAAGGGACTTAGCCGGGAAGAGGAATTGTGAAGCTTTGAAATCTGAAGGCTTCGGTATTTATAGCCGCCAGGGTGACGGTTCAGTTTCTGAATGCCTCGAGTTTTTAAAGCATTTACGATTTTACCTCGGGTTAAAAAATGTTTCAACGGCGCCATCATTACCCGTCACGTATTACCCAGAGTTCGTCTCGGGGAACCAACCGCCACACTTAGTGCGATACTAAGTGGAGGATTTGAAGCGTCGGGTTAAATGTCCGATGTAAATCTTAAAATTTGAAGTAAACACGTCCCTTCGTTCTCTTCAAATTTAGGGGCTAGCTGACGAGGATTGATACCCGAGTCAGTTCAAATAAATGCACGGCTGGTTCAGGATAGATTCGAACCAGACAACCGCCTGGTGGTGCGAACTCAAGTCATTCTGAGAAGCACAGGCACGAGGTCGCAGGCTTTACGCGATCAGACCGTAGCTAGTGCGCGGTCAGGAGTTCGTGTGCTGTACGCCGACAGAAGACTGCAGATGGTGCGCGGTCAGCCAACATCGCGCGGTCAGAGTACTTTCGACCAGGGGACGCGGGATTAATTTGCCCTTATAACAGGGATATCCCGAGTACCCTGAAGATTCTTCCACGTAGGAGGACAACCGTCAGGAGGTTAATACCTGCGGTTATCCACGAATAACACATATTAAACCTGCGTGGGAGTTAGGAACAGTTGCCAAAACTGCATCCTAGCAACTGTTAGATGCCATTGTGACTTGGCACCCTTTCGACTAGTATAAAGGGGTAATCCAATACATCAAACGGGGGCATCGAATCGAGAGATCAATTGATCGAACCAGATCAAACAAAAGCAACTCGAAGACAGTAGTCCAAGTTAGATAGCCTTCACAAAGCCTTCCAGGCTTTGCCTTGTACAAACATATAGGGAAAATCTTCGCCTGTGAAGATCTTTTCCATAACTCTGTAAATCCTTTTACCATACATAGTGAAATCCCAACAGGACGTAGGGCTATTACTCCCACCATCGAGGGCCCGAACTTGTATAAACCTCTCTGTGCTCCAGTTCTCTTTAATTCATCATACCTTCCCGGAGGGACACCCTGAAAGGTCTCACAACCTACAAATTTTGCATAAGTTCGGCTAAGGACCCCGAGTCCGAATCGTCGACAACAAGCTGGGTAATGCATGACACAGCAATCTCAGTACACTCATGCACACTAGTTCTCAAATTGAAATGCATGCCTGAAGCACATATGCAAATACAAGTGTTTGTTCTAACGGTAAATATGTGTATTTACCATTAGAATAAGTGCTGGTACATTGCTGAAGCAAAAGCAAGCTTGGTAATGCATGACGCAGCAATATAAGTACACTAATGCACACCAGTTCTCAAATTGAAGTGCATCCCCGAAGCACATATGCAAATACAGGTGTTTGTTCTAATGGTAAATATGTGTATTTACCGTTAGAACAGATGCTGGTACATTACTAAAGCAAAAGCAAGCTGGGTAATGCATGACACAGCAATCTAAGTACACTCATGCACACCAGTTGTCACATTCAAATAATCATATCTAAACACAATGTAACACTAAACAGATCTTAACTAGAAGATAAAGAAATATTTCAAGAGATGCTAATTTGTAGATTAACTAGGAGACACAAAAATACTTTTCTTAGGTACTTAGTACTTCATCTTGCTAAAGAAATTAGAAATCTCTACTTACATGAGATCTTGGTTTGCCTCCATTCCTTCAAGAAAATGGAAGAGGCAACATAAAAAATGAGTACTATTTAAACTCATTCTAGTTAATGGCTGAAACAAAAGAAAGCTGATTCATGCATGACACAGCAATTTAGGTACAAACATACACATACCAGTTCACAAATTCAGGTGCATGTCTAAAACAGCAATACAAATACACACCTACCAATACAATTAGATTCACAAATACTCCCATGTACACATTCATGTTCATGTCCCAAATAGCAATACAAATACACAAATATACAACAATATACAAATACAACAATTCACACATTCACTGTATATTAGAAAAGTCATGTCTGAAACAACATATCGTCACGAGGATCCAGTGGCCCATACATTTTACATAAAAGAGAACCTTTGCAAGTTGCGACAATGTAACTACCGACTACAAGTTAGACCTGATACATCACAAATCCATTCATCCGAAACAGCAAATGTCTGAACTACATTTGACTTAACCATAGGAGTTCAGTTCAAAGACACCCGAGGAGCTGGAACTGCCGTCAAGTTACATTTGTATTGGTGATTTCCTTGGACTCAGACTCGATCAACTCAACTCAACTCAACTCAACTCAGTAATATAAGTGGTTTGCCTCCATTCCTTCAAGAAAATGGAAGAGGAAACCACTTATATTACTGAGTTGAGTTGAGTTGAGTGTGAGCCCGAGGAAATCACCGATACAAATGCAAGATGCTTTCTATAGGTCCTGATTTGAGAAACACGCTGGGCTTGAGGATCTTCTCGACCGAGCCAACTAAGATCTCGCCCTTCACGTCCTTCTAGCTCTCAACGGTGATCTTCACCCTTTCTTTCGCCAACAAGCCAACGTAGGCAGCGTACTGCGATGAAGAATCGTGAAATACGTTGTGAGCATCGTCCAAGGACCTGCACAGATCATAAATAGGCATTCTAGAGCAAATTAAGATTGTTTACTGTTTCCTAAATGGCTCCCTATTTGAGAAGGACTACCAACTGAAGGTTAGGTTGTGCTTCGTCATAGTAACATCAACTTGCAATTGGAGATCAAGATATTACATTTCTACTCTATTTCATGAGAAGAAATTACCTTGTCAATATACATTAATTATTTAATGAACTTTTTACATGCACTTGATCATTGAGCAAGCTAGTTGGCATTTCACTATGTTATTGGCATTGAACAACCTACAGAGAGATCAAGATATTTGTGTATGTCATGATATTTGTAAATATCTTGATATTAATGATCTTTCAATTTCATGAGATATTTGTGTATCTCATGATACTTGTAAACTGCATATATATTTCAATTTAAATTTCAAGATCTTTGAATTTCAACTTCAATTTCAATTTCAATTTCAATTTCATGATCTTTCAATTTCAATTGTTACTAAGTCTAAGTTGGCATTGAGCAACCTACTGAGAGATGAAGATATTACATTTATACTCTTTTTGGCATTTGACTATGTTAGCTAGCGTTTGTCTTGCTAATATCCTGATAATTTTCTTCATTTGATAGGATCAGCAAACAATTGAACATTATCTGTCCCACAATGATATTATTTAGTTGTTTTAATAAAAAATAGGAACATGACACCGTACATAATCATATTGAAAAGAAGACACATCAAAATGAAGGATACAAAAATTGCAGGATAATTGCCATAATTGGATTAGAATAATCTAACAATATTGCCGAAATTTTACATGCCTTGCTTGCCATGCCGAAATCTAGTGGGTGTCGATGGAGGTGCGGAGGTGCAGCGGTCACCGGTGGAGGTGCGCCGGCCGCCCAAGGAACTGTTCGAATGGAAGAGATATACCTGAGTATTTATAGTACTAGAACAGTTCTAACGGTACACCACAGCCTACTGTTAATAATTTTAGATCTCTTCTAATGGTATAAACATACAGTACCGATAGAATAAAACTATTTGAAGATGAATGGTTCTAACGGTACACAACAGCCTACCGTTAGGAATTTTGCGATATCTTCTAACGGTATAAACATACCGTACCGATAGAATAAAACTGTTTGTAGAATTCGATCGGGTCTAACGGTACACAACAGTCTGTCGTTAGTAATTTTGGGATCTGTTCTAACGGTATAAACATATAGTACCGATAGAATAAAACTATTTGTAGAAGTCGATTAGTTCTAACGGTACACAACAGTTTGCCACTAGTAATTTTGGGATCTATTCTAACGGTATAAACATACAGTACCGATAGAATAAAACTATTTGTAGAAGTCGATCGGTTCTAACGGTACACAACAGGTTGCTGTCAGTACTTCTGCATCTCTTCTAACGGTAAATATGTTCATCACCGCTAGAGTAAATCATTCTTCTTCTTCTAACGGTAAATTTCGTACAAACCGATAATAAAAATACCTCCCTTATGCCTTTTGCGACTATGAAGCACATTTTCTAACGGTTTTCTTCTAAATCGCTAATAACCGTTAGAAGATAGGGGTTAGTAGACTGCATTTTTGTACTAGTGTATCTTATTGATTTTTACTCTAAAGATGTTTCCCTTTCAACATGTCTTTTCTTTCAAACCTCAAAAAGCTGGCTATGGCATAGAAGGCTTGCACATGTTGAATGCATCAACTTAAAAAGTTTTTAAAACGTGATTTGGTTGTTGGCTTAAAAGATGTGAATTTTGAAAAGGATAAACCTTGTAGCGTTTGTCAAGCTGGCAAGCAAGTAGCTACTTCACATCCGATTAAGCGTATTCTTTCAACTTGCAAACCTTTGGAACTGCTGCATATGGATTTATTTGGACCTTCCGAGTTCCAAAGTATTGGAGGTAACAACTATGGTTTTGTTATTGTTGATGATTTTACTCGCTACACTTGCGTTTTCTTTATTTCTCAAAAATCTGAAACCCCCCATGTTTTCAAAAGTTTTGCAAAATGTGTTTCCACTGAATTCGAACTTTCCATCAAGAAAATCCGTAGTGATCATGATGGAGAATTTGTTAATTCAACTTTAGTTGATTTTTGTCACTCGCTAGGCATTAAACACGAATTTTCTACTTCTTACACTCCACAGAAAAATGGAGTTGTGGAAAGGAAAAATCGAACACTAATAGAAATGACAAGAACAATGCTAAGTGAGTATGACACTCCTACTCATTTTTGGGCCGAAGCTGTGCATACCGCTTGCTACTCTATAAATCGACTTTATTTGCATCCTCTTCTAAATTTAACTCATTATGAGCTTCTTATCGGGTGTAACCAAATGTTTCTTATTTTCGAGTTTTTGGTTGTAATGTTACATCCTTAGAAAAAGAAACTTTGGTGGTTAATTTCAAAGAAGAGTAGATGAAGACTTTTTAGTCGGATACTCCACCACTAGCAAGGCTTATCGAGTCTTTAATAAAAATTCTAGTTGTATTGAAGAATCATGCGACATAGAATTTCATGAAACTAATGGCTCGCAAAAGGAGCAAGTCTCTTGTGACGTTTCAGGTGAAGAGATCTTCAAGAAACTGTGAGGAACATTACAATTGGAGACATCAAAGCAAGAGAAGATGACCAAGAAGATGATGAGAATATAGAGAATGATGATCAACATACATCATCACCTCATATTGATCCACCAAAGCTAAATCAAGGAGAAGCAGCACAAGAGGAAGCACCAAGGCAACATCAAACCATCACCAAGGATCACCCTATAAATCAAATATTGGGTGATGTCAGTAAGGGTGTTCAAACTCGCTTTCGTATTGCTTCTTTTTGTGAACATCATTCTTTTGTATCATCACTGGAACCTAAACTTATAGATGAAGCTCTTAGTGATCCTGATTGGGTAAATGCTATGCATGATGAACTTAATAATATCTCTAGAAATAAAGTTTGGACTTTAGTAGAAAGACCCAAGGATCATAATGTAATTAGAACAAAATGAGTTTTTAGAAATAAGCAAGATGAAAATGGTGTTGTCATTAGAAACAAAGTTCGTCTTGTTGCACAAGGTTTTTCTCAAGTTGAAGGTTTAGACTTTGGTGAAACCTTTGCACCGGTAGCAAGATTTGAAGCTATTCGTATACTTCTTGCTTATGCATCAAATTTTAATATTAAGTTATTTCAAATGGATGTAAAAAGTGCCTTTTTAAATGGAGAAATATCTGAATTGTTTTTTGTGAAACAACCTCCCAGTTTCGAAGATTCAAAATTTCCAAACCACAAACTTTCTAAAACTCTCTATGGTCTCAAGCAAGCTCCTCGAGCTTGGTATGAACGACTTAGAGACTTTCTTATCAAAAGGTTTTAAAATTGGGAAGGTAGACACAACGCTTTTTACAAAAATAATTGAAAAAGATTTATTCATATGTCAAATATACGTTGATGATATTATTTTTGGGTCTACTAATGAATATTTTTGTCATGAGTTTGGAGAAATGATGTCCAGAGAATTTGAGATGTCAATGATCGGTGAGCTAAGCTTCTTTCTTGGACTTCAAATCAAGCAACTCAAGAACGAAACGTTCATGAGCCAAACGAAGTATGTGAAAGACTTGCTCAAGCGCTTTGGGATGGAAGATGCTGAAGCAGTCAAAACTCCCATGGCTACTAATGGACTTCTTGATATGGAAAACAATGGAAAAGTGGTTGATTCTAAACTTTATAGGTCTATGATTGATAGTTTGCTATATCTTACCGCATCTAGGCCTGATATCATGTTTAGTGTTTGCTTATGTGCTAGATTTCAGTCAGCCCCTAAGGAATGTCATTTGATTGCTATTAAAAGAATCCTTAGGTACTTAAAATATTACCCCAACTTAGGCCTTTGGTATCCGAAAGATGCAAATTTTGAATTAATTGGTTATTCGGATTCAGATTATGCGGGTTGCAAAATTGATAGAAAAAACACATCTGGTAGTTGTCAACTTTTGGGGAGATCACTAGTATCTTGGTCATCTAAGAAACAAAATTCTGTAGCTCTCTCCACCGCTAAAGCAGAATATGTTTTGGTGGCTAGTTGTTGTGCTCAAATTTTGTGGATGAAGAAAACATTCTTGGATTATGGAATTACATTTGAAAAAGTGCCACTCTTCTGTGATAATGAAAGTGCCATTAAAATTGCAAATAATCATGTTCAACACTCTAGAACTAAGCATATTGAAATACGGCACCATTTTATAAGAGATCATGTGGCAAAAGGGGATATAGATGTAAGTTATATCAGAACTGAGATGCAGCTAGCAGATATTTTCATCAAACCCTTAGATGAGAGTAGATTTTGCTTTCTCAGAAGTGAATTAAATATAATTGATATTTCAAGTGCTAGTTGATATGTTAAATGTATTAAAATATCTTTTATTCCCTCTCTGGTCGAAATCTGCTATTTGGTCGAAGTCATTGCCTATGCTGATAGTCAGCTTCCCACACTGATTGTCAATCCCTTGCTTTGAAACCTGGTCGTAGCCCCTGGTCGAAGTGGTGACCCACATTGACTGTCAGCGTTTCACACTGACTGTCAGCACCAAGTCTCTGGTTTTTATACTGACTATCAGTATATTACACTAACTATCAGTGTGTGTCCCTTAAACCCAAAACCCTAGTTCCTATTTCCCGTGTCTCTTCGCCTCTCGCCGCCGCTGTCTCCTCTCACCTCGCCGCACCACACCGCACTGCACCTCACTGCCGTCGTGCTGTGCTTCGCCGTCTTTTCTCGCCACACCTCGCCGTCTCTCCTTGCTGAGCATCGCCGTGCAGCTTTCCCTTCTCCTTGGCGTGCGTCTCCTAGCTGTGCCACTCTTTGTCGTTGACGTGCCACTACCTCCCTCACCGGCCGTTCTCACCGATCCTGCTCGTTGCCGTCGTTGCTTCGCCTTTCGTCGACTCTCCTGCTTGGTTCTCCACAAAGGTCCCTATTTCACCTCTCTGTTTCTTTGTGTCATGTCTTCTCAGCCTTCGTCATCCCGACGCGTTGCCCGTTGGAAGAATGCTACAAACAGCAGTCGTTCAATGGGTCAGCCGTCTAGGACCCATTCTCCTTCTCCACCCGAGCGTGTCCCTGTTGATTATTCCATGTGGCATGCTAGTCACCTTCGCACTCTTCGCTCCACAAACCCTTACCTGTCCCCGCGCCCCACAAGTTGCGACTCCTGTAGTGTTCTCACTTTCTACACCAACCTTCACCTTGATCTCTGGACCAGCATCTATTGCCGTGTCCCCATCTTTGTTCATCGCTCCCTCTCCTGGCCGACGATTTCCTCTCGCACAAGCATTGTCTTTTTGGCTGACTCCTTCGCTTCTGTAGGGCTCAGAGATCTCGTCTCTGACTCCTCTCTCCATTGGGCTGAGCAGCCCATTCGTCAGTTCTACGCCACCGTCTTCATTTCCCCTCAGCGTGACCCACTGACCTTCATGACAGGCCTCCAGGTCTACACTGTCACGAAGGAGCAGTTTCAGGACGCTCTCAGTCTCGTTCGCCTTGCTTCTAGCCGCCAGCTCCACACTCTTTTGGATCTTGAGCATCGCGAGGTCGCCATGCTCTATTCTGGTCCCTTTCAGCTTCGTCACATTGCTGGCTTGCGCCGTGATGTTGACCTGGCCCTGAGGATCCTCCGTCTCACTCTGCTTCCGATGACTGGAGACAGGGCCAGGGTTACCTATCTCGCTCTTCACGTCTTGATATCTATCTTTCGGGAGGAGCCCTTTGACGTCGCTGATTTGCTTATTAGCGAGATTCAGCACGTTCTCCTTGCCCCGCGTCGCCATCTGCTATATGCTCCGTACATCATGGTGCTGCTCCTTCACATCAAGGTAGTGGACGCCGAGCTTCCTCGACCTCATCATCCTCTGGTCTTCTATCCACCGGGTCAGGCTGATCGCCGGCTTGGTGCTCGCCCTGCAGCTGCACCTGAGCCTGCCTCTCCCGCATCTGATGATGGTGATACTGGTGAGTCAGGAGATGAGGCTCCAGGTCAGACGGCTGATCAGGCACCTACTGGAGACACGAGCATCGGATCCTCGTCTTTGGCTCAACTCCAGCATTCCCTGGATTAGGTGCTTCAGACTCAGCAGCAGATTTTGCGCACCCAGGAGGAGCATCACCATATCCTGGTTCGCCTTCAGGCTCAGCAGGAGCAGATTCTGAGTCATTTGCCATCTTCAGCCACTCCTATCCCTCGCAAGAGGGCACGCCCAGCTGCTTCCGCGCCTGGCTCAGCTTCAGGTGCTGCTCCGGCCTCCGTTGCTCCAGCTTCCCCAGCGGTTGACCCAACTGGATCTCCTGTAGGCTCCAGAGATACAGCCGTTGATCCGTTTGAGACCTAGCCTTGGTTTTCGCACTAGGCTCGCCCAGATACTAATATGCGGAATAACGGAATCTTACTCGAAAATACCGAAACCCAAAGGTTGATTGAAAAACACAGTTCAAAGTAATTGCACAACTCTTTATTTCAAAGAGGGCTTTACACGTCGAACGTTAGACAGACTCGTCTACGTCGATGAACCATAAGTGTCTAAGACTTAAATAAGCTCTATGACTCTTCGATTGTATTCGATGATCTAAACTAGATCTATTACAACGTATTTATAGTCCAATCGTATGAGTACGTATCAAACTTAGTAACCTAAATGTATTAGACTCATATAACTAACTAACCCTAAACATATAAGCTTAGTTATACATATTCGGATCGAATTACAATTCCGACCAGAGTTTGAATCCTTCCCAAGGTCGCAAACCTTTCCAAAGTCGCAAACCTTTTCGTGGTTGCGAATCCGTTGCGAACTCGATCTGAGATCCCTCCGAATCATGATTCCCCTGTTGAGGAGCCAACTCCCATTGGTGACCAACTGTGAAGATGTAGAGAACGACTGGGAGTCTTGGAAAGAACACACAATGAGCAATGCTCCAATCGTTGGATCGAATATACGGATAGGCGCTCATGGAGCTTGGCACCTCCGTCATGGATTGTGGCCTTGGCCACTTGCGGATAGCCTTCCCCTTGTCGAGGCTGATACCATCACCGATCCCAAAGCTAGGATTGCGAAGTTTGAATAGTGGCGCCGTAGAGACAAGTTGCATATCATTTTCAGCTAGTCGTTGTGGTGATCGACTATGTACCTCTGCGAATAGCGCGTTGTTTTCTTCCGGCAAGCTCGCTAAACAACCACCACTTTCCATACTCGATGCAGCACAATCCTCTTAGCTAACTGGACGCATCACACTCAGCACACACTTTGAGCATGAATTGACAATCCGTTTTACCTGATTTGCTGTCAACAAGTTCTTGGTGTCGACGTGATCATTTTTGCTAATGATGAATTTCGTCCCATCCTCTGTGAGGTCATATTCTTGAGCTCTTCGGTGGTAATGGGCGTCACGATCGTACAAGAACGGACTTCCAAAAATCACTTAGCAAATATCGATGGGGATGACATCGCATTGAATCTCGTTGATGTAACGAGCAGACATTGCAAACTTTAGAGTACATTGACTCTTGATTTGCTGATTCACATCGGAAGTGAACCATCCCAGAGGATATGGTCGAGGATGATGAGTCGTTTGCAAACCAAGTCGTCGAACCAGCCCGGAGGAGGCCAAACCCTTTTGGCTTCCGAGGTCGAAGATGGCTGCAACCACCTCGTGCTTCACCTTTATGTTAACAGTGAACAATTCCTTTGTCGGGTTATGGTCAATTGATGAACCCGAACCTTTCTCCTTCGGCATTTCCATTAGAGACAAGGTCGTGTCCGCCCTTTCGACCGAATCCAACTGGATGATTTCCTCTGCGAGCGGAATAGAAGTAACCATAGCTGTTCGTGTGCTTGATTCATCCCTCCTTGTTCTTTCTGGTCACAATTTAGGAGTTTATAACACTTCTCTTTTGTGTGCCCAACAACATGACAATGCTCACAGGTGTTACCCGTATCGTGGGTACCCTCTCCAGAGCTTTCGTGGTTGAAATCTCCCTCACGTTCTTGTCGTTGTGGGTCTTATTCTTCTTCTCAATCACCAAAGCAGTCGTGCTCGCGTTCGAGATGTCTTGAACTCTGAATAGGCTTAGCTCAGCACTGATTATTTTCTGAACATATGGGTGTCGGAAAGTGAGATGCCAAGGATCATTGCTTGTCTCCAGAACTCCGTCGTATAGTCCTGGACAGATTGGTCGCGCCGTTGGTACAATCTGTGCCAACGTTCCCATCTCTCCTCAAGGTAACCCCTCGGATAAAATTCTTGTCGCAGAAGTCATTTGAATTGACCCCACGCAAGGTCGTCAGTTTCACCACTAGCGACAAGGCCTTCCACCAAGTCTTGGCGTGGTCCTTCATCTTCAAAGGTGCGAACTTTACCTTTTGAGCGCTACTGAACCCTTTCAGGTCAAAATAGGTCTCAAGCTGGTTGATCCAAGAATCCAGTTTCTCGGCATCGATCACCCCATCATATATGGGTATATCAATCTTAGCATCGACCTTAAAAGATCCGACAGCTAAGGAGGTGTTGGGGAGATCGTCGGTCTTGTGGTCCCCTTCATCTTCATCTTTGTCTGCCCTGCACAAGTCTTCACCAGTCTTCACACCTATAACCTTCCTTGCTTCAGGAGGTACAATCATGGCCTGTTGCTTAATCCAAGCAAGCACAGTTTCCATGTCAGTGGAGAGCTTAGCCACTTGTTCAGCTAGGTTTGCTTGAACAGAGGTATCGTCAGACATTGTCGGAGACGCGGCTGTAGGAACCGTCAATTGATCGCCTAGAGTTTCGCCGGAGGTTTTGTAACCCTGGCGAGTCTTCATCATCTACAGGATAGGAAAGTTCCTCTGATACCAACTTGATCCGTTTGAGACCTAGTCTTGATTTTCGCACTAGGCTCACCCAGATACTAATATGTGGAATAACGGGATCTTACTCGGAAATACCGAAACCCAAAGGTTGATCAAAAAACACAGTTCAAAGTAATTGCACAACTCTTTATTTCAAAGAGGGCTTTACACGTCGAACGTTAGACAGACTCGTCTACGTCGATGAACCATAAGTGTCTAAGACTTAAATAAGCCATATGACTCTTCGATTGTATTTGATGATCTAAACTAGATCTATTACGACGTATTTATAGTCCAATCATATGAGTACGTATCAAACTCAGTAACCTAAACGTATTATACTCATATAACTAACTAACACTAAACAGATAAGCTTAGTTATACATATTCGGATCGAATTACAATTCCAACCAGAGTTTGAATCCTTCCCAAGGTCGCAAACCTTTCCAAAGTCGCAAACCTTTTCGTGGTCACGAGTCCGTTGCGAACTCGACCTGAGATCCTTCCAGATCAGCCGTCCTAGGACTTTCTTCTAGCGATTAGTTTTTGGGCTGTGTTTTCTTTTTGGTTGTGTCGACTCCTGTCTTTTTGTGCTAAATAACAAAGGGGGAGAATTTTTGTATGAAATTTATTTTTATATGACATTTCTTTTATGTTATATGGTTGTTATGTTTGGATGCCTTGCTGTATGGATGTTTGACCATTTTTTATATATATGATATTTGGTCTCTATTGCTTATTGTTATCTGATGATTTAGTCTTTATTATTATATGATGTTGATTGGTCTTTATTGCTTTATGATCTGAACTTCTCGTTATATCATATATTATTTGATCTCATGCATACACTCAGGGGGAGTCATTGTTTTTATTATTATCGAACACTTATTGTCATCAATCATCAAAAAGAGGGAGATTGTTGCATCTAGGCCCTTATGCCTGATTTTCATGATTAATGAAAACAAGTGTTTCAAATTAATTGAGTTTTTGAGCTATTTGGATACAGAGCTTCTTTTGGCAAAATATGCAAGATCAAGATAGAAGTCATACGAACCCAGGTGAATCCAGGTACAAAGATGAGACGCAACTCGCAAGATGGAAGTTGGAAAGGATCTAAGGTAAAATTTATTTTATTTTTACCGATCTGGGAGTTTGGAGTTTGATCGGTTTATAGAAATTTGTTTTTAGTTTAAACCGTACTATTAAGAGGGGTTGCAAGTTCTCTCTACATTTCCAGCATAAACCGAGAAACTCTTATGTCATTGCATTCATTCATCTCGGTTGGTTTTGTGTTTCTAAAAGATTTGGTTTTTTGATCTTTTTGGCAGCATAAATTTTTTTGCTTTCTATGGGAATATCTAGGCCGATCTAGGTTTTGCTCCTGAAAATTATAGCTCTTTAAATTATCTTTCAAACAAGCTATAAAACAATTCAATCGGATCTCTGGATCAAAAGTTATCCACATTGATGCTAACAATCAGCCTGAATGTCAGTTTGTGTTACTGCCATTTGTCCAGAGAGGTTGTCTTTTTGAGCTGAAATTTTTTGACTTACGCTGATTGTCAGCATGAGTTTCGACCACATGTTATTTGCTTTGAGTTTTATTTAACTGGTCATTTTTGTGGTCGATACTGATTATCAGCATGTGATGCTGACTGTCAGCATGAGCAATTTCTTTCCATATGCGACCAAAAACAGCTAACTAAGTTTTATTCGTGATTTTTGTCGAGCCGTTGAGGTTGATGCTGACTGTCAGCATATGCTGTTTTGTTTCCTTTTTTGACGTCAAACGGCTAGCTCAGTTTTCTCTAAGATTTGCTTGTTACTACTCGTGGTCTATACTGACTGTTAGCGTGTACTATCTTTTTCCAGCTCGAGCACAACGGCTATTTTGTTCATTTGGGCTATAAATAGAGGCTTTGAGCTATTGTTTCATACACCAAGTAGCTTCATTCTCATATATACACTTGGGCATTTGTTCTTAGAGATAAAATCTTCATCTTTTGATCAAGTCTTGAGCTTTGTGATCTATCGAGTGTTTTCATTCGCATCATTTACATACTTAGTTTTTCGGTGCTTGTTGGAGGTCTAGAAGAGACCTTGCAACTTATTACTCTTGGTGAATGCCCTCACCTAGACGGTTTAGTGGCATGGCCGTTGATCTCTCTATTTCGAAGATTGTCGGAGAGGCTCGGCGTGATTGTAAAAGGCATCGGTGCTCGCCTTTCTGGAGTGGACAAGGAGCAACCAATAGTGAGAAATATCTTTCGTGGATATTGAAGCAAGACTCATTCATTTGAGTGCTTCAACGAGGAGTAGGGAGACCAGGCGAGTCTCTGAAACCTCGGGATAAATCTTCGTGTTTTTTTCTCTTCCTCTTTTTTTTAATTGTGCAAAATTGACGAGGATTGACACCCGAGTCAGTTCAAATAAATGCACTACTGGTTCAGGACAGATTCGAGCCAGACACGTGCCTGGTAGGTGCGAACTCAAGTCATTCTGAGAAGCATCAGCCCAAGGTCGCAGGCTGTGCGCGATCAGATCGCAGTCTTTACGCTATCAGACCGTAGCTAGTGCACGGTCAGAATGTGTGCTGTGCACAGACAGAAGGCTGAAGGTGTTGCGCGGTCAGCCAACATCGCGCGGTCAGATCACTTTCGACCAGAGAACGTGGGAGCATTCTTTTCTTATAACAGGAATATCCCAAGTATCCCAAAGATTCTTCCACATGGGGATCAACCGTCAGGAGGTTAATACGTGCAGTTATCCACAAATAACACGTGTTAAACTTGTGTGGGAGTTAAGAGCGGTTCTCCAAACCGCATCCAAGCAACTGTTTGATGCAGTTACGACTTGGCGCCCTTTCGACCAGTATAAAAGGGCGGCATGATGTATCAAACAGAAGGGGAGATTGATCAAGAGATCAAGACACAACATATATCACTTGAAGAATCAAACAGCCAAGGCTACGGCTTAGATTAGATAGCTTCCATAAAGCCTTCTAGGCTTTATTTGGTACACTTGTACAGGAAAAACCTTCGCCTGTGAAGGTCTTTTCCCATCATTTTGTAACTCTTTACTACACATAGTGCAATCCCAACAGGACGTAGGACTTTTACTCCCACCATCAAGAGCCCGAACCTGTATAAATTTCTCTATGCTCTAGTTCTCTATAATTCTACATACCTTCCCGGAGGGTCACCCTGAAAGGTCTCATTGTTTACAACTTCTGCATAAGTTCGGCTGAGGACCCCGAGTCCGAATCGTCGACAGCTGGCGCCCACCGTGGGGCTTTTCTCAAGGCATTCTAATTTTCATCTGGAGGTTCGCTGAAATATGACTGGAGTATATGATTCTGAGAACGATTTTGATCTCGAGGATTATGCTCACATTTCAATGCCTTCTCCAGCGATCCTGTTCCGATGGAGGAGGTTGGAGGCGAAAATCTCCCAGAGGTTGAATCATCTCTCCAGGTCATGTCCATCGACCAGGGAGCAACTAGCGCAAGGTCAGAACCTACCGAGGTTCTTAATGCACTAGAGGGTGAGTCCGGTCCGTCATACAACCCCGCTGAGGGGAAGGATGATATCGACCTGGAAATCAGCCTGGGGAGATTCGACCCTGATAACCTCCACCGTCTCTTTGATTTCGAGTCCGACTCGGAACAAACTGAGATGTTTTCCCCATCGGCGACCTCTCTCCCTAGATAGTTTGCTGCCTTATCGGAGGAAACTCCTGATCAACAGGCTGCTAGGGAAGAACAGGAACGCAAGCAGAAGGAGGGTCAAGATCTCGAGCAACAAAACAACGAACTACGCAGAACGGCCCTAGAGGCTCTTCAAGATGCGCAGGCTCGTTATGATGCTGCTCTGAGTTCTTCCCGATGATCACGTGGTCGCAGACGTGACCAAAGCCCTTCTTTGCCTCCGGAGCGTTTCCCGGTGGATGAAGAAACGGTAACGCCTGGTGCCCCTAGGAGAAGTACACATGGTCGACTGCGATCTATCGCGGAAGTCATGCGTAACTTCCCTCCTACGGTCACGGATGCGCAGAAACCAGCCTTCACCAGAATCCTGGCGGAAAGACTGGACGAGGTCGCATCTGAGGCGACCCCAACGGCCTCTTCCCGGTCGGTTACACGTTCCCGCGAACGAGAGTATTCTCACTCTGGTTCTGGTCGATGAAGTTACCCGCCGCCTGTACCATCCCGCCAGGACAAGTACAGGTGGACACAGGATTCTCGTGGTAGGGATCAGGTCCCTATCCACTCTCGTTTGGGACCGCGGATAACTTCACCGTTGCGTGAAGTCGCTCGTGATCTGGTCGAGAGTCACAGGGCAGTTCACGGTCCCTATGTTGGTTGTAAAGCTTTCTCGCCCGGCCTTCGTGCGGTCGTTTGGCCTGATAAGTTTCGACCAGGGGCCATAGAAAGGTTCGACGGAACTCAAAACCCATCCGAGTTCCTTCAAATCTATATCACTGCCATCCAAGCGGCAGGAGGCGATGACCGGGTCATGGCCAACTACCTGCCTACAGTCCTCGAAGGACCGGCTAGAACCTGGTTGTTTAATCAGCCTGAGGGTTCCATCTACAATTGGGAAATGCTGTGCGACGCCATCCTCAGCAATTTCCAAAACTGTTATCAAAAGCCGGGTAAATAGGACGATCTTCATCGACTACGACAAACTTCGACTGAAACCCCTCGTCAGTTTGTCAAGAGATTTGTCGGGGTGAGGAATACCATCCCGAACATATCTAATGGCTCCGTTATCAGGGCATTTAAACATGCCGTTCAATATCGAAGATTCACCGAAGACTTGCTTATCAACCCTCCTCGATCAGTGGCCGATCTTTTCGACATGGCCGACCGATACTCCGATGCTGCGAAGCGGTCGAATGGAACCGGATGGTCGATAAGGGTGACCTACCACCTCAACCAGGTTTCAAAGACGCTAGGAAAGAAGATTCAAGCAAGAAGCTGGAATCTTCGTCGGGTGGGAAGTCGAAAAAGTCGAAGAGGAACCGCTCTGGACAATACCGCGAGGTCGCAGTTGCAGAGAAGGCTTCTTCGACCAAAGGTAACAAGCCTTCATTTAAGAATAAAACTGCTTCTGGTGGTCGTAGTGCCGACCAGTCAGAAAAGTCGACTAATCCGCAGGAAGGCAAGAAGTGGTGTCCACTCCACAACTCCGCAGGCCACGACCTCAAAAACTGCAGGAGCTGGTTGAAGCAGTTGGATGACTTCTACCAGGGAGTTGGACCAATGCCGACCTTACCAGCTAAAGAACAAGCATGCGGACTTAGAGACGCCAATGGAGACGAAGAGATGTCCTACCAGGTACCTCATAATCACGTTAATGTTATTTTCGGGGGTTCCTCCTCTTTTGTTTCCAAAAGGCAGTTTAAAGCCTTTTACCGAGAGGTTAACCAAACGGAGACATCCCTTGGTGAACCTCAGTACCCCCGTTGGTCGGATACACCTTTGACGTTTGATCGCACTGATTGTCCTGTGGGGCTTACTCGACCATTGAGGCTCCCTCTGGTCATTACCTCGATCATCAGTAATGCGAGAGTCGAAAGGGTCCTGATTGACGGAGGGAGCTCCCTTGACATTTTACTGGTCAAGGCACTCGACGAGATGCAAATTCCTCGTTCGAAGATCAAACCCATAATCCATCCGTTTTATGGCATAATCCCAGGTCCCTCCATGATGCCGTTGGGACAAGTCTTCCTCCCGGTCACACTGGGAGAACCGGATAACTTCCGAATAGAATTGGTTACTTTTGACGTAATTGATTGTGATTCGGGGCTTATAATGCAATCTTTGGCAGGCCAACTCTTGCTAAGTTCATGATGGCAACGCACTATGCTTATCAGTGCGGCAAATTGCCTGGCCCCAAAGGTGTCATCTCGGTCCGAGGCAGTCGCAACGTGGCACTAACGTGCGATCGGCTATCTATGGAGATGGTCGACCAACTTCCCCTCCGGGACGCTCAGGTCGCCACTGTCGCCACCGACGCAGTCAAGGCTGCTCTTCGACCAGATGAGAAACTCAAACTAGTTCTATTGTACCCAGATGATCCATCCAAGACAATTCAGGTCGGATCAGGCCTGGATGACAAATAGGAACTCGAGCTCATTACTTTCCTCCGGGCTAACGCAGATGTGTTTGCGTGGAAACCGTCCGACATGCCCGGTGTCCCAAGGGAAGTAATCGAGCACAGGTTAGCAATTCGACCTGGACAGCGACCAATAAAGCAGAAGCTCAGGCGTTTTGCTGTTGACCAACAGGAAGCCATCTGAGAGGAGTTAGGCAAACTCCTGAAGGCCGGGTTTATTCGCGAGGTCGATCACCCTGAATGGCTCGCCAATCCAGTCATGGTCCGCAAGTCAAATGGCAAGTGGCGCATGTGCGTCGACTATACTAGCCTCAACAGTGCCTGCCCGAAGGATGACTTTCCCCTTCCCCGCATAGACCAGCTAGTCGACTCAACTGCGGGTTGCGAACTGATGAGCTTCCTGGATGCTTACTCAGGATATCATCAAATTAGCATGGCAGAAGAAGATGAAGAGAAAACTGCCTTCATCACCCCGTTCGGCACCTACTGCTATGTCAAAATGCCATTCAGTCTCAAAAACGCAGGTTCTACGTACCAGCGCTTGATGCAAAAGACCTTTCTTTCTCAGATAGGGCGAAATCTCGAAGCATATGTGTCACACCCTGAAACTGGGACTACGACTACTCCTGAAGAGACCTAGCTCGCTGCAGCTAGTCCCATATATGCATAGCATACACATACCCTTGACTTCCCAGGATAAGTCAAGCATAGGAGTATATTCACATTGCAACAGAGTAACTTACAAAATAGTTAAGCAGTGTGGCCTGCTGGCCTTGATATTACATAAGAAGATTACAATGCCTTCACGGCATACATGGTTTAGCAAAATAACAACTACACAGCAGAAGATAGGTGACCCACCCACAATGAGAAGTGGACGGCAGAACAACACATCAAGGCAATGACGGGACTGACTCTCCTCCTTCTGGATCCGAGAAGTTCTCCATGCCTTCATCTTGGTCATTGAACACTCCATCTACTGATTTGTAGGTTGCAAGGGTGAGCACTTACGTACTCAGCAAGTCATAGGTAAGAGTAGATACATATAGTAGTGATGATATGAACCTAGACTAGTCAAGAATTATGGATGTTTATAAAATAATCTTTTTCTTTCATACCTCATCTCATGGCAGCACCTTTCATAATATAACATTGATAATCTTGTTCACTAGATTATAGCACTACCGCGACACGTTGACACACGACAGCCCACGGCAGCACTCCTTATCATGACAACACATGTCATTTGGGTAATCTTGATTTAACACATTTTATTTAGAAAATAGTACTTGTGTCACACCCCGTGGATTTAATCCACCGCAACAGACTCCTATAAACCCGGGAGCTCGGAGTATTCGAATACGTTTTTAACTCTGCAGAGAGGTACCAATTTACCCGCAAGATATTCCACTTTCAAGCCCATCCTATCATAAAATAATGATTAGACCCCTCCTCACTTCATATTGTGAGTGGCAAGGTGGAAATAACAAGAACTTTTGTTATGTATCACTCACAATTCACCCCTGACCCTGTGGCTCTCCGCGAGACACAGTTGTGGTAGGCTGTAACATAACCTCCACCCCTACATATGTTTCCATTACTGGATCAACGTGCGAGATCACTTTCAGTGATATGTGTGGGAGCCATTCTCCGTGTTTATCGTGCATCACTACACAATTCCAGCAGGGGTGTCATGTGCGATCCACATAAGTACTTGTTCAGGCCTGTCCCATACCAGGCTTGCGGTTAGCACGTTGTTCATGCCACTAGACGCACAACACAAGGTTCTAGTCCTTATATGCCAGTGACCAGACCATCCACAACCCTGCACCTTCAGTGCCTGATTCCTTCGCAGTTTTGCACCTCCAGTGCTACCACCATTCCATACCATTTTCTGGTCACGGCTAGGGGTTTTATTTCATGAATATAAATATATACATACATAATAGTTCATGGCTCAAAACTTGTTTATTTCACATTTCACAGATAACCAGTCTAGTACTGCCAATTCATAAATCAACCATTCCCAATCTTTCTCATGCAATATTATCTATATTCAAGGTTATGTTTTAGCAACATTTAAAATATAGGTTCAAGATGACCAAGGATATGACTTGCCTTCCGCGTCGTAAGATACAGCAGTTGATAACGGATCAACAGTGAAGTCCTCAAACTTGGTTTCTGGTTCTGCTCGGCGACAAACAAACAGTACACACAAATATTACTTATATATTAAAATGATTTATGATGTATATGCAGATATGCTTTACAAGAGTGACTGAACGATACTGGAGATAATTGAGATTACAAGCTGAACTGAGTTGAGATCTAGGGTTTCAAGGAATTGGCTAAGAATGGATGTTAGATGCTCTTAGGATCTCAAGGTTGCAATAAGAACATCAGTTTTGTGGTTGGTTTGATCAAAAACAGCGAATGTCAGCAGATTGACATTCGGATCAAGACTCTGACATAACTTCAAGGAAAGCTAGAGAGCTTATCTCAAGTTATGACAGTAGAAGAAAGTGTAGATCATAACTCTACAAATTCAGTGGACAAAGTGGCTTTCAAAATGCACAATCAGGAGTGGGTAAACAAGGCTAATGCCATTGGCTGGCATGCACTGGGATAGTGTCAAAAATTAGGGTTTGGCAGCAAATATAATTCAAGGGCTCAAATCAAGTTGTGATAGAAGAAGAAAATGTAGATCACAACCTCAGGAATCTAAGAGACAAAGTTATGCTCAAAATGCACATCTGGAAGGGAGTGAAAAGGGCTAATGCCACTGACTGACATAGTCTGGCATTGAATCTGACATGGCCAGAAACTAGGGCTTGTCATAACTTTTGATCTAGGGCTCCAAATGATGCACCACTTTGTCTGGGAGGTAGGCATTGATAACAGGAACAAATCATTCAACAGAATCTAGGGTAGAAAATGGCTAGAGGGTGATGAAATTCAAAGAAGTGTGGTGGCGACACGGCACAGTGAAGCCACTGGACAAAATCTTGGCATGGCTATAACTTAAAATCTGGGCAGTTTTAGGGATCGGGGTAGAAGACAAATATGCTCAGGAGGTTGAGGCACACCTGAATGACAAAGTGGATGAAGCTGAAATGGCCGGGAATAGGTTTCCGGTGAACTATGCCGGAGAAGAAGCACTGACATTTGGGGGTTTTTGATACAGGCCGAAAGAACTCGATTCCAAGCTTGAGGAGTGATAGAAGGGTAAGAGAAAGTCACCTGAACAATCAATTTTGCCGGAGGATGGCCGGTGTGGCCTGGCGACGATTGCCGGTTTCTGGAGAAACTCAAATCTGGGGAAAGCTTTGATTGAAGCTCAATCTGGAGATCTTGATGCACAGGCTTGCTGGAAATGGCTCACTGATCATCTTTCTTCACAGTATCGAGAGCTGATTCGAAGTAATTTGGCCTGCATTGCCGGAACAGGGTAATCGGGATTTTCCGGCAATCACCGGCGATAGGATGCAAGGAAATCCAATTAGATGGTACAGCACGGTGAGGGATATGAGCTTTACCTTCTGGTGCTGTTAATTTGGTGAGAGGTGCAGCAGGGCGTGCTGGCACCGTGAGGCCTCAATCTGGACTCGCCGGAGAAGAAGACGACGGTGAAAAGATTTAGAAATTTGTCTAAGTCCTGGTGAAGGGGAGATGACACAGGGTACTGGTGGCTTAAATAGACCAGAGGGCGAAGCTTGCAAGGATGAAGCAGCATTGAATTGGTGTCAGTTGACATGAGTTGCCGGGCGCAGATGCAACAACGGCGAGCGGTGACGCGACTGTGCACTGGTGAGGCAAAGCTGTGCTACATTGGGACTCAACCATGTCGGGCGGTACAAGGCGGTGGCGACAACGGCTGGCAAAGCAAGCAACGTGGCAAGAAGATGCTGACAATGGCTGCTGTTGGTCGCGCACGGGAGCAAGTGTTGTTCAATGGCGCTGCCACGGCGTTGCCACGGCGAAGGCTAGGACACGGACACGTGCGCACAAGCATGCACGGTCACAAGCGCGGCGAAACTTGGCCGGCGGTGAGCAAACACGGCGCAAAGAAACCACGGCGAGGCTTCTTGTCGTGCACTGGCTACTGCCCTGGTCGAATTAGGGGCCTGATTGCAATTTCCAATTCTTGATTTGGACTGATCTGTAATTCTGGAGATTTGGAAGGTTTGATCTGATTTTGATTCTGCTGATTTGGCAAACTTGATTCAACAGATGATTTGGCACAGATTGAAGATAAAATTTGAAATGTTTGGATGATTTTTGATATGAACTGAAAATAGGGTATTTTAGGGTAATTGAAATCTGAATTTCAATTGATTTCGAATTCTGGGATTTATGATGAGATTTTGGAATTTGAACAGAAGAGAAACTTGTGACAAATAGCATTTAGAAAAGATTTGCTGAAGAGATTTTGAGTTTGAAGTTAATCTGGAGATTTTAGCCTTTTTGGGTTTCCAGATATCAGATAAAGGACTAATTTGCGTAACTCTTGGACTGATTTGCGAAAAAGGTCTAGATGATGAAATCTGGCTGTCAACTTTTTGGATTAAGGTATTGGCATACCCTTGATCATGTTCCAGGAATAATTTGTTCTAAACTTGGTCAAGATTTGGATTAAATCTCGATTTCTGAAACTTAGGGTATTTGGGTAATATAAGATATTTCTATTTTCGAAAACAGAAAGGAGTTGAAAAATCTGGAAGTTAGAGATGGAATTGAATTTGGGTTCTGAAGGCTTTTAGATTTAGAATAACTGATAGATCAAATCTGGAAAGTCAGATCTTGACTTGGGGTCACATGATAGATTTTTAGAGATTTTAGGGCTAGAACAGAATAAAGCTGAGGCTGATTTGGTTGATCTAGAAGAGACATATGCATGCATGACTTTTAAGAAAGAAACTTTTCACCCCAAAACTCAGGATGTTACAATATGTAGACGACTTGGTTGTAAAAAGTACCAAGAGATTGTCTCATTTGGACGATCTCGCTGAAACCTTCTGTAATTTGAATCGCTTTGGAATAAAGTTGAATCCGGAGAAATACTCTTTTGGGGTTTCTTCAGGAAAACTTCTTGGTTTCCTTGTTTGTTCTAGAGGCATTGAGGTCAATCCTAAGAAAATCAGGGCCATCGAACAAATGAGGTCGCCCTCGACCATGAAAGATGTTCAATGCCTGGCTGGTCGCATGGCGGCCTTAAGTCGTTTCATATCGCGACTAGGTGAAAGGGGATTACCTTTCTTCAAAGCCTTGCGGAAGCATCACAATTTCACATGGTCCGATGAGGCCGAGAAAGCGTTTCAGGAGGTAAAAACATATCTATCCAATCCGCCAGTGTTGGTGTCTCCCGACAAAGGAGAACCATTGCTTCTTTATCTGGCGGCCACACCGCACGCGGTCAGCGCTGTCCAAATCGCGGATAGGGAAGGAATACACAAACCCGTCTACTATGTGAGCGAGGTACTTCATGGTCCTAAGGAGCTCTACCCTAAGGTCCAGAAGATACTTTACGCACTACTGATGGCTTCCCGTAAGCTACGACATTACTTCCAAGCTCACAAGATCACAGTACCCTCCTCCTTTCCTTTGGGGGATATTGTCCGAAATCCAGAAAAATCTGGTCGAATCGCCAAATGGGCAGTCGAACTCGGTACTTTTGATATCCATTTCACGCCCCGCACGACGGTTAAGTCTCAGGTTCTGGCCGACTTTGTGGTCGAATGGACCAACCCTGAGCCACCCGTGCAGGTGCCCGAGGAATTGGAATGCCCCGATCACTGGACAATGTACTTTGACGGCTCCCGTAGTTTTCAACACTCGGGGGCTGGAGTGGTCTTAGTTACGCCTCAGGGCGAACAGCTTAAGTATGTCATCCAATTACACTTCGTTGCGACTAACAACGTAGCGGAGTATGAAGGTCTTCTTGCAGGGCTCCGGGCAGCAAAATTCCTCGGAGTCCATCGATTAGTGGTGAGGAGAGACTCACAGCTGGTCGTAAACCAGGTAAACAAGGAGTACAACACCTCCGATGAGACAATGGCTCATTACCTAGGGGAAGTGAGGAGATTGGAAAAACACTTCAGTCATTTTGAAGTCCAATACATCCCGCGAAAGGACAACATTCTCGCAGACCAATTATCCAAAATTGGGTCCTCACGCACATCTGCTCCGGCAGGGGTGTTCATCGAACACTTGGACCGTCCTTCGATCATGACTTCGGTCAAGGATGATCCGGTAACAGCCTGCGTTACCAACCTCGGTCAGGAACAGGATTGGACTCATCCATTGAGAGTCTATCTTGAACATGGGACCCTACCCGAGGATGAAACCGAAAGCGATCGGTTGATTCGAAAAGCGCGTCTGTACAAGCTCATAGAGGGAGTTTTATATAGAAAGGGTACTCAAGGAGTATTCATGCGTCGCATATCTCAGGAGGAAGGTAAATCCCTCTTGAAAGAGATACATGACGGTGTATGCGGTGCGCACGCGTCATATTGGACACTGGTCGGAAAAGCTTTTCGACATGGATTTTACTGGCCTTTGGCACTCGATGATGCCAAGCACATGGTCAAAATGTGTCCTCAGTGTCAATTCCACACGAGACAGGTTCATCAACCTGCCTACGCGTTACAAACCATTCCCCTCGCATGGCCTTTTGCGGTCTGGGGGATGGATATTGCTGGTCCTATGCCACAAGCGGTCAATGGGTATAAGTTTCTGTTCGTAGCCATTGACACGTTTACAAAGTGGATTGAGGCCAAACCGGTATGAAATATTACCGCATCAGCAGCACAAAAGTTCTTCCATAAGAACATTGTTGCTTGATTTGGTGTTCCAAACCGTCTCATCACAGACAATGGTTCTCAGTTCGCTAGTGGTATTTTTCTGGACTTTGCGATCAGATCGGGACCAGGGTGTGCTTTGCTTCTGTGGCACATCCACAGAGCAATGGTGCCGTGGAACGGGCCAATGGGCAGATATTGCAAGGCATCAAAAAACGTGTTTTTGATCGCCTTAAGACTCGCTCGGGGGCTTGGGCAGAGAAGCTCTATACCGTTCTATGGGCACTAGAACTACCTCTAGTCGAGCCACCGGTGAGACGCCCTTCCATCTGGTCTATGGGGCCGAGGCTGTCTTGCCTATGGAAGTTAGTATTGGGTCTGTTCGGACAGAACAATTCGAACGAGTTGATCAGTCCGAACAGCGATTACAGGATCTCATCCTCTTAGAAGAAAGGCGTGATCGCGCGTTGATCAAGTCCGCGGCATACTTGCAAGCTTTGCGAGAGTACCATAACAAAAGGGTGCGACCACGTAGTCTTCACGTGGACCACCTGGTTTTACGAAAAATTCAAGACCAGTCTAAACGCAACAAATTTTCCCCGAAGTGGGAAGGCCCTTACACTGTTGTTTCAGTGCCGCGACCAGGATCCGCGCGGTTAGCCATGGGGGATGGCCGAATTCTGTCCAATACATGGAACATCGATCAACTACGCAAGTTCTACGTGTAAGTACTCAATCCCTTTTCCTGTTCAATTAGCATTTTTTCATAAAACAAAAAAGTGTTTTGGTTTCAGACGATGAACATTTCCCTTCATCCCCACCCATGTGTTACGAATTTGACTCGGGGGCTAGTCACCCGCGGTTTGATCATTACAACGTTCTAGTCGGATTCGCTGGCTGATCTCATGACCACTTCCAGACAAGTCACCCCTAACTAAGCCGTTCCTCAAGGCATACGGGGCTTTCTGGTAAGCCCTTGATCACTGGAGTGGCTGCCGGTTTGCAACAAGGTTAGACATTACATTGATCATAATTGTTGGTCCGATCACACATCCCTGGTCGCTGTATTCATATTTCCCCTGTGTTGATAATACTAAGCCTTCAGTATCTATAATCACAGGCAAGGGCTAGGGGGATATGTTTATAATATGAAACAACAAAAAATGTGAATATATTTATTTTCTTTCAAAAATAATTTGTACATACATTTGCATTCTATATGTTATTTCTATACAGATATAGGGATTACTCAATCCCGAGCTCAGTCAGGAGCTTATTTACAAGGGGGGTGACCTCCTCCATGATCGCGTCTAATTGTTCCTCACTCTCGATCTCAACCGGTCCCACCAGTGGATTCAGATCCGCATCTGGGCCATGGTGGAGACGAAACCGGCTGAGAATGGCGGAAGCTGCTGATCGAACCCTTGTTCTGATCGCCTCTTCACGTCGCCGTGTATCTTCAGGAAGATACTCGAGAAGTGACTCCGCCTGGGCTATGACTAGCGTAGACCAGTCATTTGCACTGAGGTTGTCCTTTGTGGTTTCAACCACATCAGCCCTCAGGAGACGAGCCACCATCTTTAGCTTTTCGAAGATGGACTGGCTCAGGTCTCTGTTCACCTTTTGGGAGGAGTCAATGGAGCGCTGGAGGCTCACCTTGTCCTGACTAAGTTGTTTTATTTGACCTGCTTGCGCTGCAGTAAGGGGGAGTGTTACTCACATATTAAGAACTTAAGTCTTCCTAGTCAGGAATTGACTTACCAAAAAGTTCTGACCGCAGCCGGTTAAGCTCGATCTCTTGATTTGAGACCACGGAGATCGAATGGAGCTTGGCCGCGGCCACTTCCTTCTTCAGAAATGCCACCTCTCTGTGACAGAACAAAAAGAAGTGGTCACGACAAATTTGTATCTGTACAAATTGGAGGGTATTGATCCTTACCTGCACAAGTTGTCTCGTTCTTTTTGTATGGCCTCAATGCTCGCTACCATAGCGATCGACCTGGCCGTCATCCGGGATAGTTCCTGCGATACAAAGAGAAATTAAGGGTATCCTACGCACAATTCAGGTACCAAAAGAGAAGTTCATCATACCTTTGTATACTCCCAGAATGAAATGTCTTCCGGGATGGCAGGAGATCTTGTCGAGGGACCCCCTGCGCCTCGACGGAGGCAGCAGGCGGATGTGCCTGCTGGGCATCATCCCCAGTTGCTATTGCCTGCGACTGGGTCTCTGCGCCTGCTTCATCCCCCACGGTCCGGATGCCTTCCTGGACCAAAGGGACGGAGCGCTCCTCACTGGAGGCTCCAGCACCTGTAGCGACTTCAACCCTCCTCGGAGCGGCTGAAGGGCTTGGTGCAACCTCTTTCGCCTGCCAAGAAAAAAGGGACCAACGATTACGTTGGTAATCACCGCAATTCAGTTCAATATAACCAGGATAGGGTTCTTACCTTATCTGAAATCCCATCAGCTTTTGGGATTTCAGGGAAGGCACTCCCTGAGAAAGGGGACAGTCGCTCCCTGTCCTAGTCTTCCTCTTGGTAAACAAGGTTCTTTCCCCCTATGTGTGTTCTCCTGTAAGTACATTCATAGGAGAAGATGAAGACTTGAGTGGTGAGAGTTCATACTTGAGCAACCTGTTCGGTTGGTAGGGTCGCGTCCGAAGCCCTGGGTAGCTCCTGGACTTCTGGAGCCAGCACTTCATCTGCAACTCCCACGGGGTTTTGTTCGCACACCTCCTCTCCTGTCCGCAGGAGTGGAGGATTTTCCTCCCTGGGACTCACAGGAGTTGCAGGGGGAAGCTTTTCTCCCTGAATAAGCGTTAATTCAATAAATGAGTATACAGAGGGAATTGAGAAAATAAGACCATGAAGAAATCTTACCATGGTCACCCCTTCGGTCAGGGAAGGAGAAGCAACAGACCCTGAAGCCTCGGGGGTTTCAGGGGCAGGGATCTCGCCCGCAACCACGGGACTTTCAGTGGTTGCGGGGTCCACTGCAGTTTCTTCTATTTCTGCGGGACGAACTGGAGCGTCACCGAATGGAGAGCCCGCTATCTTCCTCCTCCGGCGGATTAGGGGGACATCATCTTCCTCCTCCTCCTCGCTCCTCTCCCCCTGTACGACGAAGAAGTTATTCCAGTCTGCACCTGGAAAAATAGAAGGAACGTGGTATCTTATCGCAGTCTTCCTTGTGGTAGGAGGAGCGCTCCGTGAAGACCCTTCCCCAAGAGCTTGCTTGGGTTTCTTGGGGCAGGATTCCTCGTCCTGGGTTTCGAGGAGATCTTCTTCACGTGCTTCATCGTCGGCTTTCCCAGGGAACCGACGTTCTCGCTCGGGAATGTCGCCTCGGTGAATCTCCCCAAGAGCTATTTTTTTCCGACAAGATTCGTCAGCGCTGGGCATGCATAAGACCTGCAAACAGAAGCTGAGTGAAAGATGACATACCTTTCGGCGCTCCTGTTTGAGGTCGTCACCGGCGTGAACCAAGCTCTGCGGCCGAGGTGATCCCTTGGGGCCCTCCACCTCGGCGTTGTAAGCCCTGAGGAGGTAGTTTGTCCGCCTCTCGATCTCGGACAAGGGCAGGACTGTTCTCAGAATGCAAGTTAGACAATGCATTGCAAAAGTAAGAGATTTCAGTGCCAAAGACAGATACCTTCATTGTAGTCTAAGGTGTTGTCTGCCATGGACTTGATCTCCCAAGCCGGATGAGCCCTTTCACGCAGGGGGCTCACCCGGTTCTTCACAAAGTCGCGGATGACGTCGCGAGCTGTTAGTCCCTCTTGGACTAGGTGAAGAATGACCTCGGCGTGCTTCATGAACTCAGCGTTCATCGCCGGGAGAGAGTCCAACTCGCTCGGCTTCTCCGGCCGCGAGTTCTCAAACCACAACCCGCTCTCAGACGGCGGGGTGCAGTAGAACCACTTCTGGTGCCACCCGTGCATCGAATCACGCAGGGGTGGGAAGGGATACTCCTTCTTCTCCCTTATCCGGAAGTAGATACATCCGGCGGCATTGGCGCTCTTCGACCACACCGAGTAATAGAAGCGCCGGAAGAGATCCACGCTGGGATACACTCCGACGTACGCCTCGCACAGATGCTGGAACACCGCCAGAATCAGGACTGCATTTGGGTGGAGGTTGATCAACTCCAACCCATAATGCTCGAGGACGTCCTTTAGGAACCGACTCTCAGGGAATCGGAATCCGCTGCGCAGGTATTCCTCAAAAACCACCAGTTCGCCCTCTTCGACGACTGGGGTTTCTTGGTCCTTCTCCGCGGGCCGCCAGTTGATTAGCAGCCGCGGAGGAAGGATCTCCTCCTTCGCCAGTGCCAGCAGGCTCTCCTCAGAATGGTGGATTGATCTACTCCAAGATGCCATTTTTTGTGAGGAATCGGGGGAAAAGTTGGTGACTTTGGGGAAGATGGAGGCTGAGAAGAATGAGGGTTTTGTGCGGCGGAAATGTTAAGGGTTTTTGGCTGTGTGGCTTCCTCAAGAAGCTACCTGCTCCTTTTATAGACTCGAGGAAGCGCACTAATGTGAGTAACGTTCCACTCAAACGTTCCACTGAATATTTTATTCATTTTCCATAATGGATACTATCTCTGGTGGACCCGTTAAAGTGTTCCTGGTATCGGATCTGAAACAAAAGGACTTCTTTGTTTCAAAGTTTGAAGGTACAAAAACATGAAAAGTTTTTCAGGGGTTTTCAGAGGACGTTTCCCTTCATGTGCCTTGTAAATTTTCATGAAAAAATCCTATGGCCCAATTTTTGGACGTACGGATATATTTTGATCGGATTGTTATATGAGTAGAACCATGTTCTCAACTAAGCTCCGATTCTAATCGAAGTGGCGGTCTGATCAAATTTCGGTTCTGATCACAGTACTTTTCAGAGTGAACTTCGGTTCTAACCGCGGTTTTAAGTCTGATCGCGGTGTCAGTGCTGGTCGCAGTACTACTATAAAAACGCGGTTCTGGTCGCAGAACTAAAGTTTGCCTGTGTATGAGTGGTTGCGAAGACATTACTTGTGGCCATGTTTTCGCACGAAAAAAGGTAAAGAATATTCATGTGAAGAAAAAGAAAGTTTTTATTTCTTACATTCTTTACATACAAAAGGGATACCGGCGACCAGAGCGTCGGCTTGATCCGAAAGAAGTTTGCAGAGTTCTCCTAGGGACATGTTGTTGTCAGTAGAATCTACACTGACAACCCCCAGAGAACTAGCAATTAACCTAAGTCTATCTACATCATCCCTAACAAGAGACGCACTACTATCCCTAATCAAGTCGGAGAGTTCTCGCTATTGCTGAGCGTGATCCCTCTCTCGATGGAACTGGTGCGCCTCTTCACGGGATTTTTCAAAACATTCTGCCAGATGTAGAATCGCCGAAGACATCTCTTCGGTCTTTTTCTCCAGGGCCTCTTTTTCCCCTTGGAGAGTTTGTTCGAGGGAAGGAGGTAGAATCTCAGTAGGCTGGTCGCTGGGGGCTCCAACAATTTTCGTCTCCTACATTTGCAGATATTAGTTTTCTTGAATTATGACAAACAAGCAAAAGGAGACAAAAGTAATTACCAATCCTAGCAAGCGACAGGTTGGTATATGCATCCTGGAAAGTAGATCATCCGACAAAAGCGGATGATCACTGGATGGTGGAAGTGCAACCTTCCCACCATAAGATCGCTTCCCTAACACAGATTGAGGATCTTTTGGTCGGATAGTCACCGCTTACCGACCAGAAAATCGATCACCCAAACAAAAGTTGGGAGCATTGGGATGAAATGGAGCAAACTGAGAAGAACGTCCCTCCAAAGGTGGAGATGAAAGTTCAATTTGCCTAGGTGCATGAGGAACAGAAGGAAGAAAGAACGACATTGCGTCTTCTACCTTTGTTCTGCTGGAGGATCCCTCGTCGACCTTGGGTTTATTCCTTGAAGGAGATGGATCTTCAGACATCTGTGGCCCTTGTTCAAAAACTTCCTCTTCATCGCTCTCAATCTCGATGATGTTGTGATCTGCCATCGGGGAGTGGATGAAGAGAAGAATGAAGGTAGCTTTGGAAGAAATTTAGCCGTGAGAAGAAGTTGTGGAGCTTTGTAATTCGAAGGCTTCGGTATTTATAGCCGCCAAGATGACGATTCGCCTTCCGAACGCCTCGGGTTAAAAAACGTTTCAACAGCGCCATCATTACCCGTCACATAATACCCAGAGCCCGTCTCGGGGAACCAACTGTCACACTTAGTGCGCCACTAAGTGGGGGATTTGAAACGTCGGGTTAAAAATCCGATGCATGTCTTTAAATTCGAAATAAACACAGCCCTTCGTTTTCTTCGAATTTGGGGGCTAGCTGACGAGGATTGACACCCGAGTCAGTTCAAATAAATGCACTACTGGTTCAGGACAAATTCGAGCCAGACACGTGCCCGGCAGGTGCGAACTCAAGTCATTCTGAGAAGCATCAGCCCAAGGTCGCAGGCTGTGCGCGATCAGATCGCAGTCTTTACGCGATCAGACCGTAGCTAGTGCGCGGTCAGAAGTTCGTATGCTGTGCGCGGACAGAAGGCTGAAGGTGTTGCGCGGTCAGCCAACATCGCGCGGTCAGAACACTTTTGACCAGGGAACGTGGGAGCATTCTTTTCTTATAACAGGAATATCCCAAGTATCCCAAGATCTTCCACGTGGGGGGATCAACCGTCAGGAGGTTAATACGTGCAGTTATCCACAAATAACACGTGTTAAACTTGCGTGGGAGTTAAGAGCGGTTCTCCAAACCGCATCCAAGCAACTGTTTGATGCAGTTACGACTTGGCGTCCTTTCGACCAGTATAAAAGGGCGGCATGATGCATCAAACAGAAGGGGAGATTGATCAAGAGATCAAGACACAACATATATCACTTGAAGAATCAAACAGCCAAGGCTACGGCTTAGATTAGATAGCTTCCATAAAGCCTTCTAGGCTTTATTTGGTACACTTGTACAGGAAAAATCTTCGCCTGTGAAGATTTTTTCCCATCATTTTGTAACTCTTTAGTACACATAGTGCAATCCCAACAGGACGTAGGGCTTTTACTCCCACCATCGAGGGCCCGAACCTGTATAAATTTCTCTGTGCTCTAGTTCTCCATAATTCTACATACCTTCCTGGAGGGTCATCCTAAAAGGTCTCATTGTTTACAAATTTGCATAAGTTCGGCTGAGAACCCCGAGTCCGAATCGTCGACAAAAATATTATTCAATTGTTTTGGTTCTTTCTCTTTGCAAAAATTGTTCAATTTGAAAAATTTTAAAGCCTCCTATTCACCCCCCCCCCTCTAGTCGGCATCCTCGATCCTAAAACCGGGACCGTGGCCACCGGGTGGCAGCGCCGGGGACGAGGGGGACACCTGTTACCGGGGCCGTGACCACCGGGTAGCGGCGCTCGGGATGAGAGGGACGTCCAAGTCGGAGATTTCCCCCAACATATAAAAAATATTTGATTCAAATGAGAAATGAAATGAGATGAGATAATTTTAGAATACATTAAAATAGGATGTATTTGAAGAATATATTATAATATATTCTAAATACAATTATTGGGATTATCGAGTAGTTTGTGACTAAGTGCAATAGGAACACCACTCTTAGATCCACACTTTCATCTTTCAATTAGTGATTTTATTCCATGTATCAATCATGTCTATTGACTTGTCATAAGATTATAATATATGAAGCTTGAACTATAACCGTGCTACTATATAGTCGCTTTGGACCATGAATTCGTGTGTTATGCTATTCATATAGTGTATTATCGTCTGTTGTGGTTATAGGGCCACCATCCCAAAATTTTCTCCAGTTTTTACGAATCATAATTGAAGTTGCCACAACCACATAAATCAGACACCCTTCTAATAAAAGCCTCTAGGTCTTTTCTTGTGAAGACTTAAAAACTGTAATCAGGTATACAGTAAGATTTAGAATTAATGAAATTAACATTATACATTTTGTCTAGGAATGGAATTAGATATTTGAGATATTTTCAATTGTATTGCAGATTACAGTCTTTAATTTTGGGATTTTCCAATAAATGTTCTTTATAATAGTAGAGAAATTTTGGAGCTTGGAATTAGAACCCACTTAATAGAAGCTAAAAAATAAAAGAAAATTGTACATGAATGATAGAGGAGTGACATTGACACCATTGCTACCACAATTGTTGCCAGCACCACCGTGCAGTCTAGTCATTCACCACCCCCACTACCCAGAACAAACTGGCCTCTTTCCCCGCATATAGGAAGAAAATTTTTTGGAATCTTGAGAATATCACAAGATGTAACTATGCATCTCTCAAACAAATTTCAATTTTATTATTGATATATAGAGAATCTTTTGTTTATTTGGTTTTCATAGTAATGTGCAGACTACTTACTGGTCTAAAATAGATGTGATTTACATGATGTCAAGATCTTAAAGCATTCTAAGCTACTAAAAAGATCTCAAAGCATTTTCACAGGTACTCCATCTTGGTGCCCGTAGCTAGGCTGCAAACAAATATTATATCCTTCCTATTCCACATTAATATTTTAGTTTGTGTTTGGTTCTCAGATCCATCCAAACGTTCTGGCACGATAACGACATTAAAGGCCTTTTCTTATTCTCCCCTTTCAGCATCTTTCTTGGGAATTACTTCGGTTGTCTCCATCGAAATACTATAATATTATCTTTTCCACAAAAAATGTAAAAAAAAAATTTGCGTGTCACTCTTGTGATGATACAGTTGCGAATCCAAGATTTATTACATTAAAGTTAATTTTGGCTGAACAAAATACTATTTAAGTTATATATATATTATGGATACACCAAAACATTACGGGATACCATTAGTTAACACTCTAACGGGATGGAGCATATCCACTCATTTGATGGATTGGAGGTTGTGTTCGAAGCTGGTTGCTGCACTTTTATAGTCTTGGAATTTTTTAAAACAACGACAAAGATGAAATGAGCCTGCATCGTTAGGATCGGACGTCGCAACCCGATGCTGGGGCTTTGCGAAAAAAAGCCGGGTAGACACGATCAAGATGGCTTGGATCGGGCCTGACCCGGACACATGCCACTAGCACGAGTAGGTCTGGGCTATACCTGAACTCCTCGCAACCCGTCGGCAAGTCTGGGCTTCAACTGAACCCTCGAAACCTTTGGCCAAGACCAAGAACAATGACTCGGACGCCGCAAGCATGGCTAAGTTCAGGTTGCACCCATACTCCCGAGATCCTTGCCGCCAAGACGGGCATAACAGCCCAAATGTACACTACCAACATGGCTGAGTCCGGCTAAGCTTGGGTGCTCTCGATCCACGTTGCCAAGTTCGGGCACATCCGAATGCTTGTGTTCCGCACCACCGAGTTCAAGCACCACCACCCAGGTGCCCATGACTTGCTTCGTCTGGACCAAGTGCCTCCAAGACAACAGTCTTGGATGTTGTGAAATGATGCTCACCAATCCGGTGGTTTGCAATGTTTGGTGATCAGGTCCTTAGGACCCAACCATCATAGACTTGATGGACATTTTTACCCCATTTACCTAGGGTAGTGAGGGGTATTTTTGTCTTTTTTGCAATTTTTAGGTTGTAAATAGTCCATATAACTCTCTCTTGAGGGATGATGTTCATTTTTACATTCAAGTTAGTACGACAATGATGCACCTTGAAACGACCTCTCAATGCGAAGCGTTTCTAACTGATTCAATGTCGGGGAGTGTACGACAGAAGTAGAGATTCCATTGAATTTTGAACCTATATAAATCCTTTATATCACTTTTTCTCGAGCGACTCGTAGCATAGTTGCTTTAGGTCTTCAGCGATCTTCCAACGAGAACATTTGAAATTCACTTTGATCAAGACCCAAAACACCGAGCGACATTCTGTCCAATGTACAAACCCACGACACACTTAATATTCCATCACTTCGCGAATTATCTTTCTTTTCTAAGTACCAAATGTTGTTCCTTAGTAATTTTTATATATTATAGTGGATCAATTCTTGTAAAATTTTTAAATTTTTATATATTTTCATACAAAGTTCTTGTTTTTCTCTAGGTGTAGTGTTTTTTTAAAAAAAAACTGTAGGATCAAATGACCCCAAATACTGGGCGACGAATATATACCACGTACATGTATGTACGGTTTCCTACGTTGACCTCATGTCTACAAGTATGTATTGTGTAGAATATATATCAGGTCTACCATTGTCTGCATCATCCACCCCCACCTCATGATTTGCCAGTCCTAGCAGTTGCTGGTGACCATGCCAGTGCTATCCGCTAACTGTACCTGCCACCCACCTCCCCTCCTCCCTCATTTCCTCCTCCTCTTCTCATCCACGCCCATGACCAATGGCAACAATGATGCTTCGTTGCACTGACACCACCATGCACCTCCACCAACCTCCACTAACTGGTACTACCTGTAGGATAAGGATGCCGACTAGAGGGGGGTGAATAGGAGGCTTTTAAACTTTTTTTCAATTAAACAATTTTTGCAAGATAATTATGAATCCTAGAATAAACAAAGAGGTTTAAAACAATATAATCAACTAGTTGCATTCGACCATATGAAATATTTGACAACACATGCAACAATAGTAAATTAAGCAATTGTGTCAAGATCAATATGAATCATACAAAAGAGAGACAATTGATACAATGATTTTTACCCAGGTCTCGAAGACTCGCCCGGTCTCCCCTACTCCTCGTTGAAGGGCTCATGCGTGAGCCTCGCTTTTATATCCGCAAAGGATATCTCACTAGAGTTGCTCCTTCTCCACACCGGATAGGCGAGCACCACACCTTTCACAAGTTCTTGCCGGCCTCTCTGACAAACTTCAACCAGAGTAATCGTGACTCTCCTCCGACACAGTCTAGGCGAAGACGATCGCCAAGAATAACAAGCCGAATGTGCTCACTTGAACCAAATCACGTGCTAGAAACTCAAAGATGCAAATGAATGCTCAACACTTTAGCACTAGCATGCAAAAGGTGATTGAAGTGCACTAAGCACTATTAACTTCACCCAAATGCTTCTCTCTCAAATCCACTAAGATTTGGGCTCAAATCTAGCCTCTAAATGCAATATCTCATATGCAATGAACTTGGCTAGCTTTTCAACAGAAAAATCAACTTCTTGAGCAACCCCAAATGAAGGCAAACACAATATATATATATATATATATATATATATATATATATATATACGGACAAAAGCCCCCGGACATATATATCTGTCTCTGTTTCACTCTCGGCTCAAACAAATTGTACAGGTCGGACAATGTCCGGCCATACCGGACAAAGTCCGGCCTGTCCGGACAAAAGCCCCCAGACGGATGCAAACGTTTATGGTTTCATTTTGCAAAAGGCTGAAAAAATTTGTTCAGGCCGGACTTTCCGGACAATGCATATCGACAGTAAAACAAACATAACGTTTGATCTAGAGATCTAATTGAGGTGATTTTTGTCTTGTTGGAAAGATAACTCAAATGGCTACAATTTTGTCAACAAGAGCAAGACCTAGAAAGGCTTAGATATTTCTAGAAAATTAAAACAACTTCCTGCTGCCAAAACGCTCAACACAAAAAACATCTCTAATGCAATTTTGGGTATTTGCACATACGGATTTGCTGTTTTCTCACGGATATCTCAGCTGACACTCAGCGACGACCATGACCAATATGATTTACGAACTAAAAGCATAGGTCGAATATCCGATCGAAAACAGGTGGTCGGGTGGATTTGGTCGAGTGTACGCAAGCAAGCCGAAGACTGGTATGACCAGCTTGAACTCCTACGACCACGACCAAACCCTAAACAAGGATACGATCAAAATGTGCAAATACGATCATGACCAGCTCTAGAATATAAGCCAATTTAAATAGCTGGCGATCAAGACTAAGTGCAGTTTTCAAAGCATTTTCTCTAATGCACCACAAACTACACTTAGACTCTCTAGCAATGCAAGAGGCGATAAAACACTAGTGCAAGATGATATGAATGCACCTGAACTTCCGCACTAGATAGATTCAAGCTACTAGTTTCTGACCCATTTTAATAATATGGTCAAACTAGCAAAAGGAATCCTATCAACCCGGTCTATCTCCAAAACACCGAGACCGGTAAAATCCTAAGAAAACCATCCTTAATCTTGGATTTTTACCTTCGGTGAAGTTCGACCTTGTGAAGCTCGACCGCTCGACGCTTGTCCTCGCAAAACTCGACCTTGCTAAGCTTGACCTCGCTCGAGATGACTCATGTCGGCATCATCCTCTGCACGCTCTTGCTTGCTTCATCTCACAGCCATTCTGAGACTATAACACATACACTCAACACACAACGTTAGTCTCAAATATAGGTCGTCATTAATCACCACTATTAAAATTACTCCACACAGGAGTTAGCTCAACAATTTCTCTTTCTGGTGAAATGACAAACCATATTCAACAAACAGCAAATGAGTATGAGATGAAATACATAATCATATAAAATCGTATATGATAAAGACATACGCACACGATCTATACTACACATGTCATGATGACAATTAGATCAGATGACCAATCTGGTGAGCTCCCCCTCAGCATATTCATCGATGTCAAAATCTCAATAAGGAGCCATCAAACTTTCGGATTCAACACATGACATTTCGATTTACACTTAGCACAAGATTGATGCAACCACCGACCTCCCCCTCTACATATGCATCAATATTAGAATTTTTTTTCCAAATAACCCTTAAAAAAATTCGAAAACTAACCCTAACTTTTAAATTTTGCAAAAACGGCTCTCTGTCGCGAATCCCCGCACGCGACTGATCTTCAGTCGCTAGCCCGGCTAGCGACTGAAGACGTGGCACGGCACAATGCCCCGCTGGCACCCGTGCCGTGCCACGCCAGGTTTCAGTCGCTAGCCCGGCTAGCGACTGAAACTGGGACATTTCCAATTCAGTTTCTTTTGCCCCGTGGTCGCGGTCGAAGGACTTTGTGAAGATTTCGTTTGAGAATTAGGACTTGTTTGTAAATTTTGAGATTGGGAGGGCTGATTTGAGCTCTAATCTCACACATAGGTGTAACTTTATTTCAGGAGCGTATTCAGCAGAAGTTTCAATGAAATTTGGCAAGATTTGATGATTTTGGGATAATTCGAAAACAGGGTACTTTAGGGTAATTAGAATTTCGAAAAATAGCGAGACTTGAAACTAAGGCGTCGGATGAGATTTTGAAAATCTTACAGAAGGGAAACTTGGTCAGAATAGTGAATGGGACATACTCCTTGAATTAGATCGAAGTTTGGAGATGAGATGTGGGTTTTAGCCTTTTTAGGTTCAGTGGAAAATCTTAAAAAGGTATAAGCCGTGATAATTCTAGGCTGATTTGCGAAAAGGAGTAAGACGACAAAGTTTTGGCATCGGGACCGTACAAGTACATACTAATTTCGCATTTATACCGTGCTTTTGATACCTAGTTTTATCTCGTTGGTTCGACGCATTTGTACGAAACTAGACGTCTCGGCGCAAAAGATGGTAGGTGCAAAAGTCGAAAAGACTAATCATACGAAAACGAGCATCAAATGAATAGGTAAAGGCTGAAAAGCAGAAACGCAAAGTCACACAAAAGTAGAACAGTAGAAAACATAAAACCCCAAAAAGTTGGAAACCTAATAAAAATGTGCAAAAACTGAACAGTCTGAGAAAAGCCTACATCGGACTAGTGCCCCCTCCTACCCCTCTATGGGGGGGGTTGATACTCTGATGGTGTGTACCGAGAGGGGGCTGACGATCCCTGACGCGCCGTCTCCTCACTGGTGGTGTCTGCGCAGCTGGCGTAGACTGGGAAGGCTGTGTCGGCTGCGTAGGCGGCGGAGCATCGGGAAGGAAGCTAGGAAGCAGATGTGTCGGCTGTGTAGGATGCTTCTGTGCCTGGTCGAGAGGCTAGTGCTATGGAGGAGTATCGAGCTCTTCATCCGAAGAGCTATCGGCAGGCACGAAACCCGTGTGTAGTGGTGGAGGGCGCGACAACGACGGACGGTCCGCTGGTGGCACATGCGACGAAGGACCTGGCGCCGACGGTGATGGTGGGGGAATCACAGTCAAGTGAGGTGGCAGCAGCACTCTAAAACCGACCAAAATCTGATCGACCTGCCGCTCGACCTCTGAACAATATGCGTACACATCGTCGCTGGGCATGGTGGGTCCGAGGCGGGACCTGACCATCATGTCCCGTGCACTAGTAGAGATGCCGCCGAGGATGTCTAGCTGTGCACACGAATTAATGCAATTATAGAACTACAATCCATGTGAAAGTAAGGTTTCAAAGAGCTAAGGAACTCATAGAAGAGTGGATTCGCCCAGTTAGGCGTCGGTCGTAGCGGTCATCAATGGTGGCGGGAGGGATGGGCTCATCAGGCGCAACGGGTGGACCGCCCGTCAATCGGTAGATCGTGCGAGGTCGGTACCAGGACAGATAGGAAAAATGGATGTCGTGGCTGTACGGCCTGTGCTCCTCGACCGTGCGACAGCAGCCTTATGTGCAGGAGTGGATGGATTGGCCCTTCCTGGATTGCCTGCGGACAAAGCAATTAGTTCGTGATGGAAATTATGTATAAAATAACATGTGAGTGTAATGCATATTTGACGTACTCGTGGATATGGTGCGGGATCTGTCGAGGAGGCGGCACGGGGACAAGCTGGCGTAGGCCAAACTGGCGCATAACTCGCTCAGGCGAGTAACCCTCAATCATGTGCGAGAAGACGAGCAGAACCTGGGTGCGCCAGTACACAGCATCCTGCGTACAAAGAGAAGAAAGGCCGACTGGAGCGACGGATTGGAGGTTTGCGGTGGTCCACGGATCCCAGATGACGCTGTCGTCGAGAAGCAGATCGAAGTCCGTGGCGTACGAAGGATAACAGAGGTGCGCCTGATCTGTGGCCCACCTCAAACTCAGCCTAGCCCACCTCCATCCCATAACAGGGCCGTCTCTCCCATCCCCGACTAACGCGAACTGATCCCGCGGAACCAGCGGTCGACCGATGGGGAAATGCTTGTACGACCACATCTGCAAGAGGATGGCGCACCCAGCGAAAAGAGAGCTGACCTGGTCTCTGCTCGTGGCGTCGGACAACCCCCTGTAGGTGTGGCAGAGCACGGCGGATCCAAAACTGAACCTCGGCACATGGCCCAGGGCCGAGTCGGCAATACTCCTGGCAAACTGAACGTACTGCCGCTCGCAGATGTCTCCGTGGGTGCCAGGGAAGAGCAACCACCCAAACAGGTACAGCAAGTACGCCTCAAGGTAGCGCCTGAAGACCTCCTCTGGAGCGGCCAAGGGGAGCGCACCATCGCGCACTGCGCGAAGGTAACTCTGGGGAACTCCCGCGTCCTGCGCAAACCCCCCTGCTGGCCCTACTCCCTCAAATCGCTGTAGGAAATCTAGGCGCCATGCAGCTCTCTCGGTGGCCGCTGGGACATATATCTCCCCACGGATAGGCAAGCCAAGCAGCATGCTGACGTCCTGCAGCATGATAGTGAGCTCGCCAAAACTGAAGTGGAACGTGTGCGTCTCGGGCCTCCACCGATCCACAAGCGTAGTAATGAGGGCTCGGTCGAAAGGGAATCGCCTCGCCCGATCCACCATGCGAGCGAAAGGCAACAGTCCGGCCTCGAGCAAATAAGGCGCGAACCGCTCATCTAGAGGCCACATCTCACGCGGTGTCCTCATATGCAGAGCTGGGAGAACGATGTTGGATCTAGGTAGATCTTAGTATCTAGGTTTTGATGATTAATGATGATTTGGATAAATCCATTGTAATTAAAGTTAATCTGAAGATGTCAGTTTTGATGATCAAATGACAAATTAGATTTAGCACAAGTGAATTGAATTGATTATCGGTAAACCCTGAATTGGATGTTTCCTCAGTTGCGGGTTTGATATTGATGCATACGTAGAGGGGGAGCTCGGTGGTTGCATCAAGTTTGTGCTAATTGATTGATCAAGATGTTATATGTTAAATCTTGAGGTTGATGACTTCAGTTGTGGATTTGATATCGATGCACATGTTGAGGGAGAGCTCAAGATGATTAGTTATCCATGTTTGTGCAAAAGGTTGATGACTCCGTGTTCTGGATTTGATATCTCTATGTATGATTGAGAGAGAGCTCATGATATTAGTCATCCATATTGATTGATATCATAACTTGAGTAGTATGAATTGTGTGCGCATTTCTTGTATCATATATGGATCTATATGATTGTGAGATTCATCCATTACTCATTTGTTGTTCATTGAAAGTGGTTTTGTCATTTCACCGAATAAAGAAATTTTTGAGTGAACTCCTGTGTGGAGTGATTTATCTGGTGGTGATTAATGACGAACTGCGAATGATACTAACGTTTGCGCATTGAGTGTATATGTTCTAGTCTCAGAATGGTTGCAGGATGAAAACAGGCAAGGGCGTGAAGAGGATGAAAACGATATGAGACATCCCGAGCAAGGTCAAGCTTAGCGAGGATGAGCTTTGCGAAGACAGGCGTCAAGCGGTCGAGCTTCGCGTGGTCAAGCTTAGCCGGATCGAGCTTTGCGATGACGAGCGTCAAGCGATCGAGCTTCACGAGGTCAAACTCCACCTAAGGTAAATTCCAAGATTAAGGATTGTTTTCTTAGGGTTTTACCGGTCTCGGTGTTTGGAGACAGACCGGGTTGATAGGTTTCTTTTTACTAGTTTGACCGTACTATTAAGAGAGGTCGGAAACTAGTAGCTTGAATCTATCTAATGCGGAAGCTTAGATGCATTCATATCATCTTGCACTAGTGTCTTGCATTGCTAGTGAGTCTAAGTGTAGTTCATATGCATTAGATTAAATGTTTTGAAAACTGCACTTAGTCGTGATCGCCAGCTGTTTAAATTGGTTTATTTATCTACAGCTAGTCGTGGTCGTATTTGTATATTCTGATCGTATCAGTGTTCATACGTGGTCGTGGTCGTGTCGCTTGTTTGGCGGCTTTCTGTTTAGGGTTTGGGCGTGGTCGTAGGAGTTCGGACTGGTCGTACCAGTCTTCGACTCGCTTGCGTACGCTCGACCAAACCCTATCGACCACCTGTTTTTGATCAGATGTCAAGACCTGTGTGGTCGTGGTCGTTGCTAAGTGACACAAATCACATCTGCGAGAAAACGGCAAATCCGTATGTGCAAATACTCTAAAATTGCATTTGAGATTATTTTTGGATTGAACATTTTGACAGTAGGAAAGTTTCTGAGATTTCTAGATGTTTCTAGACCTTTCTAGGTCTTGCTCCTGTTGACAAAATTGCAGAGCTCTGAGTTATCTTTCTAACAAGCCCAAAATGACCTCAATCGGATCTCTGAATCAAAAGTTATGCTTATTTTACTGTCAGTGTGCAGTGACCGGATAAATGCATCCGTCCGGAGCTATTTGTCCGAAGTGGCCGGACAGTGTCTGAAGTGACCAGGCAATGTCCGGCCAATACAAATTTTTTGAGCCGAAAAATGAAACGGACAAATGCATCCGTCCAGAGCTATTTGTCCGAAGTGGCCGGACAGTGTCTGAAGTGACCAGACAATGTCCGGCCTGTACAAGTTTTTTTTGAGCCGAGAGTTAACAGAGACATATCCATTTGTCATGACGTTTTGTCCGGACAAATAGTATTCGTCCAACCTTCGCAAATTTCACCCAACGGTCACTGACACGTTTGCAACGGCTGAAATTTTTGTACTGGCCGGACAGTGTCTGAAGTGACTGGACAATGTCCGGTCTGTACAACTTTTGGCCCGGTTTCTTGCAAACGGCTAGTTTTTCGTTGAGGATATAAATACTTCGTGTTTGGCTTCATTTTTGGGTTCTCAAAGACTTCATACAACAGCTGAAAACCTAGCCAATTGATTTGCATTTGAGTTATTGCATTTAGAGACTAGAATTGAGCCCAAATCTTGAGTAGATTTGAGGGAGAGCTTGAGGGAGATTGTGTAAGTGTTTAGTGCACTTCATCTCCATTAGATTGCTAGTGCTAGAGTGTTGAGCATATCATTTGCATCATTGAGCTTCTAGTACGTGGTTGATTCAAGTGAAAGTGCATCCGGCTTGTTACTCTTGGCGATCGCCTTCGCCTAGACGGTGCCAGAGGAGAGCCGAGATCTCTCCAATTGAAGTTTGTCGGAGAGGCCGGCAAAGGATTGTGAAAGGTGTGGTGCTCGCCTATCCGGTGTGGAGAAGGAGCAACCCTAGTGAGATATCCTTCGTAGATATAGAAGCGAGGCTCCGAAAGAGCGCTTCAACGAGGAGTAGGGGAGACCGGGCGAGTCTCCGACACCTCGGTAAAAATATTGTGTCAATTGCGTATTTATCTTTTGCATTACATTCATCTTGACACAATTGCTATATTTATTTTTGTTGCATGATTTGTTGAATAACTTACATGGTTGAATGCAACTAGTTGATTAAATTGTTTTAAGCCTCATTGTATAATCTAGTTTAAACAATTATCTTGTTGAAATTGCTTAGTGGAGAAGAAAATTTAAAAGCCTCCTAATCACCCCCCCTCTAGTCGGCATCCTCGATCTTACAAACGATGCCCTGTAGAAGGCGTCGAGCACGGTGACGCTCCTGATGGTGCTGTGCAATCAGCTCGGGAAGCTGATGGTCGTCCGCCATACCTGCAGTTGTCACATATTGGTTGAGAAGTTGAAACACTCAGTACATAAACAAACATTCAGTAGTGCTTACAAAAATTCATGAGAAGATATTAGGGAAATTAAGTACAACTGATATAGGGAAATTCAGTACAACTCACGACAAAACATTCAGTAGTTGAAATAATACAACATTTAGTTTTGCGACGAAGACGATGCGCCTGTCACCTACGGGCAACGATCTCTTCTGTGACCAGGGTGCCTGCAAGTGCTGCATCTACGTACGTCATCTTCACGCTCCGCTGCATCCATATCGTTATTTATCCTCCTGGATCGACGTCGGCCGACATAGCCTACGAGGAGCCTCTTGTCTGGGATCCACGTGATGGCATCTTCCGGGGATAGTTGTCGATAGCTTCCCCCGCCACAAACCCATTCAAGACACCATCCCAGGTCTTCCACAGGTACTGCAGAGTATAATAGGTTGAGATGTACCGCGCCGGATCGATCCTAGGAACAGAGCAGGCAGTGGTGACATGCGAGCAAGGAATGTGCAGCAGTTGAGGCTTGTTGCATGTGCATTGGGCATCTGCATTTGAAATTCGACATTCGTGGACCCGACTAGCCCGCAGTGTGCCACGGACATGTCTGTGCCTTAGCCGAACCTTGTACTTCCCGTGCAAGCGACTCAGTACTGTGACATCATGTGTCAACAATTTTCTTGTCCGAAATTCGAGGTTATCATTGATCTTTTTGGGCCAGTGTGCTAAGGGGTCATGCAAAAGGCTTGATGCCGCCAAACCCCTGCTGTCGTAGTACGCTACTGTGCGATAGAATGTCATTTCAACTATTGCAGTGAGTGGTAAACATCGCACACCTTTGAGGATGAAGTTGTACACCTCGGCCAGATTTGTCGTCATGATTCCGTACCGAGTCCCACCTGTGTCGTGAAGCAACGCCAACTTCTCTATTGGTTTGGGCTGAATCCACTGACTGAAACTGAGACGACCTCGGCGGCTTCCCGCACCGATACTATCTAAAATCCTCACTCTGCGCTTGCTGGTTGTCATCCCTGATATCATCTCCGGAAGAGACGAAAGTCAGCCATAGTGATCCGGGAGTCCCGTTTTTTTTAGTATCGCCGCGATCTTCTGCAACCCCTGCTTCTCGCAATTCCGCCAACGTACTTTCCTCCAGTGACTTCCAGATTTGTGAGAACTTTGATTGTTGGTTCTGTTTGGCAAGCCGTTTGAACACGAGCATCAGGCGCTTGCTCTTGAAACGACTGTGAAAATTCGCGCCAAGATGCCGTGAGCACCAACGACTCTGCAAATCATCCCAACTCAGCGATGGATCCTCTCCCGATCGCATGTACTCCATCGCACTCAGCATTCCTCCATTTCGATCATGAATCAAGCACATGCGCTCCCGGTCTTTCACAACCTCATTCTTTAAAGTGCCCAAGAACCACAGTCAACTGCTATAGTTCTCCCCCTCGACCACGGCATATGCTATGGGGAGAAGCTGGTCATTGGCATCAACAGCCACGGCAGTCAGCAGAGTTCCCTGGTATTTTCCAGTCAAAAATGTTCCGTCAATGCAAAGCACGGGTCTCATGTACCTGAACGATGCAACGCACTGTTGGAATGCCCAGAAAAATCTCCGTAGTACCATGCACCCAGGAATCACAGCACCCTCGGAGCCGATTGCCGGCGTATCAACAATTGCGGTGACTGTGCCTGGATTTGCTTCGCATATGCGCCGCAACAGCCTCGGTACTAAGTTGTATGCCTCAACATATGTACCAAAAAGCTCCTCCAGCGTCTTCTGTTTAGCCCTCCATGCCTTCGCGTACTTGATATTATAACCGTACTTCTCCGCGACATGTGCAATTATCACTTTCGATGTTATTGCCGTATTTTCCTTCACTACTGACAGTATCAGACTGGCAACAAAACTGGAAGTGATATTTCTATGATGCTGCACCATGCTCTCAGCCAGACATCCGTGGTCATCAACTCTGGTCACCCGAAAGAACGGGCCATCTTGTGGCCGCCAGACACATACGTAACATGGACAATTCTGGACTAAGCACCTCACAGTCCACAGGCTCGGATTTGATTTGACCACCCGGAATGGCCTATTTAGTGAGACAGCCCAGGCAGTTATGGCTTTATTTGCATCCTTTTTATTCCGAAACAACTGTCCAAGCTGGACGGTTGATTCATTATAAGACCATTGTGAACCCAGCTCATTACGAACCACAGCGTTATTCAAGGATGATGGATCAGTTCACTCACTTATAGGATTCTACTGTTTCGTGGGTTCAACAGGAGATTCATACATTTCTGACGGATCAGTATACTCCTCATTAAAATTATCCTCCAATTCTGGTAATTCTTCAGCTGCATCTACTTGATGGCCACCAAATTGAGTTGTATCTCCTACAGTTTGCAAAGGTACACTGCCAGTTGCACTGGCATTGGTACTGCCACCTGCACCAGTATCGGCATCGCCACCGCCATCGTGACCTCCGGTACAGATATTAGTGCTTTCTCTTTCAACTGAATGGCTGCCCTCCGAACTATGTACTAACATTTCAACGTACAGTATGATGGTTCCGACAGCATAGCCTGGATTTGTCACAAATCGTCCAAACGAACCCCATGATTTGTCACCTTTCAGTCTCTTCAGCACCCATTTGTTTCCATCCGGAACCATGCCTTCGACCCTGAGATTATCCGTCGCAACATTGAGTTGTAACAGGTCGACTAACCACATCTTCAAATCATTGAAATACATTGACTGTGGTTGTCTCATTTGACCGTAAACATACATACAACCACCAAGATCATCACTGTTTGGTCCATTACGGATTACACCAGCTCCATAATAAACGTAAACCGTACTGGGTTGCTCCATAGCTGTATCAGAGTGTATAATTAGAGAACCAACATTGCTCATTGTACTAGAAAAAACATGATTTTTCAAACAACCGAAATTTTCCCCTCTCCCTCTAAACCCATGCGGGAAAGACCAACACGGTGAGGGCGACAGCGGTGATGACTACGACAATGAGGCCGCGATTCCTAACCCTAACCCTAACCCTAACTGATTGACAACCCTACCCCTAAACCTAACAAAAAAACCAACCCTTCTCTTCTCTTCTCTTCTCTTCTCCTCTCCTCCTCTTCCTTCTCTTCTCTTCTTTCTCTCTGCTAATTTCTGAATTTTCGGAAAAATGAAATGGCCGTACTGTGTGAAAGCGACGCACGGTGTTTAAATACCGTTTCAGTCGCTATTGGGGAACACTATTTTTCCATACAACCCCAAAAAAAAATTACCCCTCTCCCTCTAAACCCATGCGGGAAAGGCCAAGACGGTGAGGGCGACAGTGGTGATGACTAACCCTAACCCTAACCCTAACCCCAACTAAAAGAAGCGACAGCGGTGAACCCTAACCCTAATAATAACAATCATTTTAATATACATAATCACAAATGTTTACATCTACATATTAACAAATATTTTAATCTACGTGCATACTAATAAAATTCAAATTTGAAAAACATCACATTTTTTAGTGGTTCTTCAAATTTTTTAATCTACGAACATACACTAACCCTAAATTTTTTAATCTGCGAACATACACTAACCCTAATCTGTGAACACACACTAACCCTAATCTGCGAACATACACTAACCCTAACCCTAAATTTTTTTTCATCACATTCACGCATTTACCATCCGTATAAAAATATATTCTAAATCATATCTAAATACTACTAGTTTACAATTTAATTAATTTAAATATACGAGTTAAAAAAATATACCTCAGCGAACAGATTTGAAGAATCTCTGAAAAAAAATTTTCTGCTCCTCTTTCTTCTCTTCCTTCTCTCTCTCTAAACAAATTTCAGTAATTTCTGGAAAAATTCGAAAAAATGAGGTGGGTTGTACTGTGAGAGGGACAGCTGGGAGTTAAAAGCCAGGTTTCAGTCGCTAGCCCGGCTAGCGACTGAAACCTGGCGTGGCACGGCACGGGTGCCAGCGGGGCATTATGCAGTGCCACGTCTTCAGTCGCTAGCCAGGCTAGCGACTGAAGATCAGTCGCGTGCGGGGATTCGCGACAGAGAGCCGTTTTTGCAAAATTTAAAAGTTAGAGGTTAGTTTTCGAATTTTTTTTTTAAGGGTTATTTGGAAAAAAAATTCTCAATATTAAACCCACAACTAAGGAAATATCCATTTCAGGGTATCAATAATCAATTTAATTTACTTGTGTTAAATCAGGATTTATCTAAGTTGTCATTTAATCATCAAATCTGACATTCTTCAGATTAACTTTAATCATCAAAGATTTATCCAAATAGTCATTAATCATCAAAATCTAGATACTTAGATCGACCTAGATCCAACACTACCCACACCCACCACAACCACCCACGCCCGACAACGCCACAACTGCTTCACCACCCTGTCACTGCCTCATTGTCACCACTAGTGATATTAAAGATGAGGTTAAATGAATAGTAGAGGGACTAGATCCAAACCTAGGAAACGGTGCATAGAGATAAGAAAAATATGATATATACACCTTAGTAAATCTCAAAATATTATATACAAAAACATTTTATTGTTAGAGATAAAACATGTTGACTATCAAGACTGACTGACCTGCATATGTTATTTATAGAAAACATGTATTTGAGACTTTTCCAAAACTAAGATCCCTTGAGTTTGGCTGTCTCATCGGTTTCTGGATCTCAATCATAAGTTTGCTCGTGTCAAATTAACAAAGACCCTCATTCCGTACCAAACACTAACAAATTTTTTTTACTTTAGTTTTAATTTTCAAGACATGTTTTTGGGTTAGTCAACAAAGGCATACACGTGTTTTACTTTGTCAGCTTTAGCAAAATTATTAGTGATCGATTGACATGTATTTTTGGAGATACATGGAGCCAAGAATTGGGGTTAGTTCATGCCATTGACCACTATCCTTGCAAGTTCATTTCTTTCTGCAAGATATTAATGTTCTAAATTTTTCTTTTTTGAGGGGAAAAACTCAGCTGTTGATGATTTTTTCATTGAGTTTATCTTAGGAGTAAGCAATATGTTTTTTTTTCCTAAATTTTGTATGTACCTTCTCCACTATTATATCAAGATCCACCCGTCTACTTTTTTAACCCCCATTTAGCACTCTCCTTAGATTGAATGGCAGTGACAAAGTGGCAATTGCGCCATTTATCACATATGGTGGTGATGGTGGGTGGCTAGTGTAAGATTGAGTATGCTGGTTAGAGGGGGGTAAATAAGAGGTTTTAAAAATTTTTCGACTAAAATAATTTTTGTAAGATATGAAGGAAAACCGAGTTTTCATAAAAGAGTCTAAAACTATCTAGAATCAAATTGCATTCAACAAGATAGAAAATGAAATATAATATGCAACTAAGAGTAAATAGAATCAAATGTCAAGGTAAATATAAAGAGTACAAGAGAGAAACCAAGTGACATAATAATTTTTTACCGAGATCTCAAAGACTCATCCGGTCTCTCCTACTCCTCGTTGAAGTGCTATGCGTGAGCCTCACTTCTATATTCATGAAGGATATCTCCACTCGGATTGCTCCTTCTCCACTCCGAATAAGTGAGCACCAATATCTTTCACAAGTCTTTGTCGGCCTCTCCGACATACTCTAATAGAGAGATCACGACTTTCTTCCAACGATTGTCTAGGCAATGGTGATCACCAAGAGTAATAAATCGTACACTTTCACTTGAATAAATCTAGTGCTAGAAACTCAAATGATGCAAATGAATGCTCACACTCTAACACTAGCTTGGACAATGATGGGTGATGTGCACTAAGCACTCTTGACCTCTCACAAATGCGCTAAGTCAAGTAATTTTCCTAATCCTTTTATGAATATCACTTGTATGCTCAAGGACACAATGATCTTACTAGGGATATAAAATGAGGTGCCAAAGATACTCTCTCAACCAGCAAGAAGAGTATATATAACCCCCACATACAAATCTAGCCGTTAGAAACACGCAAGAGAAAAAAATCAGCCATGTAGACAATCAATTCCAAAGACGGATAGTCAGCGTCTGTGTCAAACGGCTAGTTGTGACGCAATCAAGAGCCGTTGGAGTTGTGTCAAAACAGTATGCTGACACTTTCTCAAACGGACAGTCAGGATAGAGCAAAAAAAAGTTATCTAAATTTGCAAGGGCTATTGGACAAATGTCTGCATTCAAGTTGACACCCATGCGGACAGTCAGTGTCCTATTCGGACAGTCTGCATGGATCTATACAGCTGACAGTAAAATAAGTATAACTTTTGATTTAGAAATCCAATTAAGATGCTTCTTGGCTTATTGCAAAAATAACTCAAGGGGGCAACAATTTTGTCAATAAGAGAAAGACCTAAATAAGTCTAGATGTTTCTAGAAAATTCAAAAACAATCATACTACCAAAATATCGAACACAATCATTTGCGTCCACACGGACATGCATGCAGACAATCAACACAGTACAAACATATTTAGCCTGAAAAAGTCTGAGCCACTGGACAAATGTCGGTGTTCAAGCAGACACTCATGCGGATTGTGAGCACAGTACAAATATTTTCAGCCCCAAAAATTTTGATTCTCGGGACAAATGTCCGTGTTCTAGCAAATACTCATGTGGACTGTCAGCATAGATACAATCACGATCAGGTCTAGTACTGATACGACCAATTTTGAACTTATACGACTACGACCATCTTCAATACTAATACAACCAGTTTGTGTACTAGATATGATCACGACCAAATCTAGTGTTGATATGACCAGTTTTGAACTGATACGACTGCGATTAGTTTCAATACTGATATGACCATTTTGTGTACTAAATACGACCAGACCTAGTACTGATACGACCAGTTTTGAACTAATACGATCGCAACCAATTTCAATACTGATACGACCAGTTTGTGTACATAATCACGACCAAATCTAGTACTGATACGACCAGTTTTAAAATGATACGACCACGACCAATTTCAGTATTGATATGACTAGTTTTGTATCAATACGATCATAACCAATTTTAGTTTTCATATCTTAGCTCCAATTCAAACAATCTAGACTTGTTTTCAAGCAATGCCAGAGATGAATGAATATTAGTGCAATATGATATGAATGCATTTGATCTTTCGCACTAGATTGACTCAAACTATTAGTTTTCGACCCTTCTTAATAGTACGATCAAACTAGTAAAAAGAAATCCTATCAATCCGATCAATCTCCAAACACCGAGACTGATAAAATTATAAGAAAATGACTCGCTCGCATAAGGTGGCTCATATCAACATCATTCTTTATACGCCCTTATTTGTTTTCATCTCGCAATCCATTTTGAGACTACAACACAAATACTCATTAAACCACGTTAGTCTCATAATTAGGTTGTTATTTATCACCAAAATAATTACTCCCAAAGGAGTTGACTGAACAATCTTCTTTTTTTTTTGTGTTTGATGACAAAACCTTTTTTTGATAAAACAACAAAAAGATAAGAGATGAAATATATAGTCATATACACTATAAGATAACACTTCAATGCTAGTAGTAAAGCAGATGGTAAAAGCTAACATTAGCAGCACTTTAATTGCTGGGAATAAAGTTTGCTATAGTTGGGGAAAAAGGTGTTGCGTAAAGTTTTTTCCAGCTGTAATTTTTTCTTAACTGTATGTCCAATAGCAAAGAGTATTTCCAACTGTAGATCGCTTGAAAAGTTTAAATTTTCCTACTTGTATGTCCACTTGTAATATATTATTTCAAGTTATACAACTATTTGAAATATTTTCCAACTATATGTCCAATGATAAAGAATATTCTCAGTTGTAGGTCATTTGGAAAGTTTGAACTTTTCCACCTATATGTCTACTTGTAATATAATATATTATTTTAAACTGTACAACCATTTGAAATAAATTATTATCAACTAATCTGTCAATGAGAATTTAGACATTCAAATTTGAATTTGTAAATTATTTGTAGTGAATGTAATACTGAGAATTGTGTCAATAATTAATTTTAAATATATATATTTTTTTAGTAATTAGACAACAATATAACAACTATAACTATAATACGAACATTATCCTAACACAAATCATACCACATTTTGCAACAAAATTATCAAACAAAGGATAAATGACAATTATATATTATATTGAATTCTTTGCTTTATATAGCCATTGATAAGATTCATAATTATCACAAATTATTCAATTGACAAAACCAACCAAAATAGATATAATACCTCTGAACAATTGTGAGAAAAATATCACTTAAGAATTCTTTAAACCAAATATATGTCCATATATAATATTCCTAACTCCATATATTTTGTTCCAACTATAACTATCAAAAATAAAATATTCCACTTTCAAACTCCTTCTATGACGTAAAATATCTTCATCACTTCATATACTTTTAATATCTTACTGTTAACCGCCTGCATAAGAAAAGATATCGATTACAATAGTCTGAGATAAATACAAATCAATAACTTTTGCTTTAAGTAACTTTTAGAACATATGACAATTATAATAAAAGATGGTTGGTCGATTGTTGTATAACAAATACAACTTGTTACTTATACGGATGAGAAAATTGTGTTGATTGTGATATGACTTGCATACACTTGATAAAAAAAATTAATCATATGAAAGTGAGCTACTAGTTCAATGCACAATTAACATACACTTAATATTTAAAAAACGAATAACATGTTGATTGTGTTAATAACACCTCACATGTATAAAACTATTAAGTATTTCTACTTAGTTTCAACTAATTCTCTTGTCCCTTTCACCTGTAAGCATTGTTTTATTAATAACAGAAGACAAATGAAAAAAATAATAACTAACCAAGTAAATAAAAGGTTAAAATTATACATAACTAGAACACGAGATGAACCACCTATTATAGTACCATCTTGAATCTAAAAGTGAAAGCAGTATTGTAAAAGGCGGCTGAGGTGGCCACCTAGGTGCTCAGCGGTGACCAGCGGCGGCGATTTTGCCAAAATCGATAGCCTTCGAGGTCGACCTGCTTAGGCAGTCCAAGGCGGCGTGAGCCAGTGCAAGGCGGCACGAAGCGGTGATAGGCGGAGGAGGCGGAGGAAGAAAGGAGTTAAAAAATGTACGCGGTTAGGGTTGTTTATTTTCTCCACTTCTCCCATAGTCCCATGTATCGCTCGCATCGTCACCACTACTCAGCAAACGATGAGGCGCCGTTGCTGCCAACGAACGAATCTCCCTCCATCGTTGAAGAACAAGATCTCCCGCCGTCGCCGCCACTGCCGCCGCCTACGAATAAGTAGTAGTTGCAAACGAAGGAAAGCCGCCACTACCACCAACGAGTAGATCTGCCGTCACCTGTGAGGAACGAGAACTCCTTCCGCGGTTTCGCTCGTCCGCCGCCGGCGAGGAACGAGACCTCCTTCCACCCGTCTGCCGCAACCGAGGTAAAGACGAAGGAATATATGTGTGTGGAGTGTGAGTTGTGGGTGTGTCAGTGTGAATGAGGGGCTAAAAGGGGAGGTGTAGAACATGGGATTGAGCCTTAGTCGGCCTAACCCGAGAGGAGTGGAGCTGAGCTAACTCAGGCCCAACAAATTTGCCTTTTTCCTTTTTGTTTATTATTTTGTTTTATTTATATTATTTACTCCCCTTTTCTATTTAGTTAATTTACTTTAATTTAATTTATTTAACAAATCTATATTAACAACCATTGTTTCAACCAATAGAAAGTTGAATTTAATTATTTTAAAATGTGTATTTGTTTATTTGTTGTTTATGACTATGTGACTTGTGGTGAAGATGATTAGTTACTTGTTTGTTTGCTTCATTGTTTGTTGTTTGAAAATTTATTTGTTTGCTTGTTTGATTATGTATACTTTGTGATGCAGATAACTAACTATAGTCAAATAACCTATGTAGCCGCCTAGTTAGCGCTTAGGTGGTCACCTAGGCCCCGCCTAGACGTCTAGGCGCCAGACAACCGCCCGCCTAACGCTTTCTTGAACACTGAGTGAAAGTTCACAATTTGTTTACTTGATAGTATTAGTAAGTAAAAACCCATCACAAATTAAGTATTCATAAACAACTTCAGCTTCTCTCCAAGCACAATTAACACATTTTCTATAAGGGCATAAAATTTCATCTGCTTTTACAGAATTTGCAAAAGCAAACTCTATGAAGCCATTTACGCCTTGATTATATTCAATTCAGTACCTACACTTTATTGTCATTAGTTTCAATCAAAAGATTCACATAAAGTAACTTTGTATTTGATTTAGTGATTGAATATTTATTTTCTACCTAGCCGCACTCATCCAACACTTGTCTATAATAAATGCCAACAACCTTAAAATTCTCCTAAAAATTTGTCATTCCTTATTATATGACTTCCTACAAGAAATTCTAAATCAAATTCTTATGTCAAAGAAACAAGAGCATTGCAAAAACATTCACAAATAAACCATTTAAACTATTTGATCTGCAACTTTGAAAATGAGCTCAGATAAAATTCGGATATTGTCTCGATTTAAATACGACTCAAATTATTATCAAATGTAGATATAGATTGGATTTAGATATTTGTCTGATATTACTACTATTTTAAAAGTTTGCAATATACTTGATAAAAATAACTAAAAATTCTATGTTGTAAATCATTATTTATCCCTTGTAGTTATTGATATTCCACTTGAGCAGTTATAAGCATAATTTCTTATATGTATGGCACAAGAATAAATGCAAACCGTCATTGTCCCCCATATTATTATCATGTCTTGGAGTAGTAAAAAAGATACTCACTCATGCAGCCCAACAGATCCTATAGTACAACTGTTGTAGAGGACCGTAAGGTCACATTGTCCAACAGGGTACACAATCTATAATGAAGAGCTAATAGAACACTAAAAAAAATTGACTAGTGGCATGAAATTTGATCAAAGTTTATATTGCTAGCTTCATATATACATACTCACTAGTTATTCAGAATTTCAGATTGCTACTTTCAGATCACACTAGCTATGCAAATTATTACATTTTATGATTGCCCATTTTTCGAGTTGAGTCAACAATTAACATGCCAACTTGTCACCCAGTAAAAAAGCACCTGGAAATAAAATATCATGATGAGGCATTCATGGAGAAGACTTTAGCATCATCTTTTTTTAACTTCCTATTTAGTTAATTATAACAATATAATAGATTGTTCATAGAATTCTCCTCCTTTATCATGTCCTTGCCCCAACATTATTTCCTCTGTCCAACTAGTATCAAATTTTCATTTTAAAGCTTCTAAATTTACCACCATCATCTAACTTCTGAATCACAAGTCAAATAATAGAATCTTTTTTTCAAATCAATAAGCATAATATTGCACCAAAAGTAAACATCTGCGAAGTTCGCATGAAATTGAATTAAAGCTGAACTTTCTACCGCCCTATTTGTTTTTGTTAGATCGACAAAAATCTTTAGCTAGACAAGCCATAGAAATTGAACAATTTATTCTATTACTCCAAACAGTAAAGAATTCTAAGAACTAACTTTTTTTTTAACTTTTTTTGTTCATCACACAATGGTTAGGCAAATCAAAAACCAAAAGAACTTTCCACTGTCTGTAGAGATAAAGCCTTCCTAAATAACTACAGAAGATACAAAGTAACTGCTTTTATATCAGTAACAGCTAAGAACTAGATAATAGCAAGACCTTGTACTCTGCCTACCATTTATTGCTCTTGAAAGTGGAGAAAAAAGTCTGTCTACAATTTAATGGGGAGAAGTTTTGATTTGTTCAGTAAGATTCACTTTAATAATAGTAATTATTTTTCTAATTTTTAATCATTCAATTGAAGCAATCGATATCAGTAAGCAATTACAAAGAGACAGACCAGATAGCATGAACAATTGTCATCATATATAGCACACTTTTTTTTAATGCCATGCTGAGTTTTTTTAAAAGGCTTTAGTTACAAATAGTCCTGAAGGCCTGAATCAATATCTACCACATGATCCAGCCCATGAAATAGTAATTTGTTAAAAGAGATTTTCATCTATACTACTGGAAAAATATGTGTTTTTGTATTTATCATTGAAAAATAAATTCTTTCTCATTTACCATTGAAACATACATTACTGTTTTGTATTTGCCATCATCATGTGATCAACCACTAATCAATGTAGCAAATGACAATTTTATTTCATATTTACGAGTATAATATATTTTTGATGTAAAAGTATTTTTCATTTGAAATACGAGAGTTTTTTTACAGTTCTAGATAGAGGTATATTTGTTCTATTTACAAGAGTAAAAATATCACTAACAAGGACAAAAACGTCAGCATATAAATGCTTCGTGATGGGGAAAACAAACTTTGCTTGCTACAAGGCAATATGAAAAGCTAACACACCTTCAAAATGTAAGTCTTTCGTCTGGCTGGTAGAGGGAAAGTTCTTATTGACAGAGAACTTACAAAAGAGGATGCCTGCGGTCTTTGCAACCGAAGCTATGCAATCACCTCCTGTTCTTCTGCATGTTCACCAGGCGTGTGTGGGTGGAAATACTACAATGGATCAATCTAACAGCAGCCATGCCTTCAGCTCAAGACAATTCGTTCGAGGCATGGTGGTAAAGAGTAAGGAAATACATACAGAAGAACAAAAGGAAAGCCTTTGATGATCTGATCATCCTGGTAATATGCAAGATGTGGACGGAAGGAAACAACTATATCTTCAGACAAGAACAGCAGAGTGGTGCTCAACAGGTGGCTTCCATCAAAATCAGACTTCCACGCCAGGAGTTATGCAGGGGTCATTGGCTCAATAGATGAGTAGCCAATGGGCTTTGTTAACGGTTTTGAATTTTGCTCAAGAGATGGTTTGACCTAGTATGTCTATATGTATATTCTTGAAACATGCTTCCTGTAACTAATCATTTTTACTACTTCTTAATGGAATGGTTGCAGCCTCCTGCCACCACTTTGGGAAAAAAATAATTTGTCAGAAGTACTTTATGTTGGAGATGAGTCTAACAAATATTGGGCCGGCTCAACCAAACACACATGTCGTTCTCAGAGGAGAACTTCACAGCAACATTGGAAGTTGCTGTTGTCAACCCAATTGACAGATCAGGAAGCCACAGTTGTCTATTGGTGAGAACATATAATATCTCCAAATTTTCTACTTTTTGTCTATATGTATATTCTTGAAACATGCTTCCTGTAACTAATCATTTTTACTACTTCTTAATGGAATGGTTGCAGCCTCCTGCCACCACTTTGGGAAAAAAATAATTTGTCAGAAGTACTTTATGTTGGAGATGAGTCTAACAAAAATTGGGCCGGCTCAACCAAACACACATGTCGTTCTCAGAGGAGAACTTCACAGCAACATTGGAGGTTGCTGTTGTCAACCCAATTGACAGATCAGGAAGCCACAGTTGTCTATTGGTGAGAACATATAATATCTCCAAATTTTCTACTTTAGTCAAGAAGGGCTGCTTTGACCAACAGGTAGCTTCTTGAGGTCTTACTAGTCATAGTTGCTGCATCCTTTGCTCCTCGAGGAAGAGAGCCAACAGGACCATCTCATCATTTTAGATGAGAGCTAAATGCTTTAATTATGTAGTAGTTCATCAGGAGTAAGCATTGGATTTGGATACCTGAAGAACATCTCAAACCAAGTAAGTCTTTCTCCATCATGCAGTTTTTGCAGTTCTTCAGTTTTACATCGTAATAAGGTTCTTGCTTTTTGCAAACAGAGGTAATTGCTTTATTCAAGAAATACTCTTTCATTTGAGGAATCAGAAATTTAGAGGTGAAAAGAAATAGGATTTCTCCACGTTTTCAATAAACTCACAAGTTTTCATACTGGGATAAAAATGTCAGCATATGATATTATTTTGATTAAAATACTTCAAAATTAGTATTAAAAAGATGATAAAAGTTCAAGAATAAAAAAAAATGTAGTGCTAAAATGCAAAATTTGCATTTAATCCTAACATTTAACAAACGGAATGACAACTTGATTAACGTAGACAAGTTTAGGGACTAAATTAAATAAGAAAGATAAGTTTAAAGATATGCTAAACTAAATTTAAGTTTAGAGATTCAAGTAACATAATCACACAAAAATTTAAAGACACAAAACACAATTTCCATTAACAAAAAACTCAAACACTTGACACATGTCACGAGACAATCCTATTTGCGCACGTATCTCAATGGTACTGTCCATAGCCCAATTGAATGGCTTTGGATGTGCCGAACGGCGGAACCATTGAGGATTTCAAATCTGTTTGTCCCTATTGACTAATTCTCATGGATGATTTTTACTCATATTTTTTACCTTTTACAATGTACACCTACTCTTATCAAGTAAAAAGATCTTACATGGTAGGAGTATATTTTTTAATCAAAAAAAGATAGTATTATCAAACATAACATCTATATATTAATTGGAGAGAGTAAGCACTTGCTTGAAACGTATGAATTTCATAGAAATTTTAGAGAAAATCTCATTCCTAGTGAGAATTAGATATTTTTTCCTTCAAAATTTCTACAAAATTTTCCCGTTCCAAATGTAGCCTAATAAAACACAAAGAAGAAATGGACAAACCCAAAGTTTTGTTTTAAAAGTTTAGTAAAACCCCAGGGCTTTTGGAAAAGCCGCCTAGAGTGATGGCTACGGTTTATTTCCTTAGTTCACTCTAGTATTTGACATGCTTGATAATATGTACATGTTTAAATTTAGTGAAAACACTATTTCTCGATCAAAAAGATAGAACATTGTCATTCATCAGATACTGTACACCATATAGATAAGAACTAATGGGAATATGACTCACATAACAATCTTTGCCTTCCACACGATATCATGCTTCCCGCAGATCTGCAACACTCGTCTAACCTGAGAAAAATGTATCAAGAAAAAATATTACAACAGTTGCAAAACAAATGCAATGTATTGCATGTGGGTGGCAGTCCATTTATGTGGATGAAAATCTAGGACTACCAGTTAGATGACCAGAAAGCATAGGAGCAGAAGCGAAGGGTTACACAAAATCAAATGTTAGGCAATTTCGACTTATGATCTAACAATACATAGTTGAAATAGTCAGAAAAACCCATTATTTGTGTCAACATGCCTAGGTATCAAGTGGGTACCATTCTGAAAATATCTGCATGGTGATGGTATACGATAGGTGCTGCGACACCAAACAATCATGATAAATCGTTGGAGTATTGTAAAAATACTGTTCGTTTGAACGAAAGCCTTCTTGTTTCTTTAAAGTAAAAAAGACCAAGCTTTCTAAACTAGCCAACCAACCTATATATAAATGTGTTTATTTTTTTGTTTGGGGGGGTGTGGGGGGGGGGGGGGTGTTACCATTTCTCCTTCTTGAATGTCCCTACAAGCAAAAGCCCCCATCCATGAATTCCTAATCTTCCAAAGCATACTCTACTGTGCTCCATATTCCAGAAGTATAAAAAAAATCATTAATCTACAATACTAATAATTCAGAAGGTACAACAGAGCATTTAGAAGGATAAACAATAGCCTGTAGATAACATAGGTGCTCCTTAAAAGTAGAAAAAGATTCAGGATCCCTCTCTTCCTGCAAAGCAAATGTACAAAGGTTCCCCCATAAGAAAAGTGTCCTCCAAGATGGGATAAGTATCTAACAAGCACACAATAGATCAGAAAATTACTCTAGGTAGGTTCAGACTGTCAATTTCGTCCCAAGAATGCTGACAATGTCCCCTAAAACAGTGTGCAGTTGCTCCCTCCCGAGTCTGTGTGTAAAGAAAGCACAGCTAAGCTCTTTATTTCCAAGCAGGAGTGATGTCAATGGCTCAATAAAGCAGATATCAAAAAACTAATACAAGCAACAGAATACCAGCAGAAATGTGTCTATAGAAGTCAACACTGAACAAAACTTAATACAACTATGGAACACTCAAGTTTAAAGAGGAAAGGCTATTGGTATGTAGTGCATTATTGAGAGATGCATATCAACCAACACTAACAACCTGGATTACCAGATTACAAGGGGAACTCATTATTGGCGAAGGGCAGATTTCTGGCTGAAATTTTGGTAACATACTCCGGATTCACGGGGACTACAACCACCAGAGCTCTGCCGCGTCGAGCACCGGCCCTCGCCTCCCTCTGCCTCTCTGCCGCACCGGGGCCTCGCTAACCCCTCTGCCGCGCCGGCCCACCGGCCACGACCCCTCGAGAAGCCTTTTGTCGCACGCCCGCGACCAGCCTGCCGATCTGCCACACCGTGCCGGGCCTTCAGATCTGCCGCGCCGCGCCAACCTCGTGCCTGGCCACTCCGCCTCTACCCTCTACCGTTGCCGCTCCACCTCCTCTCTCTGCTGCACGCCGCTGCCGTTAGGGTTTTGAGGTGGGGGCGCGGTGGGGGATTGGTGGGGAAGGGTTCGAACGATTTTGGATTGGAGAGGGATGGGAGGAGGGTTTTGGGGTGGGGGAGGAGATTCTGGTTGTGGATCGGTGGGATCCACAGGTGAGGTGCGGCGGGGACTGGTGGCGGTGTCGGCCGGCGGTGGGGGAGAGGCGCGGTGAGGATGTTTTGGTGAGGGAGGGGATTGGAGGAGGGTTTTGGGGGAGGGATGTCGGAGAAGATAACCAACCGATTTATTTTCCCACTCAAAATAATAAATTTAATTTATTTTTTTGTTCAAAATTTTCTGTTTTGTGAAAACAAATTTTTTAACTGTTACACATATCCTATATATCTATTTCTAAACTGATCTATAGTTTACTATATATTATTTTTTCTAGGGATAAATTTGTTAAAAATAATGATTTTTCCCAACTAACACTATGGTGAAAAATCAAAATTATATTTTTTGTTGTCAAACCATTGGTAAAAAGAAATTTTCTCAACAGTCTTTCCCACTAAAAATTTTCTATTTTGCAGCAAAACATATTCTTAGCTGTCCCACAGATCTTACATATCTTTTTCCAAACTGATCAACAGCTTGCTATATATTATTTTTTTTTGTAGTGGTAGATCTGGTAAAAATAGTAGTTTTTCTCAACTGACACAATGGTAAAAAATCAAAATTATATTTTCACTTGTCAGACTGTTAGTAAAAAAAAATTTTCTCAGTAGATTTATAGCTTACAATGGTCTACTATGTTGTAGTGATAGATCCATACATGATATGAAGTAAGCACAAAATTCATACTAGTCGTGTCATAATAATAATTAGCATAAACTTGATGCAATGACATGATGATGCAAACACAAATGATTAATATGATGAGTTTTTTCTCAATATATGCATCAATATGGAACCACAACAAAAGAGACATCGACTTCAAATCTAAGATAAGGAAACTCTAGATGCAACAGCTAGGTGCTGGTGGTAGGGCGGGTGGGAGATGCAGCAGGAGTTGCCTAGGTTGGCGAGGGGATGATGACAATAATGGTGGTACATAATGTAGAATCAAATATCACTTAGACAGGATTAAATGGTTTTATTAAAAGTGTTATAATTAAAATGTGGATTTTTGCAAGAATCAATAAAAACACATTTTGCTTAAACGATTTTTTTTTGCAGATATGGAATTAGATTTGTTTTGAAGATATTCCTAAAAATGAAACTAAAACTTAAGTGATCAAATTTAATTTTGCACTCCTAGCATGGCAAGCAAGAATAGTGAATACACAAACTAAACAAGATCATCAATAAATAGAGCATAATAAATAAACTGAAATTGACACAATGATATATTCCGAGGTTTTAGATACTCACAAGTCACCTCTACTCTTTGTTGAAACACTCACTATTGAGTCTTGCTTCCGTTTCCACTAAGATTGCTCCATTTTTATTTTGTTTAAGCGAGTACCAAACCTTTGCACCATTTCTTTGAGCCTCTTCGATAACCACCATCAATGGAGGGATCATCGGCCTACCTGACCTGTTTAGGTGGTGGCAACCACCAAAAACAACAAGCTCAAACCCTTCCTTGATCTCAACCAAGTATCTAGAAGTTCAAACACGCAAGCATATGCACACACCATACTCTTTAACTTATTAAATACTTGATAAATACAAATGAGCTCACTAAAAACTCTCACTTGATGCAATAAATGAAAATTGAATGCTCTTGAATTTGCTTGTGCTATATACCAACGAATTCAGGTGCAAAATTGTGAGGACCACGAAGTTGGTCACTAATTCTGAACCTTGGAGTAGGCTAGGGGTCACGTTGCTGATAAAACCAAAACCATGATTTGAGTTTGAGGGTTTTTAGAAAGCTTTTGCTATCAAACTTATGTAGTATCTATTTAGGAGCATCATCATAGCTACCTCTCAGTAAATGGGCTCTACTCATGATGGAGTATGATGTCACCTATGTCCCACAGAAGGCAGTTAGGGTCAAGCCTTAGTTGATTTTCTTGCAGCACATCCTGTGCCGAACGATTTTCCTTTGGTCATCGACTTGCCTGACGAAGAAGTCTTCACCTCCAACACGACGATATGCCAAGAAGGCGAGCCGTGGTAGGTCTCGTGTTTAAGACACCATAAGGTGGGACGATACATTATTCTTTCTCTCTCCTTAAAGAAGAATGTTCAAACAATGAAGCCAAATATGAAGTGCTTATCTTCAGTCTATTGTTGGCACTTTCTATGGATATTCGTCGCCTCCATGCATTTGGTGATTCCCAGGTTATTGTGCATCAAGTCAATGGCATTTATGAAGTCCGGAAGCCTGAATTGGTGCCATACCATGAAACGACACAAAGGCTTATGAAGAAATTCGAGCACATTGAGATTTCTCATGTGCCATGAAGTCAAAATGCATCGGCCGATGCTTTGGCAAAGCTTGCTGCGACACTTGCTCTTCTATATGGGGAGTCTACGCAAATCATCATTGAAGAAAGGTGGTTACTTCCTACAGCTTTGGAGCTCATCTCAGAAGAAGTTGAAGTTGACATTGTTGTCTCTTCTGATATTGAAGAGGAATACTGCTGTAAACCCATCCTCGATTATTTCAATCATGGAACTCTACCAGATGACCCTATGAGGAGGTGCCAACTACAACGACGACTCCCAACATACACATACAAAGTGGGGGTTCTATATTGGGGGTCCTTTGATCAAATACATCTTCGATGTCTTTCCTGAAGAGAAGCCGACAAAGTTCTATAGGAAGTTCACCATGGAGTTTGTGGTGGCCATCAAAGTAGGCCAAAAATGTACCACAGCATTAGACTTGCTGGTTACTGTTGACCCAACATCATGGTTGATTGCCTTAAAATGGCCAAATCTTGCCATGATTATCAAATACATGGTGATATCATGTATCGACCACCTATTCCTCTTCACCCCATTGTCCTTTCATGGCCATTCGATGCCTGGGGCATTGATATCATTGGCCCCATTGAGCCTCCTTCATCCAAGAAACATTGCTTCATTTTGGCGGCAATTGATTACTTCTCTAGATGGGCAGAAGCAGTCCCATTATGAGAAGTGAAGTCTGACAACGTCATCAACTTCCTGGAGTGGAACATCCTTTAGCACTTCGGGATATCTCACCACATCACTTCTGATAATAGAAGAGCCTTCAAGTTGCAGAAGACCTACAATTTTGCCGCAAATTACAAGATCCAATGGAATTGTTTTACTGGTTATTATCCTCAAGCTAATGGATTGATTGAAGCTTGATACCGGCCTAGACTGTCTCGCAAGAGAACGATATTGGAGTAGTAAGGCAAGTATTCTATATTGTTCTTTCCACATGGACTAGAGAAGCAAAACGCGTAAACTAAACTAAATCGATGACAAATGTGTAGAATCAAGGATGCCGACTAGAGGGGGTGAATAGGAGGCTTTTAAAACATTTTAAATAAAAGCAACTAATGCAAAAGATCAAATAACAATTAAACAACAAAGAGGAGAAGACAAACACAATCGACTTTTACCGAGGTATCAGATACTCGCCCAGTCTCCACTAATCCTCGTTGAAGCACTCAAGTCAATTGAATTTTGCCTCAATACCCACGAAGGATATTATCCACTACTGGTTGCTCGTTGTCCACTCCGGAAAAGCGAGCATCGATGCCTTGTACAACCTTGCCGAGCCTCTCCAACAATCTCCGAATTGGAGAGGTCAACGGCCACGCCTCCGAACCGTCTAGGTGAGGGCGCTCACCAAAAGTAATAGGCAGCAAGGTCTTCTCTAGACCTCCAAACACACACCGAGAAACGACGAGTATGCAAATGCAATGAACTGAAACTCTCGGTGGATCAGAAAACACTCGACTCGATCAACAGATCAAGATTTTGTGTAGAAAACTAAAGCAAGAGTGTATAAGAATGCAAGGCTGCTTGTTGTGTAAAATACATGCCCAAAGTCTCTATTTATAGCCTCAAGGATCTAAAGAACCGTTGGAGTTAGGCCTGAAAATCAGCAATACAAACTGACAGTCAGTTCATCAAACTGACAGTCAGTTACGTGCACAACGGCCGACAAAATTTACAGATAAAAAATAGCTCGCCGTTTATGGTCGTTTAAGGAAACTTCAAATCTCCAACTGACAGTCAGTTAGGCAAACTGACAGTCAGTTCGACCAAAACATCGACTAGTTTAAAGGAAAACTCAGATAAAAACAACTGTGGTCGAAACCCCAACTGACAGTTAGTATGGGCAAACTGACAGTCAGTTTAGTACAAAAAAATTTAGCTCAAAAAACACACTCTCTAGACAACTGTCAGTTAACAAAATTGACAATACAAACTGACAGTCAGTATGGATAAAAACAGTTATAATTTTTAATCCAGAGATCCAAATTGATAGTTTAATAGCTCGTTTGAAAGATAATTTTAAGGGCTACATTTTTGTCAACAGAAGCAAAAATTAGATCTGCCTAAATCTTTCTAGAAATTTGAAAACCTTTTCTGTTGTCAAAAACTCAACTGAAAATCCAAATCCATCAAAATCAAATTCGAATCAAATCCAACAAAACGAATGCAATGCAATGACCTAAGTTTCTCAGTTTATGTTGGAAATGTAGAGAGGACTTTTGCAACACCTCTTCATAGTACGGTTAAAACCAAAAACAATTTTCCTAAACCGATCAGCTCCAAACACCGAGATCGGCAAAACAATTTGCCTAACTGACAGTCAGTTTCGTGTACAACGGCCGACAAAATTTACGGATAAAAATTTGCTAGCCGTTTGTGGTCGTTTATGGAAACTTGAAACCCACAACTGACAGTCAGTTATGCAAACTGACAGTCAGTTCGACCAAAGACTCGACCAAAACAGATAGAAACTCAGTTAAAAACAACTATGGTCGAAACCCCAACTGACAGTCAGTATGGACAAACTGACAATCAGTTTAGTACAAAAATTTTGAGTCCAAAATACACCCTCTCTGGACAATTGTCAGTTACAAACTGACATTCAAACTAACAATTAGTTATGCAAACTGACAGTCAGCATGAACAAAAATAGTGATAACTTTAAATCCAGAAATCCAAAAAAGGTGTTTAATAGCTCGTTTGAAAGATAATTTTAAGGGCTACATTTTTGTCAACAGAAGCAAAAACCAGATCTGCCTATATCTATCTGTAAAATTGAAAAACTCTTCTGCTGTCAAAAACTCAACGGAAAATCCAAATCTTTCAAACCAAATTCAAATCAAATCCAACCAAAACGATACAATGCAATGACCTAAGTTTCTCGGTTTATGTTGGAGATAAAGAGAGGACTTTCGCCACCCCTCTTTATAGTACAGTTAAAAACTAAAAACAATTTTCCTAAACCGATCAGCTCCAAACACCGAGATCGGCAAAACATGAAAACAAGATTACCTTAGGTCTTTTGCGTTTTTGTGACTTGCATCTCGGTTTTATTCCTTGCGACTTGTGCTTTTGTTTCTTTTGCGTTGGGTTCGTCTTGTTCATCTCGCATATCTTCCAACGGAGCTCTATATCAAACTATCTCAAAAGCACAGTCAGTCTGAAACACTTAGTTTTCATTAATCATCAAAATTAGGGTTAGGCATGACGGCCTAGATGCAACAATCTCCTCCTTTTTGATGATTGATGACAAGTGTTCGATAAGAAAATAAGAAATGAAAAAGCTCCCCCTGAGTGTATGCATCATTATGATAAGTACAGAGCATAAAGCAAGTCACATCACACCAATGCATATCTCAGAGCATAAACCAATCATAAGCTGACTGAAGTATCAGAGCATCTCATAAATTCATCATATATCATAATCAAATATCACGACATCATATCAATATGTATCAGAGCATAGACCTGTAGGATCAAGGATGCCGACTAGAGGGGGGGTGAATAGGAGGCTTTTAAAACTTTAAAATTTAAAACAAATAATTGCAAATCAAGAACAAATAATATAAGCAAGAAGAGAAGAGAACAAACACAGCAGTTTTTACCGAGGTATTGGAGACTCGCTCAGTCTCCACTAATCCTCGTTGAAGCACTCAAGTCACTTGAGTTTTGCCTCAATACTCACAAAGAGTATTATCAACTGGAGGTTGCTCCTTGTCCACTCCGGAAAGGCGAGCACCGATGCCTTGTACAAACTTGCTGAGCCTCTCGGACAATCTCCGAACTGGAGAGGTCAACGGCCACGCCTCCGAACTGTCTAGGTGAGGGCGCTCACCAAGAGTAATAGGGAGCGAGGTCTTCTCTAGACCTCCAAACACGCACCGAGAAACTAAGAATATGTAAATGCAAATGAACTGAACCTCTCGGTGGATCGAAAAACACTCGACTTGATCAACAGATCAAGATTTTGTGTAGAAAACTAAAACTCAAGAGTATATAGGAGAATGCTGCTGCTTGTTGTATAAAACTCATGCCCAAAGCCCCTATTTATAGCCTGAAGAATCAAATGAACCGTTGGAGCTAGGGCTGAAAATCAACAACACAAACTGACAGTCAGTTTGCCTAACTGACAGTCAGTTTCGTGTACAACGGCCGACAAAATTTACGGATAAAAATTTGCTAGCCGTTTGTGGTCATTTATGGAAACTTGAAACCCACAACTAACAGTCAGTTCGACTAAAGACTCGACCAAAACAGATAGAAACTCAGTTAAAAACAACTGTGGTCGAAACCCCAACTGACAGTCAGTATGGACAAACTGACAGTCAGTTTAGTACAAAAATTTTGAGTCCAAAATACACCCTCTCTAGACAATTGTCAGTTAATACAAACTGACATTTAAACTGACAGTCAGTTATGCAAACTGACAGTCAGCATGAACAAAAACAGTGATAACTTTAAATCCAGAAATCTAAAAAGGTGTTTAATAGCTCGTTTGAAAGATTATTTTAAGGGCTACATTTTTGTCAACAGAAGCAAAAACCAGATTTGCCTAGATCTGTCTGTAAAATTGAAAAACTCTTCTGCTGTCAAAAACTCAACGAAAAATCCAAATCTTTCAAACCAAATTCAAATCAAATCCAACCAAAAAGATGCAATGCAATGACTTAAGTTTCTCGGTTTATGTTGGGGATAAAGAGAGGACTTTCGCCACCCCTCTTTATAGTACGGTTGAAAACTAAAAACAATTTTCCTAAACCGATCACCTCGAAACACCGAGATCGGTAAAAATAAAGACAATATTTACCTTAGGTCTTCTATGCTTTCCCGGCTTGCGTCTTGACTTCATTTTCGTGACTTGTGCTTTTACTTCTTTTGCGTTGGGTTCGTTTTGTTCATCTCGACTATCTTCCCAACGGAGCTCTGTATCAATCAAAGTCAAAAAGCACAGTTAGTCTTAAACACTCTGTTTTCATTAATCATCAAAATTAGGGTTAGGCATGAAGGCCTAGATGCAACAATCTCCCCATTTTTGATGATTGATGACAACAAGTGTTCAATAAAAAAGTATAAATGAATTAACTCTCCCTGAGTATATGCATCTCATAAAAAATCAGAGCGTAAACCAACACATATACCTCAGAGCATCTCATAAATTCATCATACAAGCACTCACAGATATGCATATATACCATCACCAAGTTATATCAATATGTATCAGAGCATATAGATCACAACAACATATATATGAGAGCATTCAACATCACAATGTCAGATCGATCATCATATCCAAAGACACACAGATATATAATAAACCAAAATATCTCCATAATATCCAACCAACCATCTGCATATAACATCCACAATATAAAAACTAAAGACATATAAGATCCAATAACTCCAAAAATACTTCTCCCCTTTTGGCATCAAGCACAAAAAGGGAGGTAATACAAAAGATGGACCCCAATGCTCATCATCAGAAGAAAGCCCTAAGACGGCTGTATCTCCGGAGCCTGCTGGAGATCCAGACGCGTCGATGGCTGGAGATGCCGGAGGAGTAGCAGCTGCAGCTGGAGTCGGAGCAGGTACTGCAAGAGCTAGATCAGCAGGTCCTGAGGCTGTGCTCGGAGAAGACACTGCCTGGCGGGACCTCTTGCGAGGGGCAGGTGAAGCTGAAGAAGGTAGGCGTCGCAGAATCTCCTCCTGCTGAGCAAGCAAACGGAGCAACATCTGATGATGCTCCGCCTGAGTGCTGAGGATCTGCTGCTGCACCTGGATCACCTGATCAAGCCGAGAGCTGGAGGAAGATGCAGATCCGGTGCCAATTCCTGTAGCCGGTGCTGGTGCCGTCTCTTGAGCTGGAGCCTCGTCCTCTGACTCCCCCGCAGCATCATCATCTGATGCGGGAGAATCAGGGCCAGCAGCTGCAGTAGGGCGAGCACCGAGTCGGCGATCAGCCTGGCCAGGAGGATAGAAGAGCAGAGGATGATGAGGCCTCGGGATCTCAGAGTCGACGGCCCGAATATGCAGGAGCACCGCCATGATATACGGAGCGTATATCAACTGTCGGCGCGGAGAAAGAAGGATGTGCTGAATCTCACTGATGATGAGATCAGCAACGCCGAATGGCTCCTCCTAGAAGATATAAATCAGGACGTGGAGCCCAAGATAGGTGACTCTGGCCCTATCTCCGGTAATGGGGACCAACGTGAGCCGGAGGATCCGTAGGGCCAAATCAACATCGCGGCACAGGCCAGCGATGTGATGGAGCTGGAAGGGGCCGGAATAGAGCATGGCCACCTCCCGACGCTCGAGGTCTGGACGGGTATGGAGCTGGCGACTAGAAGGAGGGTGCACCAGTCCAAGCGCTGACTCAAGCTGCTCCTTCGTGACGGTGTAGACCTGGAGGCCCGTCATGAAGGTCATGAAGTCGCGCTGAGGGGAAATGAAGACGGTGGAATAAAATTGGTGAATGGGCCCCTCAGCCCAGTGCAGAGAGGAATCGGCGACGAGGTCGCGGATCCCTACAGAGCCCAAGAGGTCTGCGAGGGTGGTGATGCCTGTGCGAGAGGCGATCGTACCCCACGACAGAGAGCGGTGAGCAAAAATGGGTGCGCGGCTGTACACATTGTTGAACAGATCAAGGTGCAAGTTGTTATAGCAGGTAACAACATTGCACAAGTCGTGACCAGTGGGACGCGGCAGCAGGTAGGGGTTTGTGGAGCGGAGCGTGCGAAGGCGGCTAGCGTGCCACCGGGAATAATCCATGGGGACACGCTCAGGCGGAGGCGAAGGCGGGTTCTCGGACGTCTGACTCGATGAACGCTGGCTGTTTGCCGCGTTCTTTCGTCGGGCCACACGACGAGAAGGACCCGGCTGATCAGACATGGTTGAAGTCAAAAACGGAGGAGAGAAAAAGAAACGACCTGAATAGAGGAACTGAACCGGGAGGCTGATGATGACGAACCGGAGACAGTGATCAAACCGAGGAGATGAGCACGGTTTTGGGAACCACCGGTGGGTGTCAACGCCGGCGAGCCACCTATGGCGAGGCTTTGGCATGGCAAGGTGGCAGCAGCGAGATGCGGTGGTGGAGGCGCAATAAAAAGGCGGCGGCGCACGTCGACAGCGAGGAGGAGGTGCCGGTGACGAGGAACAGTGGCGCGGGGCATAGGAGAACGGCGAGGAGGCGGCGAAAGCACAGCGGTGGCGAGAGGAGGCGAGAAGACACAGAGAAGAAAACAGGGGTTTTAGGGTTCGGGACCCCGCAACTGACAGTCAGTTTAATAAACTGACAGTCAGTTCCAAACTCAGAGACATGGAATTGACAATCAGTGTACCACACTGACAGTCAGTTCACAGAACTGAGTTTTGAAACTGACAGTCAGTGTATAAGACTGACAGTCAGTTTGAGTCCCAACAACGACCAGGAGCTACGATCAAAATCAATTGCACGTAACTGACTGCCAGTTTGTGAAACTGACTGTCAGTTAGGTCAACAACTTCGACCAGAGACTAAGAACAGGCTCCTAAGTACTAAACTGACTGTTAGTTATATGAACTGACTGTCAGTTTGGTCAATTTCGACTAGAAGCAGTTTTGACCAGAGAGAGAATAAAATAAAATTATTTTATACAAATAGCACATTTAGCACATCAACTAGCATTTGATATATCAATAATGTTTAGTTCACCCCTTAAAAAGCAAAATCTTGATTCATCTAAGGGTTTTGTGAAAATATCTGCTAGTTGCATATCTGTTCTGACATAATTCACATCAATATCTCCTTTTGTCACATGATCTCTAATAAAATAGTGCCATATTTCAATATGCTTAGTTCTAGAATGTTGAACAGGATTATTAGTAATTTTAATGGCACTTTCATTATCACACAAGAGTGGTACTTTATTAAATATAATCCCATAATCCAAAAATGTCTGCTTCATCCATCATAATTGAGCACAACAACTGCCTGCAGACACATATTCAGCTTCAGCTGTGGAGAGAGCTACAAAATTTTGTTTCCTAGATGACCATGATACTACTGATCTCCCCAACAGCTGACAGCTACCAGATGTGCTTTTACGATCAATCTTGCACCCAGCATAATCAGAATCCGAATAACCAATGAATTCAAAAATGACATCTTTTGGATACCAAAGGCCTAAACTGGGATAGCATTTTAAATACCTAAGGATTCTTTTAAGAGCAATTAAATGACATTCCTTAGGATCAGACTGAAATCTAGCACATAAGCACACACTAAACATGACACACTACTACAGAAATGCTTTTCACTATCGGTTAAAAATCCACTCTACTATCGGTTCTCTTACCGATAGTGGTCGGCACGATAGTAGAGGAGCAGAACACTTCTATCGGTTCAAAAACCGTTAGTAAAACACCTACATTCCCAACGTTCACTAATCGCTATCGACTATTTCTTCTATCGGCTCAAATTTAAACCGATAGTATTATATACATTTTTTCTATCGGCTCGTATATAAACCGATAGTATTGTTTAGGCTTTTTCTATCGGCTAGGATCTAAACCGATAGTAATGTTAATGTTTTTTTTCTATCGGGTATAATCTAAACTGATAGTATTGTCTGGACACAGTTAGTACGGGAAACTTTATTCTATCGGTTATATTATATAACCGATAGTATTCTGTAGACACGTTTAGTACTGAAAACTTTATTCTATCGGTTGTTGTATATGAACCGATAGCACTGATATATTTATTCTATCGGTTGTATTATATAACCGATAGTAATTTGTAGACACGTTTAGTACTGAAAACTTTATTCTATCGGTTGTTGCATATGAACCGATAGTAATGTATATTTATTCTATCGGTTGTGGTATATAACCAATAGTAATATTAGTTTTTCTATCGGTTATATACTGGCACGGTTAGTACTGGAATCATGCACATATACATACAGCTATACAGAGATACATTGGATCATTCACAAATACACCAATATTTACAAATATTCAGCAATATTCACATATTGATCAATTTGTTCACAAATACACTAATTCAGCAATATTCACATATTCACATATTGTTCACAAATTAGACAGATTGAATTTATGCACATATTGATCGAGTTTATTCACAAATACATCAATGAATCTATTCACATATTGAGTTTATTCACAAATACAGCAATCAACACATTCAATATATATTCACAAATACGGCAATCAACACAAGTCAGTTACTATCGATCGTTGATAGCCACTTCTTCCATGACATATTGAGCCCAAATTGTTCACAGCTCCTTCAATTGAGGCAACTCATATTGCTCTTTCAACATGGCGCTCTGCATATATGCGTGTATGAAGTTAGGATCGTACGTCACATCCAATTAAAGTTCGACTTTGAGTCAGGAAAAATGGTTACCTTAGGGAATTGGGCAAAGTTTCTCCTGATCAGGTCATACATGAATCTCATGACATAGAAGCCACATTCCCACGATTGTGGCTGCTGATGGCACTGGAAAAATTGCATATGCAAAGACATAAACCCACATTAACTCGAAAGAACTAATTAAGCTTAAATTAAAAGACTCATCATGAGTACTTTCATCCGTATTAATTACCTCATATTCTTTCCAAGAAATTGTTGTGTCCTTCGACGCGTCATGCCTCCCTCCAGCACTAGCATAATTTTTGAAAGCCCTGTATTTAATTTAGCATTGCCGATTAATATGTTATCATTAATTAGCTAGTCAGAGAAAAATTTAAGACAACTATGTTACTTACGCGTCTATGTGCCATGTGAGGGTGAAAACATGCGCCACCTTGTCGCTCATCGAATCGAGGTAATAGACCTCATTCATCCATGGGCAAATGACGGCGAGGACCCAGTGGCCCCTACATTGCATATATAAGCGAACCGTTTCATACATATGTTAGGCGTAACATACAAGAATGAGTTAAATTAGTAGGAAATGCACTAACCTTTGGTGGTACGGCGCAAGGATGAACTCTCGGTCCTGCTGCGCTAGTAGTGCCCTTGATATGTATTCCTCCGCATGTGCTTGGTCGTGCTCTAGCATCGTGAGGCTTATTTTCTCTGGGTCGAGGAAACCCACCTTGTCACATGCCCTCATCGACGCCAGCCTATACATGCACCTGGATGCAAAGTAGACATTAGTAAGTAGTGCATACAAAAAGTGATTAGATTTATGAAACGAACTGTGATAACTTCAGACAACAGCAAACTCACAGGACTCCAGTCCGTATGATGGACATATCAAGCTCCCGCCAGTTGAGGAGGTCGAACAAATCCTCGTGGACCACCGATATGCTCCCGAGGTCACGGTGAAAATGGGCTGGCCTGAAGTGAACCAAGAAGTTGATGTGGCGCCTAGACCGGGTCAGGTACCACTCGTGGAGACTTCTGGTTATTTGATCCATATTGTGCAGAAGGTACTCCGACACGAGTGGGGACCCGTTCGTGAACGTACCCGGCTGGCTTTGTTTGGCCTTGCCTTTGGCCTTGCCCTTGCCTTTGGGCGTGGAGCGAGTGTATACCTTCGAAGGTTGGGGTGTGGTGCCGTCGGCCTCATTTGATGGCGAAGGGTTTGAGGCCGTCGGAGGAGGCATGGGGGCCGAAGGAGTTCGCTCATGCGTTGTGGCGGGGGTGGTGTCCTCAGGAAGTGTGTTGGTATCCATCGTCCACTTTAAGTACAAACGCTTAAATTAGATTTTGCAAATTGAGTATATTAACTTAGCTGTAAGCTAGAATGGCTAGGGTTTACCTCCTGTAGTCTAACACCCTTCTTGGGCCACTGTATGTACGAGCCCAAAGCCTCGCCAATTGTCCGCATTTCGTCCGTTGGGACGGGCAACGGAAAAGAGCTGTAGCCCGGGAGGGCCATGTCCACCTGTACCTTTGCGAATCCAGGCTCCAGAGGTACGCAGTGGATCTGGACATCCTCCCAAGACTGGTATACGACCCCGTTTGCAACCGCAACAGGTTTGTCGCCTATGTTGATCAATAGGCTACAGCTCTCCGGCTTCTGCAATTTGCAACAATTATAACAGGTTAGCGAAACAATTCTAACGTAACGGGAGTGGCATCAGCCGAACTGCATATATAGCTCAAGAGTTGCAATACCTCGATCAGGTCCACCGGATCCACGTGAACCTTCGAGCCAACACTACTCGGCCTGGCAGCGTCGACCTCGGCAGCTGAATCTAAACCCTTGGACTGCACAACTCGGCTGAGGCGTTCATACTTCTCGTTCATTTGAGCGAACATGTCCGCGAATTGTGCAGTCACATCTGCCCATATCTTCTGAGATAGCTCCACTTCCCTTTCCTTCCAGCTTCCAGGCTTCTTCGCCTTTTGCCCGGGCTCCGAGAAGCCTTCCTTCCATGGCACCACAGCCCCCACGGTTCGCATCCGCCCTGGATACTCCTTGTTCCCTAGAGCCCGGGTAAGGATGTCGTTCTCCCTAAGGGGACTAAACAATCCCTCGGTCGCCTCCTTCGAGCAAGAGATCTGTTACATTGAAAGCTCTCCATTGTGAGGAAGAAATATATACAAACTTGTGCGCACACTAGTGATCATAGTTAGCCAACTTACGAGTCGCTGCACGACCTCGACGTCCTTGGGGTTTGGGAACGCCACAGTCCCTGTGGCCGACACGATCCCTCTGGCCAGCCACCAGCGCTTGCATCGCTGATCGCGAATCTCGGAGAGTGGTAGGTCAGGGGAGTCGACGAAATGCGACGCCTCATCTTCAGCCTTCTTCCACTGCTCCTCCTTCCCCGCATAGCCGCGAGAGCCGAGCCGGTGTGGGTGGTCGTTCCTCCTCTGGATTGCCCTGTTCTTCTCGCTGAGGGCCTTCGTACCAGAAAGAAGAAAATTAATGCACCACTGCTTACTGCATACAATGGTGTAACCAAGCAAAGGAACCATTCATACCTTGAACTCAGGAGTCCCCTTCTGTTGGGCGAATTGCTCCCATACCTCCTCCGTTATGAAGGGGTACTTCTCGCATGGAGATTCGCCTTTAGCGAGGAAGGTACTGACGAGAACGCTCTTGAAGGTTTTCCACGTGTTGTTCATGTCCTTCAAGCAAGCTATCTTGGGACCATCGTCCGGGATGTTCCACTTGGCCTGTTTCAAATGGTGCATATAAGTAGGACTTACCTAATTTCTAGGATAAACCAAGGGAATGTGATTACTCAAGAGTTCAGTGATTTTGATTAATTTTACCTTCACTTCGGCCCACAGCCTATCCCTCTCGTCGGCCTTGACGTCCTTCCAGCTCTAGACGGTGATCTTCACCCTTTCCTTCGCCAACAAGCCAACATAGGCAGCATAGTGCCCGGCGTTCTTCCCGATCGGTCTCCCGAACTGGTTGAACTCACAGGAAAGATCCGGGCATTTGGCCAAATGACCCAACATCGTCGCGCCTCGCGCCTTCCTCTTGCGCTGGGACGAGGCAGCGCCATCTACGTTCGCCCTCGCCGAATCACTACTATCAGCCGAGGAAGATGCCGACATGGCTTTACCTAAAATACCATGAACAAATCATCAATTGATATGAAGAAAGGTACATGACAAAGTTCATAACTAAAATTGTTGTGCTAATCTCTCTGCATGAAAATAAAGTCTGTTAAAATTTAAATGAACCTAAATTTGAGATGAACATTAGAAAATGGGAAGTAATTCACAGAAAATTCAGATGAGCAGTGCAAACTAACACATACTCTATTTCCTAACGGTTTTGAAAGGAAAACCGATAGTACTAAGGTTTGTATTCAGGAAAATTTAAAAGATTAGCAGTGCAAACTATGCTAATCTCTCTGCAGGAAAATAAAGTCTGTTAAAATTTAAATTAATGAACCTAAATTTGAGATGAACATTAGAAAATGAGAAGTAATTCACAGAAAATTCAGATGAGCAGTGCAAACTAACACATACTCTATTTCCTATCGGTTTTGAAAGGAAAACCGATAGTACTAAGGTTTGTATTCAGGAAAATTTAAAAGATTAGCAGTACAAACTATGCTAATCTCTCTGCTGGAAAATAAAGTATGTTAAAATTTAAATGAACCTAAATTTGAGATGAACATTAGAAAATGGGAAGTAATTCACAGAAAATTCATATTAGCAGTGCAAACTATGATGGCACTACTATTTCCTATCGGTTTTCCAAGTCAAACCGATAGTAATCAAGTTTGAATTCAGTAAAATTTCCAAAATTGCTCAGCAGGAACATAAAGTAATTGCTCAGCAGGAACATAAAGTATGTTAAAATGTAAATGAACCAAAATTTCAGATGAAAATTAGAAAATGGGAAATAATTTACAGAAAATTCAGTTTAAGGTATTTACTATCGGTTCTGAATAAGAAACCGATAGTGAACTACACTGTATGACAAATTGCTAGTGATTTTCATCAATTCTGTCATTCTCATAGCTATCAAGTTTGTAGTTCATGAATTTTACTCTAGGTTTATATTGGTAATCCATTGAACGGGATATGAACCATTGCATAAAAAATTAAGAAATACACGCGAGCGATTTGGTCAAGAACACTTACAGTCGATCGTGGAGTGGCCGGAGGCGGTGGCGCAATGCAATGCCGGAGGCGGTGGAGAACCAGTGCCGCAGAGGAGCGAAGAAGCGAACGTCGGCGAATCTAGGGTTTTCCGCGCGAGTATTTGGAAATTGGAATGTGATCAGTTGCACTGGAGGGAAAATCGTGCAAGGTTATAACCTAATAAATGAATATTTACTATCGGTTCATCACCACAAAACCGATAGTAAAAACATGTAAGTTAGGGTTTTCAGTATGGGAACTTTTCACTATCGGTTTTATTATACCAAACCGATAGTAAACTAAGAAACAGGGCTCATAACACAGTGTAAATCACTATCGGTTGTAAACACTAAACCGATAGTAAAATAAGAACAGGGGCTCATAACACAGTGTAAATCACTATCGGTTATGAACTATAAACCGATAGTATAGTTTAATTTCATATCGGTTTCACAGTTATAACCGATAGTAAAATACAATGTTATTGACCCTAAAGGATTTCCCTTAGAAGAATTACAGAGGATCTCAGTACATCATTTTGCATTGTATTTTACTATCGATTTTATGACAAGAAACCGATAGTATATGTTAATTTCATATCGGTTTGGAGGTTGAAACCGATAGTATAATACTGTTAAATTGATCTAAAGGTATTTCCTGAGAACAATTACAGATGGGTCTCAGTACGTCATTTTGCACTTGTAAAGACACATGAAACCCCATGCAAATGACTTCCAATAATTTTGAAATAAATTAACAGTAAAGATCAATCATGGAATGAAAATTTGCAGTTTTCATATATATTTGTGAAAAGAATCAATTATTACTCAAATCAAGTATATATTCCAATTGAAATGAAAATTTGCAGAAATGATTCTCAATGCATCACGTATGTTTTCGCAAAGAATTTTTGAAAAATGATTTGAAGAATTCTTCGATTAAAGATCCAAGTAATATACGTCACTTACATATTGCAAATTAGTCAAGAATGGTTGTCCACCCATAATCCTTCTTCGTGGTCGTCTCGCAGGTAACTTGTTTCGTCAATATCTTCGGTAGGGACAGATTGAAGGATTCCATCTAAAAATGGAGGTAGTTCGTCGAACTGATCGTACTCTTCTTCATCCACAACGTCTTCGACCCCAACAATACGTCTCTTACTGTGAAGGACAACGTGCAACTTTGGGTTGGCCGGGTCAACGATGTAGAACACCTGTCTGGCTTGCTCAGCAAGTATAAATGGATCATCTTTGTGTGCGACTCTACTGAGATCGACGAGATCGAGTAAACCCATAATTGTCGACTTTAACACCTCGAGGGATTTCGACCCATTGGCATCGAAACAGAGGAATTTTAAGTAATACATAATCAAGCTCCCATATTTCCTCAATAACACCGTAATATGAGTCGAGTGCCCTTACTGCCCTGGCATCCTCCGAAATAGCAAGTAGTGTCACTCCACTACATTGCATAGTACTCTTCTCGTCCTGAGTTCTTGTGTAAAATGAATAGCCGTTGATGTCATACCCCTGCCAAGTCCCTACAGTAAATCTAGGCCCTCTGGCCAACCATGTAACATCTTCATCTACGTCGCCCTCAGAAGCTTGCAGGACTCTATTTTCGATCCACCCAGCAAACTTCCTATTATGTTCTCTGGTGACCCAAATCTCTGGCTTCGAGGGATTCTGTTTCCGTAACATTTCCTTGTGCTCGTGTATGTATGGCTCCACCCCCGTCATGTGCTGTAAGACCCAAAAATGGGCTTTTGCATACAGATCACTAGAGGGGACGACTGCTTTAAATCCAATCGTTCCAATGCCATGAAGCCTGCCCTCATGCCGGGACGTAGGAACGCCAATTGGGTCAACCCCGGCCATATAGTTGGTGCAAAATTCGATCACCTCCTCGGCGGCATAACCTTCAATGATACTGCCCTCAGGCCGATGTCGATTCCTTACATATCCCTTCAAGATACCCATAAATATCTCAAATGGATACATGTAGCGCAGGAACACGGGTCCACAAAACTTAATTTCTCTGACAAGGTGAACAATTAGATGGACCATAACATCAAAAAAGGATGGAGGGAAATACATCTCCAACTGACAAAGAGTGGTAGTCACATCGCGTTGCAAATCATCCAGTCCATCCATATCAATTACTTGCAAGGACACAGTTGCAGCAAATATTCAGATCCAAAAAATCTGACAAGTTCCACGAATGGAGCTAATTAACTTGCTAGGAGTACACGCTTACGTACCTTGCTAGATATTGTGTTGAAGAAATAACATAGCTTTGTAATTGTCTCTCTGACGTTGACTGGGAGAATGCCTCTGATAGCAATGGGAAGCATTTGTGACATCAGTACATGACAATCATGGGACTTCATACCAACCAGTTTCAAGTCTTTCATGGACACAAGTTTTTTCAAGTTCGCAGAATACCCGCATGGAACTTTGACACCATGTAGGCACTGACAGAGTTCTGTTTTTTCTCTTTTTGACAAAGTATAGCAGGCCGGGGGGAGGTATGTCCGCTTTCCCTTCTCCAACGGTGCAAGCTTAGTCCTTATGCCCATGTCGAGCATGTCACGGCGAACGTTGATGCCATCTTTTGTCTTTCCTGGAATGTTCAACAACAAACCAATCAAATTGTCACAAACATTTTTCTCTACGTGCATGACATCAATGCAATGTCGAACTTGTAAGTGCTCCCAATATGGCAGATCCCAAAGAATCGATCTCTTCTTCCAAACATTTTTTCCTGGAGGTTTACAACATTTACCGAACTCAACTTTGATGTCCTTCACGCGCAAGTAAAGCTCCTTACCAGTCACAAACACTGGGGCTGATCCTTTCTCAGGCTTCCCATTGAATGACTTCCTCTTCTTACAGTAGGCGTGATGCATCGGAAGGAATCTGCGGTGACCCATGTACACTGTTTTTCTGCAGTTCGATAACCACATGCTTTCAGTTTCATCCAGGCAAATAGCACAAGCCTTGCCTCCTTTCGTACTATACCCCGACAAATTTCCATAGGCCGGGAAATCATTTATGGTGCAAAATATCATGGCCAGCAACATGAAATTCTCTCGCTTATGTGCATCCTACACCCGCACCCCTTCGCTCCACAATTTATGTAAGTCCTCGACTAACGGTGATAGAAACACGTCAATATCATTCCCGGGTTGTCTGGGTCCTGAAATTAGTAACGACATCATGATGTACTTGCGCTTCATACATAACCAAGGAGGAAGATTGTAGATGCATAAAAGAACCGGCCAAGTACTATGTCGACTGCTCATATTTCCGTGTGGATTTATACCATCCGTACTCAGCCCAAACCTTATATTCCTCACTTCGCCGCCAAACTCACCGAATGTTCTGTTAATGTTTCTCCATTGAATGGAATCAGCTGGATGTCTTAGTTTTCCGTCTTGTTTCTGACCTTCAACATGCCAACGCAAGTACTTCGCATCTTTCGGATTTGCAAACAGCCGTTTCAATCTGGGAATCACAGGCAAATACCACACAGTTTTAGCCGGAGGCCCTTTTTTTACCTCATCACATCCATTGTGATAAATTCTGTCCCCATGCTTATACCGCGATGCACCGCATCTTGGACAAACATGCAAATCCTCGTACTCGTTACGGTACAGAACACAATCATTTGGGCATACATGTATTCTTTCGATTTCCATTGCCAACGGACATAATAGTTTTTTGGCCTGGTAAACCGATCTTGGCAACTCATTTCCCTCTGGAAGCATGTCCGCTAACAGATCCAATAGCGCCGTGAAACTCTGATCGCTCCAACCGTTGCTTGCCTTCAAGTTATATAATCTCAACACAGAAGACAACTTTGTAAATGTTTCACATCCGGGGAACAAAGGCTTCTCAGAATCAACAATTAATTTCTGAAATTTAGCTAAATCGTTTTCGCTGTAGTCTTCTTCTACATCACGTAACATTTCATCTAAATTGTCGTCATCTACATGGACTTCCGAATGAACATTATCAATGTTTTGATCATGATCATCATTACTGCAATCCACTTCCGAGTGCTGCTGAGTGGTAGCGGTAGTGCTCGTTTCCTCAAGATCTTCACCATGCCATATCCAACGGGTATAGCGTGCGTTAAAACTACGACGAATCAAATGACTCCTAATCTGATCAGAGTTGCCAAACCTTTTTAAGTTCATACAATCTATACAAGGACAATGCATATCTTTCTCTCCCTTCTTCGCCTTTTCTTGCTCAGCAAATTTAATAAATCCATTCACACCCTCCAAATACTCAACAGTAGTACGTTTTATTCCATACATCCAATATTCTCGGTCCATCTACAATTATTTCACAAAATTGACAAATTCAAATAAATAATTAATGACTCAGGGCATGCATATATGCATGAAACATAATTAGCTAGGCCATATGTGTGTACATGAGCTGCTTAATTACATTAAATGGATTTGTATATATGAAACCCTAATTAACTTGATGCATGCATTAATTGGAAGAGCCAGCTAGCTAGCTGCTTAAATTCAGCAAGCTATAGCTAGCTAGCCAACCCAGCCTTCTAGCTAGTTTGGAGATACATGTATCTAGTTTAATGAATTGCAAGTAGAGAGAGAGAGGGAGAGTGTGAAAGAGTGATGGAGAGAGAGAGAGAGGTGATGAGAAGATGACAATACCGAGGGGGATGGAAATATGATCAACCTCTCAGCTAGCTTCTCCAGATCACTCTAGCTTGGAGTCGTGCGGGGCTGAAATGATTCCAACATGCAGAGCGCAGAGCAGGGGTCGACCTAATTAAGTTGTCCAATTTTACTATCGGTTCAAAAACACAAACCGATAGTAAAATAAGGTCCCCACTGTCATAACCATTAGTGTATATGAAGTCATTTTACTATCGGTTTGTTTTATATAACCGATAGTACTATTTCATATATTGTATCGGTTAGTACAGTAATAACCGATAGTAAAAAGTCAGTAATTTCACTATCAGTTACCCGAGAAAAACCGATAATACTATCCAGTATATTATATCGATTAATACAGTACGAACCGATAGTATAAAGTGAGTAATTTTACTATCTGTTACGAACGAAAAACCGATAGTACTATTTTAATATATTATATCGGTTGGTACAGTAATAACTGATAGTATAAAGTGCGCAATTTTACTATCAGTTAAAAATGGAAAACCGATAGTACTATTTAATATATTATATCGGTTTGTACAGTAATAACCGATAGTATAAAGTTCACAATTTTACTATCAGTTAAAAATGGAAAATCGATAGTACTATTTAATATATTATATCGGTTTGTACAGTAATGACCGATAGTAAACAGTATTTGTATTTCACTAACGTTGGACTAGTGTGTAACCGATAGTAAAATGATGCTTTTCCGCCGCTCTTGTCCTATTCTATCGGATTTTTCCTAGATTGCTTATAACCGTTAGAAAATAAGGGTTAGTGGAATGCACTTCTGTAGTAGTGATATCAGGCCTAGATGCAGTAAGATACAAAAGACTACCAATCATAGACCTATAAAGTTTAGAATCGACCGATTTGCCGCTTTTGTCCATATCCAGATGTCCATTTGTCGCCATGGGAGTTTTGATTGCCTTAGTGTTTTCCATCCCAAAACGCTTGAGCAGGTCCTTCACGTACTTTGTTTGACTCACGAACGTACCGTTCTTGAGTTGCTTGATTTGGAGTCCAAGGAAGAAGCTCAGCTCACCGATCATGGACATCTCGAACTCCCTAGACATCATCTCTCCAAACTTATGACAGAAATGTTCATTAGTAGATCCAAATATAATATCATCAACATATATCTGACAAATGAACAAATCTTTTTCAATTTTCTTTGTAAATAGAGTTGTATCAACCTTCCCAATTTTAAAACCTTTTGATAAAAGAAAGTCTCTAAGTCGTTCATACCAAGCTCGAGGAGCTTGTTTGAGACCATAGAGAGCTTTTGACAATTTAAACACATGGTTTGGAAATTTAGAATCTTCAAATCCAGGAGGTTGTTCAACAAAAACAAGTTCAGAGATTTCACCATTTAAGAAAGCACTTTTAACATCCATTTGAAAAAGTTTGATATTGAAACAGGATGCATAAGCAAGAAGAATACGAATAGCTTCAGGTCTTGTACAGGTGCAAAAGTTTCACCAAAGTCTAATCCTTCGACTTGAGTGAAACCTTGAGCAACAAGATGAGCTTTGTTTCTAATTACAACTCCATTTTCATCTTGCTTGTTTCTAAAAACCCATTTTGTTCTAATTACATTGCAAGTACATCATGATGTCGTTACTAATCTGAGGACCGGGACAACCCGGAAATGATATTGATGTGTTTCTAGCGCATTTAATCGAGGACTTACTAAAATTGTGAAGCAAAGAGGTGCAGGTGTGGATGCACACATGCAAGAGAATTTCATCTTGCGGGCCCTGATATTTTGCACCATAAATGATTTCCTGGCCTACGAAAATTTGTCGGGCTATAGTACGAAAGGAGCCAAGGCCTGCCCTAATTGCTCAGATGAAACTGAGAGCATGTGGTTTGTACAACTGCAGGAAAATAGTGTACATGGGTCACCGCAGGTTTCTTTCGATGCATCACACCTACCGTAAGAAGAGGAAATCATTTAACGGGAAGCCAGAGAAAGGATCAACCCCAGTGTTTCTGACCGGTTTACTTGTGCATGAAGGACATCAAAGATGAGTTTGGTAAGTGTTGTAAACCTAGAGAAAAAATGTTTGGAAGAAGAGATCAATTCTTTGCGATCTACCATACTAGGAGCACTTACAAGTTTGACATTGCATTGATGTCATGCATCTAGAGAAAAATGTTTGTGACAGTTTGATTGGTTTGTTGTTGAACATTCCAGGAAAGACAAAGGATGGTGTAAAAGTTCGTCGTGACATGGTGGAAATAGGGATAAGGACTGAGCTTGCACCGTTGGAGAAGGGAAAGCGTACATACGTCCCCTCGGCCTGCTATACTTTTTCAAAAAGTGAAAAAATAGAACTCTGTCGGTGCCTGCACGGTGTGAAAGTTCCATGTGGGTATTTCGCGAACTTGATGAAACTTGTGGCTATGAAGGACTTGAAACTGGTTGGTATGAAGTCTCATGACTATCATGTGCTGATGTCCCAAATGCTTCCCATTGCTATAAGAGGTATTCTCCCAGTTAAAGTTAGAGAGACAATCACAAAGCTATGTTATTTCTTCAACGCAATATCTTGCAAAGTAAGTGCACTCCTACTATAAGTTAATTAGCTCCATTCATGGAACTTAATTAGTAGATTTTCATGATATGAATATTTGGCTCAATTGTGTCCTTGCAGGTAATTGATCTGGATGGACTGGACGCTTTGCAACGCGACGTGGTTACAACTCTTTGTCAGCTCAACATGTATTTCCCTCCATCTTTTTTTATGCTATGATCCATCTAAATGTTCACCTTATCAGAGAAATTAAGTTTTGTGGACCTGTGTTCCTGCATTATATGTATCTATTTGCGAGATTTATGGGTATCTTGAAGGGATATGTAAGGACTCGTCACCGCCCGAGGGTAGTATCATCGAAGGTTATGCCGCCGTGGAGGTGATTGAATTTTGTACAAATTATATAGCTAGGGTTGACCCAATTGGCATTCCTAAGTCCCGACAAAAGATCAGCCTTCAGGGAATCGGAATGTTTGGATTCAAAGTAGTCGTCCCCGCCAGTGATATGTACGCGAAAGCACATTTTTGGGTCTTACAACACATGATGGAGGTCGAGCCATACATACACGAGCACAAGGCAATGTTACGGTCACAGAATCCTTTTAAGCCAGAGATTTGGGTCACCAGAGAACATAACAGGAAATTTGCTGGGTGGATCCAAAAAAGAGTTCTACAAGCTACCGAGGGCTTCATAAGTGAGACTGTGACATGGTTGGCTAGAGGCCCAAGATTTACTGTAGGGACTTGGCAGGGGTATGACATCAATGGGTATTCATTTTACACAAGAAGTCAGGACGAGAAGAGCACTACGCAATGTAGTGGAGTGACACTATTTTCTATTTCGGAGGATGCTGAACTCATATTGCGGTGTTATTGACGAAATATGTGTAACAGCCGCAAAATTCCATTCTTAAACTCTCTACTTCTCAGATTTTCTTTCCGGTCTAAATCTTCCGAAATTCTGTTTAATTATCTTTTTATTCCGATCAGCGAAATTCTTTCACCTGTTCAATCCTAAATCATCCCCCAACATTTTTCTCATGCATGCATATTTTTAAGTTCATGGCATCATGATTTTACGCATCAAACAAATCATTTTTCCACATGAAATAATGATTTTCCTATTTGGAAATTGCATAAAGGAATATATTTAATTTAAAGTAATGCATTAAAAATTCTGTGAAAATATTTAATATATTTTATTTGCACAAGTAACCAGGTTCCACAACTTCCCATGCACTGACATTTTGCATTTCAGCCCTCCTATTTTCAGAAATTTCCAAACAAGCCCCTAGAATTGACAAAAACAATATTTTATGCACAATTACCCTTCTACTCTCACCCATTCCACAGCTAACACAGTGTAAAGACCTGCATGACCCTGTTAGATGCATTACATGTCAGCATGCCACTGTTACACCTCGTTTCCACCTGAATGTCTTTCTTTATAAGCTTTGGCATGGCTGTAAAACAGCTCAAACCAGAATATTTTCACAAGTTCTTCTGTACAGTGGTAGAGGAAACACTTAGACACGCAGAGCATTCAAGATTTTTGCATTTGGTTGAAACATTTCGCATAAAATATCAAAGGGGGTGATTTCTGCTCTTCAGCCGCTGGTTTGGCCCCGCTCCAGCGCCGGCCGCCATCACCTCGTTATCGTTCCCTCGCTGCAGACGTCTTTTGCTTGTCCGAGCTTGTCCATCAGGTGTGCCTCCTCACTCTCTTCCTTTTTATCTTCTGGGTCTCGGCGAAATGGTCGCCGGAGCTCCCTCCACCGGCGCTTCTTGTTTTTCCTGCCGCCGGCCATCTTGGGTTTCTCGTCGTTCGGGCCATTTTCTCTCCAATCAGGCCATACCATCATCCTCCCCTCGTTTCCAGCAGCTCACCCACCAAATCCTAGCTCAAATCGTGCACCGCCGCCCGAGAAACGCCGCCGGCGAGCTCGTCTTCCTCGCGGCCGGCCGTGCGCCACCTTCTCCATTTCCGGCCGCCTCTTGCTGCCATTGTTGGCCCCCAGCATTCCCCCTTGTAGCCTCCATCACCTCCCAAACTCCCCGGCCTTCTCTCCTCTCCGGCGAGACCCACCGGAGCTCGAACCACCCATGCTGAAATCCCGCTGCTACAGTACTCGGATTGCTACAGTACTCATATGCTACAGTAATTTCAGCCTTTCTTATTAGTGATTCTTTTAACTGTTCAATGCTCTAGAGGTCTCCGATCGAAAATCCGTCTTCGCCATCAGATTCGCCTCAACTCAAATCTTCCAGATCTGAAATTTTTCTTCAGATCCGAGTCTCGGATCTTGTTTTCACCTTTTTACAGATCCGTCTGAACCATCCTACCACAAATTGCTCCTGCCACATATTCTCCTTCAGGAACCACCTCAGATTCTAATCCTAAAACCTTGATCCGCCGTTTTCAAAAACTCTCATTTTTCAGTCTTTTTCAGATCCAACTCCGAGGCTGTTTTGCCTAGACTTATTAGGTTTTAGATTTTGCATTTGTTAGTCTCATATTTGTGCATTTTGTTTGATCGGTGCTCTTTTCGTGTTTAGAAATCGCCCGTCCGGAAGCCGAGGAGCAGCCGATCGAGGACGTCGCTGAAGATCTTATCGCGGGAATTCAAGGCAAGTCACCACCACCTTGATCATGTTGACCCTATGTTTTCCAGTTAGCTAAGTATTTTGTTATTTGAGTATTATGCATGCTAATTAAGTAAACTGTGTATGTTCAAATATACCTGTTTAGCTATTGTCCTACATTGAATAGCCATTCTTGATTCTCAAGCCATGTGTATAATATTCTTGATGCCCTAGGTTAATGCTAAAGCATAACATTGGTAATATGGGTTATTCACATAAATGAGCAAAAATGGTTTTCAAAACTAAAAATGCCTTTTAAAATGTCTATCCTAGAGAGGAGAGGTGTGTCAGTCGAAACATGAAAAATACTGTGATGCTTATGATGATGATGTGATAACATGGTAATGTTGTAAATATGAAATGTTGTGAATTGTGAAAAATGTGAATAGGGAAACTCCTCTCTAGAATAGCTTAAGGACCCACCAATTTGTGCTAAACATCCAATAACATGTTAACGTACCTCCACAAGCCTGGTATGGGACGGGCACGACCAAGTATCCTTGCCGAACTATTGCCCTAGCTCTGCATAGAGTCTATAACCTAAATAATAATGTGCACTAATACTGTTCACTGGTCAGGGAGGGAAGATCCCTCTTGGCCCACTTACACTGACGGTTGGGACGAGCCCAATCGATTCGTCTGAGTGAAAGATCGTGCAACTGATGTGGTTCCAAGGCACGAGTGCTGGATGTGGTTTCCCAGCACAAACCCCTCGTGTGTCCGCTCACTATTGGTGGAGAGGGTCTCCCACCGCGGCCCAATACTGAGTGAGGGGTAGGGTGAAGGTATGAGAGGGAAGATCCCTACAATGCTTCACAACTGTATTAGGAACCCCACCCGGAGGTGGAATTCCTGGGCCACTGACCGGTGGTGAACCTTTTACGGGGCAGAGCTAGTATAATGGCAAGGTAGAGTGAAAAGCGTGTTATTCTCAACTCAGTGGCGCGCTTAAAGCAGCCTGATGGAACCTGGCATAGGAGACTCATATGCTTAAAGTAGCGTGATTGGGCAAAAGGCCTATGCTCGTGGTCAACAGTGGTAGTTGAGAAGTCTTGTGGGTAAAGCGGTACCCCTCTGCAGAGTTTAAAATGTATTTGAATACTCCGTGCTCCCGGATTTTGGAGTGTGTTATGGTCAATGGGTTTTATCCATGTTGTGAGGCACAAGTAGTTTTTATGAACTGTTTTATCAACTGCTTTAAATTCTGCACTCTTGAACTGTTATATATATATAAGGTAAATTTTCAAAGAATGTTTTGAATGCTTTTCATGACTATCAACTGTTAGGTGACGAAAAGGGTTTGGAAAAGAACCTCAGTCATTTCCTTGAAATCCTTATCATGTTATATATATTGCATTTGTTAAGTGGTGATTTGCTGAGTACTCTGTACTCACCCGTGACTGACTTTCTCCATCAGAAGTTGAAGAGCCAAGCGACTTGGGTTCACATGAGTGTGAGCCTGAGCCTTGTGAAGACTTCTTCGAGTATGATCCGAGCTTCTAGGCGTCGCGTACCCCGGTCGAGCGACTGTGGGCGAAGATTAGTGTTCCGCTCCTTCCGCGTTTTGTTGAAAAACTGAACCGTTATTTTGTACCTCGTTGTGTTACTATTGTAAGGCCCTAGTGCCGTCATCTGTGAACCCTGTAATATTTTGTGGATTATTTATGTATTGTGCTGGTTGTTATGATATTCATTTCTGGTTCGCAACTGACTCCTGGGAAGTTGCGACAGGGGAGTGCTGTTCCGTACCGTGGTGTTCGGTACGGGGCAGGGTTCCCCACAGGCATGGTATCAGAGCCCGGCTTGACTGTAGGACGTGACCCTAGATAGAAATGGCTACGATAGTTGCGTGTTTTGGGAAAAACCTAATTTCTTACAAGTACTTGCGAAAACCTATGTTAAAAAAAAAAAACTATTATTCTTATAACCTTCTTTCCTTACCTTCCTTTCTTGACTAGCTCTAGGTGATTTTCATACTATAGAGCATATTGCTATGTTTTTGGAAAGGGTTTTTCGGTTTCATTTTGAAAACTGCGTGTTGGACGTGCGATTCTACAGCAAAGTTCCGAGGATGGACGTCATTTTGTGGTCGGCGCTTTAACTCCGCGGATTCTACAATCAACCCTGCGTCAGTTGGAGCAAGAGCAGAAGATGATCGATCAAGATTAGGTTCAGAGTAAGATGGAGATCAGCTTGCCCTCTTAGTCAGTTAGTGCTGCTTTCTCTCTCTTCTCGCTGTTAGCGTGTCATTTCCATTGGTTGCCTTGGGCAGGTCTCTGCCGATTGCTTCCTTGGGAACTATTAAGCTAAGTTATATGTGTATATCTACTAGTGTGTGCTTAGTGTCTGCATATAAGTTATTAGGTGTCTCTTCTCTCCCCTTCTCTCTTCTTTCCTATTCCCTTGCTGCAACCTCAGTCTTGGTTACCTTTAGCAGTGAAGTGAAGACAAGATGACAAACACAAGGAATCGCTCGAGGAACAGTGGGCATGAGGCAGGTGCTTCGTCTCAAGGTAGAGCATTAGGTGAAGAGGAGCAACAGCCCCAACCCCAAGAGCATGTGGAGCCACAAGGAGCTCAGCCCAGTTTGGCAGAAGTAATGATGTGGATGGAGAGAAGCAGACAAGAAGCCCAAGCAGCTCAGAATCAGATGATGCAATCTATGCAAGCCCAGATGATGAAGGACAACCAAGCAGCACAGGCTCAGATGTTGGAACAGATACTGCAGAGGATGCCCGCAGCCCAAGCTGAAGGGTCGGTGATGAGCGCAAGGCTCGCGGATTTTCAAAAGACGCGCCCACCTACCTTTTCAAGTACTCCTGACCCCATGATCGCTAACGACTGGTTGCGTGATACAGAGAGGAAGTTGGAAACAGTTCGATGCTCCGACAATGAGATGGTCCTGTATGCGTCTCATCAGCTCGCTGGACCGGCAGCATCATGGTGGATTAACTACAAGAACATGCACCCCAACCCTGCAAGAATAACCTGGGCCGAGTTTTCTGAACAATTCCGGAAAGCCCATGTGCCTGCTGGAATGATGGCCTCCAAGCGCAGAGAGTTCCGCAACTTGCGTCAAGGAGGAAAGACCGTAACAGAGTATCTCCATCAGTATAAACAATTAGCCCGATATGCCCCTGAGGACATTGCCACTGAGGCCAGGAAGATAGAGCTTTTTAAGGAGGGGTTACAGCCAGTGTTGCAGGTGCTCGTCGCCTCGCACGAGTTCACAGACTTCCAGACCCTGGTAAACCGCCTGCTTGAGATTGAAGAGAAGCGTCAGTTGGTGGACGACTACAGGAAGAGGAAAGCGAAGTTCCAACCAGCCAACCAAGGGAGTTCATCCCGAGGTCGCACCATAGCCGCACCCCAGTACCGGCCAAGTTTGCAGTATTCCAGTCCAAGACCCATGGCAGCCAAGTGCCCGACTTGTCATGGAAACCATTATCAGCGTGATTGTCCCCACAACAAGGTCAACTGTTTTCATTGTGGACGATTCGGTCACCGCCGCGAGAATTGCCCTTGGAAGAATCTCCCAGGTCCGGTGGCCAGAACAAGGAGTGAAGGTCAGCCGCCACAGCCTGCGAGTCAGACGCCAATCCCAATGCCCACCCCAATACAGCAGTATGGGCGAGGAACTCCAGCTGCAAGAGGAAGATTCCCAGCCAACCGTGGAAGAGGTCGAGGAAACCCACCTCCACCAACCCGAGGCAGACTCAACTATGTCACCTCAGAAGAAGCGGGAGATGCAACCGACGTGGTACTAGGTAGGTTCCTGATCAACTCTCAAGCTTGTTTAATACTGTTTGATCCTGGTGCCACACATTCCTTTGTTGCTAGAACTTTTGCTGTTAAGAGTGGATTGAATATGACTTGTCTAGAGTATCCTATAGCTATTCAGTCTCCTGGCTCTAGGATGCCAGTAAAGTCCGTCTGTAGAGACGTAAAACTTAATATATGCGGAGAGGAGTTCTCTGCTAAGCTATTAGTTTTGGAACTCCAAGGTTTGGGTGTTATACTTGGAATGGACTGGTTGTCAGAACATAAAGGGAAAATGGATTGTGAGCGTAAAACCATTACCCTTACTAGTCCTAGTGGGAAAGAAGTTTTGTTCCATGCTGAAAGAACGCCAGTAGAACACTCAACCCAAAGTCTTTACAGTTTGAAAGGAGAAGTGAACCAGATCCCTGTAGTTGAAGAGTACCTGAGTGTGTTTCCAGAAGAGTTGCCAGGAATGCCCCCAGACCGAGGATTTGAGCTCAGTATAGAATTGAAGCCTGGGACGGCACCCATATCGAAAAGGCCATATCGGATGTCAGTCAAGGAACTAGAAGAGGTTAAAAAGCAACCGGAGGAAATGGAAGAAAAAGGTTTCATACGGCCTAGCGTATCACCTTGGGGAGCACCAGTGTTGTTTGCCAAGAAGAAGGATGGAGGACTCCGCATGTGTGTGGACTATCGAGCTTTGAATGAGGTCACAATCAAGAACAAGTACCCTCTGCCAAGGATAGATGACCTATTCGATCAGCTTAGAGGAGCAGGAGTCTTTTCAAAGATAGATTTGAGATCTGGATATCATCAGTTGAAGATCAAGGAAGAAGACATACCTAAAACTGCTTTCACTTCTAGGTATGGTCTTTATGAGTTTACAGTGGTGCCATTTGGATTGACCAATGCCCCAGCAGCTTTTATGAATGTGATGAATATGACATTCATGGATTATCTGGATAAGTTTGTAGTGGTGTTTGTTGATGACATCCTGATATACTCCAAGAACCAAGAGGAGCATGCTGACCACCTGCGGAAAGTCCTGGATAGACTAAGAGAGTGTCAGTTTTATGCTAAGCTAGACAAGTGTGAGTTTTGGATGAAGGAAATTTCATTCTTAGGCCACATAATGACAGCCAAAGGAATACAAGTGGACCCAGCTAAGGTCAAGGCCGTGAAGGAATGGAAACAGCCAGAGTCAGTGACAGAAGTCAGAAGTTTTCTTGGACTAGCCGGATACTATCGCCGATTCATTGAAGGATTTTCCAAGCTAGCCAAGCCACTCACTAGTTTGCTGAAGAAGGATGTCCGGTTTGAGTGGACCGAAGGCTGTCAGAAGAGCTTCGAAGAGTTGAAACGAAGGCTAACCACTGCGCCAGTTCTAGTACTTCCTGACAACAAGAAGAGCTTTGAGATATATTGTGATGCATCTAGGCACGGTTTAGGTTGTGTCTTAATGCAAGATGGGAGAGCAGTCGCATTTGCATCCAGGCAACTGCGGCCACATGAAGAGAATTACCCGACCCACGACATGGAATTAGCAGCAGTAATTCATGCACTCAAAATTTGGAGACACTACTTGCTAGGGAACCGATGTGAAATCTACTCAGATCACAAGAGCTTGAAGTATGTTTTTACCCAGCAGAACTTGAACATGAGGCAACGCCGATGGCTAGAGCTGATTAAGGACTATGACCTCGGCATACATTACCACCCTGGTAAGGCCAATGTCGTTGCAGACGCGTTGAGCAGAAAAGTTTACTGCAGCATTAGCATTGCACCAGAGTTAATAGAGGACCTGCTTCGGCAACTGATCGAAGTGGTAGATCAAGGGTTTGTGGCCACATTAACAATTACGCCTACCTTGGAAGAAGAGATTCGAAAGGCGCAAGGAAGTGATGAAGGAATCCAAGAGATCAAAGAGAACATGAAGATCGGAAAAGCAACAGATTTTTGGGAAGATGAACAAGGAACCATTTGGCATGGTAAGAGGATCTGTGTACCAGACGTCAAGGAGATCAAGACCTTAATTCTGAAGGAGGCTCATGACACTCCATACTCCATTCACCCCGGAAGTACTCGGATGTATCAAGTGTTGGATCAGGATGTCGACTAGAGGGGGAGGGGGTGAATAGGAGACTTTGAAAATTTGTTTTTGCAAATGAAATTCAAATTAAGGTAAAGCAAGTAATAGTAAAAGATAAGAGATTGAAACCGATATATCCCGAGGTATCGGAGACACGCCCAGTCTCCACTAGTCCCCGTTGAAGCACTCAGTCCTTGAGTATAGCTTCAGTATCCACACAGGACACTATCTACTAAGGTTGCTTCTTGTCCCCTCTGGAAAGGCGAGCACCAAGCCTTTTACAAGTTATCGCGTCTCTCCGACAATCTCCGATTTGGAGAGATCAGCGATTTCCGCCTCCGAACCGTCTAGGTGAGGGCGCTCACCAAGAGTAATAAGAAGCAAGGTCTACTCTAGGCCTCCAATGCACACCGAGAAAATATCTAGAAATGGGAATGCAAGAACAATATGCTCGATGTGTCTAATACTCTCACGACTCGATCAAAAGATCAAGTTTTAAGTAAAACGAAGAAGCACTAGTGAGAAAGTATGAAAGGCTATGTTGCTGTATTTGCTTGTGTTAAAACAGCAGCTCAACACCTCTATTTATAGCCTTCGTGGTCAAAAGAGCCGTTTGTGCTCGAGCTGAAAATTAGTAACCAAGACTGACAGTCAGTTTCACAAACTGACAGTCAGTCTAGTGTATCACAAGAAAGAGTAAAAACAGGATCACAACAGCTCGAACGTTGTGGACTAAAACGGTAAAAAGAAACAGTCCATACTGACAGTTAGTTACAAAGACTGACAGTCAGTGTCCACAAAATCAACAGTGAAAAGCAACGGCTAAAAACTTTATAACCGTTGAAGCAGATAACAGCAAAAATTTACTGCCCAAACTGACAGTCAGTGTGTCAAACTGACAGTCAGTCTCAGTTTCAGTAACACAGAGAAAAACAGAATAAAAACCAACTCAAAAACTCTCCGTGGTCGAAACCCACACTGACAGTCAGTATACTAATACTGACAGTCAGTTTAGTACAAAAAAATCTGAGACAGAAAAACATGCTCTCTGGAGATTTGTCAGTTTGCACTAACTGACATTCATACTGACAGTCAGTTACCAACACTGACAGTCAGTCTAGATAAAAACAGAGAAAGCTCAAAATTCAGAGATCTGATTCAAATGATTTCAGTTTTGTTTTGAAGATATTTTCGAGAAGAACATTTTTGACAACAGCAACAAAAATTAGATCTTTTCAGATCTTTCTCAAGAAGTAAAAACCTCAACTGTTGACAAAAATCAATATATCAAAACAAATTGTCGAAAAACCACAGATAATGATATGCGTGCATTGACCTAGATTTTTCTCGGTATAATTGGAGATGTAGAGAGAACTTGCGTCCCCTCTTTATAGTACGGTTTAAATTAAGAATAAAATCCTTAAACCGATCGATCTTCATGCACCCTGAGATCGGTAAACCTAGAACTACAACATACCTCGATGCATCAGTTTAGTCTAGCAAAAACAATTTCTTTTTGCGTCTTCTTATGCTTTTGAACGACTTAAATTGAACTTCAATATTTTGATCACCAGCCCTCGCTTTTTGTGCGGTTGTCTGAAATCTGTAACACTAACTCAAACACATAGTTAGTCCAAAAATACTTATTATCATCAACCATTAAAACACATCAGGGTTAGGCATGAAAGGCCTAGATGCAACATCAAGACTTGAAAAGTCAATTCTGGTGGAGTTGTATGAAGAGAGAAATTGCTGAGTATGTGGCGAAGTGTGACACATGTCAGAGGATAAAGGCTGAACATCAGAAACCAGCAGGACTGCTACAGCCACTACCCATCCCAGAATGGAAATGGGAGGAAGTTGGAATGGATTTTATCACAGGACTCCCGAGGACTAAGAATGGATATGATTCCGTATGGGTAATCGTGGATAGACTAACAAAAGTCGCACACTTTGTACCAGTGAAGACAACTTATGATGGTGCCAAGTTAGCAGAGATCTACATGACTAAGATTGTGACTCTACATGGTGTACCAAAGAGAATTGTATCGGATCGTGGAGCACAATTCACTTCAAGATTTTGGAAAAGTCTGCACGAAGCCCTTGGAACGAAGTTAAACTTCAGCACAGCCTATCACCCTCAGACTGGAGGACAGACAGAACGAGTGAATCAAATACTGGAGGATATGTTGCGAGCTTGTGTGCTCGAATATGGGATTTCATGGGAGTTGTGCCTGCCGTACGCAGAGTTTACGTACAACAATAGCTATCAATCTAGCTTGCAGATGGCTCCATTTGAAGCCCTGTATGGTCGCAAGTGCAGGACCCCATTGCATTGGTCAGAAGTGGGAGACAGGCAACTGATTGGCCCAGAGACAGCCCGAGACGCAGAAGCTCATGTGCGGATCATTAGAGAGAAGCTGAAGACTGCACAGTCAAGACAGAAGAGTTATGCTGATCACCGACGTCGTGACTTATCTTTTGAACCATATGATCATGTGTATCTCAAGGTATCACCTCAGAAAGGTATCTCCAGATTTCAGAAGAGGCAGAAACTGAGCCCCAGGTATATTGGACCCTACAGAGTAATAGAAAGAAGAGGAGAAGTGGCTTATCAACTTGAATTGCCACCAGAGTTGCGAGGTGTCCATGATGTTTTCCATGTGTCGCAATTGCGCAAGAGTTTGAGAAAACCAGAAGATCAGCTGCAGGCAGATAATATCTCAATCCAGCCAGACCTGACCTATGAAGAGAAGCCAGCCAGAATCTTAGAGATTGCAGAACGCCAGCTAAGAAGCAGAGTGATCAGATTCTGCCGTGTTCAATGGTGTAATCATTCTGAAGATGAATCAACCTGGGAGAAGGAATCAGATTTGCAGCAAACCTTTCCTTACCTTTTCTCTAACTCGTCTGAATCTCGGGGACGAGATTCTTTTTAAGGAGGATAGGTTTGTAACAGCCGCAAAATTCCATTCTTAAACTCTCTACTTCTCAGATTTTCTTTCCGGTCTAAATCTTCCGAAATTCTGTTTAATTATCTTTTTATTCCGATCAGCGAAATTCTTTCACCTGTTCAATCCTAAATCATCCCCCAACATTTTTCTCATGCATGCATATTTTTAAGTTCATGGCATCATGATTTTACGCATCAAACAAATCATTTTTCCACATGAAATAATGATTTTCCTATTTGGAAATTGCATAAAGGAATATATTTAATTTAAAGTAATGCATTAAAAATTCTGTGAAAATATTTAATATATTTTATTTGCACAAGTAACCAGGTTCCACAACTTCCCATGCACTGACATTTTGCATTTCAGCCCTCCTATTTTCAGAAATTTCCAAACAAGTCTCTAGAATTGACAAAAACAATATTTTATGCACAATTACCCTTCTACCCTCACCCATTCCACAGCTAACACAGTGTAAAGACCTGCATGACCCTGTTAGATGCATTACATGTCAGCATGCCAGTCCCTTCGTTTCCTGCGCACGGTTTGAACTTCAATGGCCCAGATTGCTCCGCGGGGTACCACGTGGTGCGGATCTAGATCACGGCTCGCCGTTATAAATAGGGCCTTAGGGGGCCCCGGAAGCTCATTCCAAACCTCAGCCCTAGCGAATTCAGCTCTCCCGGTAGCCCATTCCGGCAGTTAGCTCCCGGTAGCAGGCGTCCGGAACTTTTAGTCGTAGTCTCCTGAAACGTTAGCCACCGGAAAAAAGAAAGCCAAACCTGATGGCACCCAAGGGTCGAGCGAAGACCACGGAGGTGCCCCCGGAGGAAATCCCTCCGGATTTCCTCTGGGCGTCGGAGTTCTCGGCCGCGGACGCGGAGTCCCTGGTCGAACGAGGGGTCGTCGAGGATGGGGACATCCGAGTCCCCGTGAAGAAACACGGAGCCCCCCGCCCCAGGCCCGGAGAGGTTGTGGCCTTCGAGGCCTTCCTGGAGGCGGGGCTCCGGCTCCTGGTGCATCCCATGCTCCGGGAGTTTCTAAAGGAGTAAGGGGTGGCGCTCAACCACCTCACCCCGAACGCGCTCGTCCGGATGGGCCTCTTCATCTGGCTCTACGAGACGGCGACCGGGCGGGAGCCCACCCTTCGCGCCTTCCGGTACTTCTACGAACCGGCGGCGCGGAGCTCCCACCTGGTGAAGGGGGGGACCCAAGTCCCCCTTCGGTTCGGTGATGGTGCAAATGCTGCCATCCCGGGTGGCCAACTACCCGGCGGTGGCCTCCCGGGACCACTGGGGCGACTGGGTCCGGAGGTGGTTCTACCTCTGGGTCCGGGACGAGGCGGTGGTGTACGCCCCAGAGCCCCCCTCCTACAGCCGGTCGTCCGCGCCGAAGCCCCCGGTGTGGACGGACGAGGAGTTCGAACTCCTCGGGAAGGTGGTCATCTCCAAGAAGACTTGCTCGATGCGGGACGCCGCCGAGGAGATGATGCTCCTGAGGATCTCTGCTTTCTCACGTGGGAGAAGGGGGATCGGCATGGGCTCAGAGCAGCGGCCCCCGGTCAAGCCGGTGACCCGGCGTAAGCCCATTACCTGCTTCTTCATATTTATAGTTTTTAGAAAATTTGACTAACTCTTTACCTCTTGTAGTCCGGCCATACCCGGCGTCGCGGGAGAAGGCGGAGAACCTCCTCGGGAGGTATTTCGCCGACGAGCACGAGCGCGTCGTGCGCCTCGTGGGGGAGGGCCCTCCCCGGAACTTGGTCGCTGCGGCCTATGGGCTAAAGCTGCCGGAGAGGAAGCCTCTCCCCACCCCCGGGTCGCACAAACGGGGAAAGGACGCGGCCGGGGGCTCGGAGCCCACGAAGGCCAGGGTCCAGAAGACCCCCGGCCCGTCGACGACGCCGGCTTCGACGCCGGTGAAGGCCCGGGACACGACCCCCGGGACGGGGCGCGCCCGGGCGCCGGCCCGGGAAGATGCGACACCTCCTCCCCCGAAGCGCCCCGTCGAGGCCCGGGGGAAGGAGGCGGCCATTGGCGGGGTGGCGTCCGATTCGGCGGACTACGCCCCGTCGCCACTCTCGGTGGTGGTCCTCCCGGCCCTCCCGACATCTTTGGAGCCGGAGAGGCTGGAGGTGAGATTCGCGGAGGCCTCGCCTCCGCGGGTTTGGCCGGTGGACGAGGGGGGGGAGCCCCTCGGTCTACGAGGCCCCCCGGAAGAGGAGGTCCCGAGGACCTTCCGGCCCGGGGCGGGGAAAGGTCCGATGATCCCCCCCCAGGCAGGGACCCCCGCCCAAAGCTCCTCGGCGACGTCTTCGGAGGACACCTCCTCAGCAACGAAGACGCCGGTGACGCCGGCCGCGTTACCGGACTTTCAGGTTCGGGGACCCGCACCGGCCGCGACGCCGGCGCCGGGCGAGAGGCCCCTTTGCTTCCCGCGGGGGAAGTCGCCCGCTATGCGGAGGGCCTGCACACCTGGAAGGTGCAGGCCTTCGTCGCGGAGGGAACGCTCCATGAGCGTTTCCAGGGGCTTCAATCCCTCGGGGCCCAGGTAACCCGAGTTGGCGATGTCTTCCTTCGTTCCCTGCATTTGAGTTTTTTCTAACTCTATATTTTGTAGGTGGCAACTGTTACCTGGGGCCTTGAGCAGCGGGTCGTCCGGCTGCTTAAGGAAGCGGAGGACCGGGCCGCGCCCTCCATAGGGCAGCGTGAGGAGGCCCTCCGAGAACACGATGAAGCCCTCGCGGAACTGTCCCGGGTCCGTGTCGCACCCCAAGACTGGGACAACGACTACTCCTGTAGAGACCTAGCTCGCTGCAGCTAGTCCCATTCTCACAAACCTTTGACTTCCCAGGATAAGTCAAACACAGGAGTATATTACATTGCAACAGAGTACTCACAAAATATTAAGCAGTGTGGCCTGCTGGCCTTAATATTACATAAAGAGGATTACAATGCCTACAAGGCATTCAAGGTTTAGCAAAATATTTAACTACACAGCAGAAGATAGGTGACCCTCCCACAAAAGAAGTTGACGGCAGAACAACACACTTCAGGGTTCTGGCAGAACTGATTCTCCTCCTTCTGGATCCACGTAGTACTCCGTGCCATCATCTTGATCAAGGTAGGCTCCATCTATTGAGTTGAAAGTTGCAAGGGTGAGCACTTACGTACTCAGCAAGTCATAGGTAAGAGTAGATACATATAGTAGTGATGATATGAACCTAGACTAGTCAAGAATTATGGATATTTGTAAAATAATCTTTTCCTTTCTCATCTCATCTTATGGCAGCACTTTTCATAATATACATCATCATTCATGTTCACTAGATTATAGCACTACCGCGACACGTCGACACACGACAGCCCACGGCAGCACTCCTTATCATGACAACACATGTCATTTGGGTAATCTTGATTAAACATATTTTATTTAGAAAATAGTACTTGTGTCACACCCCGTGGATTTAATCCACCGCAGCAGACTCCTATAAACCCGGGAGCTCGGAGTATTCGAATACGTTTTTAACTCTGCAGAGAGGTACCAATTTACCCGCAAGATATTCCACTTTCAAACCTTTCCTATCATAACAAAATGATTGGACCCCTGACTCACTTCATACTGTGAGCGGCAAGGTGGAAATAACAAGAACTTTTGTTATGTATCACTTACAATTCACCCCCGACCCTGTGGCTCTCAGCGAGGCACAGTTGTGGCAGGTTGTATCCAAACCTCCACCCCATTGCTTATTCCCATTACTGGGTCAGCGTGCTTGATCACCTTCAGTGATATGTGTGGGAGCCGCGCTCCGTGTTTATCGTGCATCACAACACATCTCATGCAGGGGTTTCATGTGCGATCCACATAATTACTTGTTCAGGCCTGTCCCATACCAGGCTTGCGGTTAGCACGTTGTTCATGCCACTAGACGCACAACACAAGGTTCTAGTCCTTATATGCCAGTGACCAGACCATCCACAACCCTGCACCTTCAGTGCCTGCATTCCTTTGCAGTCTAGCACCTCCAGTGCTACAGCCATCCACACCATTTTTCTGGTCACGGCTAGGGGTTTTATTTCATGAATATAAGTCTAAAAATACATATAATAGTTCATGGCTCAAAACTTGTTTATTTCACATTTCACAGATAACCAGTCTAGTACTGCCAATTCATAAATCAACCATTCTCAATCTTTCACATGCAATATTGCCTATATTCAAGGTTATGTTATAGCAACATTTAAAATATAGGTTCAAGATGACCAAGGATATGACTTGCCTTCCGCGTCGTAAAATACAGCAGTCGATGACGGGTCAACAGCAAAATCTTCAAAGTCAGCTTCTGAATCTGCTCGACGACAAACAAACACACAATAATTACTTATAATATTTAAAATGTTTTATGACTTATATGCAGAAATGCTCAACAAGAATGATTGAACTAAACTGGTGATAATTTGAACTGCAAACTGAACTGAGTCGAGATTCTAGGGTTTCAAAGAATTTGGGCTAAGGATGGTGATTAGATAATCTTAGGGTCTCAGGATTTCAATAGGGATAACAATTTTGTGGCTGGTTTAATCAAAACAGCGAATGTCAACAGATCGACATTCGGGTCAAGGCTTGGACATAGCTTTAAGAAAAGCTAGAGTGCTTAGCTCAAGTTGTGGTAGTAGAAGAAAATGTAGATCACAACTCTACAAATTCAGTGGACAAAGTGGATTTCAAATTACACAACCAGAAGTGGGTAAATAAGGTCAATGCCACTGGCTGACAAGCTCTGGCATAGAGCTGACAATGCCAAAAATTAGGGCTTAGCATAAATTTTGATCTGGAGCTCCAAATGATGCACCACTTTGTCTGGGAGGTAGGCATTGATAGCAGGAACAATTAAGTCAACAGGATCTAGGGCAAGAAATGGCTGGAAAGCAAGAAATTTGATGATGAACAGAGATGAACTGGCTGCACTGGAGCTGTTCTGGACAAAAACTTGGCAAAGCTATAACTTCTGATCTAGGCTGATTTAGGTGTCGGGCTAGAAGACAAAAATGCTCAGGAGGCTAAGGCACATCTAAATGACAAGGTGATTTGGGCTGAAATGGCCGGGAACACTTTTCCGGTCATTGGCGCCGGAGAAGAAACGCTGCTGATTGGGGGTTTCTGCTACACGCAACAAGAACTTAATTCCTTGCTTGGAGAGCATCTAGGAGGTATAGGGAAGCTTCTGGTACAATTGTATTGGCCGGAGGATCACTGGAGAAGCCTGGCGACGATCGCCGGTTTTCTGGTGAAGCTCGGTTTAGGGAAAAGGTTCGATTCTTGCTTAATTTTGAAATCCAACTTAACAGGCTTGCTTGATTTAGCTCACTGATCAATTTTGATTACAGATACGAGAGCTAATTTGGAGTAATTCGAGCTACATTGCCGGAACAGGGCATTCTTCGACTTTCAGCCATTTCCGGCGATCACCGGCGTTAGAGTCCACCGGAGAGCAATTAGATGCTACAGTACAATCAGGAGGATGAGAGGTACTCACTGCTAGCTTCAATTTGGCAGGAGATGCAGTGAAGTGAGCTGGCACCGTGAGCTTCCTCGACGGCTCGCCGGAGAAGATGACTGAAACAGCGAGAGTTGGAATTTAGCTGGTTTCTGGTGAAGTATGGAGAAGCTGCTGCACACAGTGGGGTTTAAATAGACAGGTGAGGCTTGCGAAGAGGGGACAGCGAAGTAATTGGCAGCCGATGACTTGACTGGTTGCGTGCAGGAGCAATAGCGGCGAAGAAACAGTAAGAGCGGTGATGCGACGGCGACAAGCTTTCAGCTAATCGCAATGTCGCCTCATCGGGACCTGGCAAAGCTTGTAGCAAGCGGTGGCGACAAGTACTGGTGCGGCGAGGCTACGTGGCGATGGATTGCTGACAAAAGCCGTTGATCGCGCGCGAGAGCAAGCGCTGGTCGTCGACGTAGCAGCGGCCTTGCCACGGCATCAGCTGGAGCGAGGACACGTGCGCACTGGCATGCACGATCAAGTTGCAGGCGAAGCTTCACCGGCGGCAAGCAACCACGGCGCAAGGAAACCACGGCGAGCCCTGGTCGTGCGCACAGTAAACGGCCTGGTCGAAAGCTTGCTGCTGTCTTGGTCGAATTAGGGGCCTGATTGCAATATTTGATTTTCACATTTGGACCAATCTGTAATTCTGGAGATTTGGAAGGTTAGAGTTGAATTTGATTTCACTAATCTGGTAGATTATGTTCAACAGGATATTTGACAAAGGTAATTGATAAGATTTGACACCTTTGAATAGTTTTCGATACAAACTGAAAATAGGGTAATTTAGGGTAAAATAAGATTTAAGTTTTGTCGATTTCGAATTCTGGCATTTAGGGTTCGATTTTGATATCTGCACAGAAGAGAAACTTGTGGCAAATAGCATTTTGAGAAGATTTGCTGAAGAAATTCTAAATTTGAAGTTAATCTGGAGATTTTAGCCTTTTTGGGTTTTCAGATATCAGATAAGGACTAATTTGCGATAACTCTTGGACTGATTTGTGAAAAGAGTCTAGATGGTAGAATCTGGCTGTCAACTTTTTATATTAAGGTATTGACATACCCATGATCATATTCCAGGAATAATCTGGTCTGAACTTGGTCAAGATTTTGATTAAATTTGTATTTCTGAAACTTAGGGTATTTGGGTAATATAAGGTATTTCTGTTTTCGAAAACAGAAGAAGTTGATAAATCTGGAATTTAGAGATAGAATTGGATCTGGGTTCTGAAGGCTTTTAGATTCAGAGTAACTGATAGATTATATTTGACTAATCTGATCTTGATTTGAGATCATAGGATAGATTTTGGAGATTTTAGGGCTTGAGATAGATACTGATCTGGCTATTACTACAGATACATGCATGCATGCCATTGATGAAAAAGGAAGTTTTCACCCCTAACTCAGGGTATTACAGTCCGGGCCCAGGTTCATATTTCCGAGGCCATCAACGGCCGCCTCCGAGAGGAGGCCAAGGCGAGGGAGGTGGCACTCCGGGAGCTCGAGGGCTTGAGCGTCTGGGCGATGGCGGACGCGGGCCACTCCGTCCGTTCGGCCCTCGAGAGCCTTGGCGTAAGCTTAGGCTCCGGGAGCAGCTTGGAGGTGCCGCCGGCGACCCTCGTGGAGGCTGTGCGTTTTCTCAACGCACAGGTCTCCGCCATTCCGGAGGCTGCCAATGCTCGGGCGCGGGGCCGGGCGATCCCCATCGTCGCGGCCGCTGCGGGGCTCATCGAGTTCCGGGGGGTCGGTGCCCGGGCGATCGGGGGCTGGATCCCCCGAAGCTTCCCGGACTCCTTCGAGCCCTTGCGCCGGGAGGTCGAGCAGCTTGCCGGAGGATTCTACGACCGGATCATCCGGGCAAGATTCCCGGCTCCGGCGCCTCCGGCGGGGGACGCCCCAGCCCCGGCCTCGGAGGAAACCCCCCGGGGGGAGGACACCAGTGAAAGAGTATGAGCCTCCCCCCGGGTCTTTAGATAGGACCCTTTACTTTCTTAGGACTTTTGATCCCGGTAGCTTCTTAGAAGAAGCCCCGGACACTTGTAAAAAAGACATTTTGAATGCAATAGAATTAGAAATTTTTCTAAGTCCTTGAATTGAATGCAATGTTACCAGGGTTCCCGGGAGGTTACTCCCGGGCGAAGGTCCGGGCGGGGCTCCCCGGGGGACGCCCAAGCGGCCTTGATTTTGCTAAGCCTCATCTCCGGGGAGGGTAGTGGGGGCGCCGTCTGGGAGCCCGTCCGGTTAAGGTGGCATCCGGAGTGGCACTTGGACAATTTTGACAATCATCGCGCCGAATTAACCCCCCCGCGTTCGGGGATCCAGATGGTACCTCCTCTCCGGATACTTCCACCCGCGGGGTACGAATATTGGCCCGAAGATGTGCTCCAAGACGCTCAGCGCCGCGTGCGCACATTGTACCGGGACTTGGCCCGGGAGCTAGCGGAGCGCCTCCGAGAGTATTAGGCGTAGGACCCTTAGGATGTAGAGGATCCCCCGGGTTAGAACCCGGGTTGTACCGTTTCCGAAGCCCACCGGAGGGGGAAGATGTCCTTCGGGTTTCATGATGAATAAAGCTGTTGCCGCTTTTGTTGTCTTTTTATTCTTTCTTCTTGGATGGTCCGGATGACTCATCTTAACAAGAATGAGCTAAGTTTGCTCGTGGGCGGTGTCACCCGCACCCGAGGGTTCCTTATCCCCCCCGCCCACAGCGGGCCGGAGGGTAGCTCTGCGCGCTGTGGGGGTAACAAGGCCCCCCGGGGTGAAAACAACTTGTAGCATAGGAATTTTTCTAAGTTAGAAAATTTCAAAAAGAGGTTTCTTAGGGAAGGACCTTCCGGGAGACAATCGTCTGGTCGCCGTGAACGGGGAGCCGGGAATAAGTTCTCGTGTGGAAGAAACATCCAAGAAAACCCGATGAGATTTCCGGAGATGATCATCCGGTCGCCGTGAGAACGGGGAGCCGGGAATAGGGTCTCCGGGGAAGAAGTGTCCGAGAAATCCGTAACTTCTCCCGGAGACAATCGTCCGGTTGCCGTGAGGACGGGGTGCCGGGAATAAAGTCGCCGGGAGGCAATCATCCGGTCGCCGTGAGAACGGGGAGCCGGGAATAAGGTCGCCGGGAGGCAATCATCCGGTCGCCGTGAGAATGGGGAGCCGGGAATAAGGTCGCCGGGGACCAAATATCCAAGAATGCCATTAGACGTCCCGTTGGGGAGAGCGTCGAGCGTCGACTCCCGGAGGAGGAAGATAGATCCGAGAAGGCCATTAGACGTCCCGCTGGGGAGAGCGTCTAGCGTCGACTCCCGGAGGAGGAAGATACATCCGAGAAGGCCATTAGACGTCCCGCTGGGGAGAGCATCTAGCGTTGACTCCCGGAGGAGGAAGATAGATCCGAGAGGGCCATTAGACGTCCTGCTGGGGAGAACGTCTACTCCCGGAGGAGGAAGTGCCTAGAACGGGTCTTGAGTGTTTGGGCAGGGAACTAGTCTCCCAAAGTGACTCGTTACCGCGGCCGCTGGGGACCGGGTTGCCGCTTACACCCTCAGTCCACGAGGGCTGATCGTAAGCCACCCTACAGGAGGGACTTGCTGGGTCTGGGCCCACTTCCTCGCGGGGAGGGCATCCTCACCGGGAGGGCTTCCTCGCGGGGAGGGCATCGCCGTTAGGGGCGGTAATGAGAAGAACCTGCAATGAGACAATTGAAGAGCAAGACCTATGTATTGCTAACAAAATGAAGTACAGTGCCTCCCCCTGCGAAGTCGCGAAAGGGGAGGAAAATACAGTGTCCCTCCTCCCCCTCCGGCGTGACCGCTCCGGGGGAGGGGATAGGCCCGTAAGGCTAAACATAGAACTTGCGAAGTAAACGCAAGTTCCACGTGTGCTTCAGCTCTTGCTCTTGAAGGTTGGAGAGCTTATAAGCCCCCGAGCCCAGGACCGCGGCGATCCTGTAGGGGCCCTCCCTCTTGGGGGAGAGCTTCCCCTGGGCTTGGGGGTCTGTGACGCGCTTGAGGACAAGGTCCCCCAGGCGAAAAGCCCTCTCGCGCACGCCCCGGTTGTACGCGCGCGGCATCTCTTGCTCGTAGATGGCGTGGCGGAGGAGCGCTCGGTCGCGTTCCTCCTCCACGAGGTCGATCTCGAGGCGCTGGTTGGCCTCGTTGGCCTGGTACGCTGCGGGCGTGGCTCCCTCCAGGAGCTCGACCCGCAGTGACCGGAAGCCGATCTCCGGGGGGAGGACTGCCTCCGCCCCGTAGACCAGGGAGAAGGGAGTACGCCCCGTCGCTAGGGACGGGGTTGTGCGCATGGAGCAGAGGATGCTGGGAAGCTCCTCTGCCCATGCACCCCGCTTAGAAGCGGTTTGCTCGAGTCTCCGGTGCAATCCCTGTAGGATCACGCCGTTGACCCTCTCGACAGCCCCATTGCTCCGGGGATGGGCCACTGAGGCAAAGTGAATGACGAGCCCCAGGCCTTCGCAGAATTCCCGGAAATAAGCCGAGTCGAATTGGGTCCCGTTGTCCACGGTGATTTCCCTGGGGACACCAAAACGACATACGACGTTTGTCCAGAAAAACCGCTGGACGGCCCGGGACGTAATGCTGGCCAAAGGCTCCGCCTCAACCCACTTTGTAAAATAGTCGACCGCGACTACCGCATACTTGTATCCTCCGGGCGCTGGGGGGAAGGGCCCTAAGAGGTCCATCCCCCAGCGCACGAAGGGCCAAGTGATGGGGATCGTCTCCAGCGCTATAGGGGGGAGGTTTGAGCCCTTGGCCATCTTCTGGCATGCCTCGCACGCGGAGACAAGGTCTCGCACGTCACGCATGACCGTGGGCTAGTAGAAGCCCTGCCGGAGGGCCTTGGCCGCGGTGGCACGCGGGGCTAGGTGAGAACCACAGCTCCCCGTGTGGATGTCTTCGAGAAGTTGAAGTCCGTCCGGCCGGGGGAGGCAGCGCAGGAGGGCGGAAGCCCCCCGCTTGTAGAGCCTCCCCTCCAGCAGGAGATATGCTCGGGCTTTAGCCCGGAGGCGTTTAGCCTCTGTCTCCCTAGGAGGGTCCCCCTCCCCCTTGATGAAAGAGATGAGGGGGTCCATCCAAGACGGGGTCCGGGTGATCTCGGCGACCTCCGGGACATGAGGCTCGTCGCCCGTGTCGGGGGAGGCCACCGAGGGCTTCGTGATGATTTCCAAGAAAGCCCCCTTGGGGAGTGATTCCCGGGCGCTTGCGGCCCGGGCCAAGGCGTCGGCCCGGTCATTGTCCCTTCGCGGGATATGCCGGGCCTCGAGGCTGTCGAAATGCCTCTCCATCTTCCGCACTTCCTGCAAATAAAGACTTAAGTTTGCGTCATGGCACAGGTAAGACTTGTCCATTTGGCAAACTACGAGATGAGAATCTCCCTTGACTAGGAGGCGCCGGATCCCCAGGGAGTGCGCAAGGCGCATCCCGAGGAGCAAAGTCTCGTATTCGGCGACGTTGTTGGTTGTGGGGAACTCGAGCCGCGCGGCGTACTCGAGTTCCTTCCCCTCGGGGCTCCGGAGGACTACTCCCGCACCAGCCTCGGTGAGACACAGCGACCCATCGAAAATGAGAGTCCAATGATCACTGCGTCGGGGCGGCACAGGGAGGTCTTCATCCCCGGACCCAGAGGCGGGAGTCCACTCTGCGACGAAGTTGGCGAGGACCTGCGACTTGATGGCGGAGCGGCCGGTAAGGGACAGGGAGAAGGGGGTGAGCTCGGCCCCCCACTTCCCAATCCGGCCGGTGGCTTCTTTGTTCCGCAGTACCTCCCCCAGGGGGAGGGACGACGGGACTGTGACGGGGTGTGTCGTGGTATTACGGATACCCCGGCAGGTTCGGACGTGCGCAGCACGGGTACAGCGGCGCGAGCAGACCGAGTTACTGGTCTCCTCCCGCCGGGCAACACAGAAAGTGACACAGGGGTTTATACAGGTTCGGGTCCCAGTGGGGGCCCTAGTCCTGTTGGCTCTCTCCGGTCGCGAGTCCGCTGGGGAGGTAGCTCTCGGGGAGAGGTCTCCGAGAGAACCGAATGTTGAGTTAATATAAATGAATTGGAATCCCTGAAAAAGGGTACAAGAGGGGTATATATAGCCCCCAAGAAATGCAAAAGACGAAAATGCCCTCGCTGCGACCGTTGGATGGAGGGGCGAAGACGTCCTTTGGCCTGACGGACGGCCTGGATGCTCGACACGTGGTGCCACGGGCTTCCTAGAGGCCCCACGGTCAGCAACAGCTCCTTGTGAGCCCGGAGGCTCTCCGGGTCTCACCGGGGTTCCGGAGACCCTCCGGATCTCATCGGGCGCACGGTGACCCTCCGGATCTCACCGGGGCCCGGTGACTCTCCGGGTCTCACCAGGTCTCCGGAGACCCTCCGGGTCTCACCGGGGTCCCAGAGACCCTCTGGATCTCACCGGGTCTGACCGGGGTCCCGGAGACCCTCCGGATCTCACCGGGTTTCCGGAGACCCTCTGGGTCTCACCGGGTCTCGCCGGGGTCCCAGAGACCCTCCAGATCTCACCGGGTCTCACCGGGGCACCGGAGACCCTCCGGATCTCACCGGGTCTCACCGCGGCGCAGGAGACCCTCCGGATCTCACCGGGCGCCCGGTGATCCTCCGGATCTCACCGGGGGCCCGGTGACTCTCCGGGTCTCACCGGGTCTCACCGGGTTTCACCGGGTTTCCGGAAACCCTCCGGATCTCACCGTGGCTACGGAGACCCTCCGGATCTCACCGGGGTCCCGGAGACCCTCCGGATCTCACCGGGTGCCCAGTGACCCTCCGGATCTCACCGGGGGCCCGGTGACTCTCCGGGTCTCTCCGGGTTTCACCGGTGGCTCCTTGGGACTTCGTGGGACCGCTGGGGATTCCCCCAACAGCAGCCCCCCAGGCCCTCGGGGGCCCTTGGTGCCTCCGATGGGTATGTGAATCTCCAAACTGTGACGCTTCGTATTCCATGAAATCCTTTACACTCCCAGCGGCGCTTCGGCTTCCTAACCGCTCCTCCGCGGGACGCGTCTATCCGTGAACCGACGCATCGTTTCAATGCGCCCAAGAACGCGTCGGCTCGTTTTGCGCGTGACGGTTCAGCTCCACGGCTCTGATGGCTTTGTGGACACGTGTCGGGCATCCGGGCCCCCCCCATCGCCTATAAATAGGGGGGAGGGGCCCTCAATTTGAGCACGCCCACAAGCCCTCGAAATCCCACAAACTCCAGTTGTCTCCCGGTGATTTCCGGTGGTTTCCGGTGACCTCGTCCGGAAGCGCCCGGTAGTTTCCGGTAGTTTCCGGTGACTTTGTCCGGAAACGCCCGGTAGTTTCCGGTGACTTTTGTCCGGAAGCGCCCGGTGGTTCCCGGTGATTTCCGGTGGTTTCCGGTAATTTCCGGTGGTTTCTGGTAATTTCCGGTAGTTTCTTCAAAGTTCGTTCCTGATGGCGCCGAAGAGTCGCGCCAAGGTCTCCGAGCTGCCTGCGGAGGAGGTGACCTCTGACTTCCTCGGGGCCACCGAGTTCTCCTCGGGGGCCCTTGAGGCCTTCTTGGAGCGCGGCTACTTCCAGGCGGGAGACATCAGGATCCCCGGCCCGACGGAGCAGGTGCCGAGCCCCCGGGACGGGGAAGTGGTGGCTTTTGAGGCCTTCGTGGAGGCTGGCCTTCGGCTTCCAGTGCACCCGCTGCTACGCGACTTCCTGCAGGTATATGGCCTTGCGCTCAACCACCTCACCCCGAACACCATTGTTCGGATGGGTTTGTTTATATGGTTGTGCGAGACGACCGCCGTGACGCCCACCATGCGGCTCCTACGGTACTTCTATGAGCCGGCGGCGAGGGGCCCGGTGGTGAGGAGGGGCGGCCATAGGTCGGCCTTCGGCTCCATCATGATCCAGCTGACTCCGGGCCGCGTCGACGAGTACCTGGTGCTGGCCTCCCGGGACCACTGGGGCGACTGGCTCCGGCATTGGTTCTACCTCCGGGTAGGAGACCCGGGGGTGACCTACTCTCGGGAGCCATTGACATACTCGCGATCTAGTGGCCCGGAGGCTCCCGAGTGGACTGTGGTGGAGATGAGTCTCCTCTCCGCGATGGCGGAGGCTCGATCCCGGCGGTCCATGCGGGATCTCGCGGAGGAGATGGCCCTCCTCCGAGTGGCACCGTTCCACACCCGTCGAGGGAGGGGAATGTCGCCGGCGCACAGACCACCCCGGATGGCGGTGGCGGACCGTAAGTATTCGGACTCTTTCTCCCCGCCGGGGGATTCTTCCTAACATTTGCTTCATTTTTTGCTCTTGCAGTTAGGTCCTATGGTCGGGCCAAGGAGGTTGCGGCGACCCTCGTTGGCCGGTACTACGAGGACAAGCACGAGAGGGTGCTGCGCGTCATCGGGGAGGGCCCTCCCCGAAACGTCGTCGCGGAGGCGTTCGGGTTGAGGCTCCCAGCCTGGGCCCCTCTGCCTACCCCTGCTTCACGCAAGCGGGGGAAGGAGGCCGCTAGAGGACCCTCGAAGCGGTCTCGTCCGTCTGGCAGCCCCGCGGGGTCCCGAGCCCGGAGTCCCGCGAGGCCCCGATTTTCTCCTCCACCTTCTCCCGCGAAGGAGACTGCGGCGGCAATTGCCGGGCCATCCGGCGCCGCTCCCGACACCCCGGGTGGGCCGGATCCCTTGGGCGGCGTCCCGGCCGGAGAGGTTCAGGGCTCCGACTCGGAGATGTACGCCCCGAGTCCTTCGCCGCCTCCGGCCCCCGCGGGGATCCGGCCGCAGCCCTCGTCTAGTGAGGTCTCCGTCTAGTTTTGGATGCCGGGCGGCCTGCCGATGGCCTCGATTCTGGCCCCGGAGACAGGTTCGTCGGTGGTTCGGCCTGCGACGGCGGCGCTCCCTATACCCGGGAGGGGTAAGGGCTTGTTCGTCCGCCCCGGGGTTCCGGCGCCGTCGATCAGGCTTCCGGCTCCTCCGACGGTGGGACTTCGGAGGGTGCTCTGCCCGGTGGGGAGGCCTCCGAGGGAGCGACCCAGGGGGCGACGAGGGCGACGTTGACGCGGTCATCGCCTCCGGGCTTCGGGTAAGTTACTTGTCTCATGCTCCTTCGTTAGTTGTGTCCTGATTATGGTTTCTATGCAGACGGTCGCCTTAGCTCGGGGCTTCAGGGCCCTGCTCACCACACGCCTCCGGGCCGCCGAGGACATAGCGGCCTTCGAGCGTGCCGGGAAGGAGAAGGCGCTCAGGGACGCGGCCTCGGAGCGCTCTGAGAAGGAGCGGGCACTCGGGGAGCTCACCGCGATGCAGGCTCGGCTCGCCGCCGCTAAGGACACGGCCTCTCGGCTACGGAGGGAGCTGCAGGTGGAGCGAGAGGCCGCAGCCTCGGGCGTCCAGGCCATGGTCACGGGGGGTAGGACGATCCGCACTACCCTCGAGGAGCTCGGGATCGAGCTCGGTCGGGGGGCAGGCCCTGACCCGGCTCCGACGTCTGTCGGGGAGGCCGCGCACTTTCATGGTGCGCAGGTCGCCTTGATCCCGGTCGCTGCGGAGGCGCGGGCGCGAGGCCTCGCCGTCCCGGTGATCACCTTGGCGGCGGCCCTCGTTGAGCATCGCGGGGAGGGTGCCCGAGTCATCGGGGAGCTTGTCCCCCGGAGCTTTCCCGCCTTCTTCGACCCTCGGCGGGCTGAGCTAGAGCGGTCTGCCGAGGTCCTCTTCGACCGGATCACCGGCGCCATGGAGACGGGCGGGCGACGCTCGGGTCAGGGCGCGTCGGCCAGCACGGACGTCCCCCCGGGGGGGAACAAGGACGGGCAAGTATGAGCTCCTCCCCCCCCCCGGTTAGATTAGGCTTCTACTTTTGGGTCTTTTTTGCTCCGGGTGGCTTTCTTAGAAAGAGCCCCGGAAACTTGTAAATATCTTTCAACTGGAATAAAGTAATTCTTTCGTTAAATGTGTCAAACTTGTCGGCAGGTATCTTTAGACGTCGCCTTTCCAGGGCTTTCTTGCCCTGAAGACCATCTTTTGGAGAGCGATCGAGGGTCGCCCGGGGGGTCTAGCCCAGGTGGTGCCCGGGCGGCCTCGATTTTACTAAGTCTGGCGGCCGGGGGAGCATCCTTCGGGCTAGACTCCGAGCCCGTTCTTGCCGACTTCGCGAAGGAAGGTGCCTCCGGTGAGCCGGCCCTTCTGCGTTGGCTCCAGGAGTGGCACTTGGGAAACTTCGACGATTGTCGCGCCGAGTTGTCTCCACCGAGGTCGGGGGCTCTAAAAGTCCCCCCGCTCAGGATACTCCCCCCGACCGGCTACGAATGTTGGCTGGAGGATCTCCTTCGGCGGGCTCTTCGGCGTATGAGGAGTTTGTACAAGGATCTCTCCCGGGAGATCTCAGAAGGTCTCCGGGATTATTCACTGTAGTTGCTTGTTGGGAATCGTTCCCATACTCGCGCGCCCAGGTTTCGCTCGGGGGGCGCTTTCGTCCTACTGGGGGGGTTGTTCCCTAGTGTGATGTTGTATCAATTAAGACGTAGATTTGTTTATTCGTCGTGACTTTGCTTCAGAAACTTCAAAGCCTTTCGCGTAAAGCCGTTGTTTTTCTGTTCGGGTCCAGGGTTTTCCTCCTCCCCCCCCCACAGCGGGGTGCAGCTCAGGTCCACGCGCTGTGGGTAAGGAGTGAAGGGGCCTGGACTGCACCGGGTGCTTAGTTTGCGTAGTCCCTCGTCGGGTCCCGGGGGTTGGCCGGGGTGTCCACCGAAAACCTTCGCGGTTCCCCGGCGGGAGTCCCGGGGGCTTATGGATGGTGCGCGACCGAGGAGGGACTATGCTTTGAGAGAGCAAACTCCGAAAGCCGAGTTCTCCGTCTGCCGCGGAAGGCAACGTATATTCCCTTAGGAGGGTTCCGTAACCCGGTAGCGGGTGTAGAGTGTTCGAGGGGGGACTAATCTCTCGAAGTGACTCGTTACCGCAGTTTGTGAAAACTGGGTTGCCGCTTACCCCCTCAATCCACGAGGGGTTACTGTAAGCCGCCCAATGGGAGCTGTGCTCCCGTCGTAGGGACTTTAGGCTGTGGTAGCCCACTTCCTCACGGAGAGGGCATCCTCACGGAGAGGGGGTTTTTATAGAGGAGACGTCGCCTTTTAGGCGGAAGAAAACTCCTGTAAAAGAATTCCAGCGGTGAAGTAGAAAAAAGCCATTCAATTTAATGAAGACGTAGAAATTCCAGAGTTGATCACAAAATCCACTTGTATTAACATGCGATGAGAAACAACGCCTCCCCCCGCGAAAGCGCGGCCGGGGAGGGAACTAAGTACATAAACCTCCCCCCGCGGGAGCGCGGCGGAGGAGGTGGCGAGCCCGGAGGCTAAACATAAAACTTGCGGAGCAAGGTTATGTTCCAGGTGTGCGTCAGCTCTTGGTCTTCAAGTGTGGAGAGCTTGTAGGCTCCCGAGCCCAGGACCGCGGAGATCCTGTATGGGCCTTCCCACTTGGGGGATAGTTTGCCCTGGGCTTGGGGGTCTGTCACGCGCTTGAGGACCAGATCCCCAAGGCGGAAGGCCCTTTCGATCACGCGCTGGTTGTACACGCGTGCCATCTGGCGCTCATAGATGGTGTGGTGGAGAAGCGCTCGGTCGCGTTCTTCTTCGATGAGGTCGACCTCCAACTGTTGATTATCCTCGTTGGTTGATGCGCCGCGGTCGGAGCTCCGTCGAGGAGCTCGACCCGCAGCGATCGAAAACCAATCTCCGAGGGGAGAACTGCTTCGGCCCCGTAGACGAGCGAAAAAGGCGTGCGCCCTGTCGCTCGGCTAGGGGTCGTGCGCATGGAGCAGAGGATGCTTGGGAGCTCTTCTGCCCACGCGCCTCGCCTGGAGGCGGTGTGTTCGAGCCGTCGACGCAGGCCTTGCAGGATCATGCCATTGACTCTTTCGACGGCCCCGTTGCTTTGGGGATGGGCCACGGCGGCAAAATGGAGGGTAGTGCCTAAGCCTTCGCAGAATTCCCGGAAATATGCCGAGTCGAACTGGGTCCCATTGTCGACGGTGATTTCTTGGGGGACCCCGAAGCGACATACGACATTTTTCCAGAAAAATCGTTGCACCGCACGGGAAGTGATGCTGGCCAAGGGCTCAGCTTCCACCCACTTGGAGAAGTAATCCACGGCGACCACCGCGTACTTGTAGCCCCCAGGTGCTGGGGGGAAGGGACCAAGGAGATCCATCCCCTAGCGCGCGAAGGGCCAAGTAACAGGGATGGTTTGCAATATCGCGGAGGGGAGCCTGGTGCCCTTTGCCATCTTTTGGCAGGCCTCGCACACGGAGATTAGATCCCGCGCGTCGCGGACCAACGTGGGCCAGTAAAATCCTTGGCGAAGGGCCTTCGCCGTGACCGCCCGTAGAGCCAAGTGGGATCCGCAGCTCCCCGAGTGTATGTCCTCGAGGAGCTGGAGTCCATCGGCCCGCGGGAGGCAGCGAAGAAGGGTGGAAGCCCCCTGCTTGTAAAGCTTCCCGTCCAGCAGAACGTACGCCCTGGCTTTAGCGCGGAGACGCTTCACCTCAACGTCACCGGAAGGTTCCCCCTCGTCCCTTATGCAAGAGATGAGGGGATCCATCCACGAGGCAGTCCGAGTGATCTCGGAAACCTCCGGGACGCGAACCTCAGGGTTCGCATCCGGAAGGGTTATCGAGGGTCTTGTGATGATCTCCAGAAAGGCGCCCTCGGGAAGAGGTTCCCGGGCGCTGGCCGCCCGGGCCAACGCGTCGGCCCGGTTGTTATCCCGTCGGGGGATGTACCAGGCCTCCAATCCTTCAAAGTGTCTCTCCATCTTCCGCACTTCGCCCAAGTATAGACTCAGGTTCGCATCGTGGCACAACTAGGACTTGTCCATTTGGTTGACCACCAGCTGGGAGTCTCCTTTCACCAGGAGGCGGCGGATTCCCAGGGAGCGCGCGAGGCGCAATCCCAGGAGCAAGGTCTCGTACTCGGCGACATTGTTTGTAGCCAGGAACTCGAGCCTGGCGGCGTACTCCAGCATCTTCCCTTCGGGACTCCGGAGAACCACCCCCGCGCCGGCTCCGGCGAGGCACAAGGAGCCATTGAACATGAGTGTCCAATGGTCTAGGCACCGGGGGGGGGGGGGCGAGGGGAGCCCCTCCGTCAGTCTCAGCGGTCGGGGTCCATTCCGCCACGAAGTCTGCGAGGACTTGCGACTTGATGGCGGAGCGGCCCGTGAAGGTGAGGGAGAAAGGAGCGAGCTCGGCTCCCCACTTGCCAATTCGGCCGGTGGCCTCCTTGTTTCGCACCACTTCCCCCAGTGGGAGAGATGACGGGACCGTGATTGGGTGCCCGAGGAAGTAGTGGCGGAGCTTCCGCGACGCCATGAGGAGGGCGTAGCACAGCTTCTCCACCTTAGTGTACCGCATCTTAGCCCCTTGGAGGGCCTCGCTGACGTAGTACACAGGGCGTTGTAGCCCATCCTGTTCTCTCACGAGCACCGCGCTCACTGCGACGGGGGTCGCAGCAAGGTATAGTAGCAGAGGTTCCCCCGGGGACGGGCTCACGAGCATCGGAGGGCTCGCGAGGTACTTCTTTAGCGTGTCGAACGCCGTCTGGGCCTCGGGAGTCCACCTGAACCCCTTGAGATCCCGGAGGATTTTGAAGAACTGGAGTCCGCGTTCTGCTGACCGCGAGACGAAACGACCCAAAGCGGCCACGCGGCCTGCAAGCCTCTGCACGTCTTTGACGGAACATGGGGGAGGCATGTCCAGCAGGGCCCGAATTTTTTCGGGATTCGCCTCAATGCCCCGCTGGGACACCAAGAAGCCAAGCAGCCTCCGGCCACGTACGCCGAAGGCGCATTTTTCCGGGTTGAGCTTCAACCCGTACTTGCGGAGGCTGCAGAAGGTCTCCGCCAAGTCGTCGATGTGTGCGGCGGTGCGAAGGCTTTTGACGACCGCATCGTCAACGTAGACCTCGACGTTGCGGCCGATTTGGTCCTTCAGGACCAGCGTCATAAGACGCTGGAAGGTTGCCCCGACGTTTTTCAACCTGAAGGGCATGTGAAGATAGCAGAAGGTGCCGAGGGGAGTTATAAAACTCATCTTTTCCTCGTCCTCTGCAGCCATCCGAACCTGATGGTACCCCGAATATGCATCGAGGAAACTCATCAGTTCGCACCCTGCGGTCGAATCGACCAGTTGGTCGATCCGCGGGAGTGGGTAGTTATCTTTTGGGCAAGCGCGGTTGAGATCAGTGAAGTCCACGCACATCCTCCACTTGCCACTTGACTTCTTTACGAGGACAGGGTTTGCCAACCATTCGGGATGGAGGACTTCTCGCACGAACCCCGCCTCCAGAAGCTTTACGAGGACTTGCGACTTGATGGCGTCTTGGCGCTCGAGGGATAACTTCCTCAACTTCTGCTTGACCGGGGAGCGGCCGAGGATCACAGCGAGCTTATGCTCAATGATGTCCCGGGCGACGCCCTGCATGTCCGAGGGTTCCCACGTGAAAACGTCTGAGTTTTCACGAAGGAAAACCGTGAGCTGCTCGGCGTGTTCCTCGGTGAGGTCTGCTCCGATCCTAACGGTTCTCTCCTCATCTCCCGCGGACAGTTGGACTTTCCGAAGGTCTCCCTAGGGGCGTGGCCTCGGAAATGGTCTCCCGAGGGGAACGGCCGGGGCAGCATGAGGTTCAGGGGGGGACGCTCCCCCTGGGGTCTTGATCACGTTGATGTTCCCAATGGCGGCGGTGGCGTGCTCGTAGAGAGCGCGGGCCACATTCTGGTCGCCTCGAACGGTGATCGCACCGTGAGGCCCAGGGATTTTCACGCAGAGATAATTCTGGTGAATTGCCGCCCCCAGGTGGTTGATCGTGGTCCTCCCCATAATAGCGTTGTATGAGGAGGGGAGGTCCACCACATCGAATCAGACCATCTCCGTCCGGTAGTTTTCCGGGGTGCCAAAAGTCATTGGTAGATCGACCTTCCCCACCAGGTGGATGGTCTTCCCGGGAGCGAAGCCTTGTAACGGCCCGAGTGCGGGCTGCAGTAGCTTCTCATCGACTTGCATTTCCCTGAACGCCTTCAGGTATAAGACGTCGGCGGAGCTTCCACCATCGACGAGGATGCGTGCCAGTTGGCAGTTGTAGACTGTAGCCGAGACGATGAGCGCGTCGTCGTGCGGGAAGCGAACCCCGCGCGCGTCTTCCGCTGTGAAGGTGAGGAGGACGTCTGACCATTTCGGTGGCAGAGACGTGTGCAGCACCCCCACCACCTTCACCTCCCGTCCGTACTCCTTGCGCTGGCGCTTGGAGTCCCGTCTCGAGGCAGATCCCCCGGTGATGACGTTTATGCGTCTTTGGGAGGTTTGGAAGGGGAGCTCCTGAGCTGGGCTCCCTTCTCACGTTTGTCTTTGCTGCTCACCCGCGGGAGCGGGGAGCGCGGGCAAAGCTGTTGGGGGAGGCAAGGAGGTAGGGCCCCCTCCCCCCTGGCCGCGCTGGTCAAGGAAGGCCGCGAAGTGTTGTAGAAGCTGATGGCATTCTCGAGTAGCGTGGGTACTCGACTTGTGGAAGGTGCACCACACGTTGGCTGTGCCCTCCTTGCTCTCCTTGGCGCGGCTTTCGCGCCCGCGGGAGGATTGTCCTCCCGCGTAACCCTTTGACTTAGGAGGGGTGCGACTGCCTTTGCTGCTGTCGCGCGAGCCGCCTCCGCCCTCGAGGACGAAAGCGTCCCGAGGCCATGGCTCGCGACGATCACTTCTTCGGGGACGTTTGCTGGAGGGGTCCCTGGCCCCACGGAAGGCGCCAACTGTCGTGGTATTACGGATACCCCGGCAGGTTCGGACGTGCGCAGCACGGGTACAGCGGCGCGAGCAGACCGAGTTACTGGTCTCCTCCCGCCGGGCAACACAAAAAGTGACACAGGGGTTTATACAGGTTCGGGTCCCAGTGGGGGCCCTAGTCCTGTTGGCTCTCTCCGGACGCGAGTTCGCTGGGGAGGTGAGCTCTCGGGGAGAGGTCTCCAAGAGAACCAAATGTTGAGTTAATATAAATGAATTGGAATCCCTGAAAAATGGTACAAGAGGGGTATATATAGCCCCCAAGAAATGCAAAAGACGAAAATGCCCTCGCTGTGACCGTTGGATGGAGGGGCGAAGACGTCCTTTGGCCTGACGGACGGCCTGGATGCTCGACACGTGGCGCCACGGGCTTCCTAGAGGCCGCATGGTCAGCAACAGCTCCTTGTGAGCCCGGAGGCTCTCCGGGTCTCACCGGGGTTCCGGAGACCCTCCGGATCTCACCGGGCGCCCGGTGACCCTCCGGGTCTCACCGGGGTCCCGGAGACCCTCCGGATCTCACTGGGTTTCCGGAGACCCTCCGGGTCTCACCGGGTCTCACCGGGGTCCCAGAGACCCTCCGGATCTCACCGGGTCTCGCCGGGGCGCCGGAGACCCTCCGGATCTCACCGGGTGCCCGGTGACCCTCCGGATCTCACCGGGGGCCCGGTGACTCTCCGGGTCTCACCGGGTTTCCGGAGACCCTCCGGATCTCACTGTGGCTACGGAGACCGTCCGGATCTCACCAGGTGCCCGGTGACCCTCCGGATCTCACCGGGGGCCCGGTGACTCTCCGGGTCTCATCGGGTTTCACCGGTGGCTCCTTGGGACTTCGTGGGACCGCTGGGGATTCCCCCAACAGGGTGCCCCAGGAAGTAATGGCGAAGATTCCGAGACGCCATCAGGAGGGCGTAGCAGATCTTCTCCATCTCCGTGTACCGAGTTTTGGCCCCTTGGAGGGCCTCACTCACGTAGTACACGGGACGCTGCTGCCCCCCTTGCTCCTTCACCAAGACTGCGCTGACGGTGACGGGTGTCGCGGCGAGGTAGAGGAGCAAGGGCTCTTCTGGAGATGGACTCACGAGCATTGGAGGGCTTGTGAGGTACTTCTTGAGGTCGTCGAACGCCTCCTGGGCCTCGGGGGTCCAGCGGAACCCCTCGAGCCCTCAGAGGATCTTGAAGAACTGGAGGCCCCGCTCCCCGGACCGAGAGACGAAGCGGCTTAGCGCGGCTAGGTGACCGGAGAGCCGCTGGACATCCTTGACGGAGCGCGGTGGGGGCATATCTAAGAATGCCCGGATCTTCTCGGGGTTTGCCTCGATGCCCCGCTGAGATACGAGGAAACCTAGGAGCTTCCCCCCGCGCACCCCGAAGGCGCACTTCTCCGGGTTAAGTTTGAGCCCGAACGCGCGGAGGTTGCGGAAGGTTTCAGCCAGGTCGTCGATGTGGGAGGCTGCGCGGGGACTATTGACGACCGGGTCGTCTACGTAGACTTCGACGTTGCGGCCGACTTGATCTTTGAAGACCAGCGTCATGAGGCGCTGGAAGGTCGCCCCCGCGTTCTTGAGCCCGAAGGGCATATGGACGTAGCAGAAGGTTCCGAGGGGAGTTATGAAACTCGTCTTTTCCTCGTCCCCTTCCGCCATCCTGACCTGATGGTAGCTCGAGTAGGCGTCTAGGAAGCTCATGAGCTCGCACCTCGCAGTGGAGTCGACGAGTTGATCAATCCGTGGGAGCGGGAAGTTATCTTTGGGGCAGGCGCGGTTAAGGTCGGTGAAGTCCACGCACATCCGCCACCTGCCAGTTGATTTCTTGACGAGGACGGGGTTTGCGAGCCACTCGGGGTGCAGGACCTCCCGAATGAACCCCGCCTCTCGGAGCCGGGTGATCTCCACCTTGATTGCCTCTTGGCGCTCGAGGGAGAGTTTCCGCAGCTTCTGTTTGACTGGGGGGTGACCGGGGGCCACTGCGAGCTTGTGCTCAATGACCTCCCGGGCGACGCCCCGCATGTCCGAAGGCTTCCACGCAAAAACATCGGAGTTTTCACGCAGAAAAGCCGCAAGTTGCCCCGATCCGGACGGTTTTGTCTTCGTCGCCCGGGGACAGCAGGATCTTCCGGAGGTCCCCTTCCGGACGCGGCTTGAGGAGGGCCTCCCGGGCGGTGGCGCAGCGGCGTCTAGTTCCGGGGGGAAAGCCTCCCCCCCGGGCGTCTTTATGAGATTGACGCTTCTGATTGTGGCTGCAGCGCGCTCGTATAGAGCACGGGCCATGTCTTGGTCTCCCCGGACGTTGATCACACCATGCGGCCTGGGGATCTTCTTGCAGAGGTAGTTTTGATGGGTGGCAGCCCCCAGCCGATTGATTGTGGTCCTCCCCATTATCGCGTTGTAGGAGGAGGGGAGGTCCACTACGTCGAAGCAGACCAGCTCGGTCCGGTAGTTCTCCGGGGTGCCGAACGTCATAGGAAGATCTACCTTGCCCACGGGGTGAATTGCCTTCCCCGGGACAAAACCTTGCAGGGGCCTTGCCGCGGGCTGCAGGAGCTTCTCATCGACCTGCATTTCTTTGAAGGCTTTAAGGAATAGGACGTCGGCGGAGCCTCCGCCGTCCACGAGAATGCGGGCCAGGTGGCAGTTGTAGATAGTTCACGGAGACAATGAGCGCGTCGTCGTGGGGGAAGCGAACCCCTCGCGCGTCTTCCGCCGTAAAGGTGAGGGGGACGTCCGACCACTTGGGTGGCGGGGACGTGTGTAGCACCCCCACAACCTTAACTTCACGCGTGTACTCCTTACGCTGGCGCTTGGAGTCCCGCCCGGAGGCGGACCCTCCCACGATGACGTTGATGCGGCGCTGAGAAGTCTGGAAGGGGAGAGCTTCTGAAGGCTCCCCCTCCTGCGTCTGCTGCCCCTCCGCGGGAGCGGGAAGGGCCGGAACAGCTGGCCGAGGGGGCAAGGAGGCCAGGGTCCCCCCTGCCCGTGCTGGTCGAGGAACGCCGCGAAGTGTTGCAGCAGCTGGTGGCAATCTCGGGTAGCGTGGGTACTGGACCTGTGGAATCTGCACCACGGTGCTTCCCGGATCCTCCCTGCGGGGCCTTCCCGGCCGCGCGAAGACTGTCCTCCCCCATGGCCTTTCGGCCTGGGAAAGGGGGGGCTGGCCCTCGGGGGGGTCGCGTGAGCCGCCTCCGCCCTCGAGGACAAAAGTGTCCCGAGGCCGTGGCTCGCTACGCCCCCCCTGTCTGGGGCGTTTGGGGGGATCCCTGGCCCCCCGGTCGACGGGGGTGGGAGCCCCCTGGGTCTTCTTCCAGATGTCGTCTTCTTCCGCCCGAGCGTACTTTTCGAGTACATTGAAGAGCTTGTCGGCGGAAGAAAGGCAGCTACGGGAGAGTCTTCGGTGGAGTTCCCCCGGGAGGATCCCGCTTGTGCAGGCTTCGATGACTGTAGAGTCCGGGACGTGGGCCACTTTGCTTTTCACTTGGGCGAAGCGCTTGAAGAAGGTTCTGATGGTTTCCCCGGTCCTCTGATGGACAGTGTACAGCTGCGAGGAGTCCAGGGGACGCACGTAGTTCCCCTGGAAGTTGGCACAGAACTCCCGCTTGAGCTGCGAGAAAGACTTGATGGAGCCCGCCTTCAGGTTGTAGAACCAGGAGTGCGCAATGCCGGTGAGGTAGAGGGGGAAGACGTTGCATTGAACGGTCTCGTCCCCCCCGCCGCGGAGATGGCTGTAGAGTAAACCTGCACAAATTCGTAAGGATCTGCCTCACCGTTATAGTGCTCGATGTGCGGAGGGCGGTAGGGCCGCGGCCACCGGATGCTGCGAAGTCTTCGGCACAGGGGCTGGTTAGCCCCCTGCACCTCCCGGGGAGAGTCCCGGTCGCTGTCTTCTTTCACGGGACCTTCGTTGTCTGAGTCTGGAAGCGGTCTGAGAGGTCCGCCAGAGTGGCGGTGGCGACGCTTCTCTTCTGGATCGGGGCTGATTTCCCGGACGTCTGGGCTCTCCCCCGGGGAGGCTGGGTCTTCCGCGGGTCTCTTCCCCCGACTGGTGCGAGAGCGAGGCTCCCCACGCCAGCGGCCGGGGGGAAGTTCTTCCCCGCGCTCAGGTGAATGCATTCGCTCGACCTCCCCCGAAGCTTATGCACAATAGCTGCCGGCCCGGAAGCTTCTGGGGCCGGCTGGGGGGAGCCCCCTGCGAAGACCCCCGGGACCGAAAAGGGGGAAGTCCCTGTAACATCCGGAACCGGGGAGGGGGCGCCCGTAGCGACGTTTGGAACCGAAGTAGAGGGGGCCCCAGTGGCAACGACTGGAACCGGAAAGGGGGAAGCCCCTGTAACATCCGGAACCGGCGAGGGGGGAGCCCTCGCGGCGACGTCCGGGACCGGGGAGCTGATGCGGGGGGAAGTCCGCTGAGGCACGGGAGCTGCTCTGTCGACCGCCCCCGGTGCGGTAAACGCGACGCGAGGGGTGGGACCGACTCCCGGCGTAGGGAAAACCCCCGGCATGAAATGGGCCCCCGCCCCGGGAATAGGCCTGGGACGGGGTAGCCCCCTGGTGCCACGAAGGGCCCTGGCATGAAGTAACCTCCCGGCACCGGGACGGGCCCGGGTGCCGGGAAGGGTCCGGACGTATATCCAGCAGGGGGAGGGAACCCCCCGGCAGGATCATATGGGGCGGACAGACCCCCGGAGGCCGGAGGGGCCGCCGGGTAACCCATAAAGGGGGGCATAGTCCCTGAGTACGGGTGCGACGTAAATGTGGGGGCCGGAGGCCGTGCCAACACGCTGAGCAGCTCATCCATTGAGCGCTGGGCGTGGAGCTGGCCCTCCACTAGAGCCTCAAGCAGGGCGTCTCGGGGAGCCGGGGGAGCCGTCGGGGGGAGGCTAGTCCCAGCCGAGGTCCCCGCGGTCACCGGGAACGACCTGGAGGTGGAAGCACCTAAGTTAAGAGGGAAGGAGGGAGGCGGTACCTGGGCCTGACAGTCTCCGGGCGGAAGCGCCGGGACAGCAGTGTCCAGGACGGGCGGCGCCGGGTCTCCGAGACCGGCGTCACCAGGAAGGGTGCGAGCCCTTGTTCTTGGGGGAGCCATGGCGTCTTGTCACGAGTCCCCACGGACGACGCCAACTGTCGGGGTATTAAGAATACCCTGGCAGGTTTTGTGAACGATCCTAGCGAAGATTACGCGACGCGGGCTGACCGGTCCTCCCCCGCCGGACAAACACAAGAAATGACACGAGGATTTATACAGGTTCGGGTCCCGGTGGGGGCCCTAGTCCTGTCAACGCGCTCCCGACCGGAGTCGGCTGGGGAGGCTCCCTCCGGGGGAGAGGCTTCCGGAGCACGCTTGTGAGTTTAGCTATTCCAATAAAAGTGATTCGATCCTTTACAACAGAGGGGTACAAGGGCTATTTATAGCCCCAAAAAGAAGCAAAAAGTCTAAACTACCCCGGACGCTACCGTCGGAGCGAGGGGTAGCAACGTCCTTCTCCCGGTCAAGTGCCTTGGATGCTTGACAGGTGGTCGCTGATTCCCGTGGCGCCCCTCGCGTGACCTGCACGTGATGAACAAACAAGGAATTTACCTTTTAGGAGGGCGATGATGTCCGGGACATGCCCCGGAGGCAAGGTCCCGAGAGCCAAAAGGCGGCCCCTGGGACGTACCCGGAGGCAAGGCCCCGGGGACCAAATGGCGGCGCCCGGGATGTACCCGGAGGCAAGGTCCCGGGGGCCAAATGGCGGCGCCCGGGGCAGACTCGGAGGCAAGGCCCTGGGGGCCAAATGGCGGCGCCCGGGACGTACCCGGAGGCAAGGTCCCGGGGGTCAAATGGCGGCGCCCGGGACGTACCGGGAGGCAGGGTCCCGGGGGCCAAATGGCGGCGCCCGGGGCAGGCACCCGAGGCCAGGCCCCGGGGGCCAAATGGCGGCGCCAGGGACGTACCCGGAGGCAGGGTCCCGGAGGCCAAATGGCGGCGCCCGGGGCAGGCACCGGAGGCCATAATCCCCGGGCAAGAGGTGGCGCTCGGGACCTGTGCCGGAGGCAAGGTCCCGGGGGCCAAATGGCGGTGCCTGGGGCAGGCACCGGAGGCCACAATCCTCGGGCAAGTGGCGGCGCCCGGGACCTGTCCCGGTGGCAAGGTCCCGGGGGCCAAATGGCGGCGCCCGGGACGTACCCGGAGGCAGGGTCCCGGGGGCTAAATGGCGGCGCCCGGGGCAGGCACCGGAGGCCACAGTCCCCGGGCGAATGGCGGCGCCTGGGACGTGCCCCGGAGGCAAGGTCCCAGGGGCCAAATGGCGGCGCCCGGGGCAGGCACCGGAGGCCACAATCCCCGGGCAAGTGTGAACTTACATGGACTGTCTCGCGGAGATTTCCCCCAACATTAACCGAGTTCACTCGGACAACTTCTTCGTCGGGTGAAGTCGCAGTAGCCGTGGCTGTTCTTTTCCCTGGTCCGTTTTTCTTTGGTCGAAGTTCAGGATGAAGCTTGTAGCATTTGTCCTTGGTATGTCCCGCGACTTGACAATGTTCGCAAAAGGCACCCGTGCCCGATTTTGAAGCGTTCTTCTTCGAAATCTGCTTTTTCTTTGTCGAGGTCGCACTTTCCTTCGTGCTTTTGTCGCTGCGGGATTTGTTCTTCTTCTCGATCGCCATAGCAGTTGTGCTTGCGGTCGCGATGTCTTGGACGCCGAACAGACTTAGCTCAGTACTGATCGATTTCTGAAGTCCAGATGTGTACTTCCGAAATACCTGTGGGTCGGATAGTGAGATGCCAATGACCATTGCTTGTCGCCGAAACTCTGTTGTATAATCTTGGACGGTCTGGTCGCGCCGTTGGTACAATCTGTGCCAACGCTCCCATCTCTCCTCAAGGTAACCCATCGGATAGAATTCTTGTCGCAGAAGTCGTTTGAATTGACCCCACGCAAGGTCGTCAGCTTCACCACTGGCGACAAGGGCCTTCCACCATGTCTTGGCATGGTCCTTCATCTTCAAAGGTGCAAACTTCACCTTTTGAGCGCTACTGAACCTTTTCAGGTCAAAGTAGGTCTCAAGTTGATCGATCCAAGAATCCAGCTTCTCGGCATCGATCACCCCATCATATATGGGTATATCAATCTTAGCGTCAACCTTAAAAGATCCGACAGCTAAGGAGGTGTTGGCGAGGTCGTCGGTCTTGTGGTCGCCTTCGTCTTCATCTTCGTCTGCCCTGCGCAAGTCTTCACCAGTTTTCGCACCCATCCCCTTCCCTACTTCAGGAGGTACAATCATGGCCTGCTGCTTAATCCAAGGAAGGACGGTTTCCATGTCGGTGGAGAGCTTAGCCACTTGTTCGGCTAGGTTAGCTTGAACAGGGGTATCGTCAGACATTGTCGGAGACGCGGCTGTAGGAACCGTCAATTGATCGCTTGGAGTTTCACCGGAAGTTTTGTAACCCTGGCGAGTCTTCACCATCCACAAGATAGGAAAGTTGCTCTGATACCAACTTGATCCGTTTGAGACCTAGCCTTGGTTTTCGCACTAGGCTCGCCCATATTCTAATATGCAGAATAACGGGATCTTACTCAGAAATACCGAAACCCAAAGGTTGATCGAAAACAAAACCCAAAGTAATTGCATAACTCTTTATTTCAAAGAGGGCTTTACACGTCGAACGTTAGGCACACTTGCCTACGTCGAAGGAACTATAAGTGTCTAAAACTCAAATAAGCTCTATGACTCTTCGATGATCTAAACTAGACCTATTATAACGTATTTATAGTCCAATCGTATGAGTACGTATCAGACTCAATAACCTAAATGTATTAGACTCATATAACTAACTAATCCTAAACAGATAAGCTTAGTTATACACATTCGGATCAGATTACAATTCCGAACAGGGAACGAATTCCTTTTCCTGGTCGTGGACCAATCCATGGTCGTGGACCCATCCATGTTCGCGAATCCTTTCCGAACACGGTTAAGGTCGCGAAGCCGTATGCGATCAGGACTTGGTCGCGAAGCCGCATGCGATCAGGACTTGGAGATCCTCCCGGATCACATATGCATGCATGAAAATAAAGGGAAAAAATGAAATTTTCACCCCAAAACCAAGGTGTCGCAGATCTACCCTCCTAAAAGAAATCTCGCCCCAAGATTTACCTGTCGCGTCTACCACGACTGTGACATCACCTGTGAGGGGCCCAGCTCGGTGCAGCTGGTCCCATAAACCACTTGACTTCCCAGGATGAGTCAATCACAGGATTACATTGCAGCAGCAAAATAGTACAATAGTCATAATTGTATGGCCATCAGGCCTTAGTACAAAACGAGGTACAGTGCCTTACAAGGCACAAGGGTCTAACAAAATAACACATCTAGTCGGCGGAAGCTAGGCCCAAAAGCAATCCACAGGAAACAGAGGTTGACAGCAAGACAGCACCACATCAGGGCTCTGGAGGTAGCTGTTCATCATCTCCTGGGTCCGCAGCATCTTCAGGGTATCCTCCAAGGTCGTAGAACGCTCCATCTATTGATGAGTTGTTGCAAGGGTGAGTACTTACGTACTCAGCAAGTCATAGGGAAGGTAGAGATACATATATATATATATGACATGAACCTATGCTATTGGGGAAAGAGCGAAGGTTTTTCAAAATACATTTCTCTCTCTTTTCTTATTCAAATCCCGATCATACCCATGGCAGTAAATAAATCATATTGATGGTGATACATATATCCCATATCCAAGGCGATATATCCTCATATCACATTATTTTTATTCAAGCCTTTCAATCTTATACTCATAACAGTATTTCATAACTTAGGGCATAAACCACATGCCTCTTAATTATTATATGATCTCTATATTATGGTATTACCGCGACACGTCAACACATGACAGCCCACGGCAACGCCCCTTATCGTGACAACACATGCCACTTGGGTAATCTTGAACTAACAAATTTTAGTTTATAAAACAATACTTGTGTCACACCTCATGGATTTAATCCACCGCGGCATACTCCTAAAACTCGGGAGCACGAAGTATTCGAATACATTTTTAAACTCTGCAGAGATGTACCTCTTTTTAAATCCACTTTTTCACTCGACTTCCAAGTCGGGCCAACTCCATGCGACTTATACGCATGTGACAAGGCCGAGATCACACAACGTTTTTGCAGTCTAGTATTAACAGTATCCCTGCCCGGTAGATGGACAATACCGTCCCAAGTACCGTTGTGGGTCCTCCCCACTGCCTTACTTCCTAGCCTGGGTCTATGTTCCCGCAGGACACATAACCTCTTTTGATTACAGTCGCGCACGACTTAATCTGGCGTAGGGCGTCTTCCTTCTTTACACCTTATCCTCTCATAATTTTTCTGATCTCACATCACTCATGGACGAACTGCGTCCCACCAGTTTCCACGCGAGAAACCGGATCGACAAGCCATGCAGGGAACTGATAATACTAAGAAAGCTACTAGGTTGCGCCTGTCCCATACCAGGTAAGTGGTTGGTACGTTTTTCATGCCACTAGACGCATAATCCAGCGGCTCTCCGGCCGCCTAGCCGCACTCAGCCGTTTCGTTTCGCGGTCGGGAGAGCGGGGCCTCCAATTCTTCAAGATCCTCCGGGGGCTCGAGGGGTTCCGCTGGACCCCCGAGGCCCAGGAAGCCTTCAACGACCTCAAGAAGTACCTCACGAGCCCTCCAATGCTCGTGAGTCCGTCTCCAGAAGAGCCCTTGCTCCTCTACCTTGCCGCGACCCCCGTCGCCGTCAGCGCGGTCTTGGTGAAGGAGCAAGGGGGGCAGCAGCGCCCCGTGTACTACGTGAGTGAGGCCCTCCAAGGGGCCAAAACTCGGTACACGGAGATGGAGACAATCTGCTACGCCCTCCTCATGGCGTCCCGGAAGCTTCGGCATTACTTCCTGGGGCACCCCATCACCGTCCCGTCGTCCCTCCCCCTGGGGGAGGTACTGCGGAACAAAGAAGCCACCGGCCGGATCGGGAAGTGGGGGGCCGAGCTCGCCCCCTTCTCCCTGTCCCTTACCGGCCACTCCGCCATCAAGTCGTAGGTCCTCGCCGACTTCGTCGCAGAGTGGACACCCGCCTCTGGGTCCGGGGACGAAGACCTCCCTGTGCCGCCCCGACGCAGTGATCATTGGACCCTCATGTTCGATGGGTCGCTGTGTCTCACCGGGGCTAGTGCGGGAGTAGTCCTCCGGAGCCCCGAGGGGAAGGAACTCGAGTACGCCGAGCGGCTCGAGTTCCCCGCAACCAACAACGTCGCCGAATACGAGGCTTTGCTCCTCGGGATGCTCCTTGCGCGCTCCTTGGGGATCCGATGCCTCCTAGTCAAGGGAGATTCTCAGCTCGTAGTTTTCCAAATGGACAAGTCTTACCTGTGCCATGACGCAAACTTAAGTCTTTATTTGCAGGAAGTGCGAAAGATGGAGAGGCATTTCGACGGCCTCGAGGCCCGGCATATCCCGCGGAGGGACAATGACCGGGCCGACGCCTTGGCTCGGCCGGCAAGCGCCCAGGAATCGCTCCCCAAGGGGGCTTTTCTGGAAATCATCACGAAGCCCTCGGTGGCCTCCCCGGACACGGGCGATGAGCCTCATGTCCCAGAGGTCGCCGAGATCACCCGGACTCTGTCTTGGATGGACCCCTCATCTCCTACATCAAGGGGGAGGGGGACCCTTCTAGTAAGACCGAGGCTAAACGACTCCGGGCTAAAGCCCGGGCATATCTCTTGCTGGAGGGGAGGCTCTACAAGCGGGGGGCTTCCGCCCTCCTGCACTGCCTCCCCCGGCCGAAAGGACTTTAACTTCTTGAAGACATCCACGCGGGAAGCTGTGGCTCTCACCTAGCCCCGCGTGCCATCGCGGCCAAGGCCCTCCGGCAGGGTTTCTACTGGCCCACGGTCATGCGTGACGCGCGAGACCTTGTCTCCGCGTGCAAAGCATGCCAGAAGACGGCCAAGGGCTCGAACCTCCCCCCTATAGCGCTGCAGACAATCCCCATCACTTGGCCCTTCGTGCGCTGGGGGATGGACCTCTTAGGGCCCTTCCCCCCAGCGCCCGGAGGATAAAGTATGCGGTAGTCGCGGTCGACTATTTTCCAAAGTGGGTTGAGGCGGAGCCTTTGGCCAGCATCACGTCCCGGGCCGTTCAGCGGTTTTTCTGGAAAAATGTCGTATGTCATTTTGGTGTCCCCCGAGAAATCACCGTGGACAACGGGACCCAATTCGACTCGGCTTATTTCCGGGAATTCTACGAAGGCCTGGGGCTCGTCATCCACTTCGCCTCAGTGGCCCATCCCTGGAGCAATGGGGCTGTCGAGAGGGTCAACGGCGTGATCCTGCAGGGGTTGCGCCGAAGACTCGAGCAGACCGCTTCTAAGCGGGGTGCTTGGGCAGAGGAGCTCCCTAGCATCCTCTGCTCCATGCGCAGTCCCGAGCGACGGGGCGTACTCCCTTCTCCCTGGTCTACGGGGCGGAGGCAGTCCTCCCCCCGGAGATCGGCCTCTGGTCACTGCGGGTCGAGCTCCTGGAGGGAGCCACGCCCGCAGCGTACCAGGCCAACGAGGCCAACCAGTGCCTGGAAATCGACCTCGTGGAGGAGGAACGCGACCGAGCGCTCCTCCGCCATGCCATCTACGAGCAAGAGATGGCGCGCGCATACAACCGGCGTGCGCGAGAGAGCTTTTCGCCTTGGGAACCTTGTCCTCAAGCGCGTCACAGACCCCCAAGCCCAGGGGAAGCTCTCCCCCAAATGGGAGGGCCCCTACAGGATCTCCGCGGTCCTGGGCTCGGGGGCTTATAAGCTCTCCAACCTTCAAGAGCAGGAGCTAAAGCACACGTGGAACTTGCGTTTACTTCGCAAGTTCTATGTTTAGCCTTACGGGCCTGTCCCCTCCCCCGGAGCATTCACGCCGGAGGGGGAGGAGGGACACTGTATTTTCCTCCCCTTTCGCGACTTGGCAGGGGGAGGTCCTGTACTTCATTTTACTAGTAATACATAGGTCTTGCTTCTCAACTGTCTCATTGCAGCGCTTTCTCATTACCGCCCCTAGCGGCGACGCCCCTCCCCACGAGGACGCCCTCCCAGTGAGGATGCCCTCCCCGCGAGGATGCCCTCCATGTGAGGATGCCCTCCCCGTGAGGAAGTGGGCCAGACCCAGCAAGTCCCTCCTGTAGGGCGGCTTACGATCAGCCCTCGTGGACTGAGGGTGTAAGCGGCAACCCGGTCCCCAACGGCCGCGGTAACGAGTCACTTTGGGAGACTTGTCCCCGGCCCCAACACTCAAGACCCGTCTTCGGGCACTTCCTCCTACGGGAGTCGACGTTCGACACTCTCCCCAGTGGGACGTCTAATGGCATTCTTGGATATTTGGTCCCTGGCGACCTTATTCCCGGCTCCCCGTTCTCACGGCGACTGGATGATTGGTCCCGGCGACCTTATTCCCGGCTCCCCGTTCTCACGGCGACCGGATGAATGCCTCCCGGAGACCCTATTCTCGGCTCCCTGTTTTCACAGCGACCGGACGATTGTCTCCCGGAGAAGTCGCGGATTTCTCAGACACTTCTTCCCCGGAGACCCTTATTCCCGGCTCCCCGTTCTCACGGTGACCGGATGATCATCTCCTAGGAAGCTCGTCTCTGGAAATCTCACCGGGTTTTCTTGGATGTTTCTTCCACACGAGAACTTATTCCCGGCTCCCCGTTCACGGCGACCGGACGATTGTCTCCAGGAAGGTCCTTCCCTAAGAAACCTCCTTTTAAAATTTTCTAACTTAGAAAAATTCCTATGCTACAGGTTGTTTTCACCCCGGGGGCCTTGTTACCCCCACAGCGCGCGGAGCTACCCTCTGGCCCGCTGTGGGCGGGGGGGATAAGGAACCCCCTGGTGCGGGTGACAACGCCCACGAGCAAACTTAGCTCATTCTTGTTAAGATGAGTCGTCCGGACCATCCAAGAAGAAAAAATAAAACGACAATGAAAGAAGAAGCAACAAACAACTTTATTGATTGACAAACTCGGAGGACATCTTCCCCCTCCGGTGGGCTTCGGAAACGATACAACCCGGGTCCTAACCCGGGGGATTCTCTACGACCTAAGGCTCCTACGCCTAATACTCTCGGAGGCTATCCGCTAGCTCCCGGGTCAAGTCCCGGTATAATGCTCGCACGCGGCGCCGAGCGTCCCGAAGCACATCTTCGGGCCAGAACTCATATCCCGCTGGTGGAAGTATCCGGAGGGGAGGTATCATCCGGAACCCCGGTCGCGGAGGGGACAATTCGGCGCGATGATTGTCAAAGTTGTCCAAGTGCCACTCCGGATGCCACCTCAACCGGATCGGCTCCCGGACGCTGTCCCCGCCGCGCTTCCCGGAGACAAGGCTTAGCAAAATTAAAGCCACTTGGGCGTCCCCCGGGGAGCCCCTCCCGGACCTTCGCCCGGGAGCAACCTCCCGGGAACCCTGGTAACAGTGCATTCAATTCAAAGACTTAGAAAAAATTCTAATTCCATTGCATTCAAAATGTTTTTTTTACAAGTGTCCGGGGCTTCTTCTAAGAAGCTACCGGGATCAAAAGTCCTAAGAAAGTAAAGGGTCCTATCTAAAGACCCGGGGGGGAGGCTCATACCCTTTCATTGGCGTCCTCCGCCCGGGGGGTTTCCCCCGAGGACGGGGCTGGGGCGTCCGCCGTCGGAGGCGCCGGAGCCGGGAATCTCGCCCGGATGATCCGGTCGTAGAATCCTCTGGCAAGCTGCTCGACCTCCCGGCGCGAGGGCTCGAAGGAGTCCGGGAAGCTTCGGGGGATGCGGCCCCCAATCGCCCGGGCGCCGACCCCCCGGAACTCGACGAGCCCCGCAACGGCCGCGATGATGGGGATCGCCCGGCCCCGCGCTCGAGCGTCGGCTGCCTCCGGAATGGCGGAGACCTGTGTGTTGAGAAAACGCACAGCCTCCGCGATGGTCGCCGGCGGCAACTCTGAGCTGCTCCCGGAGCCTAAGCTTACGCCAAGGCTCTCGAGGGCCGAACGGACGGAGCGGCCCGCGTCCGCCACCGCCCGGATGCTCGTGCCCTCGAGCTCCCGGAGCGCCTCCTCCCTCCCCTTGGCCTCCTCCCGGAGGCGGCCGTTGACGGCCTCAGAAATGTGAACCTGGGCCCAGACCCAGGACAGTTCCGCGAGGGCTTCATCGCGTTCCCAGAGGGCCTCCTCACGCTGCCCTACGGAGGTCGCGGCCCGGTCCTCCGCTTCCTTAAGCAGCCGGGCGACCCGCTGCTCAAGGCCCCAGGTAACAGTTGTCACCTACAAACTATAGAGTTGGAAAAAACTCAAATGCAGGGAATGAATGAAGACATCATCGACTCGGGTTACCTGGGCCCCGAGGGACTGAAGCCCTGGAAACGCTCATGGAGCGTTCCCTCCGCGACGAAGGCCTGCACCCTCCGGGTGTGCAGGCCCTCCGCATAGCGGGCGACTTCCCCCACGGGAAGCAGAGGGGCCTCTCGCCCGGCGCCGGTGCCGCAGCTGGTGGAGGGTCCCTGACCTGGAAGTCCGGTAACGTGACCGGAGTCACCGGCGTCTTCGTTGCCGAGGAGGTATCCTCCGAAGACGTGGCCGAGGAACTTTGAGCCCCTCCTGCCCGGGGGGGGGGGGGGGGGGGGGAATCATCGGACCTTTCCCTGCCCCGGGCCGGAAGGTCCTCGGGGCCTCCTCCTCCGGAGGAACCTCGTAGACCGAGGGGCTCCCCCCCTCGTCCACCGGCCAAACCCGCGGAGGCGAGGCCTCCGCGAATCTCACCTCCAGCCTCTCCGGCTCCAAAGAAGCCGGAAGGGGCAGGAGGGGCTCCACCGAGGGTGGCGACGGGGCGTAGTTCGCCGAGTCGGACGCCGCCCCCCGCTCGCGGCCGCCTCCTTCCCCCGGGCCTCGACAGGGCTCTTCGGGGGAGGTGGTGTCGCATCTTCCCGGACCGGCGCCCGGGCGCGCCCGGTCCCGGGGGTCGTGTTCCGGGCCTTCACCGGCGTCGAAGCCAGCGTCGTCGATGGGCTGGGGGCCTTTTGGACCCTGGCCTTCTTGGGCTCCGAGCCCCCGGCCGCGTCCTTCCCCCATTTGTGCGACCCGGGGGTGGGGAGAGGCTTCCTCTCCGGCAGCTTTAGCCCGTAGGCCGCAGCCACCAAGTTCTGGAGAGGGCCCTCCCCCATGAGGCGCACGACGCGCTCGTGCTCGTCGGCAAAGTACCTCCCCAGGAGGTTCTCCGCCTTCTCCCGCGCCGCCGGGTACGGCCGGACTACAAGAGGTAGAGTTAGTCAAATTTCCAAAAATTTGTAAATGCAATGCAGGTAGTGGACTTACGCCGAGTCACCGGCTTGACCAGGGGCCGCTGCTCCGGGCCCATGCCGATCCCCCTTCCCCTGTGAGAGAATGGGGAGATCCTCAGGAGCATGATCTCCTCGGCGGCGTCCCGCATTGAGCGGGTCTTCTTGGAGAGGACCACCCTGCCGAGGAGCTCGAACTCCTCGTCCGTCCACACCGGAGGCTTCGGCGCGGACGATCGGCTGTAGGTGGGGGCTCCAGGGCGTACACCACCGCCTCGTCCCGGACCCGGAGGTAGAACCACCTCCGGACCCAGTCGCCTCAGTGGTCCCGGGAGGCCGCCGCCGGGTAGTCGGCCACCCGGGATGGCAGCATTTGTACCATCACCAAACCGAAGGGGGACTTGGGTCCCCCCTTCACCAGGTGGGAGCTCCGCGCCACCGGTTCGTAAAATACCGGAAGGCGCGAAGGGTAGGCTCCCACCCGGTCGCCGTCTCGTAGAGCTAGATGAAGAGGCCCATCCAAACGAGCACGTTCGGGGTGAGGTGGTTGAGCGCCACCCCATACTCCTTCAGAAACTCCCGGAGCATGGGATGCACCGGGAGCCGGTGCCCCGCCTCCAGGAAGGCCTCGAAGGCCACGACCTCTCCGGGCCTGGGGCGGGGGGCTCCGTCTTTCTTCACGGGGACTCGGATGTCCCCGTCCGCGACGACGCCGCGCTCGACCATGGACTCCGTGTCCGCGGCCAAGAACTCCGACGCCCAGAGGAAATCCGGAGGGATTTCCTCCGGGGGCACCTCCGTGGTCTTCGCTCGGCCCTTGGGTGCCATCAGGTTCGACTTTCTTTTCTTCCGGTGGCTAATGTTTCAGGAGGCTATGACTAAGAGTTCTGGACGCCTGCTACCGGGCGCTAGCTACCGGGAGAGCTACCGGGAGAGGGCTACCGGGAGAGCTACGGGGAGAGGGCTACCAGGAGAGCAAAAATTGCTAAGGCTGAAAGTTTGGAATGAACTTCCGGGCCCCCCAAGGCCCAATTTATAGGAGCGAGACGTGGTCTAGATGGGCGCCACGTGGCACCCCGCGGAGCAATCTAGACCATTGAAGTTCAAACCGTGCGCGGGAAACGAAGGGACGGGCGCGCGAATCGAGGCACCGGTTCGAACCGCGGGCGCATTTATGACGAAACAGCGCAGCCATAAGCGTTTGGCACGGAAACCGAAGCGTTATGGCTCCGGTGACTTGGTCCGGAGATTTTCCCGATGACGTGTACCATACCCACCGGGGACTCGAGCATCGTCCCTGGGGGGCATTTGGGGCTGTTGTTGGGGGAAATCTCCGCGGTGCTAAGTCCAGGTAAGTCGTGTCACATTTGCCCGGGGACGTGGTCTCCGGCCTCTCCTCGGGCGCCGCCATTTGGCCCCCGGGACTTGGCCTCCGACACCGTCCCGGGCGACGCCTTTTGGCTCCCGGGACCTGGCCTCCGGCGCCACCCCGGGCGCCGCCATTTGGCCCCCGGGACCTGGCCTCCGGTGCAGTCCCGGGCGCCACCATTGGCCCGAGGACGTGGCCTCCGGCCTCTCCCCGGGCACCGCCATTAGACCCCCGGGACCTGGCCTTCAGCGCCGTCCCGGGCGCCGCCTTTTGGCTCCCGAGACTTGGCCTCTGGTGCTGTCCTGGGCGCCGCCATTTGCCCGGGGACGTGGCCTCCGGCCTCTCCCCGGGCGCCGCCATTTGGCTCCCGGGACTTGGCCTTCGGCGCCGTCCCGGGCACCGCCTTTTGGCTCTCGGGACCTGGCCTCCGGCGCCGCCCCGGGCGCCGCCAGTTGGCCCCCGGGACCTGGCCTCCGGCGCAGTCCCGGGCGTCACCATTGGCCCGGGGACGTGGCCTCCGGCCTCTCCCCGGGCGCCGCCATTAGGCCCCTGGGACCTAGCCTCTAGCGTCGTCCCGGGCGCCGCCATTTGGCTCCCGGGACTTGGCCTTCGGCGCCGTCCCGGGCACCGCCTTTTGCCCCCGGGACCTGGCCTCCGGCGCCGTCCCGGGCGCCGCCATTTGCTCGGGGACGTGGCCTCCGGCCCCTCCCCGGGCGCCGCCTTTTGGCCCCCTGGACCTGGCCTCCGGCGCCGTCCCGGGCACCGCCATTTGCCTCCCGGGACTTGGCCTCCGGCGCCGGTCCCGGGAGCCGCCTTTGGCTCGGGGACCTGGCCTCCGGCACGTGCCCCGGGCCTCATCACCCTTCTAAAGGTAAAGTCTCAAGTTGTTTGTCACGTGTAGGTCACGCGAGGAGCGCCTCGGGAATCGGCGACCACCTGTCAAGCATCCAAGGCACTTGACCGGGAGAAGGACAGTCCTACCCTTCAATCCGACGGTGGCTTCCGGGGTAGTTTAGGCTTTTTGCTTCTTTTTGGGGCTATAAATAGCCCTTGTACCCCTCTGTTGTAAAGGACTGATTCACTTTTATTGGAATAGCTACACCCACAGGCGTGCTCTGGAAGCCTCTCCCCCGGAGAGAGCCTCCCCAGCCGACTCCGGTCGGGAGCGCGTCGACAGGACTAGGGCCCCCACCGGGACCCGAACCTGTATAAATCCTCGTGTCATTTCTTGTGCTTGTCCGGCGGGGGAGGACCGGTCATCCGGTCAACCCGCGCCGCGTGATCTTCGCTAGGATCGTTCTCAAAACCTGCCGGGGTATCCGCAATACCACGACACCAATAAGACTCTCATAGCCATGCCCTCCTTCTGTAGCATCAATGCGTGTTTCTTCGTCTCCACTTCCTGCATGGTCAGCTGCAAGCATAGCATATGTCTTATCTTCGAATTTACTAGCAGAAGAAAACTCACCATCATCCCGCACAATTAACACACATTTGCTTGGACATGCACTTCGCACATGCCCATATCCCTGGCATTGATGACATTGAATATCTCTGGTTCGACCGGTAGATGCCATGGAGGACGAACTCTTGGCGGGTGCTTGAACAGACCCTTTTGTTGCCCGGAGGCCATGGAGGCTAGAATTGTTGAAGTCGGACTTGGCTTGTCGTTGGGAGTAGATGGTGTAGGTGGACGGTGTAGGATCAAGGATGCCGACTAGAGGGGGGTGAATAGGAGGCTTTAAAAACTTCAAATAAAAACAAGTTTTTATACCCAAAAGAACCAAATGCAATTTAATATATTAAAAAGAGAAGATAAAGAGAACGAACACAACGATTTTTTACCGAGGTCTCGGAAACTCGCCCAGTCTCCCATAATCCTCGTTGAAGCACTCAAGCGAATGAGTCTTGCTTCAATATCCACGAAGGATATTTCTCACTAATGGTTGCTCCTTGTCCACTCCGGAAAGGCGAGCACCGATGCCTTGTACAAACTTGCCGAGCCTCTCCGACAATCTCCGAACGGAGAGATCAACGGCCACGCCACAAAATCGTCTAGGCGAGGGCGCTTACCAAGAGTAATAGGCAGCAAGGTCTTCTCTAGACCTCCAAACACGCACCGAGAAACTACAAGTATGCAAATGCAATGAACTGGATGCTCGGTGGATCAGAAAACACTCGACTTGATCAAAAGATCAAGATATTATATAAGAAACTAAAGCTCAAGAATGTGTATGAGAGGAGGCTGCTTGTTGTATAAAATACGAGCTCAAAGCCTCTATTTATAGCCTTAAGGATCAAATGAACCGTTGGAGCTAGGGCTGAAAATCAGCAACTCAAATTGACAGTCAGTTCACCTAACTGACAGTCAGTTACATACACAACGGTCGACAAAATTTACGGATAAAAAATAGCTAGCCGTTTGTGGTCGTATAAGGAAACTTGAAACCCCAAACTGACAGTCAGTTATGCAAACTGACAGTCAGTTCGACCAAAACATCGACCAGATCAAATAAAAACTCAAATAAAAAATATTGTGGTCGAATCCCCAACTGACAGTCAGTATGGACAAACTGACAGTCAGTTTAGTACAAAAATTTTGAGCACAAAATACACCCTCTCTGGACAATTGTTAGTTAACACGAACTGACATTCAAACTGACAGTCAGCCTGAACAAAAATAAAGATAACTTTAAATCCACAAATCCAAAAGAGGTGTTTAATAACTCGTTTGAAAGATAATTTCAAGGACTACATTTTTATCAACAGAAGTAAAAACCAGATCTGCCTAGATCTTTCTAGAAAATTGAAAAACTCTTATGCTGTCAAAAACTGAACTGAAAAACCAGATTTTTTAAATTAAGTTCAAACCAAATCCAACCAAAATGATGCAATGCAATGACCTAAGATTCTCGGTTTATGTTGGAGATAAAGAGAGGACTTTCGCCACCCCTCTTTATAGTACGGTTAAAACTAAAAATAATTTTCCTAACCGATCATCTCCAAACGCTGAGATCGGTAAAAATAAAATACGGATTACCTTAGGTCCTTTGCTTTTCCGGCTTGCGTCTTGTCTTCATTTTTGCGACTTGTGCTTTTACTCCTTTTGCGTTGGGTTCGTTTTGTTCATCTCGACAATCTTCCCAACGGAGCCCTGTATTAATCAATCTCAAAAAGCACAGTTAGTCCTAAACACTCTGTTTTCATTAATCATCAAAATTAGGGTTAGGCATGAAGGCCTAGATGCAACAGACGGCTTGTTGGGACAGCGGATGTACGAGGAGTCCAAGAATTAGCACGACCTGCAGAAACATTAGACCTTGTGCTTGCACGTCGCCCCTGCACTTCTCTTTCAGCTTTGCAAGCAAGATGAAATAAACGAGTAATAGAATTGTATTCTTTATAATCCAAAATGTCTTGAATTTCACGGTTCAACCCTCCCATAAACCTAGCCATGGCAGCCTCCTCATTCTCTTCTAACCCACATCGGAGCATTCCAATTTGCAATTCCTGATAATAGTCTTCTACACTTTTATTACCTTGCCTCATTTGTTGCAATTTATTTAACAGATCATGCGCATAATATGATGGAACAAATCTAGCCCGCATGATTCTTTTCAAATCATCCCAAGTTTGTGCAGCATTTGGATTTTTACGACGATACTCACTCCACCAAATAGAAGCAAAGTCAGTGAATTCACTAGTAGCAGCCCTAACCCTTTTGTGCTCAGGATATTCATGGCAAGAAAATTTTTGATCAATGGCTAATTCCCAGGTAAGGTAAGCATCAGGATCATATTTACCATCAAAAGGTGGAATAGTGAATTTAATCTTCCCATGGGATTCATCAAAGGCACGTACCTCACGACGCGGTGGCAAAGGACCCATGCCAATACGATTGCGGCATAACTGACGTCGATGACGAACATCTACATCTTCCACCTCGGTGTCGGCGGCATATTCTGCATCGTTCTCATCCACTGCGCTGCCCAATACACCATGGTTGTCGTGGTTACGGTGAGCAGCTGCGACATCAGCAGGAGGTGCACGTCCCATGTCATCAAGTCGCCTCATGATCTCAGTAGAGACATGTTGACAGCAGTGATTGCAGTCGTGGTCTCAATTTGAGTAGCTTCCAGTTGGCCAAGGCGTTCATTGGTAACTCGCACATCTTCTTCAAGTGCTTTGGTGCGCACCCTTACTTGACGATCAAAATGTTGTATGATGCCTTTGGTGCGAGGAGAATGTTGGAGGTGGTCGTCTTCAGCTCCTGCCATGGTTAGAGAAAAGCAAAAGAGCAGGCAATAACAAGAAATATACCCCTAGCAGCTACTAGGATGTGTCTAAACAAGGCGCTCACACTCAACCTGTTCTATCGAGTTCTTACCAATTCTTACCAAGCTGAGCAGGAGGTGATGGCAACCGACAAGGCAACAACTCCTGGAGATATGGTGTACCGATGCCGGTCACTAGTACCTGGGTGGCAGTAGTATCTGTGGAGCTATAGGTGGCTGAATACAATGGAAAAATTAGAACCACGTTAGTCAAAGCAAGTTGAATAAACGTTCAATGGTGGTACCGTGCTGGTCCTAGGCTAAACCGTACTAGAGACACAAGTCTAGTCACCAATGATGTCATAGAACAGCAACCACGACGTTGAAACACAAAGCAAAGCAGTAAGGCTCCTTCTTCCTTTTTTTCTTTTTTTTTGATTTTTTTTTGCACTTGCCTTTTATCTTACAACTTGATTTGGCAGATCACTCGAAACAGGAACAAAACAAATCTGATGTCACAATTGACTCTGATTCAAAGATGAAACCGACTCTGATCCGAAGATGAAGCCGATTCAGATTCGAAGGTGCAATCAGTGCTGATTCGACTTGGACTCGACAAGGAAACCTACTCAAACTCGAAGTACTGGTGACAACTACGTGACAAGAACTCGAAACTCTAAAGGATTAGACACTATGACCAGCAACGACACGACCATGCAACCATAAATTCAACTAGCAAAACTAAGCAGTAATAGTAAAGGCTCGACTGGCTTGGACCTTGGACACTAATCTACTATTTTTTTTTGGTTTTCTGGACTGTCGGTAAAAAAAAACACAGAACTAGAAATCTCTCACCGATCAACCTGGGGCTCTGATGCCAATTGATATGACCTGTAGTCTCAATCTTTCGATGAGGAGGATAACGCTCGATTTGGGGAAGTTGACGTTGGCGGCCCGACTACAACCGGATGTTGTGCCTTAGAGACCGATACACCAACTCCAGAAGGTTATTGATCTCGCCGGCGAGCAATCAACCTGACCACGAAGGTCTTTGTTCCTGCTAGCAATCGAAGAACGAGCAAGAACAAGATGAACAAGAAACTCAATTTGCGTATATGGATTAAGATCTGATTGAAAAAAAAACGCAAGACGGTGGGGTTCCGATGACGAGTAATTTAGACGGTCTAACCGACACGCGCGATTACAAGAAGTAGCAAAGGCTAACTTAATCAAACAAAACCCGCCCCTAAAAGGTGCGGCAGCTGGCTATTTATGAGAGGGAGGGATGAGTAGGTCGGCCAAAACCTTAGGGTGGCCGAGTAGGAATCGATTACAAGGCTCAAGGCCCACTTTGACTCGGACTGGAAAAGTAATCCGAAGTATTTCATATATTCCCGTTGACTGATATGGAATTTGGATGCGAGGCCAGATCCGTTGGAAAGAGGACGAAAAATCCTTTCCGTCAAGTACTCGTGGACCCCCAGGAGCCTTCGGGATCAAAAGTTATGTCCGTTTCATTATGATGCTGTCTGGATGGCCGAAATTGACTCGAACTCGAATTCGATGTCCACTTGGTCTGCAAGGCCGAACCTGACTTGAACTCTAGGTCTTCTGTGGCACCTCCCTGCAAATCGCTTGTATGTAAGCCTAGGAACGTATTCACCTGGTAATTCAGTTGACGTGCTCGAGCTCAAGTAATTGGTCCTTGTATTATAGCAGCGGACTCCGGTTGATACGTAGGCATAGGCGTTGTGATTGTATCAATAGAATGGATGTCCTCATCACCATGTCTCTCCTAATATCTTAAAGTAAACTAGATTAAATTCTGTTTTGAATATATGCATGCTTTATCTTCAAGTTAAATGTTATGTTGGACGAATGTGAATAGATATGACCTAATCTCTTGTAAAGCCCCTTTTATGTATTTGTGTATCACTTGCACCCTTGTCATCCTAGGACATCATGCTTAGGATATGCTTACACTTAAATACATACATTGAGTGTTAAATGGTCAATCATATGATAAACATGTTTAAAACCCCCTTTTTGTGAAAGAAAATGTGAAATAGGAATTGATAGTGAGGATGGTTTGATTGGTTGGCTGCTGTGTGCGCACCGGGAATGTGAATTGTCGATGATTCGGACTCGGGGTCCTCAGCCGAACTTATGCAAAATTTATAATAGTGAGACCTTTCAGGTGACACTCCGGGAAGGTATGTAGAACTATGGAGAACTGGAGCACAGAGGAATTTATACAGGTTCGGGCCCTCGATGGTGGGAGTAATAGCCCTACGTCCTGTTGGGATTTCACTATACGTAGTAAAGATTTACAAGATGGCAGGAAAAGACCTTCACAGGCGAAGGTTTTTCCTATGTAAGTGTACAGAAAGAAGCCAGGGAGGCTTATAAAAACTATCTAATCTAGGCCGTAGACTTGGCTGTTTGATTCGTGTCTTGATCTTTTGATCGATCTCCCCGTTTGATATATCATGCCGCCCTTTTATACTGTTTGAAAGGGCGCCAAGTCGTAACTGCATCAAGCAGTTGCTTGGATGCGGTTTGGAGAACCGCTCTTAACTCCCACGCAGGTTTAACACGTGTTATTTGTGGATAACTGCACGTATTAACCTCCTGACGGTTGATCCCCACGTGGAAGAATCTTCGGGATACTTGGGATATTCCTGTTATAGGAAAAGAATACTCCCACGTTTCCTGGTCGAAGATGCTCTGACCGCGTGATGTTGGTTGACCGCGCAACAGCTTCGACCTTCTGTCCGCGCATAGCACACGAACTTCTGACCGCGCACTAGCTGTGATCTGATCGCGCAAAGCCTGCGACCTCGGGCTGATGCTTCCTAGAAATGACTTGAGTTCGCACCGCCGGGCACATGTTTGGCTCGTATCTATTCTGAACCAACAGTGCATTTATTTGAACTGACTCGGGTGTCAATCCTCGTCAGCTAGCCCCCAAATTCGAAGAAAACAAAGGGACGTGTTTATTTCGAATTTAAAGACATGCATCGGATTTTTAACCCGACTTTTCAAATTCTCCACTTAGTGGCACACTAAGTGGGACGGTTGGTTCCCCGAGACGGGTTCTGGGCATTATGTGACAGGTAATGATGGCGCTGTTGAATGTTTGTTAACTTGAGATAAAATTGTAAATGCTTTAAAAACCTGAGGCGTTCGGAAAGTGAACCCTCACCCTGGCGGCTATAAATTCCGAAACCTTTGAATTGTAGAGCCCCACAATTTCTTCTCACGGTTAAGTTTTTCAAGAATTGCCTTCATCCTTCTCTTCATACACTTCCCGATGGCAGATCACAACATCATCGAGGTTGAAAGTGATGAAGAGGAAGTTCTCAAGCAGGAGCCTCAAATGCCTGAAGATCCATCTCCTTCAAGGAAGAAATCCAAGGTTGTCGAAGGATCTTCCAGCAGGGCAAAGGTAGAAGACGTACCATCGTTCTTTCTTCCTTCTGTTCTTTACTCCAACACTCCCTGCTTTTGTTTGGGTGATCGATTTTCTGGTCGGCAAGCGGTGACTACTCGACCAGAAGATCCTCAACTTGTGTTGGGGAAGCAATCTTCTGGCGGGAAGGTTGCACTTCCACCATCTGGTGATCATCCGCTTTTATCGGATGATCTACTTTCCAGGATGGCTATATCAACTTTTGCAAATGTAGGAGATTGGAGGCCCTAGTGATCAGCCTACTATGATTCTGCCTCTTCTCCTCGGGCAGATTCTTCCAGAGGATAAGAAGGCCCTGGAGAAGAAAACTGGAGAGATGTCTTCGGCGATTCTTCATCTGGCAGAATGTTTTGAACAATCCTGTGAAGAGGCGCATTAGATCTGTCGAGAGAGGGACCACGCTCAGCAACAGCGGGAACTCTCTGATTTGATTAGGAACAGTAGTGCGTCTCTTGTTAAGGACGATGTAGATAGGCTTAGATTAGTTGCTAATTCTCTAGGGGTTGTCAGTGTAGATCCTACTGACAGCAATATGTCCCTAGGAGAACTTTGCAAACTTCTTTCGGATCAGGTCGACGCTCTGGTCACCGGTATCCCTTTTGTATGCAAAGAATGTAAGAAATAAAATTTTTCTTTTTCTTCACATAAATGTTCTTTAGCTCTTCTGTGCGAAAATATGGCCACAAGGAATGTCTTTGTAACCACTCATACACAGGCGAACTTCAGTTCTGCGGTTAGAACCGCGTTTTTATTGTAGTACTACGACCAGCACTGATACCGCGATCAGACTCAAAGCCGTGGTTAGAACCGAAGCTTACTGCGACCAGAACTGAGGCTCGGTCAGGTTGTTACTTCGATTAGAATCAGAGCTTAATCGAAAGCATGGTTTCGATCATACCACAACCCGATCAGAATATATCCATACGTCCAAAAATTGGGCCATAGGATTTTTTCATGAAAATATACAAGGCATATGAAGGAAAACGTCCTCTGGAAGCCCCTAAAAACTTTTTAGGCTTTTGTACTTTCAAACTCTGAAACAAAGAAGTCTTTCTGTTTCGGATCCAATGCCTAGAACACTTTAACGGGTCCGCCAGAGACAATATCCATTATGGGAAATGAATAAAATATTCAGTGGAACGTTTGAGTGGAACGTTACTCACAGAAGTGCGCCTCCTGGGGTCTATAAAAGGAGCAGGTAGCTTCTAGAGGAAGCCACACAACCAAAACCCTTGCCATTTCCGCCGCACAAAACCCTCGTTCCTTTCAGCCTCCATCTTCCCAAAGCCGCCAACCTTTCCCCCAATTCCTCACCAAAAATGGCGTCTTGGAGCCGATCGATCCACCACTCAGAGGAGAGTTTGTTGGCGTTGGAGAAGGAGGAGATCCTTCCTCCACGGCTGCTAATCAACTGGCGGCCCGCGGAGAAGGACCAAGAAACCCTAGTCGTCCAAGAGGGCGAACTGGTGGTTTTTGAGGAGTATCTGCGGTGCGGGTTCCGATTCCCTGAGAGTCGGTTCCTGAAGGACGTTCTTGAGCATTATGGGTTGGAGCTGATCAACCTCCACCCAAATGCAGTCCTAATCCTCGCAGTATTCCAACATCTGTGCGAGGTGTACGTCGGAGTGTATCCCAATGTGGAACTCTTCCGACGCTTCTACTTCTCGGCGTGGTCAAAGAGTGCCAACGCCGCCGGATGCATATACTTTAGGATAAGGGAGAAGAAAGACTATCCCTTCCCACCCCTGCGTGACTCAGTGCACGGGTGGCACCAGAAATGGTTCTATTGCACCCCGCCAACCGAGAGCGGGCTGTGGTTCAAGAACTCGTGGCCGGAAAAGCCGAGCGAGTTGGACTCCCTCCCGGCGATGAACTCGGAGTTCATGAAGCACGCCGAGGTGATCCTTCACTTAGTCAGACAGGGGTTGACAGCACGCGATGTCATCCGAGACTTTGTGAAGAATTGGGTGAGCCCCCTGCGTGAAAGGACTCATCCGGCATGGGAGATCAAGTCCATGGCGAACAACACCTTGGACTATAATGAAGGTACCTTTCTCTGGCACTGAGATCTTTTATTTTTGAAATGCATCAGTTAACTTGCATTCTGGAACAGTCCTGCCCTCATCCGAGATCGAGAGGCGGACTAACTACCTCCTTAGGGCTTATAACGCCGAGGTAGAAGGTTCCAAGGGATCGCCTCGCCCGCAGAGTTTAGTTCATGCCGGCGACGACCTTAGACAGGAGCGCCGAAAGGTATGTTATCTTTCACTTGGCTTCTGCGTTGCAGGTCTTATATATGTCCAGCACTGACAATTTTACCGGAATGAAAACAGCTCTTAGGGAGGTTCGTCGAGGCGACGTTCCCGAGCGAGAATGTCGGTTCCCTGGGAAAGCCGTCGATGAAGCACGTGAAGAAGGTTTCCTCGAAACCCAGGACGAGGAATCCCGCCCCCAAGAAAGCCAGGCCAAATCTTGGAGAGGGGTCTTCACGGAGTGTCCCTCCTACCGCAAGGAAGACTGCTGATGAGACCATGTACATCATGGTTATGACCAAGATGACATCAACATGGTGGTCATCAAGATGTCATCGTCCGCCACCTTGGCCAGGACGCGAAAGCTGGCAGCACGTACGTCGTCTGGATTTTGTGCTGTCGCCGCCACAAGTTCGGCCTCCACCTTGGCCACCTCCCCAAACACAAGACGTGCTCAAGAAAGGCGCCTCTACACCTCTAAGGTCGCACAACCCACGTCGCTCCAAGGCCAGCCCACAAGTGAGCTCAATTCATCCGCGAGTCCGGTTCGGCCATCTGCGCGTAGTCCAATTTCAAATGGACGTACAGGCCACATACGAAGTCCATTTTTGACGTTCTTGGACTCTACAGACAAGAGAACGACGAGAGCTTTCCAACGGATCCAGTCCCATGTTCAAATTCCTTACGAATCAACAGAAATCGTCAAAACAAGATTACGACCAGAATCTGACGTGCGCTGCGACGCTCCACTTTGGGCCCAAGGCCCATGTACCCCTAGGGTTTCCTCCTCCACCCCATGGCCGCCCCATACAGTATATATATGGCCGCCATGGCTGCCGTTTAGACTTGGGTTTTGCTTAGATCAATTCTGTCTTTGAACAGTGTCGCCGTTCATCGGTTTGTGAGACCCCAACTCGTGAGTTTCATCCTCAATTGCAAATTCAGTTGCATCTTTCTTGTTCTTGCTTGTGTTCTCGATTCACTGGCAGGGATTAGCCTTCGTGGCGAGGTCAACCCGGCAGTTCACGGTTGATAACCAGAGGACGCGTGGTGCTGCGATTGCAGGGGTTTTTGATCGTGCCGATCAAGAAGCCGGATCGTGTGTGTCTCGCGCCGCCTAATCGACTTATCCTCCACCTGACGGAAGTTCGGGCATCCCCGTTCCCATTAAGTGGTAATCAGAGCAAGGTTACCGTCAGGTTCGCCTTTTCTCTTAGTTTGATTTATTTTTGCGTTCGCCCTAGAGTCCAGAAAATTGCCACACAAAAATATTTGCATCCATTGTCCAAGACTTTTGAGCCTTTGCATTGTTTCTTTACTGTTTTGCATTATTGAATTTTCGCCCATCGTCGTCGTTGCCGCTGTCCGTGTCTAGTTTCTAGATCTAGTCTCGAGTCTGCATCCGCCGTTGAATCCGCCGCTTAGGGTTTGTGTTCTTGTCAAGAAAATATCAAAAAAACCACTCGTCACAAAACCGAGCCCGATTCGAGTTCGCGTCCAATCTGTGACCCCTTCAGTAAAATGGGCATAACTTTCACATACAAACTCGGATTTCGATGTTCTTAGGCTTGTTGGAAAGCTGACAAAATTTCCTAGAGGAAAAGCCATTGCTTTCAGCAATGGAACTACCCCCAAATTCGGCTTCTATCTATGAGATTTCGTGCCATCTTTGTTAGGGTTTTCAAGTTTAGATCTATTACGGTTTGGTTCTGTATTTTGGCCATAACTTCTTCATACGAACTCCGTTTTAGATGATCTTGGAAGTTCTGGAAAGCTTAAAAGATTCCCCACAACTTTACTTTTGGAACATATCACAAATTTGAAGATTGCGTGGTGCATAATTGCTGCGCAAAGTTTCTGCTCTTGCGGCATAATTTTGTTGTGTTGGTAAAAAAAAAAGGCAAGTGCATAAAGAAAAGCCGCACAAAAAAAAAAAAAAAGTAAAGTAAAAAAAAAAAAAAGGCTAGCGCACAAAAAAAAAAAAAAAAAAAAGGCTAGCGCACAAAAAAAAAAAAAAAAAAAGGGGCCGCGCTGTTTGAATGAAAAAGTGAGCAAAGGAAAAACTTCATCTTTCGTGTTGCATATTGGGGAACCACACCTTTCTTCAACCCGTTCGCTTCAGACTAGTCTAGGTCTAGGCCGGTCAAGCATGTTGATAGTTTGGGCTAATCTTCAATTTTGCATTACTTATATTGAACAATTGCTATTCCTTTGCTACATATTTTTGGCCACCTACAGCTCCACAAATACATCCTTCTGATCAGCACAGGTTATTGACCCTTGCAATCGCTTCATCACGCCCTCACGGTGTCACAAACCAGCCACCGGTTGCACCGTCCCTCGCTGTGTTGGTAAGAACCGGGTAAGAACTTGGTAAGATTGCTTGAGAGCGTGAGATCCCACCTAGTAGTTCATAGGGCTCATAATACTTGTGCTTGTTTTCCTTCTGTCCTTTTTCTGTGCTAACCATGGCAGGTGGCAAGAAGGGCAGGAACGAGGATGATGTTACCATCGAAGACTGTGTCCTTCATTCAGAGTTGTCGACCATGCTGGATGAGATAAAAACGATGTTCAAGGAGCATTCCACGACGACGAACAAGACCCTTGAGAGCATCGATCGACGAGTTTCCACCCTCACCGAGAGGATGGATGCCGTCGAAAAACGCCCTCCCGCGACCATTGATGGAGATGCCTCCGTCCACGGCAACAACGACCACGATGAGGATGGTGATTTTGAGGAAGATGAAGATGAGCAGCAACGTGCCGCCAGGGAACGTGCTGCTCAACGAGACGGCCGTCTGCATGACTGTCTTCGCCGCAACCAGCACGGTATGGGAGGTAATAACCAGAACCGCAATGATGATCCTTTCGCTAAGGTAAAATTCACCATCCCTTCTTTTTCTGGAGCTTATGATGCTGATGCTTACTTAGATTGGGAGATGACGGTCGAGCAGAAATTTAATTCCCATCTAGTTCCCGAGCTTCATAGAGTTAGCAAGCCACTAGTGAATTTAAAGATTTTGCTATAATCTGGTGGAATGAACTAGTAAATGCCCGTTTACAACCTGATTCTTGGGCGAGATTAAAAGATGCTATGCGTAATAGATTTGTTCCTCCTTCCTACCAACGTGATATGCGCAAGAGATTGCAACGATTAGATCAAGGTAGTATGACTGTTCAGGAATATTACCAAGAGCTTCAAAAGGGTATGTTACGTTGTGGGGTAGTAGAGGAACCTGAGGATAAAATTACTCGTTTTTACGGTGGTTTGCGTCCAGAAATTCAGGATATTGTTGATTATAAAGAATATACAACTGTCAATCGCTTGTTTCAACTTGCTATGTTAGCAGAGAAGGAGTTGCAGGGACGCCATTCTAAGAGCAGGAGCAACACCGGCAGCACCTTCACGCCCCGAATGACTACGGGACAAGCGAAGACAGTGCCTTCTTCCACCTTCCGACCAGCTGCACCGCCACCTTCGACGAGCACACGACCGGCATCGACGGCACCGCCCGCCCGTGCCGCGGACAGCAGCAAGTCGACCCCGCCAACACCGGTCAAGAGCTCCTCCTCCGTCGCTTCCACGGGCCGTACATCGACGGCAATTCGCTGCCACAAGTGCCAAGGGATTGGCCACGTCAAGAAAGAGTGCCCCAGCCAGCGGGCATACATCGCCACAGACGACGGAGGTTACATCAGCGCCTCCGATGTTGAGGATGAGATCGACGACACCAGGGTGGACGACGACGAGGTTGATGATGCTGCCACCTTTGGCGCCGAGGATACCGCTGCGTACAGGTCCATCATTGTCCAGCGTGTCCTTAGCGCACAAATGGAGCAAGCCGAGCAGCAGCAGCGCCACAACTTGTTCCAGATTTTCTTCGTCATCAACAACCGATGAGCGCGCTTGATCATTGACTCCGGCAGCTACAACAGCTTGGTGAGTACAGATTTGGTCAAGAAGCTTGGCTTGACCACACGCCCGCACCCACATCCATACCACATTCAGTGGCCGAATGATTCCGGCAGAGCTAAGGTATATGATAGTTTTCAAGAAAGGTGGTATATAAATGTTAATGGTTCTGTGTCTAATGATTTGATTATCAAAGATATGCATATTGCTGTGCTCTCTGTTGGTGCTAACATTTTGCAGAAAAACACAATGGAGTCGAGGACGACTCCACATCAAGAAAGGGAGAATGATGAGACCATGTACATCATGGTTATGACCAAGACGACATCAACATGGTGGTCATCAAGATGTCATCGTCTGCCACCTTGGCCAGGACGCGAAAGCTGGCAGCACGTACATCGTCTGGATTTTGTGCTGTCGCCGCCACAAGTTCGGCCTCCACCTTGGCCACCTCCCCAAACACAAGACGTGCTCAAGAAAGGCGCCTCTACACCTCTAAGGTCGCACAAGCCACGTCGCTCCAAGGCCAGCCCACAAGTGAGCTCAATTCATCCGCGAGTCCGGTTCAGCCATCTGCGCGTAGTCCAACTTCAAACGGACGTACAGGCCACATACGAAGTCCGTTTTCGACGTTCTTGGACTCTACGGACAAGAGAACGACGAGAGATTTCCAACGGATCCAGTCCCATGTCTAAATTCCTTACGAATCAACAGGAATCGTCAAAACAAGATTACCACCAGAATCTGACGTGCGCTGCGACGCTCCACTTTGGGCCCAAGGCCCATGTACCCCTAGGGTTTCCTCCTCCACCCCATGGCCGCCCCATACAGTATATATATGGCCACCATGGCTGCCGTTTAGACTTGGGTTTTGCTTAGATCAATTTTGTCTTTGAACAGTGTCGCCGTTCATCGGTTTGTGAGACCCCAACTCGTGAGTTTCATCCTCAATTGCAAATTGAGTTGCATCTTTCTTGTTCTTGCTTGTGTTCTCGATTCACTGGCAGGGATTAGCCTTCATGGCGAGGTCAACCGGGCAGCGCACGGTTGATAACCAGAGGACGCGTGGTGCTGCGATTGCAGGGGTTTTTGATCGTGCCGATCAAGAAGCCGGATCGTGTGTGTCTCGCGCCGCCTAATCGACTTATCCTCCACCTGACGGAAGTTCGGGCATCCCCGTTCCCATTAACTGCGGTAAGATATCACGTTCCCTCCATTTTTCCAGGTGCAGACTGGAATCACTTCTTCGTCATACATGGGGAGAGGAGTGAAGAAGAGGAGGAAGACAGCATCCCCCTAATCCGCCGGAGGAGGAAAATTGCGGGCTCTCCATGCAGTGACGCTCCAACTTGTCCGGCAGCAATAACTACTACCGCAGAAGCGACTGTAGCAGACTCCGCGGGCACCGCAAGTCTCGTGGTCGCGGGTAACACCCCTGCTCCTGAAGCTCCCGAGGCTTCAGGGTCAGTTGCCTCTACCTCCCTGGTCGAAGGGGTGACCATGGTAAGATTCTTTCATGGTCTTGTTTTCTTCAATTCCCTCTGTATACTTGTTCACTGAGTTAATGTTTGTCCAGGGAGAAGAGCTTCCCCCTGCGACTCCTGTGAGTCCCAGGGAGGAAAATCCTCCATCCCCGCGGACAGGAGTGGAGTTAACCGAACAAGGCCCCGTGGTAGTTGCGGACGAGGTGCTGGTCCTAGAAGTCCAGGAGCCATCCAGGCCTTCGGACGCAACCCCGCCAACCGGACAGGTTGCCCAGGTAAGAACTCTTACAATTTGTCTGTACCATCCCTTAGAAATGTGCTTACAGAGGAACGCACCTAGGGGGAAAAGGCCTTGTTCACCAAGAGGAAGACCAGGACAGACGACGACTGTCCCCTTTCTCGAGGAGAGCCTTCCCTGAAATCCCAAAAGCTGATGGGATTTCAGATAAGGTAAGAACCCTATCTTGGTTGTATTAAAATAAGTTGTGATGATCATGAATTGTGACTGTTGGTCCATTTTTCCTTGGCAGGCGAAAAGAAACAGCACCAAGCCCTTCAACCGCTCCGGGGAGGGTTGAAGTCGCTGCTAGTGCCGGAGCCTCCAGTGAGGAGCGCTCCGCCCCCTTGGTCCAGAAGTAGTCTGGGCCGTGAGGGGAGAAGTAGGCGTGGAGACCTAGTCGCAAATAACAGTGACTGGGGGTAGTGCCCAGCAGGCACTTCTACCAGCTGCCTCCGTCGTGGCCGCAACAAGGCCTTCAATGAGACCTCCTGTCATCCCGGAAGATGTTTCTTTCCGGGAATTCACAAAGGTATGATGAACTTCTTTTTTGGTGCCTGGATTGTACATAGGACATCTTTAACTTCTTTTTGCATCGCAGGAACTATCCCAGATGACGGCCAGGTCGCATGCTATGATAGCGAGCGTTGAGGCCATACAAAAAGAGCGAGACAACTTGCGCAGGTAAGGATCATTACTCTTTAACTTGTATAGATACAAATTGGTTATGACCACTCCTTTTGTTCTGTCACAGAGAGGTGGCGTTTCTGAAGAAAGAAGTGGCCACGGTCAAGCTTCATTTGATCTCCGTGGCTTCAAACCAAGGGATCGAGATCAACAAGCTGCGGTCACAACTCTCTGGTAAGTCGATTCCTGATTAGGAAGACTTAACTTCATAACATGTGAGTAACCCTTTCTCTTACTGCAGCGCAAGCAAGTCAAATAAGACAACTCAGTCAGGACAAGGTGATCCTCCAGGGCTCTATTCAAACCTCCGAGAAGGCGAACAGAGAGCTGAGTTGGTCGATCTTCGAAAAGCTGAAGACGGTGGCTCGTCTCCTGAGGGCTGATGTAGTTGAAACCACAAAAGACAACCTCAGCCAAAATGACTGGTCTACACTAGTTATTGCCCAGGCGGAGTCACTTCTCGAGTATCTTCCTGAAGATACACGGCGACGAGAAGAGGCGATCAGAACCAGGGTTCGGTTAGCCGCTTCCGCCATTCTCAGCCGGTTTCGACTTCACCATGGCCCAGATGTAGATCTGAATCCATTGGTGGGACCGGTTGAGGTCGAGAGTGAGGAACAATTGGAGGCCGTCATGGAGGAGGTCAGACCCCTTGTAAATAAGCTCCTAACTGAGCTTGGGATCGAGTGATCCCTACATCTATATAGAAACAGTTATGTATAATGCAATGTATGTTGAAACTCATTTTTGAAAATGAATATATTCTCAAATATATTCTCATATTATAAACATATCCCCCCTAGCCCCGCCTGTGATTGTAGATACTGAAGACTTAGTATTACAAACGCAGGAGAAAAGTGAATATAACGACCAGGGATGTGTGATCGAACCAACAATTATGATCAGTGTAACGCCTAGCCTTGTTTGCAAACCGGCAGCCACTCAGATGATTGAGGACTTGCCAGAAAGCCCCGTGTGCGTTGAGAAACGGCTTATTTAGGAGTGACTTGTCTGGAAGCGGTCATGAGATTGGCCAACGAATCCGACTAGAACGTTGTAATGATCTAACCGCCGGCGACCAGCCCCCGAGTCGAATTCGCAGTACACGGGCATGAAGGGAAATATTCATCGTATGAAATCAAAACATTTTTTGTTTTATGAAAAAATGCTAATTGAACAGGAAAAGGGATTGAGTACTTTCACGTAGAACTTGCGAAGTTGATCGATGTTCCAAGTATTGGACAAAATTCGGCCATCCTCCATGGCTAACCGCGCGGATCCTGGTCGCGGCACTAAAACAATAGTGTAAGGGCCTTCCCACTTCGGGGAGAATTTGTTGCGATTAGACTGGTCTTGAATTTTTCGTAAAAACAGGTCGCCCACGTGGAGACTACGTGGTCGCACCCTTTTGTTATGGTACTTGCGCAAACCTTGCAAGTATGCCGCCGACTTGATCAACGCGCAATCACGCCTTTCTTCTAAGAGGATGAGATCCTGTGATCGCTGTTCGGACTGATCAACTCGTTCGAATTGTTCTGTCCGAACGGACCCAATACTAACTTCCATAGGAAACACAGCCTCGGCCCCATAGACTAGATGGAAGGGCGTCTCACCGGTGGCTCGACTAGAGGTAGTTCGCAGTGCCCATAGAACGGTGTAGAGCTCGTCTGCCCAAGCCCCCGAGCGAGTCTTAAGGCGATCAAAAAAATGCTTCTTGATGCCTTGCAATATCTGCCCGTTGGCCCGTTCCACAGCACCATTGCTCTGTGGATGCGCCACCGAAGCAAAGCACATCTTGGTTCCGATCTGATCGCAGTAGTCCAGAAAAAGACCACTAGCGAATTGAGAACCATTGTCTGTGATGAGAAGGTTTGGAACACCGAATCGAGCAACAATGTTCTTATGAAAGAACTTTTGTGCTGCTAAGGCGGTAATATTTTGTACCGGTTCGGCCTCAATCCACTTTGTAAACGTGTCAATGGCTACGAACAGAAACTTGTACCCATTGATCGCTTGTGCCATAGGACCAACAATGTCCATTCCCCATACTGCAAAAGGCCGTGCAAGGGGGATAGTTTGTAACGCATAGGCAGGTTGATGAACCTGTCTCGCGTGGAATTGACACTGAGGACACATCTTGACCATGTACTTGGCATCATCAAGTGCCGAAGGCCAGTAAAATCCTTGCCGAAAAGCTTTTCCAACCAATGTTCGATATGACGCGTGCGCACCGCATACACCGTCATGTATCTCTTTCAAGAGGGATTTACCTTCCTCTTGAGATATGCAACGCATGAATACTCCTTGAGTACCCTTTCTATACAAAACCCCATCTATGAGCTTGTACAGACGCGCTTTTTGAATTAACCGATCACTTTCGGTTTCGTCCTCGGGTAGGGTCCCATGTTCAAGATAGACTCTCAATGGATGAGTCCAATTCTGTTCCTGACCGAGGTTGGTAACGCAGGCTGTTACCGGATCATCCTCGACCGAAGTCATGATCGAAGGACGGTCCAAGTGTTCAATGAACACTCCTGCCAGAGCGGATGTGCGTGAGGACCCAATTTTGGATAATTGGTCTGTGAGAATGTTGTTCTTTCGCGGGATATATTGGACTTCGAAATGACTGAAGTGTTTTTCCAATCTCCTCACTTCCCCCAAGTAATGAGCCATTGTCTCATCGGAGGTGCTGTACTCCTTGTTTACTTGGTTTACGACTAGTTGTGAGTCTCCCCTCACCACTAATCGACGGACTCCGAGGAATTTTGCTGCCCGAAGCCCTGCAAGAAGACCTTCATACTCTGCTGCGTTGTTGGTCGCAACAGAGTGTAGTTGGATGATATACTTAAGCTGTTCGCCCTGAGGCGTGACTAAGACCACTCCAGCCCTCGAGTGTTGAAAACTGCGGGAACCGTCAAAGTACATTGTCCAGTGATCGGGGCATTCCAATTCCTCGGGCATCTGCACCGGTGGCTTAGGGTTGGTCCATTCGACCACAAAGTCGGCCAAGAACTGAGACTTAACCGCCGTGCGGGGCGTGAAATGGACATCAAAAGCACCGAGTTCGACCGCCCATTTGGCGATTCGACCAGATTTCTCTAGATTTCAGACAATACCCCCCAAAGGAAAGGAGGAGGGTACTGTGATCTTGTGAGCTTGGAAGTAGTGTCGTAGCTTACGGGAAGCCATCAGTAGCGCGTAAAGTATCTTCTGGACCTCAGGGTAACGCTCCTTAGGACCATGAAGCACTTCGCTCACATAGTAGACGGGTCTGTGTATCCCTTCCCTATCTGCGATCAGGACAGCGCTGACCGCGTGCGATGTGGCCGCCAGATAAAGAAGCAATGGTTCTCCTTTGTCGGGAGACACCAACACTGGCGGACTGGATAGATATGATTTTACCTCCTGAAACGCTTTCTCGGCCTCATCGGACCATGTGAAATTGTGATGCTTCCGCAAGGCTTTGAAAAAAGGTAATCCTCTTTCACCTAGTCACGATATGAAACGACTTAAAGCAGCCAAGCGACCAGCCAGGCGTTGAACATCTTTCATGGTCGAGGGCGACCTCATTTGTTCGATGGCCCTGATTTTCTCAGGATTGACTTCGATGCCTCTGGAACAAACGAGGAAACCAAGAAGTTTTCCTGAAGAAACCCCAAAAGAGCATTTCTCCGGGTTTAATTTTATTCCAAAGCGGTTCAAATTACAGAAGGTTTCAGCGAGATCGTCCAAATGGGATGATCTCTTAGAACTTTTTACAACCAGATCGTCTACATATGCCTCGAGATTACGCCCTATCTGGGAAAGAAAGGTCTTTTGCGTCAAGCGCTGGTACGTGGAACCTGCGTTCTTGAGACCGAACGGCATTCTGACGTAGCAGTAGGTGCCGAACGGGGTGATGAAGGCAGTTTTCTCTTCATCTTCTTCTGCCATGCTAATTTGATGATATCCTGAGTAAGCGTCCAGGAAGCTCATCAGTTCGCAACCCGCGGTTGAGTCGACCAACTGGTTGATGCGGGGAAGGGGAAAGTCGTCCTTCGGACAGGCACAGTTAAGGCTAGTGTAGTCGACGCACATGCGCCACTTTCCATTTGACTTGCGGACCATGACCGGATTGGCGAGCCATTCCGGGTGATCGACTTCACGAATAAACCCGGCCTTTAGGAGTTTGTCCAACTCCTCTCGGATGGCTTCCTGTCGGTCAACAGCAAAATGCCTGAGCTTTTGCTTTATTGGTCGTTGTCCAGGTCGAATTGCTAACATGTGCTCGATTACTTCCCTTGGGACACCGAGCATGTCGGACGGTTTCCACGTAAACACATTTGCATTAACCCGGAGGAAAGTAATGAGATCGAGTTCCTATTTGTCATCCAGTCCTGATCCGACCCGAATTGTCTTGGATGGATCATCTGAGTACAATGGAACAAATTTGAGTTTCTCATCTGGTCGAGGAGCAGCCTTGATCGCGTCGGTGGCGACGGTGGCGACCTGGGCGTCCCGGAGGGGAAGTTGATCGACCATCTCCAAAGATAGCCGATCGCACGTGAGTGCCACGTTGCGACTGCCTCGGACCGAGATGACACCTTTGGGGCCAGGCAATTTTCTGTACTGATAAGCATAGTGCGTTGCCATCATGAATTTAGCAAGAGTTGGCCTGCCAAAGATTACATTATAAGCCGAATCACAATCAATTACGTCGAAAGTAACCAATTCTGTTCGGAAGTTATCCGGTTCTCCCAGTGTGACCGGGAGGACCACTTGTCCCAACGGCATCATGGAGGGGCCTGGGATTATCCCATAAAACGGATGGATTATGGGCTTAATCTTCGAACGAGGAATTTGCATCTCGTCTAGTGCCTTGACCAATAAGATGTCAAGGGAGCTCCCTCCGTCGATCAGGACCCTTTCGACCCTCGCGTTACTGATGATCAGGGTAATGACCAGAGGGAGCCTCAATGGTCGAGTAAGCCCCGCGGGACAATCAGAACGATCGAATGTCAAAGGTGTATCCGACCAACGGGGGTATTGAGGTTCACCAAGGGATGTCTCCGTTTGGTTAACCTCTCGGTAAAAGGCTTTAAACTACCTTTTGGAAACAAAAGAGGAAGAACCCCCGAAAATAACATTAATGTGATTTTGAGGTACCTGGTAGGACATCTCCTCGTCTCCATCGGCGTCTCTAAGTCCGCATGCCTGTTCTTTAGTCGGTAAGGTCAGCATTGGTCCAACTCCCTGGTAGAAGTCATCCAACTGCTTAAACCAACTCCTGCAGTTCTTGAGGTCGTGGCCTGCGGAGTTGTGGAGTGGACACCACTTCTTGCCTTCCTGCGGATTAGTCGACTTTTCTGGCTGGCGGCATTACGACCACCAGGAGCAGTTTTATTCTCAAATGAAGGCTTGTTACCTTTGGTCGAAGGCGGCTTCTCTGCGACTGCGACCTCGCGGTACTGTCCAGAGCGGTTCCTCTTCGACTTTTTCGACTTCCCACTCGATGAAGATTCTGGCTTCTTGCTTGAATCTTCTTTCCTGGCGTCTTTGAAACCTGGTTGAGGTGGTAGGTCACCCTTATCGACCATCCGGTTCCATTCGACCGCTTCGGCCGCGTCGGAGTACCGATGGGCCATATAAAAAAGATCAGCCATTGATCGAGGAGGGTGGATGAGCAAGTCTTCGGTGAATCTCCGGTATCGAACGACATGTTTAAATGCCCTGATAACGGAGCCGTCAGATATTTTCGGGATGGTATTCCTCACCCCAACAAATCTCTTGACAAACTGACGAAGGGTTTCCATCGAAGATTGTCGTAGTCGATGAAGATCGTCCTCCTTACCCGGCTTTTGATAACAGTTTTGGAAATTGCTGAGGATGGCGTCGCACAGCATTTCCCAATTGTAGATGGAACCCTCGGGCTGATTAAACAGCCAGGTTCTAGCCGGTCCTTCGAGGACTGTAGGCAGGTAGTTGGATGGCAGTGATGTAGATTTGAAGGAACTCGGATGGGTTCTGAGTTCCGTCGAACCTTTCAATGGCCCTTGGTCGAAACTTATCAGGCCAAACGACTGCACGAAGGCCGGGCGAGAAAGCTTTACAACCGACGTAGGGACCGTGAACTACCCTGTGACTCTCGACCGGGTCACGGGCGACTTCACGCAACGGTGGAGTTATCCGTGGTCCCAAACGAGAGTGGACAGGGACTCGATCCCTACCACGAGAATCCTGTGTCCACCTGTACCTGTCCTGGCGGGATGGTACAAGCGGCGGGTAACTTCACCGACCAGAACCAGAGTGAGAACACTCTCGTTCGCGGGAACGTGTTACCGACCGGGAAGAGGCCGTTGGGGTCGCCTCAGATGCGACCTCATCCAGTCTTTCCGCTAGGATCCTGGTGAAGGCTGGTTTCTGCGCATCCGTGACCGTAGGAGGGAAGTTACGCATGACTTCCGCGATAGATCGTAGTCGACCATGGGTACTTCTCCTAGGGGCACCAGGTGTTACCGTTTCTTCGTCCACCGGGAAACGCTCCGGGGGCAAAGAGGGGGTCTGGTCGCGTCTGCGACCGCGTGATCGTCGAGAAGAACTCGGAGCAGCATCGTAACGAGCCTGCGCATCTTGAAGAGCCTCAAGGGCAGTTCTGCGCAGTTCGTTGTTTTGTTGCTCGAGATCTTGATCCTCCTTCTCTTTGCGATCTCGTTCTTCCCTAGCAGCCTGTTGATCAGGAGTTTCCTCCGATAAGGCAGCAAACTATCTAGGGAGAGAGGTCACCGATGGGGAAAACATCTCCGTTTGTTCCGAGTCGGACTCAAAATCAAAGAGACGGCGGAGGTTATCAGGGTCGAATCTCCCCGGGCTGATTTCCAGGTTGATATCATCCTTCCCCTCAGCGGGGTAGTATGACGGACCAGACTCACCCTCTAGCGCATTAAGAACCTCGGTGGGTTCTGACCTTGTGCTAGTTGCTCCCTGGTCAATGGACATGACCTGGAGAGATGATTCAACCTCTGGGAGATTTTTTGCCTCCAACCTCCTCCATCGGAACAAGGTCGCTTGGAGAAGGCATCGGGATGTGAGCATAATCCTCGAGATCGAAATCGTTCTCGGAATCATATACTCCAGCCATATTTCAGCGAACCTCCGGATGAAAATTAGGACGCCTTGAGAAAGGCCCCACGGTGGGCGCCAGCTATCGACGATTCGGACTCGGGGTCCTCAGCCGAACTTATGCAAAATTTATAATAGTGAGACCTTTCAGGGTGACCCTCCGGGAAGGTATGTAGAACTATGGAGAACTGGAGCACAGAGGAATTTATATAGGTTTGGGCCCTCTATGGTGGGAGTAATAGCCCTACGTCCTGTTGGGATTTCACTATACGTAGTAAAGATTTACAAGATGGCAGGAAAAGACCTTCACAGGCGAAGGTTTTTCCTATGTAAGTGTACAGAAAGAAGCCAGGGAGGCTTATAAAAACTATCTAATCTAGGCCGTAGACTTGGCTGTTTGAGTCGTGTCTTGTTCTCTTGATCGATCTCCCCGTTTGATATATCATGCCGCCCTTTTATACTGTTTGAAAGGGCGCCAAGTCGTAACTGCATCAAGCAGTTGCTTGGATGCGGTTTGGAGAACCGCTCTTAACTCCCACGCAGGTTTGACACGTGTTATTTGTGGATAACTGCACGTATTAACCTCCTGACGGTTGATCCCCACGTGGAAGAATCTTCGGGATACTTGGGATATTCCTGTTATAGGAAAAGAATACTCCCACGTTCCCTGGTCGAAGATGCTCTGACCGCGTGATGTTGGTTGACCGCGCAACATCTTCGACCTTCTGTCCGCGCACAGCACACGAACTTCTGACCGCGCACTAGCTGTGATCTGATCGCGCAAAGCCTGCGACCTCGGGCTGATGCTTCCCAGAAACGACTTGAGTTCGCACCGCCAGGCACATGTCTGGCTCGAATCTGTCCTGAACCAACAGTGCATTTATTTGAACTGACTCGGGTGTCAATCCTCGTCATGAATGTCTCCTCACTATTGATTCATAAGGACAAGAACCTTGTGTTGTGCTTCTGATGTTCGTGAGGTGTGTGAGATCAGAAAAAATAATGAGAGGATAAGGAGTAAAGAAGGAAGTCACCCTAAGCCTGGATTGAGTCGTGTGCGATTGCAACCATAGGTCATATGTCTTGCGAGGACAAAGGCCAAGGCTAGGAAGAAAGGAAGTGGGGAGGACCCACAATGGTATTTTAGGCTTGACTGTCTATTTACCGGGCAAGGATATTGTTAATACTAGACTGCAAAATTGTTGTGTGATCTCGGCCTTGTCACATGTATAAAAGTCGCATGGAGTTGGCCCAACTTGAAAGTCGAGTGAAGAAGTGGATTTAAAAAGAGGTACACCTTTGCAAAGTGTAAAAGAAGTATCGGATACTCTGTACTCCCAGGTTTTGGAGTCTCATCTCGGTGGATTCTTATCCATGTGGTTCAGCACAAGTACATTTTGGAATATTTTAGAATATGGGTTAATAAAAGTGGTGACTCATGGGAGACCACCACACATAACGTTTTCTAAAGTATAACTTAAGATTTCAAAGTATTGCTTTTAAAGTCAAAAGCCATTTTTCTTACAATCCTAGAATAAAAATCTATTCAATCCTTATGTATGAGACTAAGACCTTATCTCTTGAGAACCCCTCATCTATATAACTGCATTCTTGTAATGAGATTTGCTGAGCATTGTGTGAAAACATGCTCACCCTTGCCTTTGCATACAAATTCAGAAGAGGGATTTGTCGATCCCGATTCTTTTGTTTTGAGTACCATGAAGAAGAGGGAAACACTCTAGATGAACCATTGTTCTAGGAGGGTCATGCGCTAAGTCAAGTCAGGTGTGGAGGAAGCCCTTCCAACGTCGCTGTCAACTGAAGTGAAGATCCTTGTTGTTGCTTTTTGTGTTTTCCTTTGTGTTCGGTACTTTGATACCGACTCTTCTTTTGAGAAACTCACTATTTTTTTGTTAACTCTAATTAGCATCATTCTTGGTGTTTTATTATTGTAATATTGGTCCTTGTGACCTTGTACTTGTTTAATTATCTCTACTGCAGTTTAATATAATTGTGTTGTTTTGAGTTTATGTTGTACCTTTTTTAGTGCAACCCACCTGGGCAGTTGCTATCGGATTCCTCAAATGAGGGTCCCACAAAACCAACACCGGAGCACTGGTGAGGTATGCTTTTACTTTTTGAAAGGCTTTTTCGGCTTCATCTGACCATCGGAAACCATTGTGCTTACATAGAACCTTAAAGAAAGGTAAACCGCGTTCACCTCACCGTGAAATAAAATGACTTAAGGCCGCCATTCGACCGGTCAAACTTTGCACTTCCTTCGTAGTCGAAGGGGATCGCATTTGCTCAATGGCCCGAATTTTTTCGAGATTAATCTCAATGCCTCTTGAACAAACAAGGAAGCCTAAAAGCTTACTTGAAGAAACCCCAAAAGAGCACTTTTCAGCATTCAACTTTATTCCATATTTATTCAAATTACAAAAAGTTTCGTTAAGATCATCTATATGACTAGAGCTCTTAAGGCTCTTTACAACCAAATCATCAACATAAACTTCTAAATTATGCCCTAATTGAGAAAGAAAGGTCTTTTGAATCAAGTGCTGGTACGTGGAACCAGCATTCTTGAGCCCAAATAGCATCTTGATGTAATAGTATCAAATGGGGTGATGAAGGCAGTTTTCTCTTCATCTTCGTCTGCCATGCTAATTTGATGGTAGTAGCCTGAGTAAGCATCCAGGAAGCTCATCAGTTCACAACCCACTGTTGAATCAATCAACTGATCGATACAGGGAAGTGGAAAGTCATCCTTCAAGCATGCATTGTTCAAACTGGTGTAATCAACGCACATGTGCCACTTACCATTTGATTTCAGGACCATGACTGGATTCACAAGCCACTCGGGATGGTCAACCTCACGAATGAAACCAGCCTGCTGGAGTTTATCTAACTCCGAACGGATAGCTTCTCGCCGATTAGGAGCAAAACATCTGAGTTTTTGCTTTATTGATCGCTGTCCAGGCCGAATAGTTAGCCTGTGCTCGATTACTTCCCTTGGGACTCTAGGCATATCTGAGGTTTTCCATGCAAATACATTCACGTTAGCCTAGAGGAAAGCAATGAGTGTTAGTTCCTATTTATCATCCAGATTTGACCCAATCCGGATGGTTTTGGATGGATCATCTAGGAATAATGGAATATGTTTGAGTTTCTCCTCTGGTCGCGGGGATCCCTTGACTGCATTTGGTGCTGAGGTCGCAACCTTGACATCCCTTAGGGGAAGTTGATCGACTAGTACCAGGGAAATTTGATAACAAGGTAAAGCGGTGTTTTGACTGCCTCTAACTATGATCACGGCATGAGGACCTAGCACCTTGACACATTGATAAGCATAATGCATTGCCGCCATGAATTTACCAAGTGAAGGCCTACCAAAAATGGTGTTATAAGCTGAATCAAAATCAATCACATCAAAAGTAATTAATTCTGTTCGAAAATTTGTTGGTTCTCCAAGTGTTACAGGCAGCACAATCTGTCCAATTGGTAACATAGAAGAGCCAGGAATTGAGCTACTGGCTTTATTTTTGAACGAGAGATTTGCATCTCGTCAAGAGCCTTGGCAAAAAGTAGGTCAAGGCAACTTCCTCCATCGACCAATACTCGTCCTACCTTAGCATTACTAATGATAGGGGATATTACCAAAGGGAGGCACCGAGGTGGCGTCAATCCCTTTGGGTAATCGTCCCGGTTAAAGGTCAGGAAAATCTCTGACCATCGGGGAAACTGAGGCTCTCCTAAAGGAGCTTAAGTACTATTTACCTCACGGCAAACATTTTTAAACTGACGCTTAGAAAAATAAGATGAAGAACTACCAAAAATAACATTAACATGATTGTTAGGTACTTGATATGGCATGTCCTCATCTCCGTTAGCACCCTTATTTCTGCTGGCTTGTCCTTGACCTGGTATTGTGGGCATAGGGGATTTACCTTGGTAAAAATCATCAAATTTTTCAACCAAGTTCGACAATTCTGGAGGTCGTGTGACGAAATGTTGTGCAACGGACACCACTTCTTTGTTCCCTGCAGTTTAGTTTATTTTTCTGTCTGGTCGCTGTGACCAACAGAAGAAAGTTTTTTAGTTTTAAATGGAACCTTCTTACCTTTCCCTTGAGGTTGCTTGTCGATGATGGTGACCTCTCGGAATTGGCTGATTCTGGCTTTCTTAGCCTTTCTTGATTTCCCACCTGCGGATGATTCAGGCTTCTTGCGCGAATCATCTTTCTTCTTGTCTTCAAGACCTAGTTGAGGTGGAAAATTACCCTTATCCACCATCTTATTCCATTCTACAACCTCAGCCGCATCAGAATAACGATTAGCCATATCAAAAAGATCGGCTACTGATCGTGGTGGATGAATAAGCAAGTCTTCGGTAAATCTTTGATATCAAACGGCGTGTTTAAATGCAAGATAACGGAGCTGTCAGAGATGTTGGGGATGGTATTCCTCACCCCTACAAATCATTTGACAAATTGCCGAAGAGTGTCTGTGAAAGTCTTGCGCAAGCGATGAAGATCATCCTTTTTGCCATGCTTTTGGTAACAATTTTGGAAATTGTTGAGGATCGCATCACACAACATTTCCCAATTATAGATTGATCCTTCAAGATGATTGAACAACCATTTTTGTGCTGGACCATCTAGGACGGTTGGTAAATAGTTGGCCATAACCCATTCATCACCGCCAACCGCTTGGATGGCAGTAATATAAATCTGGAGAAAGTCGCAATAGTTGCTACCTCATCGAGGTTATCTGCCAAAATCCTCGCGAACAGCACTCTGTCGTCATTCACCAATTTAGATGGAGGATTGTGAAGAGCATCTGCAATCACACGAATGCGTTCTTGTGTACTCCTTCTGGGTGCCATGGGAGTTACTGTCACCTCATCAACCGAAGAACAGGTCGGGGTTGATAGCGGAGTCTGATCTGGCCTGCGACCATGGTGATGTTGCGGATGAGAAGTTCCAGAGGCAAGATCGTGAGCCCCAGTATCATGGTGAGAATGATTAGGTTCGCTGCATATTTACAAGCTTTGCGTAAGTATCATAGTAAGAAGGTGTGACCATGTAGTCTTCATGTGTGCGATCTGGTTTTAAAAAAAAAATCCAAAACCTATCCAATCCCAATAAGTTCTCTCCTTAGTGGGAAGGTCCTTATACTGTGGTTTCTATTCCGTGACCAGGATCGACTCGATTGGCTATGGAAGATGGAAGGATCTTATCCAATTCATGGAATATAGATCAATTGCATAAATTTTATGTGTAAGTTTTTCCCATTACTATTTTCCTGTTCAATCAGCATGTTTCCTTTAATAATAAAATGTTTTCTTTCTCTCTATGTTATAATTGTATTCTCATTTCTTGTCCTTTGTTACTCTTCAAGCTAATCTTGGAGTTGATCTTACATAATCATCTCATTACACTGTTTAAGATGGATTCACTGATCGATCTCATGGTTGCATCTAGATGAGACATCTCTAAATAAGCCATTTCTCAACGCATACGAGATTTACTAGTATGTTCTGATCATTCGGGTAGCTATCAGTTCGTAACAAGCTTAACATTTATTTTGAGTTGGCTATTCTTGCGATCTCATAATACACTCTAGTCGAGACCTTTCTTTTTCAGCTTTTTCTGAATGCATAAGAAACTTGCTAGTAGTGTTTTCTATCCCGACATTACTCTACTGTATTCTCAGCATCAATAATCTTAGGAGGGGGGTAGGAGAATATAATTATGACATAGAGTTCAAAGTTCATCATACTTTTAAAAAACTTTGTTAAAGCATGCATTTTCATTTTGTATACACTTGTTTGCAGGTAATTTAATACTACAAAGATTTCCTATTTCCATTGTCAAAATAAATTTTTACAATGAGGAGGGAAACTTTAATCAAGCTCGAGGTTCTTTAATAGGTTTTCAACTATGGGCTTGGCCTCATCTATGGTCGCCTTCATTTGCTCTTCATTCTCAAAGGTGACATCCTCCGCTGCTGGGTTAAGATCCAAATTCGGCCCGTGGTGATGTTTGAGCTTGCACAAGATCGAAGAAGCAACAATACCAATGTCGGTCTTGACTATTTCCTGGTATCTCTTTGAGAACTCAGGGATGTTGTCAACCAGAGAGTTAGCTTGAGCTGCGACCAAAGCACAAGACTCTTCGAGTGAAATATTAACCTTTTTTTAGGACCAATAATCTTTGCCTCAGTTGAGTCTGCTACTTCTTTTAATTTCTCAAGAGAAGCTTGGCCCATGATAGTGCAATTCTGAATGATATTTTCCAGAGTATTCTTTTCTTCTTCAAGACTCTTTATATCATTCTAGGCTCTTCCATTATTCTCTGGTTCAGATTGTGAAGTTCTTCGAGACTATGTCCTCGACGGATATACTGCTCTTCGAAATCTTCCTTCTCCTTGGTCAGCTTGGAGTTTATTTCCCTTTGACCTAGCCAGAAGAAAGGATAATTTGATCAGTTCATGAAACGCAATGACTTGATTCTGCGAGAATGGACTTACGATCAAAGTCCAGTTGTAGCTTTACTTTTTCCTCTAAAGCTTTAGTTACAGCTGTCTCCTTCTCGGAGCGTTCTTTAGCAGCCTCTTCTGATAAAACAGAGTTTTTCTTGAAACAAGAAGGAAGTTTCATTTTAAGTCCTACAGAATGAAATTAGAGCAAGAAACTTACTGTTCTAATTGGTTGCATTTTGCTTGTACCACCTTGAATTTCTCTACTAGCCAATTTACCAAGGTCGACTGCCGAGCAGAGCTCTACAGGCAAAACAAAACATCTGAAAATATCTCTCAGAGACAATAATAAGATGTACCGAGTAAAAATTTACTCACTTCTACGAGATCTTTGAGCATGATCTCAGATCTCAAGTCATCTTGTGCCTGCTTAGCGATTGGAAGACTTACTTCTAGCGCACAACGCAGATTGTCGGTAGGCTGATCTGCAGTTTCCACATTCTTTTCTCCTTGCTGAAGGGGAAGGAGGGCTTCTGCGACCATGGGAACAGATGTAGACCCAGGCTGGTTTTCCATTCCCATGGTCATTGGACCAGTGGCGACATCGATACTTCCATCATTAACATGTGCTGAGGTCTCAACTTCTTGCATGACCTTGTTAATGATGGGAACCTCGGTGGATACAGTCACATCGTGTGCTGCATATGTCCCAGCAACACATCCTATGGCCAGAATTTCCGCCATAGTAGTCGTAGTTTCCTCAACCACACTTGCTTCAATTTCAGGAATTGAAGTAGATTGTATGGGAGTGGGACTTGCCCTGAACATACATTAAGATTGCATAAGTTATGAATAACTTAGACTATATTAACACAATTGAATGAGGAAATTATCTGTTACCTGAAATTGAGTCCAATGGAACTCATTGCCTCATCCTCATGTGATAATAGTGAGGTGAACATCCTCTTAGATGTTCTCTTCAAAGGTTCAGCAGATCTTTTCTCCATAGGACAAGCAGAATTTCATCCTCTTCCTCCTCGCTTCCTTCTCCCTGTACGATTAGGGGATAATTTCCAAGTGTACCTGGAGAAAGGTGAGGGCAAAATAATTTTACGTTTTGACCGCTAAACCTGGTTTAACGGTCTTGGATGAAGTTGCCTTTGTGGCCTTTTTGGATTTCCTGGGGGCTACAGCTTTCCCCATCGATGATTGACCCTTCTCTTTGGAAGAGATTCTTTTCAGCTTCTTGGCTGAAGGACCCCCATAAGTCCCAGCATCATCAATACTCCTTTTTGTTCTAGTTGATTGGTCCAAAAGCAACTATTTACATCGAAATGAATTCCTTCGATTACTATTGTTTAAAATATATATGCAGGTTTGTCAGAAGAGATTTTACCTTTCATCGTTCTTGTAGTAATTTCTCACTGCCATAGATTAGACTCTGCTGTCTTGGAGTGTTCAACTCTCCTTCCATGGTCGGATTAAACAGCTTCAAAAGACTGTTTGTTCTCCTCTCGACCTTAGAAGAAGGTAGGCTTGTTTCAAAAAATGCACTAAGTACAGCTAGATTGAAGATATATTTCCAATCTACAGGAAAAGACTTTACCTTGCTCGTAGTCCAAGGTTCCATCTTGCATAGAGCGCACCTCCCAAGCAGGGTGCACCCTTTTCTTCAACGGACTAATTCGGTTCTTGATGAAATCCCGAATCACGTCCCGAGTCATCAAGCCTTCCTGTGCCAGACTATAGATAGTGCAGGCTTCTTTCTGTAGTTCTTCATTAAGATCAGGGGCGGAGTCTTTTTCATTGCTTTTCTCTGGCCGACGATTTTCAAACCAGAGACTGCTTTCTTCAGGAGCAGTGCAGTAAAACCATCGTTGATTCCAGCCGTGGACAGAATCATGCAGCGGGATGACAGGATAATTTTTTCTCCCTCAAGTGGAAGTAGACGCATCCAGCTGAATTCACACTTTTGGACCATACCAAGAAGTAGAAGCAGCGAAAAAGGGTGATACTCGGCAAACCCCAATGAAAGATTCACACAGGTGCTGAAAAATGGCCAAACTCAACACAGAATTGGGGTGAAGGTTTACCAGTTCAAGCCCGAAATGGTTCAAGACACTGAGGAAGAATTCGCTTTCTGGCAGACGGAATCCACAGTGTAAGAAATCTTCGAACAGCACCAGTTCATTTTCTTGAACAATTGGTTTTTCTTCTTTCCTAGTTGGGTGACACGCAATTAGTTGCCTCAGAGGCAAAATCTCTTCTTTCTCCAAACTCTCTAGATGCTCACTATCATAGAAGATGGATCGGCTCCAGGATGCCATTTGATGAAAGATCACATTAAGAGGGGTTCTAGAAGGTGAGGGTTTTTGGCGGCTAAGGCGGCAAAGATTGCAAAGACAGGGTTTTTGAGACTTTGGACACTGTAGGATGCTTTACACCCGTCTCTGGCATTAAATGTCTCCCATGATGGATTTGATGGGGGCACCCAAAGTCCTCCTTGGGACCTGTTTGAATCCGTAACGAAGATGAATATTTTTGAAATCCGAAGTCATGATTTCGTTTCAAATTTTGGGGCTAGCTGTTAGTCACTTATACTATGGTCTCATTTTTTTATCACCGCGACCTTGGTTTTAGTTATACTACCTGTGAATGTTATGATCGCAGAAATATATTTGCCTGTGGTTATTTTTCTCACAGAGAGTTTTTGCCTGCAATCGTTTTTGATAGCAGAGATATAAATTGGATATTAAAATGATTATAGATTATACATAATCATAAAATTATCAACAAAAGCTCTTAGTTAAAGAAAATAACTTTATTTCTTACAATCTTTACACAAGAAAGGGATACTGTTGACCAAAGAGTCAACTTTATTCGAAAGCAAAATACAAAGATCTCCAAGGGACAAGTTATCACTAGTAGGATTAACACTAGCTGCCCCTAGAGAATCAGCGACGTTCCTTAATCTTTTGACGTCGTCTTTTATTGCGAGAAAGCATTGGGCTCTTATCACGTCAGAGAGATCCCTCTGCTCTTGCACGAGATCTCTCTCTTTGTGAGCCAACCTTGCATCCTCGCAAGCCCTATTATGAATCTCCCTTAGGCGCTCAACGACCTGGAAGGCAGTATCAAGGTTGAGTCCTCGCCTGATGAAGCGCTCCTCAAGCTCCTGTTTTTCTTCTTCGAGAGTTCTACATAAAGCAGTCTTCTCGCTCAGAAGAACTTGGATCTCAGCAAGTTGTTTGCTGAGAACCCACAATGCCTTGTCCTCCTATAGACAAAGGGATTAATCCAGGTTGCATATAAGAAGAACTGAGGAAGAAAAAATAATTACCTTAGAGGCAGAAGCTGGCTGGACCACCGAAGGGATTGGTACAAGAACAGTACCATCCATGCTGCATATTCAATTAAAGTTTGAGTTATTTATTGATTAAACGACTTAGTAAAATAGTCAATACCTCAACTTTGATTCAGAATGATATGGTAAAAAAGACCCTAAAATCAAAGATTTTAGGTTGTCAATCTCCTTCCTTCTGTCATAATCAGTTTGTGCAGAAGGGGATGACACCATGGTTTGAGAAGTTGTGGCAGCTAACTCCTCATACCTCATTAGTTTCTTCAATGAGGACCCACTAGATGATCCAATATCATCACTAGTTCGTTTCTTTGGGGTAGTTGCTCCTTCAGGAACCTAAAGAAGTTCAGAAAGAGTTATTTTGAAAAACTCTATATTAGAAGAAAGATCAATGCAGATTCTTCAAAAGAAGAGTTACCACTTGAAACACTTGCATAAGATTATCTTCTATCTCTATTTCCTTTTCCTCACTCTCAACAACTTGTTTACAACTTTGGCCCGCCATTAGAACAAGAACAGAGGTGAAAAGATGAAGGAAGGGGGTTCTAAAGACTTAACGAGTGAAAGCTTTAAAATCTTAGGACGTAAAACCTAAGTATTTATAAAACCCAGAGGTGACGGTTCGTGTTCTTAAGCCTCGAGTTCTTAAAATATGAATTAAGTTTTGTCTTGAGTTGTAGCAAAAGACTTCATTATGACCTGTCAAAGTTGCCCCTAAAGATCCGCACTTGGCTACCCAGCGTTTACCGTAGGCACGATAACTGGTACACCAGAGGTGCGTCCTTCGAATTGATTCCGTAAAAGATGGGATCAACCTTGGGAAACGAACCGGCACACAGTAGGAAAACACCCTTTTGTTATAGAGGAAGGTGAAATGTCAGAATATGTATAATTGAATGATTGAATTTAAAATAATATCACCTATTATTTCAAATTCAGGGGGCTAGCTGACGAGGATTATAATCCGAGTTAGTCACCTTTACCGTTCTATAGTCGCCAGGGCTAAAGAACGAGATTATTACCTCTCTATGGTCTCAGGCACCTAAGAGAGAGACAATAGAATAGTTCAAGATGTGCTGGACACAACCCATCCCATGGTCTCGACTTGTGATGTCACGGGCGTTGTAGTCTTTAGATATCCACAAACCCCGAGTCGCAAGAGACTATGGTCTTACAAATACTGTGGACATGGAGATATTTTCCTGTTGTCGCACAACTCGTGAAGACTGTGTATTGTCGTAGTTAATACGCGGCCACGGTTTGCTAGAGAGTTAAGACGACTGACGGTTATATGACTAGTCTCATTCAATCATAAACAGTAGATGAGCCATTCCTCCACTACCGCCGTCTGAATGTTTTAAGTTCCTTATAACTGTTAAGAAGGCAATAAAGCATTAATGACCCGACATAATTACACATTATGGTTGGTGCCCATTTACCTCTCGATGACCAATTCATTCCCGTAACCGAAGTCAAGCAACGAATTATAGAAAGAGGATCACCGGGAGAGATCAGGAGAGAAAGAAAGAGATTCAAGACTCATCACTTTAGAATTAGCCACAGTAGATTTACATTGACTGTAAGCTAAAGAGTACAAGATTGTTCTTAGTTTATCTAAAAACATCCTTGATTCTCCTCTTGTAATCCACATTTTACATAGTGAAATCCCAATAGACGTAGGGCTATTACTCATCATCAGAGGGTCCGAACCTGTATAAATTCCTTTTTTCCTCTGACATAGCTATCATTATTTACCTGAAATTCACCTTAGATAGGCTTCACATTCTTCTCTAACATTTACATAAGTTTGACATAAGGACAAAAGTCCCAATCGTCGGCAAGTATGTTTCTTGTTATTTCAAATTCTATTAATCATGCATTTGCATTTTCTATTAGTTATATGTATTTGCAGGCTATAAAAATTCGATACATCAAAGGATTTCTGTTTCCATTGTTAAAAAATTGCAATGAGTAGAAAGTCTTATACAAGCATGAGGTTTTCTAATAGTTTATCTACTTTGGGCTTAACCTTAGCCTCAATAGCAACCATCTGATCTTCATTATCAAAAATTGTATTTTTCGCCATTGGATTCAAATCCAAGGTCAGCCCATGGCGATGCCTAAGTTTGCAAAGGATACAAGAGGCAGTAGCACCTACATTAGTTTTCATTGTCTCATTGTATCTCTTTGCAAACTCTGGGATGTTAGCAATCCAGAGTTGGCTTGAGCCGCGACTATGTTGCAGGACTCCTCAAGAGATAAGTTATCCTTCTCAGGGTCAATAACTGTTGCGTCGAGTGAGTCCGCGACTTCTCTCAGTTTTCTGACATTGGCTTTTTCAATAATACTGCAGCTATTGATGAGTTTCTCCAACTCATTCTTTTCATCTCGAGAAAGCTTTCCAGTATTTTTGGCTTTTTCCATAGCCATTTTGAGAATATCGATGGTCTTTTGAAATGTGGCAAGGTCGTGTCCTTGCTTGATAAATTTTTCTTCAAGGTTATCCTTTTCTTTAGCCAACTTAGAGTTTATTTCTCTTTGACCTGGTCAGATAAAGAAGTAAAAACAATTTGATTAGTTCATGAAAAATCATAAACGCAATGAGAAATTCTGTGAGAATCAACTTACGATCTAAGTCAGCTTGTAACTTCTCTTTTTCCCCTTGGAGATTAGCATATAATTGTTTATTTTCCCCCAAGGTTGAAAGGGCCTCAGCAAGTTTTCTGCTATTTTTCCTCAGAGCTTCTGCCGCCGCGGTCTCCTTATCGGAGCGCTCTTTAGCAACCTCACAGGTTAAAGCAGAGTTTTCCCTGCGACAACAAGAAATGTCATTCTAATTCTTAGAGGACTAAGATTAGAGCAAGATACTTACTACTCTAAGGGGTTGCCCTTCGCTTGAATGACCTTGAATTTTTCAATCAGTGAATTAACCAAGGTCGAGTGGAGAGCAAAGTTCTGCAAGAAAATAAATGTCTGAATATACTTCTCAGACAGGTAATAATGGATATGGGGTAAATATTTTATTTACCTGAACAAGATCTTTGAGAAAAGTTTCAGATCCTGAATTATCTTGTGCCTGCTTAGTGATTTGAAGGTTTGCTTCCAGAGTAGCACATGAAGTATAATTAGGCTGAACCAAATCCTTTTCTCCTTGATTAGGGGAAGGAAGGATTTTTGCAACCATGGGAGCAGCAAAAAACCCAATTTATTCGTTCATTCCCATGGTCATGGTCGCAGTCGCGACATCAGTGTCTTCATCATTGATAGGCACTGAGGATTCAATATCTTGAAAAACCTTATCAGTAATGATTTCAGGGACCTTAGCGGTCGCAGCAACATCTAGTGCTACAGATGAAGCTGCAACATTCTCTATGACAAGAGTTTCTACTATAGTGGTCATCGTCTCCTTAATCACAGTTGTTTCAATCTTAGGTATTGAAATAGATTGTGTGGGAGTGGAGCTCGACCTGCACATTAATTTTTGTGATTGTATACCTAACTAATTTCCAAAAATTAGTTAGAGAAATAATAGGTTGTTACCTGAAACAAATTCCTAGATGACTTTGGGAACTCAATGCCCCACTTCTAGAAGACAACAATGAAGATAACATCCTTTTGGAGGATCTCTTTAAAGGTTTTGCAGATCTTTTTCTACGCAGAATCAGAGGAGTTTCATCTTCCTCCTCCTTGCTCCCCTCTCCCTGTACGAGTAAGAAGTAATTTCCACTCGTACTAGGCAAAACATGAGGAAGGATATAAGATTTGCGACTAACCTTTGTGTGTGAGACTCAGGTTAATCAGAGGAGAAAGCATCAAGAAAGAGCAAAGCAAGGTTATCAAGACTCCATGAAGCGAAAACGACGAAAACCCTGACAAAAGTACAAGTATATAAACCTAGCGTTTTTATTTTTTGAAATTTTCTAGGTTAGATGGTCGTACTATTAAGAGGGGTCTTAGCACAAGTTTCTTGATCAACCTTGAAGTCTTTAGAAACACATTTGCATATGCATTTATCCTCAAATCAAAATTGAGTAAAATTCAGCAATTATGTTTTCGTTTTGTATTGGCCGGACAGTGTATGAAGTGACCGGACAATGTCTGGCCAATACAAATATCCTCTGAAAATTGCAAAATGTGAATCAAAGACAAATGAACTTGTCCGGTGCATCTGTCCGATATAGGCCGGACAATGTCCGAAGTGACCGGACAATGTCCGGCCAATACAATTTTCACGGCAAGTTTAATTAAGACAAATGTATTTGTCTGGAAGCTTTTGTCCGAAACACACCGGACATTGTCCGAAGTGACTGGACAATGTCCGGCCAATACATTTTTTGAGGAGTTGAAAACCTGATGTTAACAGAGACGTATGCATTTGTCCGGACAAATCACATATGTTCGGCCCATACAAATTTACTGTGTTGTTTAAACTAGGTGTCAACAGAGACATATGCATTTGTCCGGACGTTTTGTCCGGACAAATAGATTTGTCCAGTGTGTACATGTACTGTTAAACATGAATGTTAACAGAGACATACATTTGTCCGAACGTTTTGTCCGGACAAATCCATATATTTGTCTGGCCTTCACAAATTTGCTCAAACGGCTACTGACACTTGAAATACACGTGAGCAATGGTCAAGTTTTTTGTACTGACCGGACATTGTCCGAAGTGACCGGACAATGTCCGGCTAGTACAACTTTCGCCCAATTTTCTTAAAAACGACCGTTTTGCTGAGAGTATATATGCCCCACTGTTTGCAGATGTTGTATACACACGAAATTCAGCTCTCAACACTTGTGTAGTAGCTTGCAAAGCCTCTCACACTCATACTCTTGCATTTCAAGTCAAAACCTTAGCAAACCATTGAGTGCTAGTTGAGAGGAGTTGAATTCAAGCCAATTGCATTTGCATATTTGTTCTTTAAGATTTGAGGTTGATCAAGCAAGGTGCTAGACTTGTTACTCTTGGTGATTGCCGTGGCCTAGATGACCCAGGAGGTCCGGCGATCTCTCCATCGACGGTGTGTGTCGGAGAGGCCCGGCGATTGATTGTAAAGGCTCGGAGCTCGCCTATCCGGAGAGGAGAAGGGCTACCCCTAGTGAAATCGAAGCATAAGCTCTAGCGAAGAGCGCTTCAATGAGGATTAGTGGAAATCGGCAAATTTCCGAGACCTCGGGAAAAATTCGATCTCTTCGGTTATTTCTATTACTTGCTTTATATTCCTAGAGATTGAATTGTTGCTCTTAATCCTTTAGAAATTGCAAAACTTGTCTTGAATTGTCATTCATATCTTTTGAGCATTATTATTGCAATTTAGGTTGTTAATCACTAGATTGAAAGTAAAAATATAAAAACCGCCTATTCACCCCCCCTCTAGTCGGCATCCTTCGATCAACAATCTTCAATCCAGTCTTTCTAACCTTGGATGAAGCCTCCCCTAAAGTCATCTTTCACTTGGTTTTAACAGGGGTTGAAGCCTTCACTTTCTTGGCTATCCTGGACCTGGCTGGGCCTGGTGTTTTAGAAGTTGTTTTTAATTTCTTCGATGAAGGACCCCCAGAAGTCCCAACATCATCACCAGCCTGCTTTATCCCAGTTGATTTTTCCATGAGCAGCTACAATCAGAATGATTTTCTTTGATTATTATTCAAAAACAACTCATATACAAGTTTTTCTGAAAGATGTTTACCTTTCGACGCTCTTGTATCAAGCTGCTGCCAACCATGCTTTGCGGTCTTGGCGTGTCCATCTCACCTTCTGTGGTCGAATTATATAATTTCAAAAGAGCATCCGTTCTCCTATCACCTCATAAGAAAGCAAACCTGTTTGGGAAACACAATAAGCTCAAAACAGATTGAAGACAATATACCGATCTACAAGAAGGGGCCTTTACCTTGATTATAATCCAAGGTTCCATCTTGCATAGAGCGTACCTCCCAGGCAGGATGCACCCTTCTCTTCAATGGACTGATCCGGTTCTTTATAAAGTCCCTGATCAGATCCAGTGTTGTTAAGCCCTCAAGCGCCAGATGGAGAATAACCTGGGCCTACCTATGCAATTCCTCGTCAAGTTCAGGAGCAGAGTCCTTTTCGTTGCTTTTCTTTGGTCGATGATTTTCGAACCAGAGATGGCTCTCCTCAAGAGTCAAGCAATAGAACCATCACTGTTCCATCCATGGATGGAGTCGCGAAGAGGGACAACTGGATAGTCTTTTTTCTCTCTTAGACAAAAGTAGACACATCCAGTAGCATTTGAACTCTTTGACCACGCCAAAAAATAAAATCGGCGAAAGAGAAAAATGCTGGGCAGAACTCCAACAAAAGCCTCACACAAATGCTGGAAAATAGCCAAACTCAACACAGAGTTAGGGTGCAGATTTACCAATTCCAACCCAAAATGGTTGAAGATGCTAAGAAAGAATTTTCTTTCTGGAAGGTGAAATCCATAGTGTAAGAAATCTTCGAAGATCACTAGTTCATTCTCTTTAATAACTGGAGTTTCTTCTCTTCCGGTGGGACGACACAAGATCAATGGCTTCGATGGCAGGATCTCTTCCTTCTCTAGAATACCCAAGTTCTTCATATCGTAATGAATGGATCGGTTCTAGGATGCCATTTGCTTATAATCTAAGGCAAATATGAACTTGGAAAAAGGGGGTTTTAAGGGTTTTTGAGACTGCTTGAAGAGGCAATGATTGCTAAGAAGAGAGTTTTTGAAGCTTCTCGATCTGTAAGTTGCTTTTCAACCACTACGCAAAACCCTCGCATTTAATGCTTTCCATGATGGGTCTGACGGGTGCACCCAAAGTTTCTCCTTGGGACCTGTTGAAATCCAAAACAAAAAGGCACCTATTTTAGGTCCGAAAGGCCATTTCGTTTCGGATTCGGGGGCTAGACGTCTATTAGTTACCTGCATCATACCCAAACCATAGGATTATTAACCATAAAGATTTTTTGGCTTAAATTTTTTGAAGTCGTAGAGACCATGGTCTCAAATACTTTTTGTTACCTGTAAATGCCATGGTTGCAGAAGGCATTTCTCTGCAATCATTTTTCCTCATAGAGATACTTACCTGTGATCATTTTTTATGGCAGAGATAAAATTGGATATTAATAAATGATTACAGATTATACATGATCATATTATTAAACTTATCCAAAAAACTTTGATGTAAAGGAAATAACTTTATTATCATTTTTTACAATCCTTACAGAAAAAAGGAACACTGGCGACCAACGAGTCAACCTGATCTGAAAGAAAAATACAAGACTCCTCGAGGGATAAATAATCCTTCTTAGGATCAGTAATATCTGCCCCAGGTGAGTGTGCAACTGTCCTTAGATTTTGAGGACGTTTTTCATTGTGAGACCACAACCTGCGATGATTACATCAAAGGTGTTCCAAGGTCCCTCTCCAAGTGAGCAAGCCTTGTGGCCTCGCGAGCCCTATCACAATTTGCCTTAGGCGATCAATGACCCTGAAGGTAGAGTCGAGGTCAAGTCCTTGCCTGATAGACCGCTCCTCAAGCTCCTCGTTCTCTTTCTTAAGAATCTTGCATAAAGAAGTCTTTTCCTTCAGAAGAACCTGGATCTCCGCAAGTTGTTTGTTGAAAACCCATTATTGTTGTATAAAAAATACCCCGACAGGTTTTCAGACGTGTGTAACATGTGTACAGTGACACGAGCTAACCGTGAGAACAGTCACCTCCCGTCAGGCAAGCACAGAGATTGACACGAAGAGTTTATAAAGGTTCTGGTCCCGGTGGGGACCCTAGTCCTGTCGGCACCCCTCGGACGCAAGTCCGCTGGGGAGGTTCTCTCTCAGGGAGAGAGGTCTCCAAGGGATGCCTGTTGCTTTGAGTGTGTAAAATGAATTGAGTCTTCTACAAATGAGGTACAAAGGGGGTATATATAGGCCCCAAAAGAAGCAAAATGTCCAAAAAGCCCTAGCTACGATCGCTGGATCGAGGGGCGCCGCTGTCTTTTCATTCGGTGAAGGGCTTGGATGCTTGACATGTCCTCGCTAGTTCCCAAGGCCCCTCGACGTCGCCAACCTTTGGTCTTCCCCGGGAAGTGTCCGTGGCTTTCCACGGGAGGCATCCGGGACTTTCCACGAGAGGCGTCCATGGCTTTCCACGGGAGGCGTTCGGGACTTTCCTCGGGAGCCCTCCGGGACTTTTCCCAGGTGGCGTCCGTGGCTTTCCACGGGGGCCCTCCATGGCTTTCCACGGGAGGCATCTGGGACTTTCCACGGGGGCCCTCCGAGAATTTTTCCAGGAGCCCTCTGTGGCTTTCCACGGGAGGCATCCGGGACTTCTCACGGGAGCTCTCCGGGACTTTCCACGGGAGCCCTCCGTAGCTTTCCACAGGAGGCTTCCGGGACTTTCCATGGGAGCCCTTCGGCACTTTCCTCGGGAGCCCTCCAGGACTTTTCCCGGGAGGCGTCCAGGACTTCCCACAGGAGCCATCCAGGACTTTCCACGGGAGCTGTCTGGGACTTTCCACGGGAGGCGTCTGGGACTTTTCCACAAGAGCCCTCCAGCACTTTCCACGGGAGCTGTCTGGGACTTTTTCTGGGAGCCCCGCAGGACTTTCCACGGGAGCCGCCCAGGACTTTTCCTAGGAGGCGTCTGTGACTTTCCACGGGAGGCGCTCCACTGGGATTTCCCCCAACACCCACAAAGCCATGTCCTCCTATATGTTCATGGGATCAAACCAGGTTGCTTACAGAAAAATTTAAAAAGGTAAAAATGCTTACCTTGAAAACAGATGTTGATTTGGCCACCGAAGAACTTGGAGCCAGAGCGGTATTACCTGCCCTACATATCCAACTCCCGTTTTAAATGAGTCATCCCTAGCTAAGTAATTTAAACTTAGTTAGAGAGATAATCAATACTTACCTCAAGTGAGGAGAAGAAAGTGAAAAGTCAGAAGGATATGGTAAAAAAGACATTGTATTTTGAGATGCAGTGGCAGCTACCATATCAGACCTTATTAGTTTTTTTGATGAAGATCCACTAGATGATCCTATATCATCACCAACTCGCTTTGTAAGCTGATCGATCTTTGAGTGCCTGAAAAAACTAAAATGCATTACTTTCGAAATCATTACTCAAGAAGAAAGATTTATGCAGATTCTTCAAAAGAGGATTACCTTTTGGAATGACTGCACTACATTGCCTTCTATATTTAATTCTTCTTCTTCGCTCTCAATGAGTCGTTTAGGGTTTTGGTTTGCCATTGGAACAAGAAAAGAGAAGAAGGAAGAAAATTAGAAGATGAAAAGAGGTTCTAAGACTTATCAGCGAAAGCTTTAAGACTTTAGAACACAAAAGCTAGGTATTTATAGAACTTAGAAGCGACGGTTCAGATCCACAGCTTCAAGTTCTTAAAAAACTCCTTATAAGTTTAACCTCGAGTTGCAACAAAAGACTTCATAATGGCCTGACAACCGCACCCAAAGTTCTTCTTGGGAAATGTAGCAACACATGGTGGAAAACAAAGAATTTTTCTCCTAAGTTGCAATATGAGAAGGTGAAACATCGGACTGCCTATATATTTAAAGGATTTTGAATCTGAAACAACAAGTATATAACTTGCTATTTCAGATTTGGGGGCTAGCTGATGAGGATTATAACCCGAGTTAGTCACCTTTGTCGTTCTATAGTCGCAAGGCTTATAGAATGAGATCTAAATCATTTACATACCCCCTGTGGTCTCAGGGACTTAAGAGGGAGACAATAGGATAGTTTAAGATATTCTGGACATGGCCTATTTTGTGGTCTTGGCCTGTATTGTCGCGGGGTCTGTAGTCTCGAGACACCCACAATACTGAGGTCACAAAGTTCATGGTCTCACATACCCGCAAATACCCTGGTCATGGAGATATATTCCCGTGGTCGCCTAGGTCGTGGAGAGTGAAAGAACGACAATACATGGTCGTAGTTAATACGTGACCATGTCAACTGAGGAGTCAAAACATCCAGTGGCTATATGGTTAGACCCATTCGACCACACCCAGTACTTAAGCCTGTTCAACCACCACTGCCGCCTTGGATACCTTCAGTTCTTTATTTCCCAGGGACGTTGTAGCTTCTAGTAACCATCAAGGAGTTACAAGCACAATCATAACCAGGCATAATGGCACATCATGGCCGGTGCACGTCTACCTCCCAGCGACCCTTCAATACCGTAACTGACGACCGGTGACGAGCTATAAAAGGGGGATCGCCAAGGAGAGAAGGGGGATCATCTGACAAAAGATCCAAGACACAAGACCTAAGAGATAGAAATAGTAGATTACTATACACTGTGTAATAAAGAATAGGAGATAGTTCTTAGTTTATCCAAGAACTCCTCTTATTCTCCCCTTGTAAACCTTAATATTCTTAGTGAAATATCAACAGGAGTAGGGCTATTACTCATCATCAGAGGGTCTGAACCTATATAAATTCCTTTCTTCCTTAGACATAGATACCCTGATTTACTTGAGTTCCACCTTAGATTGGCTTCACACTTCATCATATAAATTTACGTAAGTTCGACTAAGGACCAGAGTCACAATTGTCGACACCTTTCCAACTGGTTTTTGGTGCAGAAGCTGTCTTACAAGTTGAAATACAACTCAGGTCGCCTCGCCTAAGCCGCTTAGATATTGATAATCAAAGTGATGCTCGAGAAGATGAAATTTCTCTTCTTGAAGAAAAGTGTGATCAAGCATTAATTAGGTCTGCTGCATATTTACAAGCTTTGCATAAATATCACAGTAGAAAGGTGCGACCACATAGTCTTCACGTGGGTGACCTGGTTTTAAGAAAAATCCAAAACCAGTCCAATTGCAACAAGTTCTCCCCTCAATGGGAAGGTCCTTATACTATGGTTTAAATTTTGTGATCAGGATCGGCTCGATTAGCTATGGAAGATGGAAGGATCTTATCCAATGCTTGGAATATAGATCAATTTGTGCAAGTTTTATGTGTAAGTTTTCCCATTTCTGTTTCCCTTTTCCATTAGCATATTTCCTTTAATAACAAAGTGCTTTTTGACTTTATGTTATGGTTGTGTTCCCATTTTCTATCCTTGATTTTTCTCGAGCTAAGCTTGGGGCTGATCGCAAATAACCATCTTACTGTGATGTTTAAAGTGGATTCTTTGATCGACCCATGGTCGCATCTAGATAAGACATCTATAAATAAGCCGTTTCTTAACTCATACGAGACTTCCTAGCATGTTTCTAATCATTCGGGTGGCTGTCAGTTCGCAAAAAGCTTTGGCATTTATATTAAGTTGTTTATCCTTGCGACTACATGATAAACTCTAGTTGAGGTATGTCTTCTCTAAGTCGTCTCTCAACGCATAAGAGACCCACTAGTCCTGGTCTTTTTAGTCCATGGTTCTTATACTGAGATTACTATACTGTATCCTTAGCATTAGTGATCTTAGGAGGGGGCTAGGGGAATATAACTATAACATTTTGTTGGAAGTTAAGTATGCTTCTTGTTATTTCAAATTCTGTTAATCATGCATTTGCATTTTCTATTAGTTATATGAATTTGCAGGTCATAAAAAATTCGATACATCAAAGAATTTTTGTTTCCCATTGTTAAAAAATTTTGCAATGAGAAGAAAAATCATCTGATCTTCATTGTCAAACATTATATTTTCCGCCACTGGATTCAGATCCAAGTTCAGTCCATGGCGATGCCTATGTTTGCAAAGGATAGAAGAAGCAGCAATACCTACATCGGTCTTCACTGTCTCTTTGTACATTTTGCAAACTCTGGGATGTTAGCAATCAGAGAGTTGGCTTGAGCCGTGACCAGGTTGCAAGACTCCTCAAGAGATATGTTATCCTTTTCAGGATCAATAACTGTTTGCTCGAGTGAGTCCGCGACTTCTCTCAGTTTTCCAAGAGTGGCCTCTTCAATAATAATGCAGCTGTTGATGATTTTTTGCAAATCATTCTTTTCTTCTCGAGAAAGCTTTGCAGTATTTTTGGCCTTTTCCATAGCCAATTTGAGAATATTGATGGTCTTTTGAAGTGTGGCAAGGTCGTGTCCTCGCCTGATAAATTTTTCTTCAAAGTTATTCTTTTCTTCATCCAATTTAGAGTTTATTTCTCTTTGACCTGGTCAGATGAAGAAACAAAAATAGTTTGATTAGTTCATGAAAAATCATAAACGCAATGACAAATTCTGCGAGAATGAACTTACGATCTAAGTCAGCTTGTAACTTCTCTTTTCCCCTTGGAGAGTAGCATATAATTGTTTATTTTCCTCCAAGAATGAAAGGGCCTTAGCAAGTTTTCTACTATTTTTCCTCAGAGCTTCTGCCACCGTCTTCTCCTTATCAGAGCATTCTTTAGCAATCTCAAGTGTTAGAGCTGAGTTTTCCCTGCGACAACAAGAAATATCATTCTTGTCGTGGTATTAAGAATACCCCGGCAGGTTTTGAAGACGATCCTAGCGGAGATCACGCAGCGCGGGTTGACCGGGCGACCGGTCCTCCCCCGCCGGACAAACACAAGAATTGACACGTGGATTTATACAGGTTCGGGTCCCGGTGGGGGCCCTAGTCCTGTCGACGCGCTCCCGACCGGAGTCGGCTGGGGAGGCTCTCTCCGGGGGAGAGGCTTCCGGAGCACGTCTGTGAGATTAGCTATTCCAAATAATAATGAACTGATCTTTACAACAGAGGGGTACAAGGGCTATTTATAGCCCCCAAAAAGAAGCGAAAAGCCTAAACTACCCCGGAAGCCACCGTCGGATCGAGGGGTAGGACCGTCCTTCTTCCGGTCAAACGTCTTGGATGCTTGACAGGTGGTCGCTGATTCCCGAGGCGTCCCTCGCGTGACCTGCACGTGATAAACAAACAGGGATTTTACCTTTTAGGAGGGCGGTGACGTCCGGGACCCCTTCCGGAGAGCAGGGTCCCGGGAGCCCAAAAGGCGGCGCCCGGGGCAGGCACCGGAGGCCACTGTCCCCGGGCACATGGCGGCGCCCGGGACATGCCGGGGGGGCACGGTCCCGGGGGCCAAATGGCGGTGCCCGGGGCAGGCACCGGCGGCCACTGTCCCCGGGCAGATGGCGGCGCCCGGGACATGCCCGGGGGGGGCACGGTCCCGGGGGCCAAATGGCGGCGCCCGGGGCAGGCACCGGGGGCCACTGTCCCCGAGCAGATGGCGGCGCCCGGGACATGCCCGGGGGGGCACGGTCCCGGGGGCCAAATGGCGGCGCCCGGGGCAGGCACCGGGGGCCACTGTCCCCGAGCAGATGGCGGCGCCCGGGACATGCCCGGGGGGGCACGGTCCCGGGGGCCAAATGGCGGCGCCCGGGGCAGGCACCGGCGGCCTCTGTCCCCGGGCAGATGGCGGCGCCCGGGACATGCCCGGGGGGCACGGTCCCGGGGGCCAAATGGCGGCGCCCGGGGCAGGCACCGGGGGCCACTGTCCCCGGGCAGATGGCGGCGCCCGGGACATGCCCGGGGGGCACGGTCCCGGGGGCCAAATGGCGGCGCCCGGGACATGCCTCGGCGGCACGGTCCCGGGGGCCAAATGGCGGCGCCCGGGACATGAACCGGAGGCACGGTCCCGGGAGCCTAAAAGGCGGCGCCCGGGGCAGGCACCGGAGGCCACTGTTCCCGGGCAATCATGAGCTCACCTGGACTTGAACGCGTGGAGATTTCCCCCAACAATTCTAATTCATAAAGGATTGATGTTAGAGCAAGATGCTTAATGCTCTAAGTAGTTGCACTTTGTTTGAACGACCTTGAATTGTTCAATCAGTGAATTAACCAAGGTCGAGTGGCGGCTAGAGTTCTGCCAGGACATAAATGTCTGAAGATTCTTCTTAGATAGGCAATAAAGGATATGGGGTAAAGATTTTACTTACCTCAACAAGATCTTTGAGAAAAGTTTCAAATCCTGAATTATCTTGTGCCTGCTCAGTGATTTGAAGATTTTCTTCCAGAGCAGGACACGGAGTATTAACAGGATGAACCAAATCTTTTTCTCCTTGATTAGGGGAAGGAAGGATTTCTGGTACCATGTGAGCAGTAGAAAACCCAGTTTGTTTGTTCATTCCCATGGTTGCAGCTGCGACATCAGTGTCTCCACATATTGATAGGTACTGAGGATTCAATATCTTAAACAACCTTGTCAATGATGATTTCAAGGACCTCAGCAGTCGCAGCAACATCTAGTGCTACGTACAGATGGAGCTGCAGCATTCTCTATGACAAGAGTTTCTGCCATAGTGGTCGCCGTCTCCTCGATCACAGCTGTTTTAATCTCAACTATTGAAATAGATTGTGCGGGAGTGGAGCCCGACCTGCACATTCATTTTTGTGATTGTATGAAAAATACCTAACTAATTACCAAAAATTAGTTAATGAAATAATAGGTTGTTCCCTGAAACTGATTCCTAGATGACTTTGGGAACTCAATGCCCTACTTGTGGGAGATAACAGTGAAGATAACATCCTTTTGGAGGATCTCTTCAAAGATTCTGGAAATCTTTTTCTCCACAGAATTAGAGGAGTTTCAAGTTCCTCCTCCTCGCTCCCCTCTCCCTGTACGATTAAGGAGTAATTTTCACTCGTACTAGGCAAAACATGAGGAAAGATAGTTCTTACCGATGTAATCTTCAATCCAGTCTTTTTGGCGTTGGATGATGTTGGGGGAAATCTCCACGCGTTCAAGTCCAGGTGAGCTCATGATTGCCCGGGGACAGTGGCCTCCGGTGCCTGCCCCGGGCGCCGCCTTTTAGGCTCCCGGGACCGTGCCTCCGGTTCATGTCCCAGGCGCCGCCATTTGGCCCCCGGGACCGTGCCGCCGGGGCATGTCCCGGGCGCCGCCATTTGGCCCCCGGGACCGTGCCCCCCGGGCATGTCCCGGGCGCCGCCATCTGCCCGGGGACAGTGGCCCCCGGTGCCTGCCCCGGGCGCCGCCATTTGGCCCCCGGGACCGTGCCCCCCCGGGCATGTCCCGGGCGCCGCCATCTGCCCGGGGACAGTGGCCCCCGGTGCCTGCCCCGGGCGCCGCCATTTGGCCCCCGGGACAGTGCCCCGCGGGCATGTCCCGGGCGCCGCCATGTGCCCGGGGACAGTGGCCCCCGGTGCCTGCCCCGGGCGCCGCCATTTGGCCCCCGGGACCGTGCCCCCCGGGCATGTCCCGGGCGCCGCCATCTGCCCGGGGACAGTGGCCCCCGGTGCCTGCCCCGGGCGCCGCCATTTGGCCCCCGGGACCGTGCCCCCCCGGGCATGTCCCGGGCGCCGCCATCTGCCAGGGGACAGTGGCCGCCGGTGCCTGCCCCGGGCGCCGCCATTTGGCCCCGGGACCGTGCCCCCCGGGCATGTCCCGGGCGCCGCCATGTGCCCGGGGACAGTGGCCTCCGGTGCCTGCCCCGGGCACCGCCTTTTGGGCTCCCGGGACCCTGCTCTCCGGAAGGGGTCCCGGACGTCACCGCCCTCCTAAAAGGTAAAATCCCTGTTTGTTTATCACGTGCAGGTCACGCGAGGGACGCCTCGGGAATCAGCGACCACCTGTCAAGCATCCAAGACGTTTGACCGGAAGAAGGACGGTCCTACCCCTCGATCCGACGGTGGCTTCCGGGGTAGTTTAGGCTTTTCGCTTCTTTTTGGGGGCTATAAATAGCCCTTGTACCCCTCTGTTGTAAAAATCAGTTCATTATTATTTGGAATAGCTAATCTCACAGACGTGCTCCGGAAGCCTCTCCCCCGGAGAGAGCCTCCCCAGCCGACTCCGGTCGGGAGCGCGTCGACAGGACTAGGGTCCCCACCGGGACCCGAACCTGTATAAATCCACGTGTCAATTCTTGTGTTTGTCCGGCGGGGGAGGACCGGTCACCCGGTCAACCCGCGCTGCGTGATCTCCGCTAGGATCGTCTTCAAAACCTGCCGGGGTATTCTTAATACCACGACAGTTGGCGCCGTCCGTGGGGACCCGTGACGAATCGCCATGGCTCCTCCGAGGACAAGGGCCCGCGCCCTTCCCGGTGACGCCGGTCCCCGTGACCTGGCGGCACCCGTCCGGGACGCTGCTGTTCCGGCGCTTCCGTCCGGAGGCGACCATTCCCAGGTACCGCCTCCCACCTTTCCTCTCAATCTAGGTGCCTCCACCTCCGGGTCGTTCCCGGCGGCCGCGGGGACCTCGGCCGGGACGAGTTTCCCCCCGACGGCTCCCCCGGCCCCTCGGGATGCCCTGCTGGAGGCTCTCGTAGAGGGCCAGCTCCGCGCCCAGCGCTCTATGGACGAGCTCCTTAGTGTGTTGGCGCGGCCTTCGGCCCCCACATTTTCGCCGCACCCGTATCCGGGGATCATGCCCCCGTTCATGGGATACCCAGCGGCCCCTCCGGCGTCAGGGGGGCTGTCTACCCCGTATAATCCCGTTGGGGGGTTCCCTCCCCCCGCGGGATATACTTCCGGACGCTTCTCGGCACCCGGGCCTGTCCCGGTGCCGGGAGGCTATTTCATGCCCGGGCCCTTCGTGGCACCAGGGGGGTACCCCGTCCCCGGCTCGCTTCCGGGGCTGGGGGGTCATCTCATGCCGGGGGCTATTCCTACGCCGGGAGCCATTCCCGCCCCCCGCGTTGCGTTTACCGCACCAGGGCCGGTCGACAGAGCAGCTCCCGTGCCTTAGCGAATTTCCCCCCGCATTGGCTCTCCAACCGAGGACGTCGCCGAGGGGGCTCACCCCCCACTGGTTCCGGATGTCACAGGGGCTTCGCCCTTTCCGGCCCCGGTCGTTGCCACGGGGGCCCCCTCTTTGGATCCAAACGCCGCCCCGGGCGCCCCCTCCCCGGTTCCGGATGGTGCAGGGGCTCCCCCCTTTCCGGTCCCGGGGGCCGTCGCAGGGGGCTCCCCTCAGCAGGCCCCGGTAGCTTCCGGGCCGGCTGCTACAGTGCAGGAGCTCCCTCCCCCGGCGAAGCAGTTCCGCTTCTCCCGGGGGGAGGTTGAGCGAATGCATTCTCCCAGCCGCGGGGAAGAGCTTCCCCCCGGTCGTTGTCGCAGGGAGCCTCGCTCTCGCACCGGTCGGGGGAAGAGACCCGCCGAAGAACCATCCTCCCCGGAGGGAAGCCCGGACGTCCGGGAAATCAGTCCCAGCCCGGAAGAGAAGCGTCGTCACCACCACTCTGGCGGCCCTCTTGGGCCGCTACCTGACTCGGATAACAAGGGGGCGTCCCCCGTTAAAGAAGACAGTGACTGGGGCTCCCCCCGGGAAGTGCAGGGGGCGAACCAGCCTCTATGTCGAAGACTCCGCAGCATCCGATGGCCGCGGGCCTACCGTCCCCCGCACATCGAGCATTATAATGGCGAGGCGGACCCTTACGAGTTCGTGCAGATCTACTCCACAGCCATCTCCGCGGCGGGGGGGGGACGAGAGCGTCCAATGCAACGTCTTCCCCCTCTACCTTAACGGCATTGCCCGCTCCTGGTTTTACAATCTGAAGGCGGGCTCCATCAAGTCCTTCTCGCAGCTGAAGCGGGAGTTCTGCGCTAACTTTCAGGGAAATTACGTACGTCCCCTGGATTCTTCACAGCTATACACAGTGCGCCAGAGAACCGGGGAGACCATCAGAAGCTTCTTCAAGCGCTTTGCCCAAGTAAAAAGCAAAGTGGCCCACGTCCCGGACTGCACAGTGATCGAAGCCTGCAAAAGTGGGATCCTCCCTGGGGAACTCCACCGAAGACTCTCTCCAAGCTGCCCCTCCTCCGCCGACGAGCTCTTCAACGTACTCGAAAAGTACGCTCGCGCGGAGGAAGACGACATCTGGAAGAAGACCCAAGGGGCTCCTGCCCCCGCCGAGCGGGGGGCCCGGGATCCCCCTAGGCGCCCCAGGCAGGGGGGCCGTAGCGAACCACGGCCTCGGGACACTTTTGTCCTCGAGGGCGGAGGCGGATCGCGTGACCCCCCGAAGGGCAACCGCCCCTTCCCCAAGCCGAGAGGCCATGGGGGAGGACAGTCTTCGCGCGGCCGCGAAGGCCCCGCGGGGAGAAGCCGGGAAGGACCGTGGTGCAGCTTCCACGGGTCCAGTACCCACGCCACCCGAGATTGCCACCAGCTGCTGCAGCACTTCGCGGCGTTCCTCGACCAGCGCGGGCAGGGGGGGGGGACTCCGGCCTCCTTGCCCCCTCGGCCAGCTGTTTCGGCCCTTCCCGCTCCCGCAGGGGGGGAGCAGGTGCAGGAGGGGGAGCCTTCAGACGCTCTCCCCTTTCAAACTTCTCAGCGTCGCATCAACGTCATCGTAGGGGGCTCTGCCTCCGGACGGGACTCCAAGCGCCAGCGCAAGGAGTACGCGCGAGAAGTTAAGGTAGTGGGGGTGCTACACGCGTCCGTGCCGCCCAAGTGGTTGGACGTCCCCCTCACCTTTACGGCGGAAGACGCGCGAGGGGTTCGCTTCCCCCACGACGACGCGCTCATTGTCTCCGCGACAATCTACAACTGCCACTTGGCCCGCATCCTCGTGGACGGCGGAAGCTCCGCCGACGTCCTGTTCCTCAAAACCTTCAAGGAAATGCAGGTGGATGAGAAGCTCCTGCAACCAGCGGCAGGGCCTCTGCAAGGGTTTGTCCCGGGGAAGGCGATCCACCCCGTGGGCAAGGTAGATCTCCCGATCACCTTCGGCACCCCGGAGAACTACCGGACCGAGCTTGTCCGCTTCGACGTAGTGGACCTCCCCTCCTCCTACAATGTGATTATGGGGAGGACTACGATCAATCGGCTGGGGGCTGCCACCCACCAAAACTACCTGTGCATGAAAATCCTCGGGCCGCATGGCGTGATCAGCGTCCGGGGGGATCAAGACATGGCCCGTGCTCTATACGAGCGAGCTGCTGCCACAATAGGAAGCGTCAAACTGATCAAGGCACTCGGGGGAGAGGCTCCCCCCCCGGACGTAGACGTCGCTGCGCCATCCCCTGGGAGGCCCCTCCTCAAGCCGCGTCCGGAAGGGGGCCTCCGGAAGGTCCCGCTGTCCCCGGGCAGCAGGGACAAAACTGTCCAAATCGGGGCAGAGCTCCCCCAAGACCATGCAGCGCAACTGCAGCCTTTCTACGCGAAAACTCCGATGTTTTTGCGTGGAAGCCTTCGGACATGCGGGGCGTCGCCCGGGAGGTTATTGAACACAAGCTCGCGGTAACCCCCGGTCACCCCCCTATCAAGCAGAAGTTGAGGAAGCTCTCCCTCGAACGTCAAGAAGCCATCAAGACGGAGATAGCCCGGCTCCGAGAGGCGGGGTTCATCCGGGAAGTGTTGCACCCCGAGTGGCTCGCAAACCCCGTCCTCGTCAAGAAATCAACTGGCAAGTGGCGCATGTGCGTGGACTTCACCGACCTTAACCGCGCTTGCCCCAAAGACAACTTCCCGCTCCCGCGGATCGACCAGCTCGTTGACTCCACCGCGGGGTGCGAGTTGATGAGCTTCCTAGACGCCTACTCGGGATACCATCAAGTCCGGATGGCAGAGGGGGACGAGGAAAAGACGAGTTTCATAACTCCCCTCGGAACCTTCTGCTACCGCCACATGCCCTTCGGGCTCAAGAATGCGGGAGCCACCTTCCAGCGCCTGATGACGCTGGTCTTCAAAGATCAAGTCGGCCGCAACGTCGAAGTCTACGTAGACGACGCGGTCGTCAAGAGCCCCCGTGCAGCCTCCCACATCGACGACCTCGCTGAGACCTTCCGCAACCTCCGCGCGTTCGGGCTCAAGCTCAACCCGGAGAAGTGCGCCTTCGGGGTGCGCGGGGGGAAGCTCCTGGGTTTCCTCGTGTCCCAGCGGGGCATTGAGGCAAACCCCGAAAAGATTTGGGCCTTCCTAGACATGCCCCCCCCCCCCCCCCCGCGCTCCGTCAAAGATGTCCAGCGGCTTTCCGGCCGCCTGGCCGCGCTCAATCGCTTCGTCTCCCGTTCGGGAGAGCGGGGCCTCCAGTTCTTCAAGATCCTCCGAGGGCTCGAGGGGTTCCGCTGGACCCCCGAGGCCCAGGAAGCCTTCAACGACCTCAAGAAGTACCTCTCGAGCCCTCCAATGCTCGTGAGTCCGTCTCCGGAAGAGCCTTTGCTCCTCTACCTCGCTGCGACCCCCGTCGCCGTCAGCGCGGTTTTGGTGAAGGAGCAGGAGGGGCAGCAACGTCCCGTGTACTACGTCAGTGAAGCCCTCCAAGGGGCCAAGACTCGGTACACGGAGATGGAGAAGATTTGCTACACTCTCCTCATGGCGTCCCGGAAGCTCCGGCATTACTTCCTGGGGCACCCCATCACCGTTCCGTCGTCCCTCCCCCTGGGGGAGGTACTGCGGAATAAAGAAGCCACCGGCCGGATTGGGAAGTGGGGGGCCGAGCTTGCCCCCTTCTCCCTGTCCCTTACCGGCCGCTCCGCAATCAAGTCGCAGGTCCTCGCCGACTTCATCGCAGAATGGACTCCCGCCTCTGGGTCCGGGGACGAAGATCTCCCTGTGCCGCCCCGACGCAGTGACCATTGGACCCTGCTGTTTGATGGGTCGCTGTGTCTCGCTGGGGCTGGCGCGGGGGTAGTCCTCCGGAGCCCCGAGGGGAAGGAGCTCGAGTACGCCGCGCGGCTCGAGTTCCCCGCAACCAACAACGTCGCCGAATACGAGGCTCTGCTCCTCGGGATGCGCCTTGCGCGCTCCCTGGGGATCCGGCGCCTACTAGTGAAGGGAGACTCTCAGCTCGTTGTCTGCCAAATGGACAAATCTTACCTGTGCCATGACGCAAATTTAAGTCTTTACTTGCAGGAAGTACGAAAAATGGAGAAACACTTCGACGGCCTTGAGGCCCGGCATATCCCGCGAAGGGAGAATGACCGGGCTGATGCTTTGGCCCGGGCGGCAAGCGCCTGGGAAACGCTCCCCAAGGGGGCCTTCCTGGAAATCATCATGGAGCCCTCGGTGGCCTCCCCGGATGCAGGCCCCGAGCCTCCGATCCCGGAGGTCACCGAGATCGTCCGGCCTTCATCTTGGATGGACCCCATCATCTCCTTCATCAAGGGAGAGGGGGACCCTCCCCACGAGACCGAGGCTAAGCGCCTCCGGGCCAAAGCCCGGGCGTATCTCCTGCTGGAGGGAAGGCTCTACAAGCGGGGGGCTTCAGCCCTCCTGCGCTGCCTCCCCCGGTCAGAGGGACTTCAGCTCCTGGAAGACGTTCACGCGGGGAGCTGTGGTTCTCACTTAGCCCCGCGTGCCATCGCCGCCAAGGCCCTTCGGCAGGGCTTCTACTGGCCTACAGTCATGCGCGACGCGCGAGACCTTGTCTCCGCGTGCGAAGCATGCCAGAAGATGGCCAAGGGCTCGAATATCCCCCCTGTAGCGCTGCGGACTATCCCCATCACTTGGCCCTTCGTGCGCTGGGGGATGGACCTCTTAGGGCCCTTCCCCCCAGCGCCCGGGGGATACAAGTAAGCGGTAGTCGCGGTCGACTACTTTACAAAGTGGGTCGAGGCGGAGCCCTTGGCTAGCATCACCTCCCGGGCCGTTCAGCGGTTTTTCTGGAAAAACGTCGTTTGTCGTTTTGGTGTCCCCCGGGAAATCACCGTGGACAACGGGACCCAATTCGACTCGGCTTATTTCCGGGAATTCTGCGAAGGCCTAGGGGTCGTCATCCACTTCGCCTCAGTGGCCCATCCTCAAAGCAACGGGGCCGTCGAGAGAGTCAACGGCGTAATCCTACAGGGGTTACGCCGGAGACTCGAGCAAACCACTTCCAAGCGGGGCGCGTGGGCAGAGGAGCTCCCTAGCATCCTCTGCTCGATGCGCACGACCCCGTCCCGGGCCACAGGGCGTGCTCCCTTCTCCCTAGTCTACGGGGCGGAGGAAGTCCTCCCCCCGGAGATCGGCTTCCGGTCGCTGCGGGTCGAGCTCCTGAACGAAGCCACGACCGCAGCCTACCGGGCCAACGAAGACAACCGGCGGCTGGAAATCGACCTCGTGGAGGAGGAACGCGACCGAGCGCTCCTCCGCCACGCCATCTACGAGCGCGAGATGTCGCGCGCATACAACCAGCGCGTGCGGGAGAGAGCTTTCCGCCTTGGGGACCTTGTCCTCAAGCGCGTCACAGACCCCCAAGCCCAGGGTAAGCTCTCCCCCAAGTGGGAGGGCCCCTACAGGATCTCCGCTGTCCTAGGCTCGGGGGCCTACAAGCTCTCCAACCTTGAAGAGCAGGAGCTGAAGCACACCTGGAACTTGCGTTTACTTCGCAAGTTCAACGTCTAGCCCTACGGGCCCGTCCCCTCCCCCGGAGCGATCACGCCAGAGGGGGAGGAGGGACACTGTAGCTCCCCTCTCCCCCCCCCCCCTTCGCGGTTTCGCAGGGGGGGGCTTTGTATATTTTGTCAATCAATGCATAGCCTTTGTTCTTCAACTGTCTCACTGCAGGTTGTTCTTGTTTACCGCCCCTAGTGGTGATGCCCTCCCCGCGAGGATGCCTTCCCCGTGAAGATGCCCTCCCCGTGAGGAAGCCCTCCCCGCGAGGATGCCCTCTCCGTGAGGAAGTGGGCCCTGCCCCAGCAAGTCCCTCCTGAAGGGCGGCTTACGAACAGCCCTCGTGGACTGAGGGTGTAAGCGGCAACCCGGTCCCCAGCGGCCGCGGTAACGAGTCACTTTGGGAGATTAGTCCCCTACCCAAACACTCAAGACCCGTCTTCGGGCACTTCCTCCTCCGGGAGTAGACGCTCTCCTCAGCGGGACGTCTAATGGCTTTCTGGATTTTCTTCCTCCTCCGGGAGTCGATGATATTCCCGGCTCCCCGTTCTCACGGCGACCGGAAGATCATCCCCTTGCGGCTTGATTGGCTCTATCTTCCTCCTCCGGGAGTCGACGTTATTCCCAGCTCCCCGTTCTCACGGCGACCGGATGATTATCTCTCGAAGACGATATTCCCGGCTCCCCATTCTCACGGCGACCGGACAATTGCTTTACGAAGATATGGGTTTCTCAGATATATTTTCCCCCGGACACATCATTCCCGGTTCCCCGTTCTCACGGCGACCGGACGAAGTCTCCCGGGAAGCTCCCCTCCGGAGGTCTTATTGGCTTTTCATGAGCCCCTTCCGCGCCTTGTTCTCGGTTCCCCGCTCTCCCGGCGGCCGGATGAACCTCTCCCGGTGCCCCCGGGCACCTCGGAAGGTCCCTCCCTCGGAAATCCTGTTTTTACAATTTTCTAACTTAGAAAATATTTCTACAGGTTATGCTCCCCCCGGGGACCCTGTTACCCCCACAGCACGCGGAGGCCTCCTCCCGCCCGCTGTGGGCGGGGGGGGGGGGGACAGGGGGCCCCCGGGTCACCCACGAAGAAACTTAGCTCATCCTTGTTAAGATGAGTCGTCCAGACCATCCAAGAAGAAAACAAAGAGGCAATAAAAAGAAACAATGCGCTTTATTGATCAATAAACCCGGAGGACATCTTCCCCCTCCGGTGGGTTTCGGAAATGATACAACCCGGGTCCTTACCCGGGGGATTTTCTACGAGCCTAAGGCCCCTACGCCTAAAGCTCCCGGAGGCGCTCCCTCAGCTCCCGGGCCAGGTCCCGGTACAGCGCCCGGACGCGACGCTGAGAATCCCGAAGCACGTCTTCGGGCCAAAACTCGTACCCAGCCGGCGGAAGTATCCGGAGAGGAGGTATCATATGGGCCTTCGGGCGCGGGGGAGTTAATTCAGCACGGCTGTTGTCAAAATTATCCAAGTGCCACTCCGGGCGCCACCTCAACCGGACAGGCTCCTGGGCAGTACCCCCGTCGCGCTCCCCGGAGACGAGGCTCAACAAAATCAAAGCCGCTTGGGCGTCCCCCGGAGAGCCCCTCCCGGACCGTTGCCCGGGAGTAACCCCCCGGGAACCCTGGTAACATTTCATTGCAAAGACTTAGAAAAATTTCAAATATATTTCATTGCAAAATGTTTTTGTACAAGTGCCCGGGGCTTCTCCTAAGAAGCTGCCGGAATCAAAATGTCTAACAAAATAAAAAGGGGTCCTAGCTAAAGACCCGGGGGAGGCTCATACTTTGGGATTGGGGTCCTCCCCCCGGGGAGCTTCCTCCGTGGCCGGGGCAGGGACATCCGCGGTCGGAGGCGCCGGTGTCGGGAACCACGTCCGGATGATCCGGTCGTAGAACCCCTCCGCCAGCAGCTCCACCTCGCGGCGCGTTGGCTCGAAGGCCTCCGGGAAGCCCCGCGGGATGTGCCCCCCGATCGCCCGGGCGCCGACCCCACGGTAGTCGACGAGCCCCGCGGCGGCCGCGATGACGGGGATCGCCCGGCCCCGTGCCCGGACGTCCGCAGCCTCCGGGATGGCGGAGACTTGTGCGTTAAGAAAACGCACAGCCTCCGCGAGGGTCGCCGGGGGCACCTCCGGGCCGCTCCCGGAGCCCAGGCTAACGCCAAGGCTTTCCAAGGCCGAGCGGACGGAGCAGCCCGCGTCTGACAGCGCCCGGACGCTGGAGCTCTCGAGCTCCCGGAGCGCCTTCTCCCGCACCTTGGCCTCCTCTCGGACGCGGATGTAGGCGCCCTCCGAAAGGTGCACCTGCGCCCGGGCCCGGGACAGCTCATCCAGAGCTTCGTCCCGCTCCCGGAGGGCCGCCTCCCGCTGCTCGACGCAGGCCGCGGCCCGGCTCTCCGCCTCCTTGAGCAGCCGGGTGACCCGCTGCTCAAGGCCCCAGGTAACAGTCGCTACCTACAAAATGCATAAAGAGTTAGAAAAATCTTAAGTGCAGGAAAAAAGCCGATGTTGAGAGCTCGAGTTACCTGGGCTCCAAGGGACTCAAGCCCCTCAAAACGCTCATGGATCGTTCCTCCTGCTACGAAGGCCTGCACCTTCCGGTTGTGCAGGCCCTCCGCGTAGCGGGCCACCTCACCCGCGGGAAGTAGGGAGGTGTCTTGCCCGGCCCTCCTGTCGCGGCCGGGAGAGGGCCCCCGGACCTCTGAATCCGGGAGCACGGCCAGCGTCGCCGGCGTCTTCGTCGACGAAGTTTCCTCCGAAGACGAAGACGAAGATTGGGCGGGGATCTCCGCCCGGGGGGGATCATCGGGCCTTTCCCCGCCCCGGGCCGGAGGGCCCTCGGAGCCTCCTGCTCCGGGGGGACCTCGAAGACTGAGGGGCTTCCCCCCTCTTCGTCAACCGGCCAGAGGCGCGGGGGCGCCGCCCCCGAAAACCTCACCTCTAGCCTCTCCGGCGCCAATGCCGCCGGGAGAGGCGAGAGGAGCGTCACGCGAACTGGCGACGGGGCGTAGTCCGCCGAATCGGACCCCGCCCCATCGACAACAATCTCCTTCCCCCGGGCCTCAACGGGGGCCTCCGGGGGCGGAGGCGTCGCCTCTGCCCGGGGCGCCGCCCGGGCATGTTCGGCTCCGGGAGCCGCGTCCCGGGCCCTCACCGGCGTCGTCGCCGGCGCCGTCGCCGGAGCTGGGGTCTTTTGGACCCGGGGCTTTTTGGGCTCTGAGCCCCCGGCCGCGTCCTTCCCCCGTTTATGAGACCCGGGGGTGGGAAGGGGCTTCCTCTCTGGAAGCCTGAGCCCGTAGGCCTCAGCCACCAAGTTCCGGGGAGGCCCCTCCCCCACGAGGCGCACGATGCGCTCGTGTTTGTCGGCGAAGTACCTCCCCAGGAGGTGCTCCGCCTTGTCCCTCGCCGCTGGGTACGGGCGCACTGCAAGAGGTAAAAAGTTAGTCAATTTCTCATAAAAAACTGCAAGTACAAAAATGCAGGGGACTTACGCCGCGTCACCGGCTTGACCGGAGGCCGCTGCTCCGGGCCCATGCCGATCCCCCTTCCCCCGCGTGAGAAGGGGGAAAGCCGCAGGAGCGCCAGCTCCTCCGCGGCGTCCCGCATCGAGCGGGCCTTCTTTGCCAACACCACCTTCCCGAGGAGCTCGAACTCCTCGTCCGTCCACACCGGCGGCTTCGGTGTGGATGATCGGCTGTAGGTGGGAGGCTCCGGGGCGTAGACCACCGCCTCGTCCCGGACCCGGAGGTAGAACCACCTCCGGAGCCAGTCCCCCCAGTGGTCCCGGGAGGCCGCCGCCGGGTAGTCCGCCACCCGGGAGGGCAGCATTTGGACCATCACCGAGCCGAAGGGGGACTTCGGTCCTCCCTTCACCAGGTGGGAGCTCCGCGCCGCCGATTCATAGAAGTACCGGAAGGCGCGGAGGGTGGGCTCCCGCCCGGTCGCTGTCTCGTAGAGCCATATAAAAAGGCCAATACGGACGAGCGCGTTCGGGGTGAGGTGGTTGAGAGCCACCCCGTACTCTTTGAGAAACTCCCGGAGCATCGGATGCACCGGGAGCCGGAGCCCCGCCTCGAGGAAGGCCTCGAAGGCCACGACCTCCCCGGGCCTGGGGTGGGGGGCTCCGTCCTTCTTTAGGGGGACCCGGATGTCCCCCTCTTCGACGACGCCCTTCTTGACCAGGGACTCCGCGTCCGAGGCCGAGAACTCGGAGGCCCAAGGGAAATCCATGGGGATTTCCTCCGGGGGCACCTCCGTGGTCTTCGCTCGACCTTTGGGCGCCATTAGGTGAGTTCTTTGTTTTTCGGTGGCTAAGTTTTCAGGTGGCTGTCAACAACTCCCGGACGCTCGCTACCGGAAAAGGCTACCGGAGAAACTACCGGAAGAGCGCTACCGGGAGAGCTGAAGCTGGAGTTGAAGATTTGGAATGAGCTTCCGGGGCCCCCTAGGGCCCTATTTATAGAGGCTGGCCGTGATCTAGATGTGCGCCACGTGGCCCCCTCGGGGCAATCTGGACCACTGAAATTCAAACCGTGCGCGGGAAACGAAGGGACAGGCGCGTAAATCGAGATGCCGGTTCGAACCGCGCGTGCATTTATTGCGAAAACGGCGCGGCCATAAAGCGCCCGGCACAGAAACCGAAGCGTCGCCGGGGCTCCGGCGATTTTCGTCCGGATATTTTCCCGGTACCTTAACCATTCCCTCCGGGGGCTCAAGCTTCGTCCCCGGAGGGCATGGGGGGCTGCTGTTGGGGGAAATCTCCACGCGTTCAAGTCCAGGTGAGCTCATGATTGCCCGGGGACAGTGGCCTCCGGTGCCTGCCCCGGGCGCCGCCTTTTAGGCTCCCGGGACCGTGCCTCTGGTTCATGTCCCGGGCGCCGCCATTTGGCCCCCGGGACAGTGCCGCCGGGGCATGTCTCGGGCACCGCCATTTGGCCCCCGGGACCGTGCCCCCCGGGCATGTCCCGGGCGCCGCCATCTGCCCGGGGACAGTGGCCCCCGGTGCCTGCCCCGGGCGCCGCCATTTGGCCCCCGGGACCGTGCCCCCCCGGGCATGTCCCGGGCGCCGCCATCTGCCCGGGGACAGTGGCCCCCGGTGCCTGCCCCGGGCGCCGCCATTTGGCCCCCGGGACCGTGCCCCCCGGGCATGTCCCGGGCGCCGCCATCTGCCCGGGGACAGTGGCCGCCGGTGCCTGCCCCGGGCGCCGCCATTTGGCCCCCGGGACCGTGCCCCCCGGGCATGTCCCGGGCGCCGCCATCTGCCCGGGGACAGTGGCCCCCGGTGCCTGCCCCGGGCGCCGCCATTTGGCCCCCGGGACCGTGCCCCCCGGGCATGTCCCGGGCGCCGCCATCTGCCCGGGGACAGTGGCCGCCGGTGCCTGCCCCGGGCGCCGCCATGTGCCCGGGGACAGTGGCCTCCGGTGCCTGCCCCGGGCGCCGCCTTTTGGGCTCCCGGGACCCTGCTCTCCGGAAGGGGTCCCGGACGTCACCGCCCTCCTAAAAGGTAAAATCCCTGTTTGTTTATCACGTGCAGGTCACGCGAGGGACGCCTCGGGAATCAGCGACCACCTGTCAAGCATCCAAGACGTTTGACCGGAAGAAGGACGGTCCTACCCCTCGATCCGACGGTGGCTTCCGGGGTAGTTTAGGCTTTTCGCTTCTTTTTGGGGGCTATAAATAGCCCTTGTACCCCTCTGTTGTAAAGATCAGTTCATTATTATTTGGAATAGCTAATCTCACAGACGTGCTCCGGAAGCCTCTCCCCCGGAGAGAGCCTCCCCAGCCGACTCCGGTCGGGAGCGCGTCGACAGGACTAGGGTCCCCACCGGGACCCGAACCTGTATAAATCCACGTGTCAATTCTTGTGTTTGTCCGGCGGGGGAGGACCGGTCACCCGGTCAACCCGCGCTGCGTGATCTCCGCTAGGATCGTCTTCAAAACCTGCCAGGGTATTCTTAATACCACGACAGATGAAGCCTCCCCTAAAGTCATCTTTGACTTAACAGGGGTTGAAGCCTTCATTGTCTTGGTTGTCCTGGACCTGGCTGGGCCTGGTATTTTAGAAGTTGTCTTTAATTTCTTTGATGAAGGACCCCCATAAGTCCCAACATCATCATCAACCTACTTCATCCCAGTTGATTGGCCCATGAGCAACTACACAAATCGGAATGATTTTCTTCAATTACTGTTGTTTATAGGGAAAACATATACAAGTTTTTCCGAAAGAGATTTACCTTTCGACACTCTTGTATCAAGCTATTGCTGTCACCAACCATGCTCTACGGTCTTGGTACGTTCATTTCACCTTTTGTGCTCGAATTATATAATTTCAAAAGAGCATCTGTTCTCCTATCGACCTCAGCAGTAGGTAAACTTGTTTGGGAAACACAAGAAGCTCGAAACAGATTGAAGACAATATACCAATTTATAAGAAGGGGTCTTTACCTTCATTATAATGCAAGGTTCCATCTTGCATTGAGTACACCTCCCAGGCAGGATGCACCCTTCTTTTCAGTGGACTGATCTGGTTCTTTATAAAGTCCCGAATCACATCCCGTGCTGTAAAGCCCTCACGCGCTAGATGGAGAATAACCTGGGCCTGCCTCTGCAATTCCTTGTCAAGTTCAGGAGCAGAGTCTTTTTCGTTTCTTTCCTCTGGCAGATGATTTTTGAACTAGAGATGGCTCTCATCAGGTGCGAACTAATAGAACCATCGCTGATTCCATCCATGGATGGAGTAGTGGAGAGGAACAACTGGATAGTCTTTTTTTCTCTCTTAGATGAAAGTAGACACATCCAGCAGCATTTGAACTCTTTGACCACACCAAAAATAAAAAGAGAAATGCTGGGCAGAACTCCAACAAAAGCCTCGCACAAATGCTGGAAAATAGCCAAACTCAACATAGAGTTGGGGTGCAGATTTACCAATTCCAACCCAAAATGGTTGAGGAAAATAAGAAAGAATTTGCTTTTTGGAAGGCGAAATCAATAGCATAAGAAATCTTCAAAGATCACTAGTTCATTCTCCTTAATGACTAGAGTTTCTTCTTTTCCAGTGGGACAACACGAGATCAACAACCTCGAGGGCAAGATCTCTTCCTTCTCCAGAATTTCCAAGTTCTCCATATCGCAATGAATGGATTGGTTCCAGGTCGCCATTTGCTTACAATCTCAGACAAAGATGAACTTGGAAAAAGAGGGTTTTAAGGGTTTTGAGACTGTTTGTGGAGGCAGCGATTGCCAAGAAGAGGGTTTTTGAAGCTTCTCGGTCTATAAGTTGCTTTTCAACCACTATGCAAAACCCTCGCAATTAATGCTTTCCATGATGGGTTTGACGGGTGCACCCGAAGTTTCTCCTTGGGACCTGTTGAAATCCGAAACAAAAAGGCACCTTTTTTGTGGTTCGAAAGGCCATTTTGTTTTGCATTCGGGGGACTAGACATCTATTAGTTACCTGCATCATACCCAATGATGAGGACATCACCAACACGGACATGAACATGGTGCCTCTCACTTCTTGCACTACTTTCGCTACCTCCACTACATCGTCGGAAGATCAAGGAGGACGATGAGTCAGCATGAATCCATCGTCGGAAGATCAAGAACCATTCAAACCGTCTACACCGGAGGGTCAGCGAGCCACACCCAATACGGAGCAAACCACGAGGCATCAAGTCAAGCCCAATTCATCCACGAATCTGGTTCGGCCATCCAGCAGTAGTCCGACTTCAAACGGATGTCCAGGCCACGTACGGAGTCCGTTTAGGGCAAATGAGTACTTCACAGAGAAGCCCATGATGACACCTTTCCAATGGGATTGGTCCTATGGCCAAATTCCTTCTGGATCGTCTGCAATGAATGAAACAATCTGTGGACAGAACCTGCTGGGTGCTGCACCACCTCCAACTTGGGCCGTAGGCTCATGTATCCCTAGGGTTGCGTGGGCGTGGGTGCTCTGGCCGACGTCCCTACCCTGGCCACCATATCCTTGCTACATATGGCTGCCACCCCCCTTCTTCTTCCTTGGATTTTGTTTAATTTACTTCTCCACTATGTGAAACTACCTCGTCTCCTCTTGTGTCAGCTAGACCAACAGGACCGAGTTCTGTACCCCAACTCGTTTGTGCTTAATTTTAACTCACAATTTTAGATGGCCTATCCTTTGTTCTTGCTTGTTCTTTGGTTGCTTGCAGGAACAAATCCTCGTGATCAGGTCGATCGTGTCTTGGCACTGTTGATAACGCTTCGTCGTGGTGGTTTAGCGATCGCCGGGTTTTTAGTCGCTTGTTGGTTGGTAGCCGGATCGTCAAGGTCGTCACGCACCTTAGCCAAATTTATCGATCTCACTAGAAGATCGGGCACCGTTCGCATCACCCAAACCATAGGATTATTAACTATAAAGATTTTTTGCCTTCCATTTTTTGAAGTCGCAGAGACCATGATGAGGACATCACTAGCTCGGATATGAACAAGACTCCATCCACTCCTTCCACTACTTCCTCGCCGTCACGAGAAGATCAAGGAGAACGGCGAGTCAGCATGAATCCATGTGCCGAGCCATTCACTACACCCACACCGAAGGATCAGTGAGCTACATCAAAGGTGGAGTAACCCACGACACATCAAGCCCAGCCCAAGATCAAGCCCAACTCGTTCGCGAGTCCAGTTCGGCCATCCAGCAGTAGTCCAACTTCAAACAGATGCCCAGGCCATGTACGGAGTCCGTTTGGGGCAAATGAGTACTTCACAGAGAAGCCCACGACGACACCTTTCCAATGGGTTTGGTCCCACTGTCAAATTCCATTTGGATCGGCCACAATCGGTGAAAAAAATTCATGGACAGATTCTGCCGAGTGCTAGGCCACCTCTACTTTGGGCCCAAGGCCTGTGTATCCCTAGGGTTACGTGGGGGTGGGTTCTCTGGCCGGTGCCCTACCTCTGGCCGCCATACTCCTACTACATATGGCAGCCACTCCCTATCCTTTTTGGTTAGATTATTTGCTACATTGTTCCCCCGTTGTGTGAGAGACAAGTATTCATCGGAGTAGTGTCCCTGGACCTGGTTTGATGAAAGATAACCTCAATTTGTCATTCTGCAATTTCAGATTGCTTTTATCTTATTCTTGCTTGTTCTTCAGTTGCTTGCAGGAAACAATCCTTGTGATCAGGTCAGCCACATCTTGGCACGTTGATAATGACTCGTGAGTGTGGTTTAGTGATTGTCAGGGCGTCCAGTCTTGTTTGGTTGGTAGCCAGATCGCCAAGGTCACTCTCCATCAAATCGAAGTTATCCCTCTCACTAGAAGATCAGGCATTTGTGTCTACATCATATCACGGTCTCAAATACTTTGTATTACCTGTGAATGCTATGGCTGCAAAGGCATTTACCTGCAATCATTTTTGCTCACAGAGATATTTACTACATGTGAATATTATGATAGCAGAGATACTTACCTTGATCCGGGAGGATCTTCAAGTCCTAATCGCATACGGCTTCGTGACCTTAACCGTATTCGGAAAGGTTTCGCGACCATGGATGGGTCTGCGACCATGGATTGGTTCGCGACCAGGAAAAGGAATTCGTTCCCTGTTCGGAATTGTAATCCGATCCGAATATGTATAACTAAGCTTATCTGTTTAGGGTTAGTTAGTTATATGAGTCTAATACGTTTAGGTTATTGAGTCTGATACGTACTCATACAATTGAACTATAAATACCTTGTAGGTCTAGTTTAAATCATCGAATATTATTACAACCTTGGATCATATATCCAGCTTATAGTTCCTTCGATGTATGCAAGTGTGTCTAACGTTCGATGTGTAAAGCCCTCTTTGAAATAAAGAGTTGTGCAATTACTTTGAGCTGTGTTTTCGATCAACCTTTCGGTTTTGGTATTTTCGAGTAAGATCCCGTTATTCCGCATATTAGAATCTGGGCGAGCCTAGTGCGAAAACCAAGGCTAGGTCTCAAACGGATCAAGTTGGTTTCAGAGCAACTTTCCTATCTTGTGGATGGTGAAGACTCGCTAGGGTTACAAAACCTCCGGTGAAACTCCAGGCGATCAATTGACAGTTCCTACAGCCGCGTCTCCGACAATGTCTGACGATACCTCCGTTCAAGCTAACCTAGCCGAACAAGTGGCTAAGCTCTCCACTGACATGAAAACCGTGCTTGCTTGGATTAAGTAGCAGGCCATGATTGTACCTCCTGAAGTAGGGAAGGTTATGGGTGTGAAGACTGGTGAAGACTTGCACAGGACAGACGAAAATGAAGACGAAGGCGACCACAAAACCGACGACCTCGCCAACACCTCCTTAGCTGTTGGATCTTTTAAGGTCAACGCTAAGGTTGATATACCCATATATGATGGGGTGATCGATGCTGAGAAACTAGATTCTTGGATCGACCAGCTTGAGACCAACTTTGACCTGAAAGGGTTCAGCTGTGCTCAAAAGGTGAAGTTCGCACCTTTGAAGATGAAGGACCACGCCAAGACTTGGTGGAAGGCCCTTGTCGCCAGTGGTGAAGCTAACGACCTTGCGTGGGGTTAATTCAAACGACTTCTGCAACAAGAATTCTATCCGATGGGTTACCTTGAGGAGAGATGGGAGCGTTGGCACAGATTGTACCAATGGCGCGACCAGACCGTCCAAGACTATACTACGGAATTCCGGAGACAAGCAATGGTCATCAGCATCGCACTGTCTGATCCTCAGGTATTTTGGAAATACACATCTGGCCTTCAGAAATCGATCAGTACTGAGCTAGATCTGTTCGGTGTCCAAGACATCATGACCACAAGCACAACCGCTATGGCGATTGAGAAGAACAAATCCTACAGCGACAAAAGCACGAAGGAAAGTGCGACCTCGACAAAGAAAAAGTCGAGTCTGAAGAAGAACGCTTCAAAATTGGGCACGGGTGCCTTTTGTGAACATTGTCAAGTCGCGGGACATACCAAGGACAAATGCTACAAACTTCATCCTAAACTTCAACCGAAGAAAAATGAACCAGGGAAAAGAACAGCCACGGCTACCACGACTTCATCCGACGAAAAAGTTGTCTGAGTAAATTCGGTTAATGAGGCGGATACGACCTTGTCTCTGATGGCAATGCCGAAGGAGAAGGGTTCAGATCCACCAAACGACCATCACCCAATGGAGGACTTGTTTACCATCAACATCCAGGTGAAGCACGAAGTGGTCGCAGCAATATTCAATCCCGGAAGTCAGAAGAATCTGGTCTCCACTGGACTGGTTCAGCGACTTGGTTTGAAGACGACCACACACCCGCGACCATATCCGCTGGGTTGTTTTACATCCGACGTGAACCAACAGATTACGAGTCAGTGTGTGTTGAAGTTTGCGATCTCTGCACGATATATCGATGAGGTGCAATGCGATGTTGTCCCTATCGATATCTGTCAGGTGATCTTTGGGAGTCCGTATCTGTATGATCGAGACGCTCACTTCCATCGGCGAGCGCAAGAGTACGACCTCACCAAAGACGGAGTTAAGTTCGTGATCAGTAGAGACATCCACGTCAACACTTCGAACTTGATTACCACAAATCAAGCCAAACGAATTGTTAATGCATGTCACAAGTACGTTCTTGTCATGATTCGACCCATTGGTCAAGGTGAGGGTACTCGACCAGCATTGTCGTTGGTGTGCCGAGAGGATTTTGGTCATTTGTCGGGACTGCTGGAGAAATATAGTGATCTGTTCGAGACTACCCAGGGTCGTCCGGCGAAACGTCCAGTCGAGCACGAAATTCAGCTTGTGTCCGATGCGACACTACCCAATCTGAGTATGTATCGCAACTCAGTATTGGAGAATAAAGAGATCAAGAGACAACTTGGTGAGTTGCTGAACGATGGCGTCATTTAACCGAGTAGTTTACCTTGTGGATCTCCTGTGGTGTTAGTGCCAAAGAAAGATGGGACTTGGCGTATGTGCATCGACTACCGAGCACTGAACAAGATCACTATCAAGAACCGGTACCCCCTTCCTCGTATTGACGACCTACTAGACCAATTGAAGCATGCTGTTGTCTTCTCCAAATTGGATCTTATGTCAGGATATCATCAAGTCAGCATCCGGGAGGAGGATACGTGGAAGACCGCGTTCAAAACACGACAAGGTCTGTTCGAATGGCTGGTCATGCCGTTTGGTCTCTACAACACCCCGGCAACCTTCATGCGTCTTATGAATGACGTATTGAGACAGTTTATCGACGACTTTGTGATCGTTTACCTCGATGACATACTGGTTTATAGTCGTTCGTGGGATGAGCACCTCATTCATGTTGAAAAGGTGTTCGAACAGCTTCGGCAACATCGACTTCGCCTCAATCGTAAGAAGTGTGAGTTCGGCCAACAAACTCTACTTTACCTTGGATTCATGGTCGGCAACAGTACGTTGCAAATCGACCCAGACAAGGTAAAACTGATTTGCGAATGGCCGCAACCGCGAACAATTACGGACATGCGTAGTTTTGTGGGAGCATGCCAATATCTTCGGAAGTTTATCCGACACTTCTCGATTATGGCTTCTCCATTGCATGCATTAACCAGGATCGATCAGAAGTTCGAGTGGACAGGGAAACATGAGGACATGTTTCTCTTGCTGAAAGGGAAGATCAGCGAAGCGCCTGTGTTAGCTTTGCCAAATCTCCAGAAATCATTTGAACTAGAAACCGATGCAAGAAGGTCGACCAGTGGCATATCACTCCGAGTTATTCCAGGGAGCTCAGAAGAACTATCCGACTTATGATAAGGAGTTATGCGCACTGCATCAGGCCGTGAAACATTGGCGGTGTTACCTCTTGGATAAAGAGACTGTTGTCCACACCGACCATCAACCGTTGCAATATTTGCAAACTCAGTGCAAGCTACAGCAAATTCGACACATGAAGTGGATGTCGTATCTGCAGCAGTTTAATCTAGTGATTAAGTACAAGAAGGGCATACACAACAAATTGGAGGACATGTCACAACCACCAGTTACGACCCTCTGTTTATCCGCATTCATGTAGATCGAGCCCTCATGTCATGATGACTATGCCACTATGTACAGTGAAGACCCTGATTTTCAAACAGCACTGGCTGAGCTCGAAACAGGGAAACCTACGGAGTTCGTTTGTCGAGGACTCTTGTACAAGGGCAATTTACTTTGCATACCTCGTGGAGCACCTCGAATTCAATGGATGCGAGAAGCGCACACATCAAAGGTAGCTGGTCACTTTGGGGTTACAAAGACGTTGCAAAATCTTCACCGACATGTGTTCTGGCCACGTATGCAGCAAGATGTGGCTAGTTTTGTTCGAGGCTGTGGTCTTTGTAGCATCTCGAAACCGGCAAACCGAAAATTAGGTTTGTACACTCCTTTGCCAGTTCCATTGCAACCATGGGAGAGCATATCCATGGATTTCTTGGGAGGATTGCTTAAGACCCGACATGGCAATGACTATCTATTCGTAGTCATTGATCGGTTCTCCAAAATGATTATTCTTATACCTTGTCGAAAGACTATCACGGGAGAAGAAGCAGCTCGGGTATTCTTTCAAAATGTTTGGACACACTTCGGACTGCCGACTTCTATTGTGTCTGATCGTGATACCCGGTTCCTTAGTCACTTTTGGCGATCGCTCTGGACGATGATGGACACCAAGCTAAAGAGGAGTATTGCTTTTCATCCGCAAACTGATGGTCAAACTGAGGTGGTAAATTGCACAATCGTTCATCTCTTGAGAGGATATAACTCGAAGCACCCGAAGACCTGGGATGAAAGCATACCATACCTGCAGTTTGCTTTTAATCGAGTAGTGCATGGTTCGACTGGAAAGTCGCCATTTGAGGTCTGTTTAGGATTTCTACTACAGAGTCCATTTGATATGGAATTTGTGATTCCTACCTCAGCACAGAACAGCAAGGAAGCATCTGATCAGGATCGAGCACAAAAGTTCCTGGAAAGTATTCAACGACTCCATCGTGAGGTTGAACAGAACTTGCTGAAAGCTCAACTCAAGTACAAGCCTTGACATGATCGACACCGAGTTGATGCGCAATTTCAAGAAGGTGATATGGTATGGTTACATCTGAGTAAGGAGAGACTTAAAGGTGAAGGTAAGAAACTCCAACCCATTCGTTATGGTCCTTTTCGGATTTTGCGAAAAGTGGGTAATAATGCTTGTCAGCTCGAGTTACCTCCATACATGCATATTTACTCAGTTGTCAATGTTGAGCACCTCAAACTCTTCGAGCCTTCAATGCTAGATGATGAGCCAGATACCATAGTACCATCTGTTGAAGACTTGGTCTATCAACGGGACGAACCTCTACGTGAAGATGTGATTCTGGAGAAGAAGGTGACTACCACCCGCAGTGGCACAAAGGAGACTTTTCGAATCGGTCAGAAAGGTCAACGAGCACGTGCGGCAAAGTGGTACACCAGAGAACATGGACAAGCCCAATTTCCACATCTCCAGTTTGATTGAGAGGTCGCAACAAGGGTTGGATCCTTCTCAACAAGGGAGTCATGATCTGGGAGGATCTTCAAGTCCTGATCGCATACGGCTTCGCGACCAAGTCCTGATCGCATACAGCTTCGTGACCTTAACCGTATTCGGAAAGGTTTCGCGACCATGGATGGGTCCGCGACCATGGATTGGTTCGCGACCAGGAAAAGGAATTCGTTCCCTGTTCAGAATTGTAATCCGATTCGAATATGTATAACTAAGCTTATATGTTTAGGGTTAGTTAGTTATATGAGTCTAATACGTTTAGGTTATTGAGTCTGATATGTACTCATACGATTGGACTATAAATACCTTGTAATAGGTCTAGTTTAGATCATCGAATATTATTACAGCCTTGAATCATATATCCAGCTTATAGTTCCTTCGACGTAGGCAAGTGTGTCTAACGTTCGACGTGTAAAGCCCGCTTTGAAATAAAGAGTTGTGCAATTACTTTGAGTTGTGTTTTCGATCAACCTTTGGGTTTCGGTATTTCCGAGTAAGATCCCGTTATTCCGCATATTAGAATCTGGGCAAGTCTAGTGCAAAAACCAAGGCTAGGTCTCAAACGGATCATACTTGCAATCATTTTTTCTAGTAGAGATACTTACTTGTGAACATTTTTGATATCAAAGATAAAAATGGATATTAATAAGTGACTACAGATAATACGTGATCATATTATTAAACTTATCCAAAAAACTTTGATGTAAAGGAAATAACTGTATTATTATTTTTTACAATCCTTACAGAAAAAAGGGATCACTACTACCGAATTCATCATCACAGTTGGGTCAAAAGAGTCATCACAGACGGTTCATACCCGTCAATGATATTCGAGTCAGTGATAATCATGTACTATCACAGACGGTTTTTGATGTTTTCAACCGTCTGTGATCTCTCCATTCACAGACTGTTATAAGATCAGAACCGTCTGTGATACTCATACAACACAGACTGTTATAACATCAGAACCGTCTGTGATACTCATACTTCACAGACTGTTCTAACATCAGAACCGTCTCTGATACTCATACTACCACAGACGGTTTTAATCTCAGAACCGTCTCTGATAATTTGAGTTTCGCAGACGGTTCTGATGTACAACCATCTGGGATCCTCACATTATCAAAGACGGTTCTGAGATAACAACCGTCTGTGATACTCAAATTATCAGAGACGGTTGTGAGATCAGAACCGTCTGTGATACTCAGATTACTAGAGACAGTTTTGATATCAGAACCGTTTGTGATACTCAAATTATCAGAGACGGTTTTGATATCAGAACCGTCTGTGGTACTCCAAATACACAGACTGTTATGACATCAAAGCCGTCTAAGATACTCATACTAACATAGACGGTTTTGATCTCAGAACCGTCAGTAATAATATGAGTATAGCAGACGGTTCTGATGTCCAAACGGTCTGTGATACTCATATTATCAGAGACGGTTATGATCTCAGAACGGTCTGTGTATTTAGAGTATCACAGACGGCTGTGAGGTCAAAACCATCTGCGATATTGTCATTATCAGCGACGGTGGTAATCTTGAAACCGTCTGTGATAGTGTGATATCACAGACGGCTCTGAGGTCAAAACCATCTGAGATAGTGATAGTGTGATATCACAGACGGTTTTTAGGTCAAAACCATCTGTGATAGTGTCATTATCTGTAACACCCCTGTTTTTCCCAACCCTAGCCTACCTTGACTATCTGCATATCAGGATGAGATCTTGGTAATGCCAGAGTGTTACTCTAAAAAGTTGGCAGCCAAACTCCTTCATTCAAGTCACTTTCGCAGATCAGTCCAAAAGATTCACAAATTAGTCCTTTTCAGATATCTGAGGAACCCCAAAAAAAAGGCTAAAAGTCACAGATCATTTCCAAATCCTGATTTGATTCAGTGAACATCTTCCCTTCACTTTTCTGAACATTTTTCCCTTCTGGAAGAATTTTCAAATCTCTCCCGAAACCCTAGTTTCGGCCTTATCAAATTTCTAAAATCCAGATTACCCTAATTACCCTGTTTTCAGTTCATCTCAAAACTTGCCTAAACCTCCAAAATTTTGTCATCCCTAGCTGCTGATCAATATCTTAGACTTTGTGGATTAATTTAGCAAAGTCAAAACTCTTTCTACCTAAGCCAAATGCCAGATTTACAGATTGGTCCCTGGAATCAAAGTTCTGAAATTGCAAATCAGCCCTCCTATCCTTTTTCTGCTGTTTTCGACCAGCGCCTGGTCGTGCCCTCGACCAGTGCTGCATCGCCGGAGCCGCGCCGCATTTTCTCGCAGCAGTTGCTCGCCGCCAGCCACTGCCTCTTGTCGCCTGCACTTGTGAGCAAATGAACCACCCCGCGCGCACGTGTCAGCCACCAGTACCTCACCATGTCCAGCGGTTAAACGCCCACGCTCCAGCGCTGTCCTCGCGCGCGCAACCGTTGCCGTGGCAATTGCATGCATTACGTGTCGTTGCCGGAGCTTTGCTACTGCCTCCGCATCAGTGCCATCACTGGTGAAGTCCCAATGCAAACGACAAAGCCTGTAGAGCTGCTACACCGCCAGTGCGCAATCACATTGCCGGTCACCACTGTCGCAGCTGCACCCGGCCGGTCTCATCCCCGGCACAAGTTCTCTCGCCGTTTCCCCTCGCAAGCTCCGCCTCAACGCCTATTTAAACCCCCTCAGTGCTGTGAAGAAGCCACAACTCCAGGACTTAGCCAAATTCTCGGATTTTCACTGTTTCCCTTTCTTCCCCGACGAGCCGATTTTGAGGCCATCGTCGCCAGAGCAAACCACAGCCCCTCACTCCAATCCAAGCTCACTAGTAAGATCCCCACACCCATCTCCCCGTGTCCAAGCAAGCAATTGCATCCTAGTGCTCTTCATCGCCGGTGATCGCCGGAAAACCAGAAAACCCCTGTTCCAGAAATTAAACTCATTCCAGTGCTTTTCATCACCCACTCCAATAGAATCAAATGATCCTTAGCCCTTTCTTAGCAAGCCTGTTCAGCCAGTTTTCAAATTGATGCAGTGCTGTGTGTTTTCCCAATTTTCGCGCGCCACCGTGGACGTCTCACGTCGCCGGCGTGCCTCGCTGCAGCTCTCCCCAAACTGAAGCCACATACACCTTCCCTGTAACCCCTAGATGGTGTAGCCCAAAGCTTATAGCCTACATTGCTGTGTGGAGCCAGTTCGTCGTTCACCGTCTTCTCCAACTCCGGTGACAACGTCGACGAGCTCGCACGCTTAACCACTGCCCAATTCCTCTCTCCAGAACAATCCACACCACCCCATAAGTGTTTCCCCTCGGTCAATTTCAAGTTTAGCTAACTCCAGTTCTCTGTCACCATGGCTCGTCCTTGTCTCAGGCGGCCGAAGGTTTCAACCTCGCCGTTCGTCGCCGGCAAGCCACCCCAGTCAAATTCCTTCCACCAGCAACCTTGTCTTGATCCCGCCTACCTCCCTGACATGTTTGGTGAAGCAATGCATGCGTGATTCGTCCAGACGCATGTGCCCTAGTTCGCTGCTGTACAGTGGCATTCGATTTCCTGTGTCCTGAGCTTTGCTGTGAATTTCTGTTAATTCAAGGGCTTTTCTGAAAAGTTCACTTTGTCATTTAGGTCCCTCACAGCATTTGGCACACAATGCCACCTCTTGCACCACTTTTGATCATCTAGAAGCCCCAAATCATTCTTGTGTCCTTCTCGGACATTGTCTGTTCGCGAACCGAATGCCAACCCTTGGCTTTCGTCGCATTCGAGTCTTGTCCAGTGAACCTAACCCTAGTATCCTTTTCTCCGCTGTTCTGTTTCTGCACAATATCCCTCATTTGCATTCATGTGTATACTTTACTTATGTTTCGTATAAAGCCTATTTTCTGAATGCTTATGTATTGTATGTGTTGTGTGTGCTCTCGTGCGAATGCAGAGCAAGGAGCGGAAGATTTGGAAGGAACGTTTGAAGATCCAGCAGATTTCTTAGACCCAACTTGGCAAGGCAAGTCGTCACCCTTGATCATGTCTCACCCAGTATTTTGAAATAGAGTAGATTCACTGTTTTAAAGATATATGCATGCTGAATACTTGATAGAACTATGTTTAGAAACATGTGAATAGATATGACCCAACTTTCATGTGGAAACCCCTTTTTGATATCGAATCATCATGCAACCTTGTCATCCTAGGATACCATGCTTAGGCTTTAATCTTATTTAAGTATACATGTTGGATGTGAAATGGCTAATCTGTGAGAAATGGATTTGAAACCCCTTTTTGTGAAATGAAATGTCAAATTAGTATTGGTAGTGAGGATTGGTTTGTATGGAGAGGGTGCGGTGCGCACCAGGGAATGTGGATGGCTCCTCACTGTTAATTCATAAGGACTAGAACCTTGTGTTGTGCCTCTATGCGGCATAAAAAAACGTACCAACCACTTGCCTGGTATGGGACAGGCACGACTTAGTAGCTTTTTGGTATTAGCAGTTCCCTGCATGGTTTGTCGGTCTGGTTTCTCGCATGGAAACTGGTTGGGCGCAGTTCGTCCGTGAGTGATGTGAGTTCAGAAAAAGCATGAGAGGAAAAGGTGGAAAGAAGGAAGACGCCCTATGCCTCCGATTAAGCCGTGAGCGGTTGTAATCGTGATGGTCAAATGTCTCGCGTGGACAGACCAAGGCTATGTGTCCTGCGGGAGCATAGGCCAAAGGCTAGGAAGTAAGGCAGTGGGTAGGACCCACAACGGTACTTGAGACTTAATTGTCTATTTACCGGGCGGGGATACTGTTAATACTGAACTGCAAAAGCGTTGTGTGATCTCGGCCTTGTCACATGTGTATAAGTCACATGGAGTTTGGCCCGACTTAAAAAGAAAATTATCGGATACTCTGTACTCCCAGTTCATGGAGTATGTTCGCGGTGGATTTATCCATGTGGTTCAACACAAGTAACTATTTGGAATGTTTTCATAATATGTTTAATTCAAATGGTGGATCACGGAGGATCGCCATTCACAATGTTTTCTTAAAGTCTATTATAAGGTTTTCAAAAACCCCGCTGTTGAAAACAAAACCCTTATTTGAAAGATCAAAGGATTGAAATCTATACTATTTATGATTATAAGACTTAACCCCTTTTCTTGATCACTCCTCATCTATATAATTGCATTTGTAAATAAACGACTCGCTGAGCATTGTGTCAAAGCATGCTCACCCTTGCCTTTTTAAACAAATCAGAAGAGGGATTCGCCGATCCCGATTCGTTTGGTTACGAAGATGAAGCAGAGGATGGGAACGCCCCAGATGATTCGGAGTTCTAGGAGGGTCTCGCACCGAGTTGAGTCCGATGTGGATGAAGCCCTACCAAAACCGTTGCTGCCAGAAGTGAAGACCTTTGTTGTTGCTGTCTGTCTTGTTTTGTGTGTTCAGTATCTTGATGCCGACTCTTGTATGGATAAACTTGTTATTTTCGTAGCAACTCTAAGTAGCGTCATTCTGGGCGTTATGTTAATGTAATATTGGTCCTTGTGACCTCGTACCTGTTTAATTATGTTTTATGCAATAACTGCTTTCCGCTTGTTGTGAGTTTTGTAATGGTCCAACCTGTGTGCAATCCACCTGGGCGGTTGCCACGGGATTCCTCAAATGGGGGTCCCACAGGAGATGGTATCAGAGCAAAGGCTCGACTGTAGGCCGTGACCCTTAGATAGATATTGGCGTGCCTAGAGCAAAAATCGTTAGTCTATTTGATTAAAAATTAATTTTGAAAACCTAATTTCTTTAAACAAATTATACTGAATAATTTATCTCCTCACCTTGTCTCTTTGAAAAGGATTTGAAAATCATTTTAACTCCTAGAAGTTCTGTGTTCTGTTCTTCAGATGGCTTCCAGCAAGAAGTTTGTGCATGGAGATGAGCTAGGATCATGGGCATTGCTTTTATGGATGATGCTGCAATTCTTGGGAGCTTTGGATAGCCAGCAGCCAGTGTACTATGTCCGACAGGAAGAAGTAGACAACAGACCCTACGGCTTTCGTGCCTCTGTGGTGGTCTATGAAATTCCAAGGCTTGGAAAAGGTCCCGTGAAACAAGAAGCCCGCAGAGCGGAAGAAGAAGATGCGATTCTAGACGCTGCTCGTCGCGCTATAGGTACCATCAGACTGTTGTACGAGGATTTCCTTGTAGATTCCCCTTTCCGTTTTGTTCCTTGTCAGATCCCCAGGTCAGATCGCCGAGTTGTCCACCCATCAAGTGACCAAAGAGATGCAGTGCTAACGAAGACTAGGGATGTTGTTCAAGCTCTGGAAACCGGATATAACCGTTTGTTGCGCGAGCATGAGAACACTCGGGACGATCGCCACTACCTCGAGGGAATGCTTGCAAGAACTCGAGCAGATCTCCAAGAAAAAGAGAAGCAGATCCAAGAGTTAGTCAGTCCAAGCAAAGATAGAAACCCCGGAACATCGGAGTCCGTCAACAAGAAGAATCGTCCGAAGCTGAGGATTACCGCACGCAAGAGTGTGGGAAAGCTCAAGGATTACCTTGGCCAATTCACACCAGCATCGCGTGGAATCATCATCAATTCTCAAGACCCTGAACGCCTCAACACTGGAGGAAGAAGAGAAGCTCCTATCGCCAAAGGAAAAGAAGTTGTTGAAGACGACACCGACACTTTGTCTGATGAAGAAGAAGACGACGACATGGAGTTAGATCCGATGGATGCAGACGAAGACCCTGAAGAAGAAGATCCAGAAGAGGTGGAACCCTGTGGTTCTTCCGAAACCGACGAGTGATCGTAGACTTCCTTTTGGCTCGACCCTTTTCTGTACCTGACCCCGGCAATCGTTAGATCTTTTGTTTGTCTGTGCCCTTGTTCGTAGTTGCTTTAGTTACTTTGGTTGTATGCTGTACTTGTAAGCTGTGGAGGCTAAAATTATGTATCTTATGAAAAACTATCTTATGAAAAACATCCTGCACTTTCCAATCCTTGTCTCATGAATTGATCTCAGCCTTCTGCTTGTACCTTATCTGTGTCTCTCTCTGAACCGGCAGTATTTCTTTGATCCCCAATCAGAGCAGAATGGTTAACACCCGCGGAAGATCTCAAGGAGGAATGTCCGAAGGAAATGCGGAGAACACAAGAGACGCACCTGGAAACAGAGCTCGTACTGACCAGAACCAGTCAGGATCATCTTCCATACCGCAGGGGAGTAACATCAACGAAGTACTAATATGGATGGAGCATAACATGCAACAATCCATAGTTGCACAGAACCAGATGTGGGAACAGATGATGCAACAATTCTCATCAGGACAGACCAGAGGATCAACGATCGGAGCTAAGTTATCAGACTTTCAGAAAACTCACCCTCCAACCTTTTCATGTACCAAGGACCCCATTATGGCCGATGATTGGTTAAGGGATGTGGAGAGGAAACTGAACACGGTTAGATGCAGTAATGAGGAAAAGCTTTTGTATGGACCACACCAACTATCTGGACCCGCCGCAGCTTGGTGGGAGAATTATCAATCCGTACACCCAAGTCCAGACACAATAACATGGGATGAATTTAAGGAGCAATTCTGTAAATATCATGTCCCAAAAGGCGTCATGCAAGCCAAGCGCCGAGAATTTAGAAATCTCAAGCAAGGGGATAAACCAATCAGACAATACCTACATGAGTTTATCCAGCTCGCGAGATATGCACCAGAGGATATAGCAACAGAAGAGAAGAAGATCGATCGATTTTGTGAAGGCCTGCAAAACTTCTTACAGTATCAGATAGCCTCACAAGAATTTACAGATTTCCATATCTTGGTCGACAGATTACTCAAGATGGAGGAAAAGCGAGGAATAATCGAGGAGGATCGGAAGAGGAAGCTTCGTCTAGCCTGTATCAAGGCAATACCAGTCGAGGAAGACCAGCACCAAGTTTCTGACCCAATTTCAGACAGCCCCAGAGAGCTCCAAGACCAGCGCCTACCTCAACACCACAATGCACTGGATGTAAAGGAAATCACCTTTACAAGGATTGCACCTTGAAGAACGTCGAATGCTATCACTGTGGGAGAAGAGGTCATCGCAAGGAAACTTGCTCACTCCAACACTTGCCATTCAGTGTAGCTAGAGCTAGAGCAGCAGGATCCACTACCCAAGCTCAGAACCCTGGTAGAGGCATTCAACCGTCAAGAGGAGGAAGAACTCAGAATAGCAGAGGAAGAGGGATGTCAGCAACAGGCCGAGGTAGACTGAACTATGCAACCACAGCCGAAGCAGGAGAAGCCTCAGACGCCGTAATCGGTAGAATTCAAATCCACTCTAAACTTGCTGTTACTTTATTTGATTCGGGTGCTACGCATTCATTTGTGTCGAAATCTTTTGCTTTGGGAAGTAAACTGCCTGAGTCTGCACTAGAATCTCCCATTCTAATCCAATCCCCTGGAGCTAGAATGCCAGGGAAATCTATCTGTAGAGACATTGCCTTCTGTATCGGCAACCTAGAATTCCTAGCAGACTTGCTAGTTCTGAATCTTCAAGGGTTAGATGTCATTCTCGGAATGGACTGGTTAGCCAAATACAAAGGTCAGATAGATTGTGAGAAGAAGACCGTCACCCTGACCAATGCCGAAGAAAGACAAGTTACATTCAGTGCAAGTAGAACCCCATTGATTGATCTTATGGACTGCCTGAATAGTGCTGAAGAGATCAAAGTGGATGATGTCCCAGTGGTCAATGAATTTCCAGAAGTATTCCCTGCAGAACTCCCCGGAATGCCACCAGACCGGGATGTAGAGTTTGCCATTGAGCTAAAGCCTAGATCAGCCCCTTATGCTAGAAAACTTGCACGTATGGCAGGTCAAGAGCAAGAAGAACTGAGAAAGCAAGTGGAAGAATTGGAAGAGAAAGGATTCGTCAGAACAAGTTCTTCACCTTAGGGAGCCCCAGTGCTATTCGCCAAGAAGAAAGACGGTAGCCTGAGACTTTGTATTGATTACCGGAAGTTGAACGATATGACGATCAAAAACAAGTATCCTCTCCCAAGGATTGATGATCTTTTCGATCAACTTAGAGGAGCCCAAGTATTTTCAAGGATTGACTTGAGATCAGGCTATCATCAACTGAAGGTTCGATAGAAGGATATTCCGAAAACTGCGTTCATAACTAGATATGGACTATACGAATTTACAGTGATGCCATTCGGCCTAACGAATGCACCAGCTATATTTATGAACCTGATGAATAAAGTCCTCATGGAATATCTGGACAAGTTCATTATTGTATTTGTGGACGACATACTGATTTTCTCCAAGACAGAGAAAGAACATGTCGAGCATCTTAGGCTAGTGCTGAAGAAGCTAGCAGATCATCAACTGTATGCTAAATTTGATAAGTGCGCCTTCTGGTTGAAAGAGATTTCTTTCTTAGGCCACATCATTTCGAATAAAGGGATATTCATGGATCCCTCGAAAATTCAAGTAGTGATGGAATGGAAACAACCGGAGACTGTAACAGAAGTAAGAAGCTTTCTAGGATTGGCTGGATACTACAGAAGATTTGTTGAAGGATTCTCCAAAATCACCCGGCCACTGACCCAGCTGTTGAAGAAGAATGCCTCATTTACGTGGACTGAGAAGTGTGAAGAGAGCTTCAAAGAGTTGAAGAAGAGACTGACAACTGCACCTATCCTTATACTGCCTGACGTCAAGAAGGATTTTCAAGTTTACTGTGACGCATCTAAGCAAGGATTAGGTTGTGTTCTCGATTCGCAGCAGGGATAAGCCTTCTTGGCGAGGTCAATCACGCTCACGCGAGATTGATAACCAACGGAGTAGTGGTGTTGCGATTGCGGGGTTCAGATCGTGCCTGATTTGAAGCCAGATCGTTCTACGTCGAAGCTCCACCAATCGATCTATCACGTACCTTTCGGAAGTTCGGGCACCCAGTGTCACATCAAGTGGTATCAGAGCAAGGTTACCGTCAGGTTCGCCTTTTCCCTTAGTTTGATTTAGTTTTGCGTTCGCCCTAGAGTCCAGAAAATTGCCACACAAAAATATTTGCATCCATTGTCCAAGACTTTTGAGCCTTTGCATTGTTTCTTTACTGTTTTGCATTACTTATATTGAACAATTGCTATTCCTTTGCTACATATTTTTGGCCACCTACAGCTCCACAAATACATCCTTCTGATCAGCACACGTTATTGACCCTTGCAATCGCTTCATCACGCCCTCACGGTGTCACGAACCAGCCACCGGTTGCACCATCCCTCGCTGTGTTGGTAAGAACCGGGTAAGAACTTGGTAAGATTGCTTGAGAGCGTGAGATCCCACCTAGTGGTTCATAGGGCTCATAATACTTGTGCTTGTTTTCCTTCTGTCCTTTTTCTGTGCTAACCATGGCAGGTGGCAAGAAGGGCAGGAACGAGGATGATGTTACCATCGAAGACTGTGTCCTTCATTCAGAGTTGTCGACCATGCTGGATGAGATTAAAATGATGTTCAAGGAGCATGCCATGACGACGAACAAGACCCTTGAGAGCATCGATCGACAAGTTTCCACCCTCACCGAGAGGATGGATGCCGTCGAAAAACGCCCTCCCGCGACCATTGATGGAGATGCCTCCGTCAACAGCGGCACCAACCACGGCAACAACGACCACGATGAGGATGGTGATTTTGAGGAAGATGAAGATGAGCAGCAACGTGCCGCCAGGGAACGTGCTGCTCAACGAGACGGCCGTCTGCATGACCGTCTTCGCCGCAACCAGCACGGTATGGGAGGTAATAACCAGAACCGCAATGATGATCCTTTCGCTAAGGTAAAATTCACCATCCCTTCCTTTTCTGGAGCTTATGATGCTGATGCTTACTTAGATTGGGAGATGACGGTCGAGCAGAAATTTAATTCCCATCTAGTTCCCGAGCTTCATAGAGTTAGACAAGCCACTAGTGAATTTAAAGATTTTGCTATAATCTAGTGGAATGAACTAGTAAATGCCCGTTTACAACCTGATTCTTGGGCGAGATTAAAAGATGCTATGCGTAATAGATTTGTTCCTCCTTCCTACCAACGTGATATGCGCAAGAGATTGCAACGATTAGATCAAGGTAGTATGACTGTTCAGGAATATTACCAAGAGCTTCAAAAGGGTATGTTACGTTGTGGGGTAGTAGAGGAACCTGAGGATAAAATTGCTCGTTTTTACGGTGGTTTGCGTCCAGAAATTCAGGATATTGTTGATTATAAAGAATATACAACTGTCAATCGCTTGTTTCAACTTGCTATGTTAGCAGAGAAGGAGTTGCAGGGACGCCATTCTAAGAGCAGGAGCAACACCGGCAGCACCTTCACGCCCCGAATGACTACGGGACAAGCGAAGACAGTGCCTTCTTCCACCTTCCGACCAGCTGCACCGCCACCTTCGACGAGCACACGACCGGCATCGACGGCACCGCCCGCCCGTGCCGCGGACAGCAGCAAGTCGACCCCGCCAACACCGGTCAAGAGCTCCTCCTCCGTCGCTTCCACGGGCCGTACATCGACGGGAATTCGCTGCCACAAGTGCCAAGGGATTGGCCACGTCAAGAAAGAGTGCCCCAGCCAGCGGACATACATCGCCACAGACGACGGAGGTTACATCAGCGCCTCCGATGTTGAGGATGAGATCGACGACACCAGGGTGGACGACGACGAGGTTGATGCTGATGCCACCTTTGGCGCCGAGGATACCGCTGCGTACAGGTCCATCATTGTCCAGCGTGTCCTTAGCGCACAAATGGAGCAAGCCGAGCAGCAGCAGCGCCACAACTTGTTCCAGATTTTCTTCGTCATCAACAACCGACGAGCGCGCGTGATCATTGACTCCGGCAGCTGCAACAACTTAGTGAGTACAGATTTGGTCAAGAAGCTTGGCTTGACCACACGCCCGCACCCACATCCATACCACATTCAGTGGCTGAATGATTCCGGCAGAGCTAAGGTAACACAAACAGTTCGGGTTCATTTTTCCATTGGTTCCTATTCTGATTTTGCTGATTGTGATGTGGTGCCGATGCAAGCTTGCTTTCTTTTATTGGGTCGCCCATGGGAATATGACACTGATGCACTTCACCACGGTAGAAGTAATAAATACACTTTTATGTACAAGGGAAAGAAAATTACACTTCTACCTTTGACCCCCGCTGAAATTGTTAAATCCGATAGGGAGCGGCTTGCTAATGACAAGAAAACCATTGATGAAAAATCTGAAATTCAGCATGTAGCCAACCAAATTAAATTGAGGAATCCCGTCTTGCTTGCTACAAAATCTGATCTTGCTGCAATTAATGAAAATGCCACTAATCATGTCTTGCCATGTCACTCTAATTCAATTTTCAAGGTATATGATAGTTTTCAAGAAAGGGAGTATATAAATGTTAATGGTTCTGTGTCTAATGATTTGATTATCAAAGATATGCATATTGCTGTGCTCTCTGTTGGTGCTAACATTTTGCAGAAAAACACAATGGAGTCGAGGACGACTCCACATCAAGAAAGGGAGAATGATGAGACCATGTACATCATGGTTATGACCAAGACGACATCAACATGGCGGTCATCAAGATGTCATCGTCCGCCACCTTGGCCAGGACGCGAAAGCTGGCAGCACGTACGTCGTCTGGATTTTGTGCTGTCGCCGCCACAAGTTCGGCCTCCACCTTGGCCACCTCCCCAAACACAAGACGTGCTCAAGAAAGACGCCTCTACACCTCTAAGGTCGCACAAGCCACGTCGCTCCAAGGCCAGCCCACAAGTGAGCTCAATTCATCCGCGAGTCCGGTTCGGCCATCTGCGCGTAGTCCAACTTCAAACGGACATACAGGCCACATACGAAGTCCGTTTTCAATGTTCTTGGACTCTACGGACAAGAGAACGACGAGAGATTTCCAACGGATCCAATCCCATGTCCAAATTCCTTACGGATCAACAGGAATCGTCAAAACAAGATTACCACCAGAATCTGACGTGCGCTGCGACGCTCCACTTTGGGCCCAAGGCCCATGTACCCCTAGGGTTTCCTCCTCCACCCCATGGCCGCCCCATACAGTATATATATGGCCGCCATGGCTGCCGTTTAGACTTGGGTTTTGCTTAGATTATTCTGTCTTCGAACAGTTCGCCGCTTGATCGGTTTGTGAGACCCCAACTTGTGAGATTAATCATTCGTATTTGCAATTCAGTTTGCTTTCTTCCGTGTTCTTGCTTGTGTTCTCGATTCGCAGCAGGGATAAGCCTTCTTGGCGAGGTCAATCACGCTCACGCGAGATTGATAACCAATGGAGTAGTGGTGTTGCGATTGCGGGGTTCAGATCATGCCTGATTTGAAGCCAGATCGTTCTACGTCGAAGCTCCACCAATCGATCTATCATGTACCTTTCGGAAGATCGGGCACCCAGTGTCACATCAGGTAGCCTACGCATCAAGACAATTACGACCTCATGAGGAGAATTACCCAACGCATGACCTAGAGTTAGCTGCTGTCGTGCATGCATTAAAAATTTGGCGACACTACTTACTGGGTAATAAGTGTGACATCTACACAGATCATAAGAGTTTAAAGTACATCTTCACACAACAGGATCTGAACATGAGACAGCGAAGATGGTTGGAACTTATCAAGGATTATGACCTTGAGGTCCATTACCACCCTGGAAAAGCAAATGTGGTGGCAGATGCTTTGAGTAGAAAGTCCTACTGTAGCCAAGCAAACAATTTGGGTTTACCACACCAACTGCTCAAGGATTTCAAAAGACTACAGTTAGAATTGGTTGAACAAGGATCCATTGCTACTTTAAGGATGGAATGTGAGTTAAAGGATCAAATCAGAAAAGCTCAAGTAACGGATCCACATATCCAGGAGCTGAAAGAGGATATGAAGCTCGGTAACGCAATCGATTTCAGAGAAGATGAACAAGGGATTTTATGGCACCATAATCGAATCTGCGTTCCGGATAATAAGGAAATCAAAGATGCAATCTTACATGAAGCTCACCATACCCTGTACTCAATCCACCCGGGTAGTACAAAAATGTATCGCGATCTGAAGAGTCAGTTTTGGTGGAGAAAGATGAAGAGAGAAGTCGCTGAGTTCGTAGCATCTTGCGACACTTGTCAAAGGGTGAAAGCAGAACACCTGAAGCCAGCAGGACCGCTACAACCCCTACCAATCCCAGAATGAAATGGGACGAAATCGAAATGGACTTCGTAACAGGATTACCGAGGACCAGAAAAGGTTACGACTCCATATGGGTCATAGTAGATAGATTGACAAAAGTAGCACATTTTCTACCAGTGAGAACCCAATACTCAACCAAACAATTGGCAGAACTATACCTTTCAAGAATTGTTAGCTTGCATGGAGTGCCAAAAGCAATAGTATCTGATAGAGGACCCCAGTTTGTGTCAAAGTTCTGGGAGGAACTGCAAGAAATCTTGGGAACCAAGTTAAAGTTCAGTACCGCTTATCATCCGCAGACTGGAGGACAAACTGAAAGAGTGAACCAAGTTTTAGAAGATATGCTAAGAGTTTGTACGTTGGAATATGGAGATGCTTGGGAATCATTCCTGCCATATGCTGAATTCACATACAACAACAGCTATCAAGCAAGTATAAAGATGGCACCATACGAAGCACTCTACGGAAGGAAATGTCGTACCCCACTATACTGGACCGAAGTGGGTCAAAAGCAATTTTTAGGACCACAACTAGTGGATGAGGCCACAGCTCATGTGAAGATCATTCAGGAAAGAATGAAAACGGCTCAGTCTCGACAGAAAAGCTACGCCGACCACAGAAGAAGAGAACTATCATTCGAAGGAGGTGATTACGTCTATCTTAAGGTAACACCTTACAAAGGAGTGCGTCGATTCCAAATGAAAGGAAAATTGAGCCCGAGATATGTTGGACCTTATAAGATTCTGGAAAAGCAAGGAGAGGTAGCATACAAGCTAGAACTACCACCTGAGTTGGCTGGAGTACATAATGTCTTCCATGTGTCTCAACTGAGGAAATATTTGAAGAGGCCAACAGAACAGATATCTCCCAGAGAAGCAGAAGTACAACCAGATTTGTCATATCAAGAGTACCCCATCAAGATACTTGAAATCAGCGAAAGGAGGCTAAAATCAAGGACCATCAGATTCTGCAGAGTCCAATGGAAAAACCATTCAGAGGAAGAATCAACTTGGGAAAAGGAAGAAGAGCTACGCCAAAACTTTCCATACCTATTCTCAGACCTACCAGAATCTCGAGGACGAGATTGTTTTTAAGGAGGTTAGGTTGTAACACCCCTGTTTTTTCCAACCCTAGCCTACCTTGACTATCTGCATATTAGGATGACATCTTGGTAATGCCAGAGTGTTACTCTAAAAAGTTGGCAGCCAAACTCCTTCATTCAAGTCACTTTCGCAGATCAGTCCAAGAGATTCACAAATTAGTCCTTTTCAGATATCTGAGGAACCCCAAAAAAAAGGGTAAAAGTCACAGATCATTTCCAAATCCTGATTTGATTCAGTGAACATCTTCCCTTCACTTTTCTGAACATTTTTCCCTTCTGGAAGAATTTTCAAATCTCTCCCGAAACCCTAGTTTCAGCCTTGTCAAATTTCTAAAATCCAGATTACCCTAATTACCCTGTTTTCAGTTCATCTCAAAACTTGCCTAAACCTCCAAAATTTTGTCATCCCTAGCTGCTAATCAATATCTTAGACTTTGTGGATTAATTTAGCAAAGTCAAAACTCTTTCTACCTAAGCCAAATGCCAGATTTACAGATTGGTCCCTGGAATCAAAGTTCTGAAATTGCAAATCAGCCCTCCTATCCTTTTTCTGCTGTTTTCGACCAGCACCTGGTCGTGCCCTCGACCAGTGCTGCATCGCCGGAGCCGCGCCGCGTTTTCTCGCCGCAGTTGCTCGCCGCCAGCCACTGCCTCTTGTCGCCTGCACTTGTGAGCAAATGAACCACCCCGCGCGCACGTGTCAGCCACCAGTACCTCGCCATGTCCAGCGGTTAAACGCCCACGCTCCAGTGCTGTCCTCGCGCGCGCAACCGTTGTCGTGGCAATTGCATGCGTTACGTGTCGTTGCCGGAGCGTTGCTACTGCCTCCGGATCTGCGCCATCACTGGTGAAGTCCCAATGCAAACGACAAAGCCTGTAGAGCTGCCACACCGCCAGTGCGCAATCACATTGCCGGTCACCACTGTCGCAGCTGCACCCGGCCGGTCTCGCCCCCGGCACAAGTTCTCTCGCCGTTTCCCCTCGCAAGCTCCGCCTCAACGCCTATTTAAACCCCCTCAGTGCTGTGAAGAAGCCACAACTCCAGGACTTAGCCAAATTCTCGGATTTTCACTGTTTCCCTTTCTTCCCTGACGAGCCGATTTTGAGGCCATCGTCGCCAGAGCAAACCACAGCCCCTCACTCCAATCCAAGCTCACCAGTAAGATCCCCACACCCATCTTCCCGTGTCCAAGCAAGCAATTGCATCCTAGTGCTCTTCATCGCCGGTGATCGCCGGAAAACCAGAAAACCCCTGTTCCAGAAATTAAACTCGTTCCAGTGCTTTTCATCACCCACTCCAGTAGAATCAAATGATCCTTAGCCCTTTCTTAGCAAGCCTGTTCAGCCAGTTTTCAAATTGATGCAGTGCTGTGTGTTTTCCCAATTTTCGCGCGCCACCGTGGACGTCTCATGTCGCCGGCGTGCCTCGCTGCAGCTCTCCCCAAACTGAAGCCACATACACCTTCCCTGTAACCCCTAGATGGTGTAGCCCAAAGCTTATAGCCTACATTGCTGTGTGGAGCCAGTTCGTCGTTCACCGTCTTCTCCAACTCCGGTGACAACGTCGACGAGCTCGCACGCTTAACCACTGCCCAATTCCTCTCTCCAGAACAATCCACACCACCCCATAAGTGTTTCCCCTCGGTCAATTTCAAGTTTAGCTAACTCCAGTTCTCTGTCACCGTGGCTCGTCCTTGTCTCAGGCGGCCGAAGGTTTCAACCTCGCCGTTCGTCGCCGGCAAGCCACCCCAGTCAAATTCCTTCCACCAGCAACCTTGTCTTGATCCCGCCTACCTCCCTGACATGTTTGGCGAAGCAATGCATGCGTGATTCGTCCAGACGCATGTGCCCTAGTTCGCTGCTGTACAGTGGCATTCGATTTCCTGTGTCCTGAGCTTTACTGTGAATTTCTGTTAATTCAAGGGCTTTTCTGAAGAGATTTTGATCTTATAAACCGTCTGAGATTTAACAGTCACCGATGTCCTCTGTACAAATTGCCTTTCATATATACAGTTCATGAATTTCATACATGCACAGTACTCAAATATATACAGTCTCATATATACATGCACACAACTTAGAAACATGTACAATAGCATTTCATATGAACAAATAAATGTACAAATTGAACAAATAAATGTACAATTGAACTCAGAAATATGTACAATTGAACAAACAAATGTAATCGACAATTAAAGTCAGTGTGTTAGATGTACAAATAAATGTAAGGCCGCACTAATACGAACCTTGCGGGTCCCTAAACTTCCCCTTGTTTGATATGACCTCCGAAAGGAAAAACTCAGCCAGCATCCCTCGGACAATACCAATCTGCCGAGGGTCAAGGCTTTTTGAAGGGAAGTCGACCCCCTGCAGCAAGAGTTGGTACATAAAAAATTAGCTGCAGTTGTAAATTCTGTCAAACCGATACAAAGGGGAGCAGTTGTATACCTCGGGGAAATCTGGCCGGTGAGGGGTGATGATCAGGTCATACATGTGGCGCATCACGTAGAACCCACATGTATTGTCGTCCGGCTGCTGATGGCACTGCCAATTTACAGACCGAGAGTTAGGTGGGGACAAGTTATAAAGTAAAACAGATGCCAGTTGAAATTTCCACCGAAAATTGTAACCACTGAAACTTATCAGCTCGCCGGTCGTGTTGTCTCCCTACCTCGGCAAAGTACTTCGTGAAGGCCCTGCAGATAGTCAAAATTGACAGTTTGAGGATAGCCGAAATTGACAATTTGAGGACAGTAAATCTAGATGCATGCAAGACAGGTCCACATCACCTTTCGAATACATCTCGTGCGCCGCAATACGAGTACCCTTTCCTCTACAATGAGTCAAGGTAGAACACCTTGTTGCTTTTCGGAATAAGTAGCAGCAGGATCCAGTGGTAGCTACATATTACACGTAAAAAATTAAAAATTTAATCTAAATTTGGGGCTGTGCACATGGAGACACTAATCTACGGGTGAAGTCCTGATGAAAGCACTCACCTCTGGTTGTAGGGTACAAGTATATACTCCTTGTCGACCTGAGCAAGCAACCCTCTTTTGATGTAGTCGACAACGAAGTCTGCGTCGGTCCTAAACATCACCTCGGCGACCATCTGGGGGTCCAAGAAACCAACAGGTATGCCCTTAGATTTGGCATAATTGGTCATGCAGCTGCACGGAAGTAACCAATTAATAAATGACATATATCCGTATATGCACGGATAGTAGGATACTTACAGCACCCAAGACCGTAGGATTGACAAGTCGAGCGCATCTTTGTTCAGTAAATTGTGCAGGTCTTTGAAGGTCACCGAGTAGGTCCCAATGTCGTTATGGAACTCTGCCACGGTGTACTTGACCATGATGTGCGTCGGACGCTGCGTCCTGTTCTGGTTTGTCCTCTTCATGTACCATGCATGCAGGCTCTGGCATGCTAACCCCATGGTCGAAATTGCGGTATCGGAGGCCATGGGCATCCCCAGAGCGAACGGTATGAGAGCTGGCGCAGTACTCTTCTCGCTCTCCTTCGCCGGGCTCTTCTTTGCTTTTCCCCTACTAGCCAGCTTCTTGAATGGTTGCCTCTTAGTCGGAGTCAGCTTCGTCATCGGAGGGGTATGCTGGCTAGTAGGCCGTGTGTCGGTCTGTGATGTCTGTGATGTAAGAACCTACGTATTAGGACACTAACTCTGAGGGCTATTATTACAGTACGAATTATGAAACTGGTGGGGGAATTACCTCATACAGGACGATGTCTTTCTTGGGCCATTGCACGAACGTGTGCACCGCATCCCCGAGAGTGGTAATCTCGTCGTTCGGCGGCTTCTCCAACGGAAAACCCTTGCAATGGTCAAAGACACTGTCCACCTGGACCCGTGCAAAACCCTCACATAGAGGGGCACCATGGATTGTGGCCCCCGCCGTGCATGGTTGCGCCATCCCACGGGCAGCCTCGATCGGGAAGAGACCGGCCAGCACCATAAGCTTGCAAGAGGCGGGTTCCTACAAACAGTGCGCATTAACATGTTGAATTTCACCGCTTTTCACTTTCGAATGAATTAACATAGACAAACGGTCATTACCTGCAAAAAGTCCACCGGATACTTTGGAGAGGGCTCCGTCTGCGAAGAGCCCGACGCAGACGCGCAGCTACTACGGTGGCCAAGAATGGGGGTCGGTACTTCCACTGCTAGAAGGGGGGGTGCCCTAGGTCGCCTTTCTTAGCTCTTCATACATGGACCGCATCTCTGACAACTGCTGCAGGAGTGCTTTGTCCCGAACAGCGAACTCCGATCGCATCTCCTCCTTGAGCCGTTCATCGCGGGCTTGGTGGGATCTCTTTCTCCTCTTAGCCGCCTCCTCATCATCAGGGAAACCATGCCTCCAAGGCACAGTGGCACCGAGGTCGCGCACGCGGCCTGGATGCTCCTTGTTTCCTAGCGCCGCTGTGAGGATATCCCTGTCCCTCCTCGGGTTGAACTCTCCCGATGCCGCCTGCGACTCAGCGTCACCTGCAACAGGAGAACTTAGCAATACAGCCCATTGCATGCGTGTTACGAGGATAGTACGTGATCGGACAATCTTACCAGCCGGTCGATCACTTCCCTGTCAGCAGGGTTACTCACAGAGACGCTTCCGGAGGAGTTCATCGTCAATCTTGCTCGGCACCAATTGCGGGCGCGCACGTCCGTTATGCCCGCATAAGGACTGCCGGCCGAAGACTGGGAAGCCTCCTCGTCCTGCTTCCTCCACAACTCCTTCTTCCCCACATACCCACCACTGCCTAGGCTGTGTGGGTGGGTATTCTTGGCCTGGTTAGCCTGGCCCTTCGCACTAAGCTCCTGGAACTCTGGCTTGGCCTTCATCTCGACGAACTGTTGCCATGCCTCGGGAGTCACGAAAGGGAAGTCATCGAAGGGGGTCTTCGACTCCTTCACATAGAGCCTGACAAGGTGGCTCTTGAAGTTCCTCCACGCCTTGTTTATTGACATCAGTGTCCTCCGGCGGATGGTGAAGTGGCAATCCTCGGGAATGTGAAATGCTGACTGCATTTCTTCCCACAGTGCATCCTTGCACTCTGGGGGCACTTGACCCCAGTCGGAGGTGGTGATGGGCACCCGCTCCCTTGCCACTTTGACGCATAGTGAGCGGTACTGACCGACAAGTTTGTCCGGAGCTTCCGGCACACCATTGTCGTCGAACTGGACGTGCTGCTTTTCCCGCTTGTCCAGACGCGCGCATGTCGTCTGGCGTCGCCCCTTTCTCCTCTTCTACGGGGTCACGGCGGACGAGGTGACCTCCGGCCCAGGCGTCTCATCGCCAGCGAGGTCACCCTGACTCCCCGAGTGGTGCATTTCGTCACCAGACATAGTTCCTAACATAAGTGAAAGAGAGAACAGTTTAAGTAAATCTGCAACTAATAATTCTATAAAAAAACCCATATACTTATAATTAACCAAGAATGACAGAAACGGTGGGGAGGCGATGGAGGTGATCGCCTCGGAGGCGGGAGGGCGATGGAGGTGAGGAGGAGAAGGTGGGAGGCGATGGAGGTGATCGCGACGGACGGTGCGAGGGCGGAGAGAGCTAGGGCAAACAGTTGCGAAGACTGGAATGAGCGGGACAAACCCCGCCTTGAACTATTAACCGCGACGATATTATCACAGTCGGTCCAACACTCACAATCGTCTGTGATAATATTATCACAGTCGGTTCTCGAATCAGAACCGTCTGTAATAATCGACATAGTGATAGTCACCAGAGAGATTATCACAGACGGTTTTGAGTTGAGAGCCGACTGTGACTCTGATTATCACAGACGGTTTGGAATTGAGAACCGACGGTGCACGTCAAGAACTCGAAGCGTCGGACACTGTTGAAAATATCACAGTCGGTTCTATATCTATAACCGTCTGTGATAATATTATCATAGTCGGTTCTCAAATAAAAACCGTCTGTGGTAATTTACATAGTGAGAGATTATCACAGACGGTTGTCAGTTGAGAACCGACTGTGACTGAGATTATCACAGACGGTTGCGACTTGAGAACCGACTGTGCACTTGTACACTTGAAGAGTCGGAGACGCTGTTGGGAATATCACAGTCGGTTTTATATTCATACCCGTCTGTGATAGGTCAAAACCGTCCGTGATAATCTCTCTATTGAACGTTAGTTTTACAACTTGAAACTGATCTGTAGCTTTCAACTCTGAATGCTCGAAAACTTGTTTTAAATGAACACTCAGATATTTCAAATGTAGTCCAAATGCTCTGTAAATTGGTTACAGTGTACGTAGATCAGATAATTGGTTACAATGTGGAGCATGCTCAAATAAATTTAACATACAATGTACGTGGAGCATGCTCAAGTTAATGTTACATACAAATGGGAACTTTCACCGACAATTTCCACGTACACAGCCATGTTATCCTCAACTTTCCACTTGTCGCGGCCCTGCAAAGACGAGAATTACAGAAGATATAAGCTATACCGATGGAAACAGAGAGATAAGGACGTACAGTTGATTACCTTTAAAGTATAACCCTTCCTGGTGATCCATACGCACGTAACTGGTTTCGTCGGTGTCTTCAGTATCGACCTGTACGCCATCTCCAAATGGAGGAATCTCATCAAATTGATTGTATTCCTCCTCGTCTACGACATTTTCAACTCCAACAATCCTTCTCTTGCCATGAAGGACGACGTGCCACTTCTCATTGGCCGGGTCAGTGACATAAATGACCTAAATGGCTTGATTTGCAAGTATGAATGGCTCATTTTTATAAGCAACGCGATCGAGATCCACAGAAGTGAAACCGTAACTGTCAACCTTCACACCCTGTGGGATTTGGACCCATCGGCATCGAAACACGAGAATCTTGAACAGTACGTAATCGAGCTCCCAAATTTCTTCAATGAACCCGTAGTATGAGTTCAATCCACGTACTACCCTTGTTGGGCCTGTCTTGGTGAACCCCTCATGGAAAGCTTCTACGCTCACTCCACTATTTTGCACAGTGCTCTTCCGATCTTAAGCTTTCATGTAAAATGTATACCCATTGATGTCGTATCCCTGCCATGTCTGTACAGTAAACGTGGGCCCTTTTGCCAACCATTTAAGGTTCTCACTTGCGGACTCTCCGGTGATTCGCACCTTCATCCACGCGTTGAATCGACTGTTATGTTGTCCCGTGATCCAAACCTCAGATCGGCGAGGATTGTCTTGTCGTAGCATCTCCTTGTGCTCGTCGATGTACAGAGACACCTCCGTCATGTGTTGCAAGACCCAAAAATGAGCTTTCGAGTACATATCGAAATCAGGAGTGATGGCTCTCCGTCCAATAGTGCCAACACCATCAAGCCTCCCCTCATGACGAGACACAGGAACTCCTATTGCTTCTACCTCGGCCATGTAATCGACGCAGAACTCAACAACCTCTTCCGCTGTATAACCTTCGACAATGCTACCCTCGGGCCGGGACCGATTCCTCACGTAGGCCTTAAGTACACCCATGTACCTCTCGAATGGATACATATAACATAGGAACACGGGTCCACATATCTTGATTTCTCTGACAAGGTGGACGGTGAGATGGACCATGATATCAAAAAACGATGGAGGAAAATACATCTCAAGCTGACAGAGAGTTCGAACCACCTCGCTCTGCAGAGAATCCAGTTCATCGGGATCAATGACCTTGAAAGAAATTGCATTGAAGAAAAAACATAGCCTCGTGATCGTCTCTCTGACCTTATGCGGCAGAATACTCCGGATGGCAACAGGAAGCATTTGTGTCATCAACACGTGACAATCATGAGACTTCATACCCAGCAATTTCAAATCGCCCATGGACACAAGCTTTTTCATATTTGCGGAGTAACCCGATGGAACTTTAACACCACAGAGACACTTACAGAGTTCTGTCCTCTCAGCCTTGCACAAAGTGTAGCATGCAGGGGGGAGGTATATACGGCCTTTATCGTCCTCTCTCGGTGCTAGCTCGGGCCTGATTCTCATTTCGACCATGTCATGCCGCACATTGACTCCATCCTTTGTCTTCCCTGGAATGTTCAGCAATAGGCCGATTAAACTGTCACAAACATTCTTCTCTACATGCATGACATCAATGCAATGACGAACCTCTAAATGCTCCCAATACGGTAAGTCCCAAAATATCGATCTCTTCTTCCAAGTGTTCTTCGTGCGGGGTTTCAATTTACCACCCTTTCCAAACACAACGTCTATGTCCTTCACCCATGAGTAAACATCTTTCCCACGCGTAGGCTTCGGGGCTGAACAATCTTCCTTGTGGCCGTCAAATTCCCTCTTCTTCTTACGATACACATCATTCTTCGGAAGAAACCTACGGTGACGCATGTACACTGTTTTCCTGCAATTCTTCAGCCACACGCTCTCAGTCTCATCTTCGCAGTGGGGGCAGGCTTTGGCTCCTTTCGTAGTACGGCCCGACAAATTTCCAAGGGCAGGGAAATCGTTGATGATGCAGAATATCATAGCACGTAGGATGAAGTTCTCTCGTTTGTATGCGTCCCATACCTGCACCCCTTCGTTCCACATTGTTAGGAGATCCTCTATCAATGGTGCTAAGTACACATCAATATCGTTTCCAGGTTGTTTTGGTCCTGAGATAAGTAGAGACATCATGATGTACTTGCGCTTCATACACAACCAAGGAGGAAGGTTGTAGATACACAAAAGAACCGGCCAAGTGCTATGCCGATTGCTCATGTTACCTAAAGGATTAATTCCATCGGTACTCAACCCGAACCTTATATCCTCAATTCTGCTCCGAAGTTAACAAATTCCCTGTCGATGTTTCTCCACTGCGAAGAATCAGCGGGGTGTCTCAGCTTTCCATCCTTCTTCCGGTCTTCCGAGTGCCAACGCAGTAATTTTGCCTCTTTACGGTTTGCAAACAAACGCTGCAAGCGGGGAATGACTGGCAAATACCACAACACCTTAGCAGGAGGTCCTTGCTTTATCTCAGCGTAGTCGCCGTCGTCTGTTCGGTCCTTAGTACGCTTATAGCGGGATGCGCCGCACACCGGACAAACATGCATATCCTTGTAGTCGTTACGGTAAAGGATGCAATCATTAGGGCATGCGTGTATCCTTTCTACTTCCATTCCCAAAGGACACAACAGCTTTTTCGCTTGGTAGGTGTTTTTTGGCAACTCATTTCCTTCCGGGAGCATGTCCGCCAAAAGATCTAACAGTGCTGTGAAACTCTTGTCGGTCCAGCTGTTGCTTGCCTTCAATTTTAACAGTTCAAGCACAGAGGCCAACTTTGTGTACTTCGACTTGCAACCAGGGAACAACAGCTTTTCTGAGTCCTCAATCAAGCGCTTGAATTTGCCAAACTCCCTTTCACTGTAATTTCCTTCCACATCACGCAACATGTCATCTAAATGGTCATCCTCTGGCATATCCTCGTCGAAGTCGTTGTTTGAATCCGACATGTCCTGTTCCTCAACCTGAGTGGCACTTGTTTCTGCAGTTGGCTCTTCTCCATGGTGGACCCAACACGTGTACCCCTTTTTGAAACCACGTCGGATCAAGTGGGCGACAATTTGAGATGAGTTGGTGAACATCTTAATATTCTGGCAGTCTACACAAGGACAGTACATATATGGTAAACCCTTCTTCGCCATGTCTTGCTCAGCAACCTTTTCGAAATCAAAAACACCTTTCATGTATTCCTCACCCACTCGGTTGTCATTATACATCCAGTCTCGGACCATCTGCAATTAATCAAATTCATACACATGCTAATTAGTAAATCAATGGAGATCGATATTGATGATGAAATCAAGTAATGTGTATGCCTTGGGAGCAAGTACCAACCTTGGTTCGATCCTCAAATTTTTGCCCCCAAATGCTCCCCCGGCCTTTCGAGATTTCGCTCTTCCTTGCCCCAAATCTCTTCGAACTGGACAGTGTAGGTTGAGCAAGAGAGAACAACTAGCTCAAAACATCCGCCAAAAGACCTTTTATACCAGGTTCAATACAGACGGTTCTATATAATACCGTCAGTAATATCGGTGCATTTTTGAAGAACAGAATATCACTGACGGGTTTCACTCTATTAACCGTCGGTAATATCGGCGCATTTTGTGATACTATGACAGAAATATCACAGACGGTTATGAACTCCAAACCGTCCGTGATAATTACAATATCACAGACGGTTCCTAGGTCAAAACCGTCCGCTTTACTATCACAGTATGTTTTTACTTCAGAACCGTCTGTGATTATAACTGTCTGATTTTACATCAGAACTGTACGTGATTATCGCAGTCGGTTTTTACCTCAGACCCGTCTGTGTTAATTATAAAATCAACAATCTGCAAGATTATCACAGACGGTTTTAATGTCCGAACCGTCTATAATATACCGGATTGTTTGTTTGCATTCGACTACTGGTCATCAGTTATTCCACTTATTTTTCATATTTGGTTCTATCTTATTTCAATGTTAGTATTTAAAAAAATGAACGTTCAGACTATTTGGTTTTATCTTGTTTTTCATATTTGTTGTATATATGTCTGTGGATCTTCAAAGAATTTTGAGACTATTACAGTCGGTCCTGAAATTAAAACCGTCTGTAATCTTACAATCAGAGACGGTTTTGAGTTAAAAACCGTCTTGTTTGCAACAGTATTTTCTTGTTAACATTTTCACACAGAACATCATTTGGTGATTATCAGTTACATAATCAATCGAAAAGCCAGATATGTAAGGGAAAGAAATTTCTTATTTCTTACAATCTTTGCATACATAAGAGATACAATTAAGCGACCAATTAATTAGCGTCGACCTGTTTCGAAAGTAACTTACAAAGTTCTCCTAGGGACGTATTGGCATCAGTAGGATCTACACTGGCCGCCCCAGGAGAACTACCAATGGCTCTAAGACTATCAACATCATCTCTCAGCAAAGGAGTGGATTTGGCATCAGTAGGATCATCCAAGAAATTAAAGTTGATACAACAAAGGTGGAGATGAAGTTGCAACTCAAAGCACTCTGCCAAGTGTAGAATGGCAAAAGACATCCCCTCAGAATGCTTCTCCAGCGCCTCTTTTTTTTTTTTGGAGAGTTCTGCACAAGGCAGCTTTCTCCTCCTGCACATATGCTTCTCCTAGGGACGTATGCTGGGAGGGTGAAGATGATTGCCAAGCTTCAGAGTGGATTTGGAAGTGGAAGTGTGAGCCTTACCCCAGAAAGTTGATCATCCAAAAAAAGCTGATGATACAAAGGTGTTGAAGAGGGGATATTAGAAGGATTGTTGTGGATCTCCAAAGGTGGAGTCGATGCAGCTGGAGGGGTTGCAAGGGGCAATGTGGCAACACAGGCCTCAGCACCCTCTAGAGTCTTCGCTGCAGCTCCACTGGAGGATCTTTCATCATTTCTAAGTCTCTTCTTTGAAGGGAGCATTTCCTCAGGCACCTGTGGATTTCGAAATGCATTTGTTTCGAGGTAATCAAGTCATAAAAGAAAGATCTGCATTAGAGTTTCAGAGAGGACTTACTTTCTGAAGATCCTGATCGAGTTCATTCCTTATCTCTTCCTCATCACTCTCAATTTCAATAACCTCATTGGAGTCTCGGCTCGCCATCAAGGTGGGAGTTGAGGAGGGAATAAAGACAGGGATTTAGCAGCCTCGCTATTTATAGAAACAGAAGGTGACAGTTCATATGCGCGGGTGCCTCGAGTTTTAAAAAGCGCACTACTGGTTTTCAAGGTCAATAAATTCATGATAACTTCTCGGGAGATAAAATGCAACACAGAAAAGGAAGTTGAAGAGTCAGATTAGATAATTCGATGCAAATTAAATTTGAAGTAAATAATTAAGTCTCTTCATCTGCTCAGTTATTATGTGCGGTTATCAACAATTGCATGTAGATAATTCGAAGGGTGGGCACTGTTGGGACTATCACAGACGGTTGGGATATCAAACCGTCTGCTTTAATATTACAGATGGTTCTCATGTCCAAACAGTCTGTAATATGACTATTACAGACGGTTCTGATGTCCGAACCGTCTTTACTATGCCTGGAATATTGAACTGTTCGACTTCTTCAAATACTTGTTCCCTCCCTGGAGTGTTTTGCTTCTATTCGAACCGCTCCACTTCTCTTTCTCCAAGAAATGAGGGAAAATTGCAAAATTTACATAAGAACAAATTTTTAGTACATTTTTTCAACATTAATGAAAAACAATTTCCAAGTCGACGCTTCGTGTCCCCAGGTTAGTGCGCCGCGCAAACATCAGAAATGGAAAAGACACAACACACTGTTGAGAATTTGAAGTGGAGCGCACTACTTTCTTTTCAAGATCAATACTATCGCGCCCCGCACAGGGTACCACGACTACTCCTGTGGAGACCTAGCTCGCTGCAGCTGGCCTCATACATACATACCACTGACTTCCCAGGATAAGTCAAGCACAGGAGTTCATTGCAGCAGAGTAACTTACAAAATATCATTGATAAACAGTATGGCCTGCTGGCCTGATACAACAAGAGTAATACAATGCCTTCACGGTACAAATGGTCTAATTAAAACAAAAGACAACTACTCGGCGGAAGCTAGGCGAAACCCCCACAGTCGTAAGAAGTTGACAGTAGAACAGCACACTTCAGGGTTCTGGCAGAACTGGCTCTCTTCCTTCTGGATCCACGAAATCTTCCAAGCCTTCGTCTTGGTATTGTAGCACTCCATCTATTGTTGATAAGTTGCAAGGGTGAGCACTTACGTACTCAGCAAGTCATAGGTAAGAGTAGAGATACGTATAGTAGAGATGACATGATCCTATGCTATTGAGGGAAAAGAGGTGAGAGGGTTTTTCCATAAATACTTTTCTTCCAAGCTTCTCAAATCTCATGCTCATGGCAGCATTTCATATACTTAAGGCACAATCCACATGCCTCTTAGATATCATATGATCACTAAATTATGGTACTACCGCGACACGTCAACACATGACAGCCCACGGCAGCACCCCTTATCATGACAACACATGTCATTTGGGTAATCTTGACTTAACAAATTTTAATTTATAAAACAATACTTGTGTCACACCCCGTGGATTCAATCCACCGCGGCATACTCCTAAAACTCGGGAGCATGAAGTATTCGAATACATTTTTAACTCTGCAGAGGGGTACCAATTTACCCGCAAGATATATCCACTTTCATGCCCTTCCTATCTCAAGGATTGGACCCCTAACTCACTTCATACTGTGAGTGGCAAGGTGGAGATAACAAGAACTTTTGCCATGTTTCACACACAATTCACCCCAGACCCCGTGGTTTTCTTCACGCAAACCACAGTTGTGGCAGGGTTTCGCAACCCCCACTAATTGGCGTCTTCCCCTCAGGGTCAGCGTGCATGATCACATCCTGTGATATGTGTTGGAGCGCACCCCGTGTTAATCGTGAGTTTGTCATATAGGGGTTTCATGTGTGATCCACATACTACTTGTTCAGGCCTGTCCCATACCAGGCTTGCGGTTGGCACGTTAATCATGCCACTAGACGCACAACACAAGGTTCTAGGTCCTTATATGCCAGTGACCAGATCATACCACAATCCATGCACCTTCAGTGCTGGCACATCCTGTGCGACCAAGCACCTCCAGTGCTTTTACCATTCCATACCAAAATACTGGTCACGGCCAGGGGTTTTATTTCATGAATATAAATATACATAATATATTAGTTCATGGCTCATTATTTGATCAATTCACATTTCACAGGCATCAGCCTGATGCTGCCATTTCATAATTCAACTATTCTCAATCTTTCTCATGCAATATTATTATTTTATAATCAATGTATATTCTAGCAATTCATAAAATATAGGTTCAAGATGTTCAAGAATATGACTTGCCTTCCGCGTCGTAAGAAACAGCAGTTGATGTCGGGTCTGCGACGAAGTCTTCGAACTCGGACTCTTGCTCTGAACAAGGATCAAACAAGCAAACAGGCATTACAATCAATCCTACTCTTACTATTCCACTATATGCGATAATGCAAGGAGAAACACTTAGGCGATACAAGATTTGGAAGCGATTAGGGTTAAACTATGGAAACCAAGGTTAAGATTAGTCATCAAAGGTTTACAAGGTTCCAAAGGTTCCAAAATATCAGAATGATATCAAGGCTGCGGCTGGTTCGTTCAAAAACAGCGAACGTCTTTAGGTCGACATTCGGTTCAAGGCATCGACATAGGGTCGATGGATGATAGAGGGCTCAACTCAAGTTGTGACAGTAGAATAAAATGTAGATCACAACATCAGGAGTCTAAGGGACAAGGTTATGTTCAGTTTGCATACCCAGAAGGGGTCAAACTGGCCCAATGCCATTGGCTGACATAGGCTGACAAGGGCTGACAATGCCGAAGAAAGGCATTGACATGGTTCGAATAGTTCCCAGTGGCCAAAATGAGTTTTGATTCAAGCATATGGTGCACAAGGTAGTGAGGCAACTATTTGACAAAGTATTTTCTGTTTTTCATGACCAGAGGTGGGTGAACAGGGCTAATGCCACTGACTGGCATAGTTTGACATAGAGTTGACATGGCCAGAAACTAGGGTTTGCCATAACTTTTGATCTAGGGCTCCAAATGATGCACCACTTTGTCTGGTAGTTAGACATTTGTAACAGGAACAAATGTCTCAACAGGATCTAGGGCAGGAGATGGCCGGAAAGTGATGAAAACCGGCAAAGAAGTTGACTGGCCTGGAGCACATGCAACATAAACAGTGCAGTAACTAGGGCATGGCTATATCTCACAATCTAGGCCGAATTAGAAGTCGTGATAGAAGACAAAGTTGCTCAGAATGGTCCAAAACATCTAAATGGCAAAGTGGTTTGAGCTGGAGTGGCTGGATTTGGAAGATACTGGCTGGAGAAAAGATGAACTCAAATCTGATTTGGGCATTTCTGATTTAAAGCGATTGAACTCAATTCCTTGCTTGTGTATGGTCCTCAGGGTACTAGAAATGCACTGGTGAATTTAGATTAACAGATTGCTCAATAGAGAAGCTAAATCAGTAAGTACAAGTTCATGTTCATGGCTGGAAATTGGGGGTTTTTGATTTACAACGAATTTGTTCAAACCAATAGCTCAGGGGTCTTAAGTGAGCTATTCTAAGCATCTTTTACTACTGTATCGAAGATCAATTCGTTCTGGAATGAAGTTAATTGCTCGCCGGAGCTATTGGAGTAAAACTAAAATTGCCGGCTACTGAGGGTATTTAAACTAAATTCCAAGTTCGAGAAGCATGAGGGAGATGAGAGAAACTCACTGGGGGAGTTGGATCGAAGAATGAAGTAGTGGAGAAGCTTGGCACCGTGCTCCCTCTTTGCTGCTCACCGGGGAAGAAGAAGACACAGTGAACTGCTGGTTTTCTGGTGATTTTGCTGTGCCAGAGGTAAGGCTAAGTCCCAGGGGGTTTAAATAGGTAAGCTGGAGGTGCTTCAACGGTTGGAAAAGCTCGGGGAGTTGTAGCCGGCAAGGAAGTGACAGAATTGCGACTTCACGGCGAGCTGGTGATGGAGGTGACCTGTTCAGCGGCCGTGAGAGCTTTTGCAGGTGATGTGAGGAAAAGTTGATGGCTGGCCGCGGCGAGTTCTCCACGTGGCGCAAAGCTCCTGCGTCGACCGTTGCTGGTGGCGTGCAAACGGGAGGAAATCAGCTGGCTGTGAGTCGCGCCGGGGAAGATCCACAGTGGCCAACAGTACTCGCACACGTGGCACTGTTCAGTTGGTGAAGATGGCGACCACGGGCTGGCTTCAATGACTACGGCTACTGTAGCAGCTGGCGAGGTCGAAGTCGATGGGAGCTGCAGTGGTGCACGTGGTCGCATGCGAGCTGTGGCCGTGATCGTGCACTGGGACAAGGTCGTGGTCGAAGCAAACACAGCAGCGCGAGGTCGAACAGCAGCTGGTCGGTTGCACTGCTCTGGTCGAAGTCGAAATAGCCCATTTGGTCGAACCAGGGGTATAAGTGTAAGAGTTTTAGTTGAAATCTGGACTGATTTCTAAATCTTGTTTTAAAGAGGTTTAATTTGGAAATTGATTTCATGGATGAGTATAATATTTCTATTAATACTCATTTAGCTCAAATCTGGAGAAAATTTGATAAGGTTTGAGGGATTTCACCTATTTTCGAAAATAGGGTAAAATTTGGGTAAAACAGATCTGGGTTTTGTCAATCTCGAATTCTGGTAATTAGGGTGAGATTTTGAAGTTTAAACAGAAGCGAAATCTGTATCAAATAGTATTTGGGAGGTGTTCCCTGAAGAAATTCTGAGGTTGGAGTTGATTCGTGGATTTTAGCCTTTTCAGGCTTCCAGGTAAACAGAAAAGGACTTATTCGCAGTAAAATTTGGGCTAAACTGCGAAAAGTGTTTAGATGAAACAATCTGGTTCCCAACTTTTTGGAGTAAGTTGAGGGTAAACCTAGGAACATATTCCAAAAGATACATGAGTCTGGATAGGGTTAGATCATGATAACTCAATTATCTGGGATCTGGGGTACTTAGGGTAAATCTGAATTTCCTGTTTTCGAAAACAGAAAGAGACTTAGATACTGGGAGTTAGGGTTAGAATTCAATTTGGTTCCTGAAGACTTTTATCTTCAGAATAACTGGTAGGTTAAATCTAGATGGTCAGATCTTGATCTGGATCTAGAGAATAGATTTGGAGATTTTTAGGGTTTGGGAGAGATTAAGGTTCAGCTGATCTGGCTACAACTACAGGGTTACATGCATGCAGGATTTTATGCAAAAACTTTTCACCCCCAAAACCAGGGTGTTACAAATACCGTCATGATAAATATTCTCGGGAGATAAACTGGAACACGGCAAAACAGTAGTGCCCACTTTGGAAGTTGAAGCGTCAGATTACATAATTCGATGCAAATTAAATTTGAAGTAAATAAATAAGTCTCTTCATCTGCGCTGTTATTATGTGCGGTTATCAACAATTGCATGTAGAGAATTGCACAGTTGGGACTATCACAGACGGTTGGGAGATCAAAACCGTCTGCGTTAATATTACAGATGGTTCTGATGTCCGAACTGTCCTTAATATGTCTGTTGAATATTGAACTGTTCGACTTCTACAAATACTTGTTCCCTCCCTGGAGTTTTGCTTCCAGTTGAATCGCTGAGAATTTGAAAGAAGTTGAGAATTTGAAGCGTCGATAACTGTTCGACAATCACAGTCGGTCCTTACATAAAATCCGTCTGTAATATTACTATCACAGACGGTTTGGAGTTAAAAAACCGTCTGTGATATTGATAGAAGTTGAGAATTCGAGGCGAGGACACTGTTGGGACTATCACAGTCGGGCCTTACATAAAAACGGTCTCTAATGTGACTATCACAGACATATTTTTACCTCAGAGCCGTTTGTGATATTCAAAGCATGTTGATATATAACTTCTATATTCTTTTTATATTATTTGCATGGGACCTGCGACTTCTATATTGTTTCTATATTATTTGAAGAGCTCCGATGGACTGCCCTCACAAGCCAAAGATCGCGATAGTCGTTCCTTGATCGCACACAGTGTACATACCTTTGTATGGTCGAATGTTCGACAAAAGCTAAAGAAAGATAAAGAAAGAGGGAAGATTGCATGCAGTCCAAGAATGTGCTGGAAAATTAAAAAGTTGACATAAGAACAAAGTTTTCAATAATTTGTTTCATCACTTACAAAAAAAAGTAAAAATACAGAATGCTAGGTCAAGGAGTGGTCTTAGCCCTGGCTGCATCTAGAATAAAGTCAGTTTGACTTGCAGCCAGGACGCAGGACTCCTCCAGCGACAAGTTGTCCTTCTCAGGATCAACTACTACAGCGTCGAGAAGGCCTGCGACCTCCCTCAGCTTCGCGATGGTATCCTTCATTGTCAAACCGCAGCCAGCGATGGTCATATCCGCAGCTTTCTTCTCCTCGCGAAGACACCTCGTCCTCGCCCTAGCATTGTCACCATCCGTCTTCATGCGCTGAATGCGCTGGAAGAGATCGTCAAGGTCAAGCCGTAGCCGAGTGTGCTTCTCCGTGAGGAGCTTGTGCTCCTCCTGGAGGGCCCTCAGCTCGGCCTTGACTTTGCCAATGTCTTCCACGGCTCCCCTTCCCTGTGCAAATCAACAGGTCAAGAATGTATTGAACAGGGATTAACAATACAGGGGTAAGTCCAAAAGATTGAGAGTTCTTACCGGGGAGGGCGAGGCTGACGATGCCATCGAGGAATCCATTGGCGCAGAGAAGCTAAGGAGTCAAACAGTCTGAGAACTATAAAAACTTGTAAAGTAAATGACAATTTTCCACTGTCAATTTATAGAACTTCCAAAGCGATGCTTCGTGTTCTCCTAGGCGCCGCGCGCGAAGATCAGAGACAGAAATGATAACAGTTGAGAATTCGAAGCACCAATACTTTTCCAGTCAGTTCAAACATCAAAACCGTCTGTGATAAGTAGACTATCACAGACGCTTCGTAGTTCACAACCGACTGTATAAATCACAGTCGGTTCTGAGTTCCGAACCGTCTGTGATAGTCTACTTATCACAGACGGTTCTCAGCTGGGAACCGATTGTATATATCACAGTCGGGTTTTAGGTTAGAACCGTCTGTGATAAGTAGACTATTACAAACGGTTCTCAGCTGGGAACCGATTGTATCTATCACAGTCGGTTTTTAAGTTAGAGCCGTCTGTGATAAGTAGACTATCACAGACGGTTTTGTGTTCAGAACCGTCTGGTTTACTGTCATAGTTGTTTTTGACATCAGAACCGTCTGTGATATCTGAACATATTCTCCCGATAGGCCTTCGCAGACGGTTTTCCATTGAACAGTTCATACCCGTCTGTGATGTGCCGTCCAGGATGTCTGTTTCTGTGGTAGTGGATATTGGTAACCAACGAGTCAGCCTAATCCAAAAGAAAAATACAAGACTCCTCAAGGGATAAATCATCCTTTTTAGGATCAATAACATCCGCCCCATGTAAGTTTGCAACTGTCCTTAGTTTTTCGAGGAAATTTTTTATTGTGAGACCACAACCTGCGATAATTACATCAGAGGCGTTTTTCTCCTCTTGAGCAAGGTCCCTCTCCAAGCTAGAAAGCCTTGTGGCTTCACGAGCCATGTCGCAATTCACCTTTAAGTGATCAATGACCCTGAAGGTAGAGTCGAGATTAAGTCCTCACCTGATAAAATTTTGAATAAAGCAGTTTTTTCCTTCAGAAGAACCTGGATCTTAGCAAGCTGTTCGCTGAGAACCCAGAAAGCCTTGTCCTCCTATATGATTATGGGATCAATCCAGGTCGCATACAGAAAGTTTTAAAAAGGTAAAAATACTTACCTTGGAAACAGATGCTGATTGGGCCACCGAAGAACTTGGAGCCAGAGCGGTATTACCTCCCATGCATATCCAACTCCTGTTTTAAAAAAGTCATTCCTAGCTAAGTAATTTAAACTTAGTTAGAGGGATAATCAATACTTACCTCATGTGAGGAGAAGCAAGTGAAAAGTCAGAAGGATGTGGTAACAAAGATGCCGCAGCTTGAGATTTAGTGGCAGCTAACACACCATGGTCTTGTCCCACCTTAATGATGGGGGATATTACCAAAGCGAGGCGCCGAGGTCGCATCAATCCCTTAGAGCAATCTTTCCGACTAAAGGACTAGGAAATCTCCGACCAGCGGGCAAACTGAGGCTCTCCTAAAGGAGCTTCAGTACTATTTACCTCGCGACAAACAGTTTTAAACTGACGCTTAGAAAAATAAGATAAAGAACCACCAAAAATAACATTAACATGATTGTTAGGTACCTGATATGGTATGTACTCATCTCTACTAGCGCCCTTATCTCCGTTGGCTTGTCCTTGACCTGGTATTGTGGGCATAGAGGTTTAACCTTGGTAAAAGTCATCCAGCTTTCTCAACCAGGTTCAACAATTCTGGAGGTCATGTGATGAAACATTGTGCAATGGACACCATTTCTTCACTCCCTGCAGTTTATTTTGTTTTTCTGCTTGGTCACCATGACCAGCAGAAGAAAATTTATTAGTCTTAAATGTAACCTTCTTACGTTTCCCTTGAGGTTGCTTGTCGATGATGGTGACCTCACAGAATTGGCCGATTCTGGCTTTCTTTGCCTTTCTTGATTTCCCGCCCGCGGTTGACTCAGGTTTCTTGTGTGAATCATCCTTCTTCTCGACCTTGAGACCTGGTTGAGGTGGTAAATTACCCTTTTCCACCATCTTATTCCATTCAATAGCCTCGGCCGCATCAGAATAACGATCAGCCATATCAAAGAGATCTGCTACTGATCATGATGGGTGAATAAGCAAATCTTCGGTAAATCTCTGATATTGAATGGCATGCTTGAATGCCCTGATAACAGAGCTATCAGAGATGTTGGGGATGATATTTCTCACCACCACAAATCGTTTGATAAATTGCCGAAGAGTTTCTGTGGAAGTCTGGCGCAAACAATGAAGGTCATCTTCCTTGCCAGGCTTTTGATAATAATTTTGAAAATTGTTGAGGATTGCATCACACAATATTTCCTAATTATAGATTGATCCTTCAAGCTGATTGAACAGCCAGGTTCGCGCTGGACCTTCCATGACAGTCAGTAAATAATTTGTCATAACCCGATCATCACCACCAGCCGCTTGGATGTTACTAATATAAATCTGGAGAAATTCGGAAGGATTCTTGGTTCCATCGAATCGCTCGATCGTCCCAAGTTTAAACTTATCTGGCCAGACTACTGCACGTAGCCCTGGTGAGAAAGCCCTACAACCTTTGTACGAGGGACGTGGTTGTTGATCATCACGACCTCCATCAAGGTCGCGGAAAGAGTCAGCTTGTGGCCCCAAGTGTGAACGGACCAGTCCATGATTACGGTCGCGGGAATAATCTACTCACGGCCCCAAACATGAATGTACCAATTCACGATGAAGGTCACTGGGATTACCTGTTCGCCTCATTTTATGATACCAGGCTGATGGCATGTGTCCATGTTGTCCCCGACTGAAACGATAACTCTCCCACTCATGTGAATGAGTTACTGATCGTGATAATGATGTTGGAGTCGCGACTGTCGCTACCTCATCGAGGTTATCCGCCAAAATCCTTGCAAATAGTACTCTGTCATCATTCGCCAAACCAGATGGTGTATTGCGAAGAGTATCTGCAATCACACAAATGCGTTCCTATGAACCCCTTCTGGGTGCCATGGGAGTTATTGTCACCTCATCTACCAGAGAACCAGCTGGGGCTGATAGGGGAGTCTGGTCCTACTTGCGACCATGGTGATTTCACGGGCAAGGAGTTCCAGGGGCAAGGTCGCGAGCTGCGGTATCATGGCGAGATTACGCAAGTTGCAAAGCTTGCTCTGTGACCTTATGAACCTCGTCCTCTCGCCGCTCACGAGTTGCATCTTCCTCCCATTTGCGCTCTTCCTCTTCTCTGGCTGCGCGTTGCTCAGAGGTTTCCTCAGAAAGTGCAGCGACTTCTCGGGGAACTGAGTTGACAGACAGGGAGAGCATCTCCTCATCTTGATCAGACTCAAAATCAAAGATGGAATTCAAGTTGTCTGGAGACAATCTTTCTAGACTAAATGCGAGGTCCTCATCTCCCGCATCATCTGCGACGATGGGTTCTAGCATATATTCACCGCTCGATGTGGCAGGACTCACCACAGGCGAACGAATTGCGGGTTTAGGTTCCTGGCCATGGACCAGGTTCTAAGAGTACTCCGCAGCACAAGGTTCTGAGGGAACTTCATTTTCTTCCATGAAGAGAGTTTCATCCTCCATGTTGAGATCAGCGTAATCTGCAAGATCAAAATCATTTTCAAAATCGTGAACTCCTGACATGGCATATCAAGATTCTTGATGAAGAATAACACCTTGAAATGGGCCCCACGGTGGGCCCCAGTTGTCTATGATTGGGACCCTGGTCCTTAGTTGAACTTACGTAAATTTAGATGATGAAATGTGAAGTCGATTCAAGATGAAACTCAAGTAAATCTAAGTATCTATGTCTATGGAAGAAAGGAATTTATATAGGTTCGGGCCCTCTGATGATGAGTAATAGCCCTACAACTGTTGGTATTTCACTAAGAATGTCAAGGTTTACAAGGGGAGAATAAGAGGTGTTCTTAGATTAACTAAGAACAATATCCTATTCTTTGTTACACAGTGTATAACAACCTACTGTTTCTATCTCTTAGGTCTTGTGTCTTGGATCTTTTGTCAGATGAGTTCCCTTTTCTCTCTTGGTGACCCCTCTTTTATAGCTCGTCACCAGTCGTCGGTTACGAGATTGAAGGGTCACTGGGAGGTAGATGTATGCTAGCCATAATGTGCAACTATGCTCGTTTATGATTACACCTTTATCTTCTTGATGGTTACTAGAAGCTACAACGCCCCTAGGGAATAAAGGACTGAAGGTATCCAAGGCGGCGGTGGTGATCGAATAGACTTAACTACTGAGTATGGTCGAATGGGTCTAACCATATATCCGTTGGATGTTTTGGCTCTTCAGTTTGTGATGGTTGTGTATTAACTACGACCATGTATTGTCATTCTTACACTCTCCACGACCTATGTGACCACAGGAAGATATCTCCATGACCAAAGTATTCATGGGTATGTGAGACCATGAGCTTTGCAACCTTAGTATTGTGGGTGTCTCGAGACTACCGACCCCGCAACAATATAGGCTGAGACTATAGAATAAGTCATGTCCAAAATATCTTGGACTGCCCTATTGTCTCTCTCTTAAGTCCCTGAGACCATAGAAGGGGTATGTAAATGATTTAGATCTCATTCTGTAAGCCTTGCGACTATAGAACGGTAAAGTGACTAACTCGGATTATAATCCTCGTCAACAGGGAAATAAGATGTGGTGTCCATTGCATCAAGCTTCAGGACATGACCTCCAGAATTTCCTTACCTGGTTGAAGCGCATGAAGGAATTTTACCAAGGTAAAGCACCTATACCTACATTGCCAGAAAAAGGGAAACTCAGTGAGAACAAAGATGCAGACGGAGATGAAGACAAGCCATACCAGGTAGCAAATAATCATGTTAATGTTATTTTTGGTGGTTTTTCATCTTATTTCTCTACGCGTCAATTTAAGTCTATTTTCCAAGAGGGGTTAATAATGTTGAGGTCCCACCAGGAGAACCTCAATTCCTTCTCTGGTCGAAGATTTTATTGACCTTCAGCCGGGACGATTGCCCCAAAGGACTCTCGCGACCATGGCGACTTCCTTTGGTGATATCACCCACGATTAGCAATGCAAAAGTGGGACATGTACTGGTCGATGGAGGAATTTCTCTCAACCTGCTCCTCGTAAGAGCCCTTGACGAGATACAAATCCGTCGTTCAAGAATTAAACCTGTGGTACACCCATTCTTTGGGATTATTCCTAGTACTTTGATATCTCCAATCGGTCAAGTAGTGCCACTAGCATAAAAATGCTTTCTTTTAACTGTTCAAAACACACCTTTACTAACTGTTTTCATACCGCTACTGATCGGCACGATAGAACAAGACTAGCACTACTCTAACGGTTCCGAACCATTAAAATAGCTTATGATATTCTCATGGGTTTTTTTTGAGCGAACCGTTAGAACATTACACAATATTCTAACTGTTAACTAGTACTATCCGTTAGAACATTACACTATATTCTAACGGTCATTCGTACTATGCTGTTAGAAAATCTTACCATCTTCTAACGGTCAATATGAGGGAATCGTAAGAAGAGTCTATAATATTCTTACGGTTATTTAAGATTAACCGTTAGAATAGGTTACTATAGTCTAACGGTTAACTAGTACTATCCGTTAGAACATTACACTATATTCTAACAGTTGTTTGTAGTATACCGTTAGAAAATTGTAAGAAAGCATTTTTGTGTAAGATTTTCTAATGGTATACTATGAACAACCGTTAGAATATAGTGTAATGTTCTAACATATAGTACTAGTCAACCGTTAGAAGATGGTTTAGCATTCTATCTTATAGTTGTAGTGAACCGTTAGAATATGTTGTTCTCTTCTAACTTTCTTTGTTCTTTAGCCGTTAGAATAAGCTTAGATAAACAATACAGTACAGATAAAAAAAGTACATTCACAAATACACATTCAACATACAACAGACTGACACATTCGACAATTATTCACATTGATTCACACATTCAATTTATTCACATACAGACCAATACAAATACAAGAAACACCAATTCACAGAGTAGACGAATATAAAAAAGAAAAATTACAACAAGTGAGCTAAGCCAATCATGGCGACTGGTTGACAGCCACTTCATTCATCACATATTGAGCCCAAATTTGTCGCAACTCTCTAATCTTTGCATTCTCATATTTGTCTTTGGATATGGCGCTCTGCATGCATGTGTGAATAGTCAGTAATTAACTTCCTAGTTTTGAACGTCACATCCAATTTTCAAATTTGAGTTAGCTAAAATGCTTACCTAAGGGAATTGGGCAAGGTTTGTCCTGACAAGGTCATAGATATATCGCAGCACATAAAACCCACATCCCACGATTCTGGCTGCTGATGGCACTGAGATAATTTCATATGCGAAGACATGTTAGCTATCCTTCCATAAACTAATTAAGCATAAACTAAAAGACTCATGAGTAGTTCGATCCTTAATAATTACCTCATATTCTTTCCAAGAAATTCGGTCGCCCTCCGATGTGACATGCCTCCCTCCAGTGGACACATAATTTTCAAAAGCCCTACATTTAATTAAGCATTGCTGATTAATATGTTATCATTAGCTAGTGAGGTCAAAATTTAAATCAAACATGTTACTTACGCGTCCATATTCCCCTTGATTAGTATTCCTTTGGTAACCTGTCGTGCATCCTATCGAGGTAGTACACCTCATTCCTCCATGGACAGATCATCAGGAGGATCCAGTGGCCCCTACATTGTACATAAAAGAGAACTTCTTAAAGTATATGTCAAGTGTAACATACAAGAATGAGTTAAATTAATAGAAAATGCACTAACGTTTGGTGGTACGGCGCAAGAATGAACTCCCTGTGTTGCTGCGCCAATAGCACCCTTGATATGTACTGCTTCGCGTGTGCTGCGTCCTGCTCTAGCATTGTGAGGCTTATTTTTTTAGGGTCGAGGAAACTCACCTTGTCATGGGCCCTCTGAAAAGGATCTAGGATATCGACTAGAGGGGGGGTGAATAGGCGATTTTACCAAATTACAATAAATCAAACAATTTGTAGTAAATGAGAGCAATTTAAATAACACAAGATGAACAATGAGCAATCTCAACACAAGGATATATCCCGTGGTCTCGGTGATTTGCCGATCACCCCTAATCCACGTTGAGGCAAACTCAAATCTCTAACCGCTCCTCTATCTAGTCAATCTTCTCTCGAGAAGTGACCTAGATCTTGAGCCGGAATAGTGTGATGAGTTATCCAAACCTCGATTTCACTAAGGATGCACTTTACCGCTCCGGCAAGGCGTGCTCAACCTTTCACAAGACGTTTTGAAGCTTCTTCACAATCTTCCTTGAAGAGCTCTTCAAAACCTTTCTCCTAGCCGTCTAGGAGCCGGCAAACTCCAAGAGTAACAAGCCGGTGATGATCACTTTGCCTTCTTCTAGTGCCACACGATTGATTCAAAGATCTAAATGAAATGCACTAGAAGATCTCAAATGCACACTTTCACAAATTTGAGAATTTGAAACCTAGAGTGTATGAAACTAGCTTAGGCTCTCAAAGATGATGACAATGCTCAAGATTATGCCAAAAGTTCTGAACAGGGCCGTGCATGGGAGTATATATACCCCCCACAATTAATATAGCCGTTACAGGCCGTTGGGAGAAAAAGATCACCTGGCGGTCAGACCGCAGGCACAAGCTCGGTCAGACCGCCGCAATTGCAATGGCATTAAACAGGCTCAATAAATGCTCAACTGCCCTTGTCAGGCACACATACGGTCAGACCGGATCCTATTTCGGTCAAACCGTGAAACTGTCCAGAGACGACATAGTTTCTGGACACCTTATACGGTCAGGCCGATATATACGGACAGACCGGCCAAACGGTCAGACCGCAGTTCAAAAACACGGTCAGACCGATTTCACGGTCAGACCGGTTTAACAAACGGTCAGACCGTAATAGCTCAAAATGCCAGAAGGATAAAACAAGAGGTTCCAGGAGTCTGACCGAGAATTTAACTACGGACAGACCGACCTTAAAAAGGAATACACTATGCATAGACACAACATCGGTCAGTCCGAGATCTTAAACGGTTAGTCCGATAATTCGGTCAGACCGGTCTAACACACGGTCAGACCGACTGAGACAGACATGGGCTGAAAAAAAGCATTCTCAAAGGATGTGACCTTCTAGCATGCAATGCAAGTTGATTTTAAGATTTGTGGCACATAGATGAAGTATTTTGTGATACACCACATGCTCCTCTTAATAGTACGGCAACTATCCTAAAATCCGGTCAAAATTCTTCTCTAATCACCTTAGACCGGTAAAAATGGAAAAGATCCTATTTCGTACCTTTGCCCTTTTGATCAATGCCCTTTCTTCATCATGATGCTCTTTCTTTGCCTTTCATTGACCTGTCTTTTAAGTACTCTCTTTGATACAACTAGACAGGTAACGTTAGTATAGCATTTGTAGTTGTCATTAATTATTAAAACACTCTATAGGGGCCTAGAAGCTACAATCTCCCCCTTTTTGGTAATTGATGACAACATAAAGAGTAGATGAAAGAGTTTTAAGCATAAGGAGTATTTTTACAATAAGCATCGAAGAATAAGACACTCCCCCTGAATGTATGAATAAGAGAATTTTGGCATTTTAGTGGAGTTGAAGCATGTGTATAGGAAGCATATCACATATATCATGATCACAAGGTCATATGTAACTATTATAAGCATATCACATATATCATGAAGTACCATTTCTCATACAAGAGTCATCCAACATAAATAACAACCACATAACATCCACATAGATCATAAAAGAGATATCCAACTAAGCAAATTAAATTAAAACTTCTATACACCAAAAGATTTTTCATCCAAGTTTCATCCAAGAGTTTTCATTTACATTTAAGGTTCATTGTCCATTATCTCTCTCCTACTCTTCTACTCTCTTCTCTCTCCCCCTTTGGCATCAATTGCCATAAAAAGCTAAGTATCAGCTGGAGCATCATCATCGGGAGGATGGTGAGGAGGAGTCTGTGGGAAACGAGTGTAGAAGTGAGTGGAGAAGGTGTCGAAGCGGTGCTCGAACTGATCCTGGCGCGAAGAGAAGGTCTGGAACTGATCGTGCAAAGCCGCCAAGTCCGAGCGAGCGAGCTCAAGCCCCTGGAGAAGAGTAGCAAACTGATCCATCATGGGCTGATGGAACTGCTGCTGGAACTGAGAAAACCAGGCGGGGGCTTGGCTCGACTGAGGTGCCTGCTGAGCCTGAGGTGGAGGAGGAGGAGGCATAGGCTGAGCCGGCTGCTGCTGAGGCTGTTGATGCTGTGCTCCTTGGCCTCGAGCTAAGACGCGCTGGTTGACACTGAACGGCTTATAGCCGAGATGTCTGATGTCGCAAGACCCGCGAGGAAACTTGGTCTTCTGGAGCAGCAGAGACATGATATATGGAGCATAGTAGAGATTTGGCAGAGTGGCTGCCGAGACATCCTCAATAGTCTTCAAAATGAAGGAGACAATGTTGATCCGGTGACTCTGGAGGATGTGGTCGATGAAGTTCCAGTAGTAATCCCGGACCGCTTCTCGGTTTCCACTCTTTGGATGGATCGTGGCTCGTACAATTTTGTTGACTACAGCGGGGAGGACTTTGAGACCGGTAACAGTACCGGGTACAATCCGCTGTCCGCCTCCCGGCTGCTCATAGAACTGGAGCCAGTCGTCCTCATGAAGGTAATCCTCTTCCTCCATGTCGATCCCTTCCTTCAGCTCCTCATAGTTCAGCTTGTTTGCCGCAGCAAACTCCTCAAAAGTGGCCTGATAGCGCCTAGACCCTGTCATCCATATAATCTGCTGGTCCGCCCATTTGATCTCAACTGTAGCATAGAACTGTCTGATAGCGGTGGCGTTCCATGGGCACTTGTGCTCCACAAAGTCATACAGCCCTATATCCTTGAAGATCTGCACCAAGGGAGCCATGATGGGCTGATTCACAACATAGGCCCATTCGATCCATTTATGTTCGAAAATGTTTTTGTGGACCAAATGACCGTAGAAGGCATCCTGCTACGTCATCGTGTAGAAGTGAGGCGTCGTTGCATCATTTGCATGATCGTAGGCATAGGTGGTCCTTGCCTTCGTGTAGTCGCTCGACGTCCAGTTCTTCTTTGGGCCTTGATAGGCGTGGACGTTTATTTCATCGTCCTCACTCTCGATGTCCATGTCCACATGTGAAGATCCACCCCTATGAGACGACTGCTCTGTCTCTGAGTCACCGGCCGAGGGTACCCAGTCGTCATCGTGACTGTCGCTGCTACTTGAAGGTAGAGCCCTTTTCGGCCGCTTGGCCAATTTCTTCTTGTTGGTCCGAATGGAGCCAGCGCCTTGAGTACCTCGACCACTGTACGATTTGGAAGATATGCAGCAGGTAAGATACAAGAAACAGGAAAGCATGACGAGAACAGAGATGATAACAGAACTGGCTCTGCTGTTACAGTTGGGCGGTCAGACCGGCGCAACTGATTTCTGGGATTTTGTTGATTCTTGGGAGCAATGCAGATAGATATACGTGTGAGACTACACATAGCATCAACAGAATGAATCAATTTCAAGAGACAATCACAATTGGACCAGGTTTATCACATTTGCCCTAAACAGCTAGAAGAACAGAAGAGAAAAAGGAAAATAGAGAGGAATCTGAGCAATGTACCTAGAAGACATGATTTTATGATGATCTTGAACCACGGTTTGTCCGAGCTTAATGAGGGTTTGACCGGGGAGGAAGAATCCAAGAATTTCAGGCGCACGTGAAAGAGACAGAAGTGGGGAAGAAGGACAAAAAGGACAAGAGATTCGGGTTAAAAGGTCTCTGGTCATGAAAATTCGGTCAGACCGTAGAAGAGATACCGGTCAGACCGCTGGAAGCAGGAATCTAAGATGCTCTCTGGAGATGCATTCGGTCAGACCGCATATGTTTCGGTCAGACCGCTGGAAAGATTGAATTTCTTGGAAGATTTTGATTGATTTGAAGCTCAAGACATTTTGAGAGAGATATATATATAACTATAAGATAATCATAAGAAAGATATAGGCAATATCACCAAAGGGGAAGAATTTTTCTTACAATTTAACAAGTTTTTGGTTCATTTCACTCAATTTCCGATAAAGGAGCCTAAAAAGCTCTAAAAGAGGAAGTTTAAGCAACCAAGTGATAATATAAGCACATTCAATATGAGTCCAACAATTCAAGCCACATTTGATATATCAATGACGTTAAGCTCATTTCGAAGTTTGCAAAAACGGCTTTCATCTAAGGGCTTAGTGAATATATCCGCTAATTGATCTTCGGTTCTCACATTATCCACCACCACATCACCTTTGCTAACATGATCTCTAAGGAAGTGGTGTCGGATATCTATATGCTTGGTCCGAGAGTGTTGAACTGGATTTGTGGCTATTTTCACCGCACTCTCATTATCACACAAAAGAGGCACTTTTTCAAATTTTATTCCATAATCCAACAATGTTTGCCTCATCCAAAGCAATTGTGCACAACAACTACCCGCGGAAACATATTCCGCTTCGGCGGTTGATAAAGCTACAGAGTTTTGTTTCTTAGAGGACCAAGATACTAAAGATCTTCCTAATAGTTGACAACTGCCAGAGGTGCTTTTTCTATCCACTTTACATCCCGCATAATCGGAATCAGAATATCCAATTAATTTGAATTTTGCACCTTTAGGATACCACAACCCTATGCTAGAAGAGTATTTTAGATACCTCAAAATGCGCTTAACGGCCATTAAATGACTTTCTTTAGGAGAGGCTTGAAATCTTGCACACATACAAACACTAAACATAATATCGGGCCTAGAAGAAGTTAGATATAATAAACTACCAATCATGGATCTATAAAGCTTTGAGTCTACCGGTTTACCTCCTTCGTCAGAGACAAGGTGACCATTTGTGGCCATTGGTGTCTTAATTGGTTTTGCTTCTTCAAGTCCGAATTTCTTGAGTAGATCCTTCACATATTTGTTTTGACTAATGAAAGTTCCTTCCTTGAGTTGTTTAACTTGTAATCCGAGAAAGAAACTTAATTCTCCTATCAGAGACATCTCAAATTCCCTGGACATCATATCACCAAATTCCTCGCAAAAGTCTTGGTTAGTAGATCCAAAAATGATGTCATCAACATAAATTTGACATACAAAGAAATCATTTCCAATTTTCTTAGTAAACAATGTAGTATCAACTTTCCCAATTTTAAAGCCTTTTGAAATTAAAAAGTCTCTAAGTCTTTCATACCAAGCACGAGGTGCTTGTTTAAGACCATAAAGAGCCTTGGAGAGTTTATACACATGATTTGGCTTTGTAGGATCTTCAAATCCGGGAGGTTGTTTAACAAATACTAACTCATTAATTTTTCCATTTAAAAATGCACTTTTGACATCCATTTGATATAGTTTAATATTATGAGATGAAGCAAAAGCAAGTAAGATTCTAATAGCCTCAAGTCTAGCTACGGGAGCAAAGGTTTCACCGAAGTCCAAACCTTCAACTTGAGTGTATCCTTGAGCCACCAATCTTGCCTTGTTTCTTACTACCACTCCGTTTGCATCTTGTTTGTTCTTGAAAATCCATTTGGTTCCAATGACATTATGCTCATCCGGGTTTGGTTCTTCTACCAATTCCCAAACATTGTTGCGGGTGAAGTTGTTTAATTATTCATGCATAGCATTCACCCAATCCGGATCTTTTAAAGCTTCATCTACAAGTGTGGGCTCAAAGGAGGAAACAAAAGAGTAATTTTCACAAAATGAAGCAAGACGAGAACGAGTTTGAACACCCTTACACAAGTCACCAACAATTTGATCGACGGGGTGATCTTTGGAAATTGAGTGATGAATTCTTGGATGGTCAACCGGGATTTGTGAAGTAGAGGTAGAAGGTACTTCCGGTTGTTGTTGAGAGGAGTCTTCCACGTTGACCACTTCAACTATTTGATCTTCGTGTTGAGGAGTTGATGAAGAGGGGATAGCATGAGTGGATGGATCTTCATCTTGATCACTATCTTCTTTCGGCTTGACATCCCCAATGGTCATGTTCTTCATTGCCACTCTCAACCCTTCATCACCTACATCATCCAAATTTTCTTGCTCCTCTTGAGAGCCATAAGTCTCATCAAATTCAACATCATGTGTCTCCTCAACCAAACCGGAGTTTTGGTTGTAGACACGATATGCTTTGCTATTTGATGAGTATCCTAACAAAAATCCTACATCACATTTACTTTGAAATTTAGATAAGCGTGTACCTTTCCGCAAGATATAGCACTTACACCCAAATACACGGAAGTAGGAAATGTTTGGCTTCCTTCCAATGAGAAGCTCATAAGGAGTTTTCTTTAGTAGTCGATGACAATAAAGACGATTTGATGCATGGCACGCGGTGTTGATTGCTTCGGCCCAAAAGGTGTCCGAAACATTGTACTCCGAAAGCATAGACCTTGCCATATCTATCAATGTCCGGTTCTTTCGTTCGACTACTCCATTTTGCTCCGGTGTATACTTGGCCGAAAACTCATGTTTGATGCCTTTATCATCACACCAATTTTCAACCTTGGTGTTCTTGAATTCGGAGCCGTTGTCACTTCTCACTTTCTTGATCTTGAAGCTAAATTCATTTTCGGCCCTTTGAGCAAAGCTTTTGAAAGTGTTAAACACAATTGACTTATCATGCAAAAAGAATATCCATGTATATCTAGAAAAATCATCTACAACGACAAGGCAATAACTATTGCCACCAATGCTCACAAAAGAAGTTGGTCCAAATAAATCCATATGCAATAATTCAAGTGGACTCGTAGTTGACATTATGCTTTTAGTTGGATGTGAGTTTGCAACTTGTTTTCCGGCTTGGCAAGCACTACATAATTTGTCTTTTTCAAACTTTACATCTTTTAGTCCAACAACCAAATCATGTTTAACTAGTCTATTTAGTTGTTTCATTCCAACATGCCCAAGCCTTCTATGCCATAGCCAACCTTTAGAAGATTTTGTAAACAAGCATGTACCAAGATTAGTATCATTTGAATTAAAATCAACTAAATAGAGATTGCCATGTCTAAAACCTTTGAAAATCAACTTATTATCATCAATGCTAGTGATAATCACTTCTTTTGGATAAAATGCACATGTGAATCCAAGATCACAAAGTTGAGCTACGGATAAGAGGTTGAAGTTTAGAGATTCAACAAGCAATACATTAGATATGGAGAGGTCGTTTGAGATGGCAATTTTACCTAAACCTTTTACCTTTCCTTTACTATTGTCTCCAAACGTGATCTTGTCATATTCCGCACCTTTGTTATTTAGTGAGGAGAACATGTTGTGATTACCAGTCATGTGTTGAGTGCATCCACTATCGAGCACCCAATGTTGTCCTCCCGCCTTGTAATTTACCTACAAAACAAAGTTAGGTCCTTTTAGGTACCCAATCCTTTTTGGGTCCTTGGAGGTTAGTTACCAAGGATTTTGGAACCCAAATGGCTTTCTTTTTGGCACCAATGATTGGGGTTCCAACAAATTTGGCTTTAATATCGCCATTTGTCATTTTCTTCAAAATATAGCAAGAATTGAATATAGGGGATGAAATGCTTTTGTTAGCATGGCAATTCTTTTCAATGTGACCTAAACTTTTACATTTGTTACAATATCCTTTTTCTTTCACAAAAACGGTTTTAGTTGGAACAAAAGCATGTTTACCCTTTTTTGGAATGAAACCTAGTCCTTCTTTTCTTAAGGAAAATCTTTGACTATCTAGAAGATGTCTTAATTTTGATTCTCCTACATAGCATTTTGCTAGGTCATTGGTTAGTTTTTCAATTTCTTCTTTAAGTTCGTTGTTTTCAAGACTAAGCACATTATCTTCAATTTTAGGTCTAGTAGGGAATTCATTTAAGTCTTCACAAGAAGTAGAAATGCTAGAAGTAGACATCATGGGCAAATCATTCAACATATTGCAAGTGATGCCTATGTCATTACTCGATTTGTTGGCTTTATGAGTAATTAGAGAGTCATGAGCTTCCTTGAGCATCTCATGAGTTTCTTTGAGACTCTCATGAGATGTGTTTAGCTCCTCATAGGAATTTTGAAGAGCTTTGTATCTCTTCTTCAATTCCTTGAATTTTTCTTTTTCCTTACTCATATAGTCATCAAAATCAGTGATCATCCCAACTAGGTCATCATAAGTATATTCATTTTCATCACAAGATACCTTTGATTCTCCTTTAGCCATGAGGCAATGAGGAGTGGAGAATAGAGATGGAGCTTCCTTGATAGCTACTCCGGCAAGTCCTTTGGGTGACGCTTCATCCTCATCATCGGAATCGGAACTTGAAGCATCCGAATCCCACTCAATGAAGTAAGCTTGCCCATCCTTCTTATAATATTTCTTGAAAACCTTTTTCTTGCTTTCTCCTTCCTTCTCGTATTTCTTCTTCTTCATTGATTTTTCTTCTTCCTTATTTTTGCATTGTGTGGAGATGTGACCCTTTTCACCGCACTCAAAACATCTTCTTTCTTCAAATGGGTTCCTCTTGGATGTTTGTCCTCTCTTGAAAGATTTCCCTTGATATCTTTTCTTCATGAATCGCTTGAATTTTCTCACGAAGAGAGCCATTTCCTCATCGGTGTCTCTCTCATCGCTTTCCTCTTCATTGTCTTCCCTTTTGGAGACTTGAGCTTTAAGTGCAATGTTCTTCTTCTTGGAGTCGGAAGCCTCATCTTTCACTTCTTCTTGAGACTTCTTGAATATATCATGAGTGAGAATCTCACTCAAGACTTCCAACGGAGTCACACTCTTCAAGTTCGAACGCACAAGTAAGGTAACAATTGTATCATATTTAGAAGGTAAAGCTCTAAGAAACTTATGACAAAACTCCACGTTTGTGACATCCATACCAAGCCCTTTTAACTCATTTACGATGTTATTTAATCGGTTAAACATCTTCGATACATCTTCATTGGGCAACATGGCAAACTTTTCAAATTGGCCCTTATGGATAAATAGTTTAGCGTCCTTGACCATCGAGGTTCCTTCATGAATATCCATAAGATTTCTCCAAATATCATGGGCCGTTTCAAGTTTACAAATTCTATTAAATTCACCTAGATTTAGAGCACTATAAAGAACATTCATGGCTTGAGCATTTGCTAAGGCATTATCTCTATCTAAGTTGGTCATGTCATCATCATCAAGAATTGCAAACCCCTCATCCACCACTTTCCAAATCTTTCCACCCATGGCTTTAAGATAGACCATCATCCTAGTTTTCCAATAAGTATAGTTAGATCCATCAAAGAGTGGTGGTTTACCAATATTGATCCGACCCTCACTAGCCATCTTTATCCTACTCCGGGATGGTTAAATCCTCTAAAAAGGAGTCCTTGCTCTGATACCAATTGAAAAGGATCTAGGATATCGACTAGAGGGGGGGTGAATAGGCGATTTTACCAAATTACAATAAATCAAACAATTTGTAGTAAATGAGAGCAATTTAAATAACACAAGATGAACAATGAGCAATCTCAACACAAGGATATATCCCGTGGTCTCGGTGATTTGCCGATCACCCCTAATCCACGTTGAGGCAAACTCAAATCTCTAACCGCTCCTCTATCTAGTCAATCTTCTCTCGAGAAGTGACCTAGATCTTGAGCCGGAATAGTGTGATGAGTTATCCAAACCTCGATTTCACTAAGGATGCACTTTACCGCTCCGGCAAGGCGTGCTCAACCTTTCACAAGACGTTTTGAAGCTTCTTCACAATCTTCCTTGAAGAGCTCTTCAAAACCTTTCTCCTAGCCGTCTAGGAGCCGGCAAACTCCAAGAGTAACAAGCCGGTGATGATCACTTTGCCTTCTTCTAGTGCCACACGATTGATTCAAAGATCTAAATGCAATGCACTAGAAAATCTCAAATGCACACTCTCACAAATTTGAGAATTTGAAACCTAGAGTGTATGAAACTAGCTTAGGCTCTCAAGGATGATGACAATGCTCAAGATTATGCCAAAAGTTCTGAACAGGGCCGTGCATGGAAGTATATATACCCCCCACAATTAATATAGCCCTTACAGGCCGTTGGGAGAAAAAGATCACCTGGAGGTCAGACCGCAGGCACAAGCTCGGTCAGACCGCCGCAATTGGAACGGCATTAAACAGGCTCAATAAATGCTCAACTGCCCTTGTCAGGCACACATACGGTCAGACCGGATCCTATTTCGGTCAGACCGTGAAATTGTCCAGAGACGACATAGTTTCTGGACACCTTATACGGTCAGGCCGATATATACGGACAGACCGGCCAAACGGTCAGACCGCAGTTCAAAAACACGGTCAGACCGATTTCACGGTCAGACCGGTTTAACAAACGGTCAGACCGTAATAGCTCAAAATGCCAGAAGGATAAAACAAGAGGTTCCAGGAGTCTGACCGAGAATTTAACTACGGACAGACCGACCTTAAAAAGGAATACACTATGCATAGACACAACATCGGTCAGTCCGAGATCTTAAACGGTTAGTCCGATAATTCGGTCAGACCGGTCTAACACACGGTCAGACCGACTGAGACAGACATGGGCTGGAAAAAAGCATTCTCAAAGGATGTGACCTTCTAGCATGCAATGCAAGTTGATTTTAAGATTTGTGGCACATAGATGAAGTATTTTGTGATACACCACATGCTCCTCTTAATAGTACGGCAACTATCCTAAAATCCGGTCAAAATTCTTCTCTAATCACCTTAGACCGGTAAAAATGGAAAAGATCCTATTTCGTACCTTTGCCCTTTTGATCAATGCCATTTCTTCATCATGATGCTCTTTCTTTGCCTTTCATTGACCTGTCTTTTAAGTACTCTCTTTGATACAACTAGACAGGTAACGTTAGTATAGCATTTGTAGTTGTCATTAATTATTAAAACACTCTATAGGGGCCTAGAAGCTACACCCTCGTCGACGCCAGCCTGTACATGCACTGTATGCAAAGGATAACATTAGTATTGCACAAAAAGTTACTACATTTTAAATGAACTACAGCAATATATAGGATCAGCAAACTCACAGGACTCCAATCCGTATGATGGACATATCAAGTTCCCACCAGTTAAAGAGGTCGAACAGATCCTCGTGTGCCACAGATATGCTCTCGGGCTCACAGTGCAACTGTCCAGGCTTGAAGGGAACTAGGAAGTTCAAGTTGCACCGGGCCCGATGTAGGTACCACTCGTGGAGGTCTCTGGTTGTGCGATCCAATTTACGCAAAATTGACTCTGCCATGAGTAGGAACGTGTTCCTGAACCTACCCAGTTGTCCCTTTGCCCCTTTGCCTTCGCCCTTGCCTTTTGCCTGGGAGTGAGTGCGTACCTCGGAAGGCAAGGGCGGGGTGCTAACAGCTTTCTTTGCAGGCGAAGGGGGCTTTATTGGGAGACGTGGATCCTCTAGCTGGGGTCAAGGTCGTCTTTGGAGTGTTGAGGGCCGGAGTAGATCCCTCATGCCTTGCGCTAGGGGTGGGGTCCTTAGGTAGTACATCGGCAGGCCACTTCAATTTATGAACATGTATGTTAGATTTGGCATGTTGAGTGTATTAAGTAGGTTGTAAACTAAAATGAGTAGGATTTACCTACTGTATTATAACACATTTCTTGGGCCACTATACGTAGGAGTCCACTGCCTCAACAACTGTCGACATTTCCTCCATTGGGATCGGCAACACAAAAGTGCTGTAGCCAGGGACGGCCATGTCCACCTGTACCTTTGCGAACCCCGAGTTCAGATGTACGCAGTGGATTCGCACATCCTCCCCAGATGGATATACGAACCTGTGGGCAACCACTATGTGCTGGTTGACTAGGTGAGTCACTAGACTGCAGCTCTCCGACTTCTGCAAATTTGTAACAATTAAAACAGGTTAGCGAAACAATTCTAACGGAATGGGAGTGGCATCAACTTAAGTGCATATCTTAAGGCTTGCAATACCTCAAGCAGATCCATCGGATCCACGAGGACCTTCGAGGAGCAACTACTCAGCCGACCCAGCGGAGTACCGTGGCCCTCGGGAGCAGGATCTATAGCCTTGGACTGCATCATTTCTCTCAGCTATCCTAACTGGTCATACATTTTAGCGAACTGGGCCTAGAATTTTGTAGTCATGTCTGTCCGTACCTCTGCCCGTATCTTCTCAGTCAGCTCCGATTCCTTCTCCTTCCAGGAGCGGGCCTTCTTCCTCGGTGGAGCTGGATCCTCGAAGCCGGCCTTCCACAGCACGATGAGTCCCACAGTCCGTGTTTGCCCGGGATGCTCCTTATTTCCTTGAGCCCAGGTGAGGATGTCGTTCTCCCTCTGCGGGGTAAACAATCTCTGCATTACATTAAGTGTTTTTTTATCTAATCATGTCCTTGAGATATCTGTATGCAGAAACCTAAGAGCTATTTCGCCTAAGGTTGCAGCATTGTCAAAATAGCAAGCATAAGGTCGGCTAGAAGAAAGCTGCAGAGACCAAAGCTATTTGGAGGATCTGCAAGTCGCAAGCACACGTTCGCGAGCCAAGGTCAAAAACACAAGGTCGCAATGTCGTCTGAGGTTGCAAGTCCAAGGTCGCAAGCTATGGTCACAAGCGCAAGGTTGTCAAGAATGAAGCTACAAAAGACTTAAGAGTTTTTGTTGGGAAGACATGCAAGATGAACCCGACGTGAAATAAATAAAACACAAGACACAAGGTACAAAGACGAAACGCAAATCACAGATTAAAGATGCAAAGGACGTGAGGTAAGATTTGTTTTTAGTTTTACCGATCTCGGTGTTCTAGAGGTTGATCGGTTTAGGAATTTGTTTTAGTTTTAACTGTACTATAAAGAGGGGTTGCAAGTCCTCTCTACATTTTTAGTATAAACCGAGAAACTACTAGGTCATTGCATATCATTCGTTTCAGTTGGATTTGATTTGGTTTTTTTTCAGTCAAGTTTTTGACAGCAGAAGAGTTTTTCATTTTTCCAGAAAGATCTAAGCAGATCTGGATTTTTCTTCTGTCGACAAAAAGATATTCCTTTAAATTATCTTTCAAAAAAGCTAACAACCACTTAGATCGGATTTCTGGATCAAAAGTTATTGATGTTTTTTCACTGTTAGTTATTTGATTTTTCAGTTGAGTTTTTGACAGCAGACGAGTTTTTACATTTTCTAGAAAGATCTAGGCAGATCTGGCTTTTTCTTTTGTTGACAAAACGATAGCCCTTTAAAATATCTTTCAAAAGAGCTATCAAACACATAAATCTGATTTCTAGATTAAAAGTTATAACTATTTTTATCCATGCTGATTGTCAGTTTTGTTAACTGATAGTTGTCCAGAGAGGTTATTTTTTGAGCTGAAATTTTTTGAACTAAACTGACTATCAGTTTGAAAAACTGACTGTCAGTTTGCATTTCGACCTCAATCAGTTTGTTTTGTTTTCTGTTCGAACTGGACGTTTTTGTGGTCGAACTGACTGTCAGTTTGGGGTTTCAGTTTCTATATACGACCACAAACGGCTAGCTATTTTTTATCCATAAATTTTGTCAACCGTTGTGTTTGAAACTGACTGTCAGTTTTCCAAATTGACTATCAGTTTGTGCTGCTGATTTTCAGCTCGAGCTCCAACAGTTCTTTTCATTTTTGAGGCTATAAATAGAGGCTTTGAGCAGATGTTTTATACACCAAGCAGCCCTCTTTTCTCTTATACACTTGAGCATTTATTTTGGAGTTAAAATCTTGATCTTTTGATCAAGTTGTGAGCTTTTGAGATTCACCGAGTTTTCGTTCATATCATTTGCATACCTAGAGTTCTCTCGGTGCGTGTTGGAGGTCTAGAAGAGACCTTGCTGCTCATTACTCTTGGTGAACGCCCTCACCTAGACGGTTTGGTGGCATGGCCGTTGACCTCTCCTGTTCGGAGATTGTCGGAGAGGCTCGGCAAGTTTGTAAAAGGCATCGGTGGTTGCCTTTCCAGAGTGCACAAGGAACAACCACTAGTGAGAAATATCCTTCGTGGATATTGAAGCAAGACTCAATTCATTTGAGTGCTTCAACAAGGATTAGGGGAGACCAGGCGAGTCTCTAAGACCTCGGAAAAAATCTTGTGTTCGTTCTCTCTAACTTATCCTTTTAATATATTGAATTGCTTTTGGTTCTTCTCATTGCAAAAATTGTTGTTTTATTGAAAAGATTTTGAGCCTCCTATTCACCCCCTCTAGTCGGCATCCTTTGATCCTACACGTGGTATCAGAGCAAGGTCTCTCATTTATGGGCTTTACCGCCTAGAGAGAAAGGATGGACTCGGTAGAGGATTTTGATTTGATTGCTCCTCACTTTGATGGCTCACATTACTTTCGTTGGAAGATTATTATGAGCACTTATTTTGAGGCATTGAGTTTGGATTTATGGAGCTTAGTGAAGAAGGGTGTGACTTATCCATTGATCTCGAATAAAGATATTCTCCTCTTAAATACAAAGGCTAAAGATGTGCTTCTTAGATCCCTTAGCCATGATGTGCTCGAACTAGTGCTCATGATGTTTGGACCATCCTTGTGTCTATCTTTGAGGGCACATCTAGCTTTAAGCATGCTAAGGTGCGCTTCTTGATGCAACACTATGAGGCATTTGTGATGTTGGAGCATGATACACTCTCCACCATATATGATCGCTTGATCAACATCACAAATGAGCTCAAAGCCCATGGCGCTAATATTTCCAATCTAGACATTTGTAGGAAATTGCTTAAGGTGTTATCGGAGGATCGCTACGGAGACTTCATTACCACTCTTGCAAACGGTGACCTCTCCGACACTTCACCGAGTGAGCTCATTGACATGCTTATGTTAAATGAGGCTATATCCAAGGAGAAGGACATACATTCCACCTCCGAGCATATTAAGAATGATGATTTCATTGTCAAGGATCGGGAACTTTCTAGAAAGCTCAAAGATGTCATCGACTTGGTTCGCCTAAGAAAGACAAAGGTGAACTCTTGCAAGAAGAGCTCGAAGAAAGCTAGAAAGAAAGCGTCAAGATCAAAGTCTTCATCTCACGACAAATCTATATGCCTTATGGCATGTGACTCAATGGTATCATATACTAACTTTTCTAATGATGAGCTTATGGATATGATTGTAGAGTTAAATGACTTGCTTGGCAATATGAATAAAAGTTTTTACACTTTAAGGAATAACTTCTCATCCTTGAAAGTGGAATTTCAAGAGTTGAAAAGTTCTTATGATTCTTTGCTTGCCAAGGAAGCTATTAGCTCCACAATTACCTCAGATGATAGAGTTGCTTGTGACTTGCTTATTGATCTATCCTTAGAGTCACATACTTCCACTTCACATGCTAGCACCTCTTGTAATGACTTAAGTGTTAATTCATGTTTAGACTCAAATGCTAGTTTTGTGGACACTAGTACTTCATGTGATAATTTGTCTATTGATTCATTTATTGATTCACATGCTTGTACGGTTGATACTAGTAACTCATACCATGTTTTATCTAGTGACTCATCTTCATGCCATGGTGTTAGTACTAATTGCTCCTCTTTTGATATGACTAGCTCATCTAGTGATTCTATTATTATGCTTTCTAGTTCATCTACTTGTGATGATATGTCGACATGTTCTCATTCGCATCATGCTTCATGTGTTAACACGGTATAATCTCATGTACATAAAATTGAAAATGATGAACTTAAGACTAAAATAAATAGATTGAGTCATGACCCTACTAGATATCATATGAGTAGTGTTATGCTTGTTAAACCCCCTTTAGATCATAGATATTCATTTAAAAAGGGAAATTAAATCATGCTCACTCATCTAGTAAGAGGTATTGCATATTTCACCGCACTCAAACCATTTCATTTGTAAAGCCCTCTCAAACTTCATGTTCCGCATGTCACTTAATAGGGAAACATTTGCATGAGTGTGTATCTAACCCTTTAAGAGTTGGTTCTTTTGACTTTTATTTGATTTCTTGTTCTAGAAGGTGTTTAATTGCAAAACTTGTTGATTTCCATTTTCAAAAAACCTAAAGATAGAGCCATTTGGTACCAAAAGACTTATGTGACAAGGCTAGAGGGCCTCGTATGGTTTGGGTACCAAAAGAGGCTTGACTCTTGATTGGAAAATCCTTTTTGGAAAATTATTTTTGCAAAATTTATGCATTGAAATTCATTTTTGCAAATTTTCATTTCAATTGGATTTTATTTGAGCAACTTTTGATTTTTCACAAATCAAATCTGAAATCTGCATCTTCAGACTTCTTGCGGTTTTTGACTGATTCTTCATTTTTATATATATCTCTTCATTGGTTGGCTATTTGAAGAAAGTTTATACATGATATTTTCTTTGATTGGTCTTTACTGTTAATTCATTTCAAAAATTTTGGAAGTCATTTGCGTGGTTTTTCAGGTGCCTTTACATGTGTAAAATTATTTTCCTAAAACCTGAAATCTGAAACTTTCAATCTGGTCAACATTTGTCTTTTTCATATCTTGTTGTTGGCTCTGATTTTGGCTTCACTGTAAAAGGCTAACTTGTTCCTCATTATCTCATTTAACTCCAGAATTTATTTTTGGAACTTGTGAAGCCACAGTATTTAAGAAAATTTTCAGTCAAATTGGATGTCAGTCTTTTATTTCTTTCAAAAATTTGTGATTTTGGATTTCGTTGCACATTTTATCCTAAAGAAGTTTTAGTTGAAAGTTTAAAGGATAATTTTTTGATTTTTAAAGGCTTTTGTTTTGGAAATCTTTATCTGGTTGATTTTAATTTAAAAGATGCATCTCTTTCAACATGTCTTGTCTCTCAAACCTGAAAAGAGTGGCTATGGCATAGAAGACTCGCACATGTTAGGATGCATCAACTGAAAAAGCTTTTAAAAAGTGATTTGGTTGTTGGTTTAAAAGATGTGAATTTTGAAAAGGATAAACCTTGTAGCGCCTGTCAAGCTGGCAAGCAAATAGCTACTTCACATCCGATTGAGCGCGTTCTTTCAACTTGCAAACCTTTGGAACTGCTGCACATGGATTTATTTGGACCTTATGAGTTTCAAAGTATCAGGGGTAACAACTATGGTTTTGTTATTGTTGATGATTTTACTCGATACACTTGGGTCTTCTTTATTTCTCAAAAATCTGAAACCCCCATGTTTTCAAAAGTTTTGCAAAACATGTTTCTACTGAATTCAAACTTTCCATCAAGAAAATCCGTAGTGATCATGGTGGAGAATTCGTTAATTCAACCTTATTTGATTTCTGTGACTCGCTTGAAATTAAACACGAATTTTCTACTTCTTACACTCCATAGCAAAATGGAGTTGTAGAAAGAAAAAATCGAACATTATTAGAAATGGCAAGAACAATGCTAAGTGAGTATGATACGCCTACTCGCTTTTGGGCTGAAGCCGTGCATACAGCTTGCTATTCTATTAATCGGCTTTATTTACATCCTCTTCTGAATTTATCGCCTTATGAGCTTCTTATTGGGCGCAAGCCAAACATTTCTTATTTTCGAGTTTTTGGTTGCAAATGCTACATTCTTAAGAAAAGAAATTTTGGTGGTAAATTTCAAAGAAGAATAGATGAAGGCTTTCTAGTCGGATACTCCACCACTAGCAAAGCTTATCGTGTTTTTAATAAAAACACTAGCTGTATTGAAGAATCATACGATATAGAATTCAATGAAACTAATGGCTCACAAAAGGAGCAAGTTTCTTGTGAAGTTTCAGGTGAAGATCTTCAAGAAGCCATGAAGAACATTACAATTGGAGACATCAAACCAAAAGAAGATGATCAAGAAGATGATGAAAATATTGAGAATGATGATCAACATGCATCATCATCTCATATTGATCCACCAGAACCAGATTAAGAAGAAGCAGCACAAGATGAAGCACCAAGGCAACATCTAACGATCACTAAGGATCACCCTCTAGATCAAATACTGGGTGATGTCAGTAAGGGTGTTCAAACTCGCTCTCGTATCGCTTCATTTTGTGAACATCATTCTTTTTTATCTTCTCTAGAACCTAAACATGTAAATGAAGTTCTAAATGATCCTGATTGGGTTAATGCCATGCATGATGAACTAAACAATTTTTCTAGAAATGAAGTTTGGACTTTAGTAGAAAGGCCCAAGGATCATAATGTAATTGGAACAAAATGGGTTTTCAGAAATAAGCAAGATGAAAATGGTGTAGTTGTTAGAAACAAAGCTCGTCTTGTTGCACAAGGTTTTACTCAAGTCGAAGGTTTAGACTTTGATGAAACTTTTGCACCTGTGGCAAGACTTGAAGCTATTCGTATACTTCTTGCTTATGCATCTAGCTTTAATATTAAGTTATTTCAAATGGATGTAAAAAGTGCATTTTTGAATGGTGAAATTTCTGAACTTCTCTTTGTTGAACAACCTCCCGGTTTTGAAGATTCAAAATTTTCAAACCATGTGTTTAAATTGTCTAAAGCTCTCTATGGTCTCAAGCAAACTCCTCGAGCTTGGTATGAGCGACTTAGAGACTTTCTTTTATCAAAAGGTTTTAAAATTGGGAAGGTTGACACAACTCTTTTTACTAAAAAGATTGACAAAGATTTGTTCATTTGTCAGATATATGTTGATGATATTATCTTTGGATCTACTAATGAACATTTCTGTCATGAGTTTGGAGAGATGATGTCTAGGGAATTCGAGATGTCAATGATCGGGGAGCTAAGCTTCTTCCGTGGCCTTCAAATCAAGCAACTCAAGAACGGTACGTTCGTGAGTCAAACAAAGTACGTGAAGGACTTGCTCAAACGCTTTGGGATGGAAGACGCTAAGACAATCAAAACCCTCATGGTGACAAATGGACATCTGGATATGGAAAACAATGGCAAATCGGTAGATTCTAAACTTTATAGGTCTATGATTGGTAACTTGTTACATCTTACTGCATCTAGGCCTGATATCATGTTTAGTGTCTACTTATGTGCTATATTTCAGTCAGATCCTAAGGAATGTCATTTAATTGGTATTAAAAGAATCCTTAGATATTTGAAATGCTATCCCAACCTAGGTCTTTGGTATCCGAAAGATGCAAATTTTGAATTAATTGGATATTCAGATTCTGATTATGCTGGGTGTAAGATTGATAGAAAAAGCACATCTGGTAGCTATCAGCTGTTGGGGAGATCTTTAATATCATGGTCATCTAGGAAACAGAATTCCATAGCTCTCTCCACCAGATATTGATGTGAGTTATATCAGAATTGAATTGCAACTAGCAGATATTTTCACCAAACCCTTAGATGAATCAAGATTTTGCTTTCTAAGAGGTGAACTGAACATTATTGATATATCTAATGCTAGTTGATCTAAGATAAATATATGTTTTTCCTGTCCTCCCGCCTTTTTGTGCTTGATGACAAAGGGGGAGAGATTATTGAGTTTCTTGCTTCATTAAAGACATTGTTTATGCTTGGGAGAGAGATTGGGGAGAAAGATTCTTGAGATATGTCATGATCTATCATTATAGATTCACTCTCAAATCTCAAATGACTAATATGGGTATTTATATATGCATGCATTTAGGGGGAGTTCCTGAATATCTGTTAATTATGCATGTATTTAGGGGGAGTATAAGATTATTCATTTAAACACTTGTTGTCATCACTCATCAAAAAGGGGGAATTGTTGCATCTAGGCCCCTATTATTGTTGATTTTGATTCTTGATGACATTAAATGTTTTTGATCTAATCATGTCCTTGAGATATCTGTATGCAAAAACCTAAGAGCTATTTCGCCTAAGGTTGCAGCATTGCCAAAATCTCAAGAATAAGGTCGGCTAGAAGAAAGCCGCAGAGACCTAAGCTATCTGGAGGATCTGCAAGTCGCACGCACAAGGTTGCGAGCCGAGGTCGAAAGCACAAGGTCGCAGTGTCGTCCGAGGTTGCAAGTCCAAGGTCGCAAGTTATGGTCGCAAGCGCAAGGTCGCCAAGAATGAAGCTACAAAAGACTTAAGAGTTTTTGTTGGGAAGACATGCAAAATGCTCAAGATGAACCCGACGTGAAATAAATAAAACACAAGACACAAGGTACAAAGACGAAACGCAAATCGTAGATTAAAGATGCAAAAGACCTGAGGTAAGATTTGTTTTCAGTTTTACCGATCTCGGTGTTCTGGAAATTGATTGGTTTAGGAATTTGTTTTAGTTTTAACCGTACTATAAGGAGGGGTTGCAAGTCCTCTCTACATTTTCAGCATAAACCGAGAAACTACTAGGTCATTGCATATCATTCATTTTGGTTGGATTTGATTTGGTTTTTTTCAGTCAAGTTTTGACAACAGAAGAGTTTTTTTTTCCAGAAAGATCTAGACAGATATGGATTTTTCTTCTATTGACAAAATGATAGCCCTTTAAATTATCTTTCAAACAAGCTATCAACCACTTAGATCAGATTTCTGGATCAAAAGTTATTGATGTTTTTTGGACTATTAGTTATTTGATTTTTCAGTTGAGTTTTTTATAGCATAAGAGGTTTTGCATTTTCTAGAAAGATCTAGCTTTTTATTCTGTTGACAAAACGATAGCCCTTTAAAATATCTTTCAAAAGAGCTATCAAACAAATAAATCGGATTTCTGGATTAAAAGTTATAACTGTCTTTATCCATGCTGACTGTCAGTTTGCTATGCTAACTATCAGTTTGGATTGTTAGTTTTGTTAACTGATAGTTATCCAGAGAGGTTGTTTTTTGAACTAAAATTTTTTGAACTAAACTGACTGTCAGTTTGCATTTCGATCTTGAGCAGTTTGTTTTGTTTTTCTGTTTGAACTGGACGTTTTTGTGGTCGAACTGACTATCAGTTTGGGGCTTCAGTTTCCATATACGACCACAAATGGCTAGCTATTTTTTATCCATAAATTTTGTCAACCGTTGCGTTTGAAACTGACTGTCAGTTTGTGCTGCTGATTTTCAACTCGAGCTCCAACGGTTCTTTTGATTTTTGAGGCTATAAATAGAGGCTTTGAGCAGATGTTTTATACACCAAGCAGCCCTCTTTTCTCTTATACACTTGAGCATTTGTTTTGGAGTTAAAATCTTGATCTTTTGATCAAGTTGTGAGCTTTTGAGATTCACCGAGTTTTCGTTCATATCATTTGCATACCTAGAGTTCTCTCGGTGCGTGTTGGAGGTCTAGAAGAGACTTTGCTGCTTATTACTCTTGGTGAACGACCTCACCTAGACGGTTTGGTGGCATGGCTGTTGACCTCTCCTATTCGGAGATTGTCGGAGAGGCTCGGCAAGTTTGTAAAAGGCATCCGTGCTCGCCTTTCCGGAGTGGACAAGGAGCAATCACTAGTGAGAAATATCCTTCGTGGATATTGAAGCAAGACTCAATTCACTTGAGTGCTTCAACGAGGATTAGAGGAGATCGGGTGAGTCTTCGAGACCTCGGGAAAAATCTTGTGTTCATTCTCTCTAACTTATCCTTTTAATATATTGAATTGCTTTTGGTTCTTCTCATTGCAAAAATTGTTCTTTTATTGAAAAGATTTTGCCTCCTATTCACCCCCCTCTAGTCGGCATCCTTTGATCCTACAAAAACCACAGGGTCAGGGGTGAATTGTGAGTGAAACATAACAAAAGTTCTTGTTATCTCCACCTTGCCACTCACACTGTGCAGTGAGGAAGGGTCTAATCATCTTGATAGGATGGGCATGAAAGTGGAATATCTTGTGGGTAAATTGATACCTCTTTGCAAAGTTAAAAACGTAATCAGATACTCCGAGCTCCCGGATTTATAGGAGTCTACTGCTGTGGATTAAATCCATGAGGTGTGGCACAAGTATGTTTTCTAAATAAAATTTGATAAGTCAAGATTACCCAAATGACATGTGTTGTCATGATAAGGGGTGCTACCATGGGCTATCGTGTGTCGACGTGTCATGGTAGTGCTATAAATAGTGAACATGAATAGCAATGTTATGGTATGAAAAATACTGCCATGAGATGAGTTGAGATATAAAAGAAAAGATTCTTTTACAACCATCCACACTTCTTTACTAGCATAGGTTCATATCATCACTACTATATGTATCTACTCTTACCTATGACTTGCTGAGTACGTAAGTAGTCACCCTTGCATCCTACAATCCAATAGATGGAGTGTTCAATGATCAAGATGAAGGCATGGAGAACTTCGTGGATCCAGAAGGAGGAGAGTCAGTTCCGCCAGAGCCCTGATGTATGTTGTTCTGCCATCAAGTTCTTGCTGTGGGGGTTCACCTAATCTTCCGCTGTGTAGTTGTTATTTTGCTAAACCTTCTATGCCACATAGGCATTGTAATTTCTTTATGTTGTAGTAAGGCCAGTAGGCCACACTGCCTAAATATGTTATAAGTTACTCTGCTGTGATGTAAATATATTCCTGTGCTTGACTTATGCTGGGAAGCCAATGGTATGCATGTATGAGATCAGTTGCAGCGAACTGGATTTCCACGGGAGTAGTCGTTGTTCCCAAGGCAGGGGCGCGACACCTTCCCTCTTTCCCTACTTGCATATGATCATACCACCACTATATGTATATGTATATGTATATGTATATGTGTGTATATATGTACTCTTGAATGCTATGATGTGCTGAGTACGTAAGTACTCACCCTCGCAATCTATCATCCAATAGATGGAGTGTACCTTGATCAAGACGAATATTTGGAGAACTTCTTGGATCTAGAAGGAGGAGAGCCAGTTTCACCCGAGCCTTGAAGAGTGTTGCTCTGCTTCAACTTCTCGCTGTAGGGGTTCACTTATCTTCCGACGTGTAGTAGATGTTTTTCCTGAACCAGACTTACTAATGCCATGGTGGCTTTGTAATCAATTATGCTATATTAAGGCCACAGGCCATACTGCTCAAAGTACTATGTAAGTTAATCTGCTGCAATGTACTCGTATGCATGACTTATCCTGGGAAGTCATATGGTATGTATGTATGGGACCAGCTGCAGCGAGCTGGGTCCCCACGGGAGTATTGTGGTCCCCAAGGAGGGGGCGCCACAGGATCTTTGGACTTCTAATCAAAATAAAGGTTATTTGTGTGTCACTTGTCACTTCATTGATGATGATTGGTAAATTCAGAAACGAATAATAAATTTTATGCATTTAGAAGGAAGACATTCATGTGCGGCTCATATTATTAATCTTGTAACAAAGGATGGTATGAAAATAGTTGGGCATGCTATAGACAACATTCGTTCTTCAATTATGATTGTCAAGAGTTCTACTTTGCAATGGGAGGAGTTTCAAAAGCGAGCTTCTGAACTTAATTTGGATATAATGAAGGGTCTTTCTCAAGATGTAGCTACTAGATGGAATTCCACTTATTTAATTCTCTCAGATGCACTTTATTATAAGAAGGTTTTCCAAAGATTAGCTTTTCTTCATCCAGAAAAATATGGGAATTGTGCTCCTTCTAGGGATGAGTGGGAAAAAACAACTGTATTGAATAAGTGCTTAAAGAATTTCTTTAGTGTTACTGAACTCTTGTCTGGTTCTTCATGTCCAACTACAAATTTGTTCTTTATAGAATTTTGTAAAATTAAGCTAATGTTTATTGATTGGATAAAAGGCGGTGATGAGTTTATTGCTTCCATGGCAAAAGCAATGAAGGAAAAGTTTGACGAGTATTGGGAGTTGAGTAACACTGCTTTGGTGGTTGCTTGTTTTCTAGATCCTCGCTACAAGAAGGTGGTTGAATTTTATTACAAGAACATGCGTGGCTATGATGGGATTGATGAGATTTCTGATTGTCAAATTACTATCAGGCACCTATTTGAGTCATATGCATCTCAATATAATGTTTTCTCAATTAGTGGCATGTAGTCTTCTGTTGGAGCTTCTAGTGAAGTTGTTTCTCGTCGTCGTGTTTCTGATGATGAGCCAAAACAGAGGAAACAAAGTGCTTTTTTGAAGAATATTGGTGAAGATTGTAGTGAGAAGTATGAATTGGAGAAGTATGAGAGTGAACCACTATTGAAATGGCCTGAAAATGAGGATTTTGATATTTTGGCATGGTGGAAGACTCAAGGTACAAATTATCCTATTCTCATTCATATGGCACGCGATGTGTTAGCTATTCTTGTATTAATCGTTGCATCTGAATCTGCTTTTAGTGCTGGGGGATGAGTAATTGATAAATACCATAGTTGTTTAGAACTTGAAGTAGTTGACGCCTTGATTTGCACCAAAGATTGGATTAAAGCGTCTAGGAAAGGTAAATCTATAAATAAAATCCATCAAATTTTGCATCTATTTGTGCATTGGTTTATTTTCATTATTTTGTTATTGTAGGTCAAAATGTTGTCCCTTCAATTGTGAAGGAATTAGAAGATATTGGCATGGATGTAATAAATACAACTGAAGATGGTATATCAAAAAAAAATCTTCTAGCTACTATATGATACCATTTTAACAAGTATTTTACTAACTTCATGTTATTTTGTAGGTGACAAATTAGCTACCTCTTGAAGTCAAGCACGCTGCCATTATTTTGAATTTTAGATATAGTACTTCTCTACTTCATGCTAGACTTAGATTTAGCCTCTTGTAGTCATGTATGAACTATGAACTATGTTGCTATTATTTTGATTGTTGCCTTGTTGGATACTTGGACTTTCCACTATTGTTTTATAGTTGGACACTTGGACTTTGGATGAGAGTTACAATTGTGAACTTCTTATGTTTTGTTTGTGCTATCATTATCAAATTATGATTATTATGTAATGTTGTTTTGGTATGTCATTATGTCATATGTTTAGAGTTATAATTTGTTGTGTACTTATGATGACAAATTATTTGCTATCATAATTATAATGTTGACAACCATAATATAATGTTTAATTGTTTATGTTATGTATTGTCACATTGCGTTGAGGTAGAAAATGAGTTGAAAATAGCACTTTTGTTAATCACACTACTACAGAAATGCATTCCACTAACCCATATCTTCTAATGGTTATAAGCAATCTGGGAAAAATCCGATAGAATAGGACGACAGCGGCGGAGAAGAGGCTTTTTATTATCGGTTATACACTGGTACACCGTTAGTGAAATGCAAACATTTTTTACTATCGGTCATTACTGTACAAACCGATATAATATTTGAAATACTACTATCGGTTTTCCATTCGTAACTGATAGTAAAATTACGCATTTTATACTATCGGTTCGTACTGTACCAACCGATATAATATATGAAATAGTACTACCGGTTTTTCATTCGTAACTGATAGTAAAATTACGCATTTTATACTATCGGTTCGTACTGTACCAACCGATATAATATATGAAATAGTACTATCGGTTTTTCATTCGTAACTGATAGTAAAATTATGCACTATATACTATCGGTTCGTACTGTACCAACCGATATAATATATTAAATAGTATTATTGGTTTTTCTTGCGTAACTGATAGTGAAATTGCTGACTTTTTACTATCGGTTCTTACTGTACTAACCGATATAATATAGTAAAGTTTACTATCGATTATATAAAACAAACCGATAGTAAAATGACGTTATATAAACTAATTGTTATGACAGTGGGGACCTTATTTTACTATCGGTTTGTTTATTCAACCGATAGTAAAAGAAACAATGGGGACCTTTAGAAGAGAGGAAAGTTCACTAACGGTTGTGTTTTTGAACCGATAGTAAATTTACGTTATTTTTACTATCGGTTATTAGTGTACGAACCGATAGAAAAGATAAACTTATACTATCGGTTTGTTTATTCAACCGATAGTAAAAGAAACAATGGGGACCTTTAGAAGAGAGGAAAGTTCACTAACGGTTGTGTTTTTGAACCGATAGTAAAATTACGTCATTTTTACTATCGGTTATTAGTGTATGAACCGATAGTAAAGATGAACTTTTACTATCGGTTTGTTTATTCAACCGATAGTAAAAGGACGTCATATATAATAATGATTATGACAGTGGGGGCCTTTAGAAGAGAGGAAAGTTCACTAACGGTTGTGTTTTTGAACCGATAGTAAAATAGTACAAGTCCCCTATAATGGGTTAAACGCGCGGTAGTTTTCCCTCCAATCCAACCAAACACATTTCCAAATAAGTCTCTACTCGCGCGCGGAAAACCATAGCCTCCCTGACGTCCCCTTTTTCACTCCTGCACCACCATTGCCGCTCGCATTTGGGTTCTCCACCGCCGCCGGTCATTGCATCGCGCCATCGTAGGCCACTCCACGAACTGTAAGTGTTCTTGACCAACCCGATTAAAATTGTTCTTGCCGCTTGTGTCAGTTTCTTAAATTGATACTGAACGCGATTAGAACCAGGTAATCTTTAGGAAAGAGTAATTGAAATGAAATCAGTTTCCTAACTTCATACAAGCATGCAGAGAGCCATGTTGAAAGACCAATACGAGTTGCCTCAATTGGAGCAGATGCGACAAATTTGGGCTCAATATATGATGGATGAAGTGGCTATCAACGATCGACCGTAAATGACTTGTGTAATATACATTGAATGTGTTAATTGGTGTATGTGTGTACTTGTATTGGTGTATTTGTGAATAAACTTAATATGTGAATAATTAGATCCAATCTGTCCAATGCATATGTATATCTTTGTATTAGTGTATTTGTGAATAAATTCAATCTATGAATAATTAGATTCAATCTGTCCAATGTGTGTCTCTCTGTATTGTTGTATCTGTTAATAATCCTTTGTAATACTATCGGTTCATATCCTACAACCGATAGAAGAAAGTTTCCAGTACTAACCGTGTCGAGTAACTAACCGATAGGAAAACTATACAGTACTATCGGTTTTCAGTGTAGAACCGTTACAAGAAATCTAACATCACTATCGGTTGAGTTCACTGAGCCGATAGAAGAAATTATCATTCACGATTAGTGAACGTTGGAATAGGTATTTTACTATCGGTTTGCAACCGATAGAGTTGTGCTACGTTTTTTCTATCGTGCCAATCACTAGCGGTAAGAGAACCGATAGTAGAGACGATTTTAAACCGATAGTGAAAAGCAATTCTGTAGTAGTGTCAACAAATATTAATGTAAAATAATTATTTTATCTGAATAGCGTCCGAAGTCGTACCGAATTAAAGAAAATCCGATTCGAATTTGTATCCGACTAACATCCAAACCGTATTCGAATCTGAGAAAATATGAATCTGTATTCGTATTCGATTAAAAAATATGGTATAGGATATGGTTTAAACAATATCCGATCCGAATCTGACCGTTTTACACCCCTAGGCATGTCCGCCACATGGAGATGAATGCAATGTTCAAAAATGCTTTGGATCTCGTGGTCGGGCATGCATTGTCAGTAGATCGTCCTAGTAGTAGTGTCAGATGTCATGGAGGAAGTGCGTGCGTTTCCTGTACATCAGCCCGGGAGGAAGTTTATGGTTAAATAAATAATTGGCATAATTGGCATACCATGGTTCTTTGTGAATTAAGTAAAGGTGCTCATCAGGCAAAGCATCATTGATGAGAACGTCGGTGGTGTTGGTGAAGAGTCATGAAAGATGATCGGTGACAACGTTCTCGACACCTTTCTTGTAATTTATTTCCAAATCGAACTCCTGCAGCAGTAGGATCCATCATGTGAGCTGTGGCTTGGTTTCTGTCTTGGACGAAAGATACTTGAGAGTAGCATAATCAGTATGCACAATAACTTTTGAACCAATCAAATATGGCCGAAATTTATCTAGAGCATATACTACAGCAAGCAGTTCTTTTTTAGTTGTGGTGTAATTTATTTGAGCACATCCAGTGTCTTACTTACATAGTATATCGCATGTAAAACTTTTTTTGTTCTTTGCCCTAAAACAGTACGAATTGTATAATCACTTGCATGACACATCAATTCAAAAGGTTCATTCCAACTTAGAGGTTGGATGATGGGAGCAGTGGTTAAAGCATGTTTCAATTGATTAAAAGCACTAAAACATTTGGCATCGAAATCAAATGGCGTATCTTTACCAAGCAATTGGGTGAGAGGTTTAACAATTTTTGAAAAATCTTGAATGAAACGACCATAAAAACCTGCATGTCCCAAGAAACTCCGTATGCCCTTCACATTGGTCAGTGGTGGAAGACTTGCGACGACGTTGATCTTTGCCTTGTCGCTATCAATCTCTCGCTCGGATATTATGTGGTCAAGCACCACGCCTTCTTGAACCATAAACTGGCACTTCCCCCAATTGAGCACTAGGTTCACTTCCTCGCACCTGCACAAGGCTAGAGAAAAATTATGTAGACAGGCATCGAAAGAGGAGCCATAAATGCTAAAATCATCCAAGAAGACTGCCATTATTTCTGTAATTAAATCTGAAAAGATAGCCATCATACATCTTTGAAAGGTTGTAGGCGCGTTACATAGCCCAAACAGCATTCGGCGATACGCGAAAGTACCAAACAAACATGTAAATATCATCTTATCTAGATCATCAGGATGAACTGGGATTTAAAAGAACCCTGAATACCCATTGAGAAAGCAAAAATATGAATGTTTGGTGATATTTGTTTAATTTGCATGATTTTTTCATTTATTTTCCCCACAGTTGTGCACATTTCAGTCATATATCTCGTCATTTAATAGATTACTCCAGATTTATAGCCAAATTGACTGGATTACTCACTTCATAATTTCTTATCGCAGCTCCACATGATTCAGGTGGATTTTGGCTAAAGGGGCACGCCTCATCTACAAATCCTGACCCTCGACCGATTTTGGATAGAAGTACACTTTTCTGCGGATGCGTAGGAATTGACCGTGCTGAAATCGGAGTCTCTGGGGCCTAGAATCTTAAAACTTAACAACCAAAGGCCTTTCTGTAAAATCTAAGGAAGGCGCGTGAGAGTTCATCCCAGGTGGTGATCAACATAGAAGGAAGAATGTACAGCCATGCCCTCGCCTTCTCCAACAGTGAGAAAGGAAAAAGCCTCAAGTAAAGTGCATCCCGTGTTACTCTATGAATCTTGAAAGTGTCACAATGCTCAAGAAACATATGTAGATACATAATGGATCTTCAATGGGGAGATCACTGAATTCATTTTGCTGTAGTAGGTTTAAGAGTGCAGGTTTGACTTCAAAGTTGTTCGATTCAATTGTTGGTCTAAGAATACCTGACTTCAATCCCATGGTGAGCAGGATCGCATAATCATTTAATTTCTTTTGGTCCTCCATTATTGGGTGTTCGTTATTTGCTGCAATGTATTGTCATGAATTCTCCTCCAGTTTTACCTATTTTACCTCGTGTAGATTTGACAGGTTCGTCTAAGCTATCCAAGGTGCACTAACTTCCTGAAAGGTTAGTGATGCACAAAAAACTAAAAGAATTGAGAAGTAAGATCGACTTATATCAACAAAAAGTCAACCTAAAGATGAATTACCATTGTGATGAGGATTATCACCCGAGCTAATTTATATCATGTTCAAGTCAAGTTCGGATGTGATATATGTCTATATGTCCTAGCAGCCATATGGTCGCAGGGGGATAGCTTCCTATGCGCGATCAGAAGGTCGCGGACACAGAGTTAGTCTATGATCGCAGTAATTCTCACGATCATGAGATCGCGGACTATGCTCGACCAAGGTAACCTGGGAGTGTTCGAGTCTTTGCCGGGTACATTCTCAGGATCAAGATAACTTCTCCCACGTCTGAAGACAACCGCCAGGAGGTTAACATGTATGATTATCTACAATTGCACGTGATTAACCGGCGAAGAAGACTGGTGCGGTTATGCAAATTGCATTACGGCAACCATCCAGAACTACCTCGCATTGGCATCCTTTCATTCAATATTAAAGGATGGCTGATGCACGATGAAAAGGAGGGGGATAACACTTGAAGACTTAGATATAGTAAATTGACAGAAGTATAGAAGGGAGATCATCGCTCATGACAATCTCTCTTCCCTGTAAACTCTTTATTCTATAGTGAAATCACAATAGGACGTAGGGCTATTACTCCCACCATCGAGGGCCTGAACCTGTATAAATCTTCGCGTCCCTATTTCATTTCTTATCATAACTTACCTGAGAGCGCCTTGAAAGGTCTCACATACAACTCACAAATCTGCGTAAGATCGACTGAGGACCCTCAGTCCGAAATGTCGACAGCTGGCGCCCACCGTGGGGCCTTTCTCAAGGCGTCTTCCTTTCATCAGGAGTTGTGGTAAGTCATGTCTGGGGCATATGATTCCGAGAATGATTTCGATCTCGATGACTATGCCCATGTTAGGATGCCCTTACCTAGCGATCCCATTCCTATGGAAGGGGTTGATCGCGAGGATGTTCCTGTAACATCCTGAGGATGCATCTTCTCCGACTCTGGTCATGTCTATCGACCAGGAGGCCGAGAAGATAGAGCATACGCCTCATGTGATTTCTGCCACATTGGAGGCTGAATTTGTACCACAACACATCACCCCTGAGGATGTGGATGATGGTAACATAGAGCTTAGTCCTGGGAGGTTTGACCCTGATAACCTCTAGACCCTCTTTGATTTTGAATTTGATTTGAAACAGACAGAGATGTTTTCTCCTTCTATGACCTCGCTCCCCCAAGAATTTGCTGCTTTATCGGAGGAAACTCCTGAGCAGCGAATTGCTAGGGAGGAACAAGAACGCCGGCAAAAGGAGGAACGGGAACGAAAGCAAAAGGAAGATCAGGATTGCGAGCAACGAGAAAACGAGGCTCGCAGGGCTGCAAATTAAGGAAGCTTTGCAACTCACGCAATCTCATTATGATGCCGCTCCTAGTTCCTCCCGTCGTCCGTATGGTCGCAGGCGCGACCAGACACCTTCTTTAGCCCCGGGTTATCCATCGGCAGTTGAAGAAACGATGACACCTGAAGCGCCTAGGAGGAGTACGCATGATCGACTTCGTGTTATCGCAGATGCTCTATGTAGTCCTCCTACTAATATCGAAGACGCACCGACTTTTGCCAGAATCCTGGCGGATACACTTGATGAAGTTGCATCAGATGTAACTCCAACAGCATCATCCTGGTCTATGATTCGCTCCCATGAGAGAGATTATTCTCACTCGAGTCATGGCAGGCGTAATCGATTACCACCAGGGTCAGTTCGGCATGACAAGGCCAGGCGAGTTGGAAGCTCCCGTGATTGAGATCACGTGCACGTTCATTCTCGCTTGGGACCACAAGGCGTATCTCCTCAGAGTGAGGTCGCCCGTGACCATGTTGAAAGTCACGAATTCACCGTAGTTCCTACGTCGGTTGTAAAGCTTTCTCACCAGGCCTCCACGTGGTGGTCTGGCCAGACAAGTTTAAACCAGGAACTATTGAGAGATTCGACGGAACTCAGAACCGATCCGAGTTCCTTCAAATCTACTACTGCCATTCAAGCGGCAGGCGGAGATGACCGCGTCATGGCAAATTATTTGCCAACTATCCTCGAAGGACCAGCGAGAACTTGGTTATTTAATCAGCCAGAGGGATTGATCTACAATTAGGAAATGTTGTGTGATGCAATACTCAATAATTTCCAAGAATTACTAGAAGCCTGGCAAGGAGGATGATCTTCATCGCCTACGCAAGACCTCTACAGAAACTCTTCGGCAATTTGTCAAGAGATTTGTTGGAGTGAGGAATACCATTCTGAACATATCTCACAACTCCGTTATTAGGGCATTCAAACATGTTGTGCATGCAATATCGAAGGTTTACCAAAGATCTACTTATCCATCCACCTTGGTCAGTGGCCGATCTTTTCAACATGGCTGACCGCTATTCCGATGCAGCTGAGGCCGTGGAATGGAACAGGATGGTGAATAAATGAAATTAGCCTCCTCAACCAGGTCTCAAGGATGACAAGAAGGATGATTCTAGCAAGAAACCTGAATCATCAGGCTGAAAATCAAAGAAGTCCAAGAAAAATCAGACTGGACAGTACCGAGAGGTCGCCGTCACTGATAAACCACCACAAGGGAAAGGTGACAAGTTTCCATTCAAAAATAAAACTTCTTCTGGTGGCCGCGATAGCGACCAATCGGGAAAACAAACTAACCCACAGGGAAACAAGAAGTGGTGTCCGTTCCACAATTCAGTGGGGCATGATCTCCAGAATTGCGGCAATTGGTTGAAGTAATTGGATGACTTTTACAAAGGAATCGGACCTATGCCGACCATACCAAAAAAGGATCAGGCCTACGGGATTAGAGACACTGATGGAGATGAAGAAATGTCTTACCAGGTACCCCAAAACCATGTCAATATTATTTTTGGTGGTTCCTCTTCTTTTGCTTCTAAGAGTCAATTTAAAACTTTTTACCGTGAGGTAAATCAAGCTGAGGCCCCCCTCGGTGAGCCTCAGTATCCTTGCTGGTCGGAAACTCCTTTGACTTTTGATCGGGCCAACTATCTCGTTGGGCTCATGTGACCATTGAGACTTTCTCTTGTCATTACCCCAATCATTAGCAATGCTCGAGTTGAGAGAGTTCTGATCGACGGGGGTAGTTCCTTAGACATTTTATTGGTCAAGGCACTGGACGAGATGCAAATTCCTCGTTCAAAGATTAAACCCATAATCCAGCCGTTTTATGGTATAATCCCTGGTCCCTCAATGATGCCAATGGGACAAGTCGTGCTACCGGTAACATTGGGAGAACCAGACAACTTCCGAACATAATTGATTACTTTTGATGTGATTGATTGTGATTTGGCATATAACGCTATTTTTGGCAGGTCAACTCTTGCTAAGTTCATGGCGGCAACACATTATGCCTATCATTGCGCGAAGTTGCCGGGTCCTAAAGGCGTTATTCGATCTGAGGCAGCCAGAACACAGTGCTCACTTGTGATCGGCTATCTCTGGAGTTGGTGGATCAGCTTCTCCTTCGGGATGTTAAGATTGCGACCACGGCCTCAGATACGATCAAAGTTGCCCCACAACCAGATGAGAAACTGAAGCAAGTTCCATTGTACCCAGATGATCCATCCAGAACCATTCGGATTGAATCAGGCCTGGATGACAAATAGGAATCGAGCTCGTTACTTTCCTCTGGGCTCACACAAATGTGTTTGCGTGGAAACCAACCGACATGCCTGGAGTCCCAAGGGAAGTAATTGGGCACAGGTTAGCGATTCGACCTGGATAGCGACCAATAAAGCAAAAGCTCAGATGCTTTGCTGTTGATCGGCAAGAAGCCATTCGTTCGGAGTTAGACAAACTCCAAAAAGCAGGATTTATTCGCAGGTCGATCATCCTGAGTGGCTTGCAAACCCGGTGATGGTCCTAAAGTCAAATGGTAAGTGGCGCATGTGCGTCGATTACACCAGTTTAAATAGTGCCTATCCAAAGGATGATTTCCCCTTCCCCACATCGATCAGTTGGTCGATTCTACAGCGGGTTGCGAACTGATGAGCTTCCTGGATGCTTACTCAAGGTACCATCAAATTAGCATGGCAGAAGAAGATGAAGATAAAACAGCCTTCATCACACCATTTGGCACCTACTACTACGTCAAAGTGCCATTTGGTCTCAAGAACGCCGGTTCCACGTACCAGCGCTTGATGCAAAAGACCTTTCTTTCCCAGATGGGGTGTAATCTTGAAGCTTACACGATGATTTGCTTGTAAAAAGCTTGAAAGGCTCGAATCATTTAGATGATCTTGCTCAAACCTTTTGTAATCTCAACAAGCATGGAATAAAATTAAACCCAGAAAAGTGTTCCTTCGGGGTTTCTTCTGGCAAACTTTTGGATTTCCTTGTTTGTTCGAGAGGAATTATGGTTAATCCGGAAAAATCAGGGCTATTGAGCAAATGAAATCTCCTTCGACTATGAAGGACATCCAACTCCTAACAGGTCACATGGTGGCTCTTAGCCGTTTCATATCGCGACTAGGCGAACGAGGACTGCCTTTCTTTAAGGCTCTTCGTAAACACAATGGTTTTACCTGGTCGGATGAAGCCGAAAAAGCCTTTCAAGAGGTTAAAGCGTATTTGTCTAGTCCGCTAGTGTTGATCTCCCTGAATTTAGGAGAGCCACTACCCCTTTATTTGGAGGCCACCCCTCATGTGGTCAGCACAGTTCTGATCGCGGAAAGAGACGGTGTGCAACAACCAATCTAATACATAAGAGAGGTACTTCACGGTCCTAAGGAATGTTACCCTGAGGTCCAGAAGATACTTTACGCACTTCTGATGGCTTCCCGTAAACTACGACACTATTTTCAAGCGAACAAGATTACTGTACCTTCGTCCTTCCCATTGGGAGATATTATCTGAAACTCGGACAAAATCTGGTCGCATCGCGAAGTGGACAGTGGAACTTGGAGCATTTGACATACATTTCACCCCTCGCGTATTAGTTAAATCTCAAATCCTCGCAGACTTTGTGGTCGAATGGACTAATCCCGACCCTCCTGCACAGGAATCAAAAGATTTACAATACACCGACCATTGGACGATGTATTTTGACGATTCTCGCAGTTTTCAACACTCAGGGGTTGGAGTGGTCTTAATCACGCCTCAGTGCGACCAACTCAAGTGTGTCATTCAATTACATTTTGTTGCAACTAACAATGCAACAGAGTATGAAGGTCTTATTGCAGGGCTCCGGGTAGCCAGACTCCTCGGAGTCCATCGGTTAGTGGTGAGGGGAGACTCACAGCTAGTCATAAATCAGGTAAACAAAGAGTACAGCACCGCCGATGAGACAATGGCTCATTACCTCGGGGAAGTGAGAAAATTGGAAAAAAAGTCATTTCAAAGTCCAATATATCCCGCGAAAGGACAATACACTCGCAGACCAATTATCTAAAATTGGGTCCTCACACACATCCGCCCCGGCAGGAGTGTTCATCGAACACTTAAAACGACCTTCGATCATGGCTTCGATCGAGGATGACCTGGTGGCAGTATGCGTCACTAACCTTGGACATGAAGAAGATTGGACCCGTCCATTGCGAATCTATCTCAAACATGGGACCTTGCCCAAGGATGAAACCAAAAGCGATCGGTTAGTTCGAAAAGCGCGACTGTAGAAACTCATTGATGGAGTTTTATACAAAAAGGGTACCAAGGAGTATTCATGCGTTGTATATCTCAAGAGGAAGGTAAATCCCTCTTGAAAGAAATTCATGATGGTGTATGTGGTGCACACGCCTCATATCACACACTGGTCGGAAAAGCATTCCAATAGGGTTTTTACTGGCCTTCGGCACTTGATGATGCCAAGAATTTGGTCAAGACATGTCCACAGTGTCAATTTCATGCGAAGCAGGTCCATCAGCCTGCATATGCCTTACAAACTATTCCTCTAACATGGCCCTTCGCGGTCTGGGAAATAGACGTCGTGGATCCTATGCCACAAGTGGTCAATGGGTACAAGTTCTTGTTCGTAGCCATTGAAACATTTACAAAGTGGATTGAGGCTGAACCAGTCCGCAATGTTACTGCTGCTGTAGTGAAGAAATTCTTTCATAAGAATATTGTTACACGATTTGGCGTTCCAAGTCGTCTTATTACCGACAATGGTTCCTAGTTCATTAGTGGTCTCTTTTTGGACTACTGCGACGACATCGGGACCAAAGTGTGCTTTGCTTCTGTAGCTCATCCACAGAGCAATGGTGCCGTTGAACGTGCCAACGGGCAGATCTTACAAGGCATCAAGAAATGTGTTTTCGATCGCCTTACAATGCGCTTGGGGGCTTGGATAGATGAACTCTACTCCGTTCTATGGGCACTACGCACTACTTGTAGTTGAGCTACGGGTGAGACACCTTTTCCATTAGTGTAGTGGTGCGGAGGCTGTCTTACCCACGAAAATTTGCATTGGGTCTGTTCGTGTGAATCAATTCGATCATTGTTATCAACATGAACAACATGCCCAAGATATTACCCTCCTCAAGGAAAAACGCGATCGGGCGCTGATCAAGTCTGTAGTATATTTACAAGCTTTGCATAAATACCACAGTAAATAAGTCCGGCCTCGTAGTCTTCACGTGGGCGAGTTGGTTTTACGGAAAATACAAAAACAATCTAACCGCAAAAAATTCTCCCCTCAGTGGGAAGGCCCTTATACTATGGTCTCAGTACCGCGACCAGGATCAGCTCGATTAGCGATGGAGGATGATAGGATCTTGTCCAATACTTGGAACATAGATCAATTATGCAAGGTCTACATGTAAGTTTTCCATTTCTTTCATCCTTTTCAATTAGCATGATTTCATTAAAAATTATTTGTATTTTTTCCTCGCATTACGTTGTGGTTTGATTTCTTTTTGCTCCACCCTGACCGAGCTATGCTCGGTGGCTGGCCGCCAATGACCATCTTACTATGATAACCAATTTGGATTCACTGGCCGATCTCATGGTCGCATCTAGATAAGACATCTCTAAATAAGCCATTTCTAAACGCATACAGGACTTACTAGCATGTTTCTGATCATGCGAGTGGCTTCCGGTTCGTAATAAACATTAGTATTGTATTAAGATCAGTATTGGTGCGACCAGATGATCATATCTAGGTCGAGACATTCCTTTTATAAACCATTTCCAAACGTATAAGGAACTCACTAGATATTTCCTGATCGTCAGTAACCCATATTGCTCCTGAGATTATAATACCATGTCTTCAGTATGTATGATCTCAGGAGGGGGGCTAGAAGAATATGACCATAATGTAAAACGAATTAAGTACATTTTTTTATCAAAACCTAAGGCATGCATTTGCATATTATAACTGTATGTGTACAGGTACAATTAACATAAGAGGATTGTTGTCCATTACAATAAATCAAAGTAAGCCTTGCTCTCTCAAAAGACCTTCGACAAGGGGCTTGACTTCTTCTAAGATAGCTTCGAACTGATCTGCACTCTCGATCTCTGCATCTCCCACCACTGCATTCAAGTTCAAACTTGGGCCATGGTGAAGTCTTAACTTGCATAGAATTGCAGAGGCTATTGATCTTGTATTGGTCTTCATCGCCTCTTCTTGCCATTTTGTATCTTCAGGAAGATACTCGAGGAGTGATTCAGCTTGAGCCGCGACCAATCTGCATAAATTGCTGAGGCTTAAGTTGTCCTTTTGAGGCTCGACTATATCTGGCTTCAGTAATTTCGCAACCGTCTTCAGTTTTTCGAAGATTTCTGATTGGACGTTGCTGCAGGATGACATTGTCACCTTTAAGGTCGCATTCTCCTCACAGACAGTGTCAATCTTTGAGCTTTGAAGCTCAATGGTCGCATGAAGGTCATTTTTCTCTTTTGAAAGAGAGCTTATTTGATCCTCTTGTACTGCATGAACAAAGTAAGTAAATTTACGACAATTCATGCAAAGAGATAATCCTTTTTGGTAGAAAGTAGAGCTTACAGGAAAGCTTTGATTGCCCTCACGAAGTTCCTTCTCCATAGAAGAAAATCTCGCAGCCGCAGCTTCGTCCTGATTTTGCTGATCGGCCATGCTTTTTGTCAATGAAACATTTTCCCTATGACAAGAAAGACAATTGTTAGATGAAGTTCAAGTTGGTATAAACAAAGATTTGGATACTTACTGTCGTAGCCGGCTGATCTCCCATTGTGCGACCTCTATATGCTTTACTAAAGCTTTTGACTTGGTCGCCATGCGGGTCAGATCCTGAAACACAGTGAGACCTACTGTTTAAACTTGGACATTCCTAAGATCTTCAATTCAGAAAAGGTAAAAGAGTTTTACTTACCTCTATGAAATTGATAAAAGAAGTATCCTCGGATTCATTCAAGGTTTGAACCCCAAGATCAGTTCTTTCTTTGACAACAGGAGCAGCAAATGTTTGTTCTTGCTGGCTCACTCCTGTGGTCATAATTGCGGTTTCCACCTCAGGAGATTGGAGGTCTGTGATTATTTCCTCCACAATGGCCTGAGAGGATACCTCAGCCATTGTGTTTACACCTGTGTCTCCCTCGACCTCCAAGGTAGGAGTTGCGCTGGTTCTTGAGGAGGTCGGCAGGGCGTTAGACATAGGGGTGATGAAAAATCATAACTTGTGGCATCCTTGTGCTCAAGCAAATACAAGGTAACAAGATGCGATGTCCTTACTTGAGTCGAAACCCCAACATAGATTTGGTTTTCGATGATGCGCTCTAGGGAGAAAGAAGCCCACTGGGTGCTCTTGTTGAAGTGTCATCGACATCTGTCCTTGTTTTCCTCTTCTTGAACAGGAGAATGTCTTCTTCCCCTACATGTTCACAATGCGATTGGTATATGCAAGGAAGTGAAAAACTTAAAAACTGTGAAGTTCTCACCACAGCAGTCCCTTCGGTAATCGAAGTAGGGGTTACTAGTCCTGAGGCGGCGGATGCCTCAGGATTGGGAGTCTCCTCTGTGACCGCAAGTTCTTTTGCGGCCACGTGATCCACGGCCACCGTTTTTGCCTCTGTCAAGGAGGAAAAGACTTCGGCAATGGTAGGAGAGGCTGGCTTCTCTGGAATACTAATCTCCAGAGGGTTTGATGCCTTCCTCTTGCCACGGATGAGAGTATCTTCGTCTTCCTCATCCTCGCTTCCCTCACCCTGTACGACTAAGAAGTAACTCCTACTCGCACTTGGCATAACAGGGTGACGAGGATTATCACCCGAGCTAGTTAGATTAACACCTGTCGAATTCAAACCAAGTTCGGATTCAATGTGTGCCAATGTGTAGCCACTATGGGTCGCCTGGGGACGTAGTGCTAGTTTATGATCACAACCTTTGCACGATCATGAGGCCGTAGGTAGTGCGCGGTCAGGAGGCCGTAGGTAGTGCGCGGTCAGGAGGCCGTATGTAGTGCGCGGTCAAGAGGTCGCTGACTATTTGCGACCAGGATAATTCGAGGGTGTTTTAGTCTTTATCAAACAAATTATCGGGATAACTTCTCCCACGTTTGAAGACAACTGCCAGGAGGTTAGTATGTGCGGTTACCTACTAACTACATGTGTTAAACCTGCGTAGGAGAGGAGTGTGATTATACGAACTGCACCGGAGCAACTGTCCAGAGCCGCTTCTCGTTGGCGCCCTTTTATTCAGTATAAAAGGGTGATCGATCCACGATCTAAAGGGCAGTTAAGTCAACCAACAACCACGAGTCTACAGAACTTGAAGACTTAGGCATAGATTAGATAGACAAAGATACAAAAGAGATCATCATCTGTGATAATCTCTTTTTCTTGTAAACACTTTTACCTTATATAGTGGAATCACAACAGGACATAGGGCTATTACTCCCACCATCGAGGGCCCGAACTTGTATAAATCTTCGTGTCCCTCACAATATTGCTTATCCTATTTTACCTAAGGAATACCCTGAAAGGTCTCACATACAACTCACAAATCTGCATAAGATCGACAGGGCACCCTGAGTCCGAATCGTCGACAGCTGGCGCCCACTGTGGGGCCTTTCTCAAGGTGTTCTTCTTTCATCAGGAGATTTGGTAAGCCATGTCTAGGGCATACAATTCCGAGAACGATTTCGATCTCGATGATTGCGCCCACATACAGATGCCCTCGCCCAGCGATCCCGTTCCCATGGAGGAAGTGGATCACGAAGATGTTCCTTAGGAACATCATGAGGATGCATCTTCTCCTACCCAGGTCATGTCCATCGACCAAGGGACAGAGAGGATAGATCAGGAATTTCATCCAAGTCCTACCACTTTGGAGGCTGAGTCTGTACCATGACACGTTGTTGTCGAGGACATAGATGATGTTAATCAAAGGCTCAGTCCTGTGAGGTTTGACCCGGATAACCTCCAATCTCTCTTTGATTTCGAATCTGATTCGAAACAAACAGAGATGTTTTCTCCTTCTACAACCTCGCTTCCCCGAGAGTTTGCTGCTTTATCGGAGGAGACTCCTGAGCAGCAAGCAGCTAGGGAGTAATTGGAACATAAGCAGAAGGAGGAACAGGAAATGAGGCAAAAGGAGGATGAGGAATGTGAACGACAGGATAACGAGCTCCGCAAGACTGCACTGGAAGCTTTGCAAAATGCGCAGTCTCATTATGATGCCGCTCCAAGTTCTTCCCGTCGTCCACATGGTCGTAGGCGCGACCAAACGCCTTCTTTACCCCTGGACTATGCGCCGGTAGACGAAGAAACAATGACTCCTGGCGCGCCCAGGAGGAGTACGCATGGACGACTTCGCTCTATTGCTGAAGTCCTGCGTAACTTTCCTCCCAATATCGAAGACGCGCAAAGACTGGCTTTTGCTAGAATCCTGGCAGATAAGCTGGACGAGGTTGCATCCGAGGCAACCGCAACAGCTTCATCCTGGTCTACGATTCACTCCCATGAAAGGGAGTATTCTTACTCCAGTCAGGGCAAATGTAATCGATTACCACCAGGGTCATTTTGGCACGACAAGGCCCAGCGAGTTGGGAATTCCCGTGATCAAGATCGCATTCCTGTCCACTCTCGCCTGGGACCGCGAGGTGTATCACCACGGCACGAGGTCACCCACGATCATGTCGAAAGCCGCAGAACTCTCCACAGTTCCTATGTCGGCTGTAAGGCTTTCTTGCCAGGCCTCCGCGCAGTGGTCTGGCCAGACAAGTTCAAGCCCGAAACAATTGAAAGATTTGACGGAACTCAGAATCCGTCCGAATTCCTTCAGATCTACATCACCGCTATTCAAGCGGCAGGTGGGGATGATCACGTCATGGAAACTTACTTGCCAACGATCCTCGAAGGACCGATGAGAACCTGGTTGTTCAATCAGCCAGAAGGCTCAATTTATAACTGGGAGATGTTGTGTGACGCTATACTCAACAACTTCCAGAATTGCTATCAGAAGCCTGGAAAAGAGGACGACCTCCATCGTCTTCGCCAGACTTCCATTGAGACTCTTCGATAGTTTGTCAAAAGGTTTGTCAGGGTGAGGAATACCATCCCAAACATATCCGACAATTCCGTGATTAGGGCATTCAAATAAGTCGTCCGATACCGGAGATTTATCGAAAATCTACTTAGCCACCCCCCTCGATCAGTAGCCAACCTCTTCAACATGGCTGATGGTTATTCCGATGAGGCTGAGGCCGTGGAATGGAATAGGATGGTGGATAAGGGAAACTTACCGCCTCAACCAGGCCTGAAGGACGACAAGAAGGAAGATTCAAGCAAGAAGCCAGAATCATCATCAGGTAGGAAATCCAAGAAGTCCAAGAAAAATTGATCGGGACAATACAAGGAGGTTGCAGTTGCCGAGAAGCTGCTGCCAGAAAAAGGTAACAAGCCTCCATTTAAGAATAAAACTTCTTCTGGTGGCCGCAATAGCGACCAGTCGGGAAAACAAACAAATCCGCAGGGAAGCAAGAAGTGGTGTCAGCTCCACAACTCCTCGGGACACGATCTCAAGAACTACAGGAACTGGTTGAAGCAATTGGACGACTTTTACTAGGGGATTGGACCGATGCCAACTTTACCTCCAAAAGAGCAGACCTTCGAGATTAGAGACACCGACGGAGATGAAGAGATGTCCTACCAGGTACCGCAAAATCATGTTAATGTTATTTTTTGAGGTTCCTCCTCTATTGTTTCTAAGTGTCAGTTTAAGATGTTTTACCACGAGGTAAATCAAGCAGAGGCCCCCCTTGGCGAGCCTCAGTACCCCGTTGGTCGGAAACTCCTTTAACTTTCCCTCGAGCAGATTGTCCTATTGGGCTTACACGGCCATTGAGATTGCCTTTGGTCATCACCCCAATTATCAGCAATGCTCGAGTCGAACGAGTTCTGATCAACGGAGGTAGCTCCTTGGATATTTTACTAGTCAAGGCGCTGGATGAGATGTAGATCCCTCGTTCAAAAATTAAACCCATAATTCACCCATTTTGTGGGATAATTCCTGGTCCCTCGATGATGCCGATGGGACAGGTGGTGCTCCCAGTAACACTAGGGGAGCCAGATAATTTCCGAATAAAATCGGTTACCTTCGATGTAATTGATTGTGATTTGGCTTACAACTCAATTTTTGGCAGGCCAACTCTCGCTAAATTCATGATGGCGACGCACTATGCTTATCAGTGCGGCAAGTTGCCGGGCCCCCAAAGGCATTATCTCGGTCTGAGGCAGCCAAAATGTGGTATTAACTTGTGATTAGCTATCATTGGAATTATTTGATCAACTTCCCCTCCGAGACGTCAAGATTGCAACCACAAATTCGGATACGATCAAAGTTGCCCCACAACCTGACGAAAAGTTAAAACTAGTTCCATTATACCCAGATGATCCTTCTAGAACAATTTAGATTAGGTCAGGCCTGGATGACAAATAGGAATTGTTACTTTCCTCCAAGCAAACGCAGATGTGTTTGCGTGGAAACTGTCCGACATGCCCGGAGTCCCAAGGGAGGTAATTGAGCACAGCTTAGCGATCCGACCTGGACAACGACCAGTAAAGCAAAAGCTTAGACGCTTTGCTGTTGACTGGCAAAAAGCCATTTGAGTGGAGTTAGATAAACTCCAAAAGGCAGGATTTATTCGTGAAGTCAATCATCCTAAGTGGCTTGCAAATCCGGTTATGATCCGAAAGCCAAATGGTAAGTGGCGCATGTGCGTCGATTACACCAACCTAAACAGTGCCTATCCGAAGGATGATTTTTCCCTTCCCCACATCGACCAATTGGTTGACTCTACAACGGGTTGCGAATTAATGAGTTTCCTGGATGCTTACTCGGGGTACCATCAAATTAGCATGGCAGAAGAAGGTGAGGAGAAAACTGCCTTCATCACACCATTTGGCATCTACTGCTACGTCAGAATGCCGTTTGGTCTCAAGAACGCCAGTTCCCTGTACCAGCGCTTGATGCAAAAGACTTTTCTTTCCCAGATGGGGTGTAATCTCAAAGCTTACGTCGATGATTTGGTTGTAAAAAGCTTGAAAAGCTTGAGTCATATAGATGATCTCGCTGAAACCTTTTGTAGTTTGAACAAGCATGGAATAAAACTAAACCAGGAGAATTGTTCCTTCAGAATTGCTTCCTGTAAACTTTTGGGTTTCCTCGTTTGTTCAAGGGGCATAGTGGTCAATCCTGAGAAGATTAGGGCCATATAGCAAATGAGATCTCCTTCGACCATGAAGGACATTCAGAGTCGAACAGGTCGCATGGCAGCCCTCAACCGTTTCATATCAAGGCTAGGTGAGCGCAGTCTACCATGTTTTAAAGCTCTTCACAAACACAATGGTTTTACCTGGTCGGATGAGGCCGAAAAAGCTTTTCAAGAAGTTAAGAAATGTCTGTCTAGTCCGCCGATATTAGTCTCTCCAAACTTAGGGGAACAACTACTTCTTTACCTGGCGGCCACCCCTCACGCGGTCAGCGCGGTGCTGATCACAGAAAGAGGGGGTGTTCAGCAACCAATCTCTTATGTAAGCGAGATACTTCATGGAAAAAAGGAACGCTATCCTGAAGTCTAGAAAATACTTTACTCACTTCTGATGGCTTCCCATAAGCTACGACATTACTTTCAATTGCATAAAATTATTGTGCCCTCGTCCTTCCCATTGGGAGATATAATTCGCAATCCAGAGAAATCTGGTCGTATTGCAAATTGGACAGTGGAACTTGGTGAGTTCGACATCAGTTTCACCCCTCGCACCGCAGTTAAATCTCAAATCCTTGCAGATTTTGTGGTCGAATGGACTAATCCTGACCCTCCTGTGCAAGAATCTAAAGATTTAACGTGCACTGACCATTGGACGATGTATTTTGATGGTTCTCACAGTTTTCAACACTCAGGGGCTGGAGTGGTCTTAATTACGCCCCAGGGCGACCAACTCAAGTATGTCATTCAATTACACTTTGTTGCGACCAACAACGCAGCGGAGTATGAAGGTCTTATTGCAGGGCTCCGGGCAGCTAAGTTCCTCGGAGTCAGTCGGTTAGTGGTGAGGGGAGACTCAGAGCTAGTCGTAAACCAAGTAAACAAAGAGTAAAGCACCTCCGTTGAGACAATGGCTCATTACTTGGGGGAAGTGAGGAGATTGGAAAAGCACTTCAATCATTTCGAAGTCCAATATATCCCACAAAAGGACAATATTCTCGCAGACCAATTATCTAAAATTGGGTCCTCACACACCTCTGCTCCGGCGGGAGTGTTCGTTGAACACTTAGAACATCCTTCAATCATGACTACAGTCAAAGATGAACCAGTGACAGTCTACGTCGCCAACCTTGGACACGAAGGAGATTGGACTCAACCATTGAGGGTCTATCTTGAACATGGGACCTTGCCCAAGGATGAAACCGAGAGTGACCGGTTAGTCAGGAAAGCGCGCTTGTATAAACTCATAGAAGGGGTTTTATACAGGAAGAGTACTCAAGGAGTATTCATGCGCTGCATATCTGAAGAGAAGGCAAGTCCCTCTTGAAAGAAATTCACGACGGTGTATGTGGTGCGCACGCGTCATTTCGAATACTGGTTGGAAAAGCTTTTCGACAATGTTTTTACTGGCCTTTGGCACTCGATGATGCCAAGTGTTTGGTAAAAACATGCCCACAGTGTCAATTTCATGCGAGACAAGTTTACCAGCCCGCGATACCTTACAAACTATCCCGTTGACGTGGCCCTTCGCAGTTTGGGGGATAGATATTGTGGGTCATATGCCCCAAGCGGTCAATAGGTACAAGTTTCTATTTGTAGCCATTGATACGTTTACAAATTAGTGGATTGAGGCTGAACCAATCCGCAACGCAACCACTGTGGCGGTAAAAAAGTTCTTCCATAAGAACATCGTCACTCGATTTGGTGTTCCAAGTCGTCTCATTACTGACAACGGTTCCCAATTCATTAGTGGTCTCCTTTTGGACTATTGCGACGACATTGGAACCAAAGTATGCTTTGCTTCTGTAGCCCATCCACAGAGTAATGGTGCTGTTGAGCGCACCAACGGCCAAATATTACAAGGCATAAAAAAAGTGTCTTTGATCGCCTTAAGGTATGCTCAGGGTCTTGGGTAGACGAGCTCTACTCCATCCTATGGGCACTACGTACTATTTCTAGTCGGGCAACGGGTGAGACACCTTTCCAACTATTATATGGCACTGAGGCCGTATTACCAATGGAATTTGTATTGTCTCTGTTCGGATGGATCAATTCGATCAGACTGATCAACTCGAACAGCGTACCCAAGATATAACCCTCCTCGAAGGAAAATGTGATCGGGCGTTGATCATGTCAGCAGTATATTAACAAGCCTTGCATAAATATCACAGCAAAAGGGTGCGACCACGTAGTCTTCACGTGGGCGACCTGATTTTACAAAAAATACAAAACCAGTCTAATTGCAACAAGTTTTCTCCTTAGTGGGAAGGCCCCTATACTATAGTATCAGTGCTGCGGCCAGGATCGGCCCGATTAGCTATGGAGGATGGGAGAATCTTGAACAATACTTGGAACATAGATCAATTATGCAAGTTCTATGTGTAATTTCTTTATTTCTTTTATCCTTTTCAATTAGCATGATTTGTTAAAAAATTGTATGTACTTCTCTTTAAAATTATGTTATTGTCCTCTTTCTCTTTTTATCCTACCCATAACCGAGCTACGCTCGAGGGCTGATCGCCGGTGACCATCTCACTATGATAACTTGGTCGGATTCGCAGGCCGATCTCATGGTCGCATCCAAATAAGACATCCCTATATAAGCCGTTTCTAAACGCACATGGGACTTACTGGCATGTTCCTGGCCATTGGGGTGGTTGCCTATTCGTAATAAGATTTGGTGTCATACGAAAATCAGTGTCGGTATGGTCAGATGATCATATGTATGCCGAGACATTTTTTTGTAAACTGTTTCTAAATGTATAAGGAACTCACTGGAATTTCTGATCATCAAAAGCCCATATTCTCCCTGAGATTGTAATACTGCGTCTTCAGTACTTATAAATCTCCGGGGGGGGGGGGGGGAAGCTATGAGAACATGGTCATAACATAAAACGAAGTTAAGTACATTTCTTTCAAATAAAAACCTAAGGCATGCATTCGCATATTACAAATTGTATATTTACAGGTATCAGTAAATAAAATAAAATACATAATAATAGAGGAGTATTGTTTATTATAATAATTCAAGGTAAGCCTAATTCCTTCAAGAGGTCTTTGATTAGAGGCTTGGTTTCTTCGGATATGGCTTTGAACTGATCATCACTTTCGAACTAGGCATCTCCCACCACTGGACCCAAGTTCAGATCTGGGTCATGGTAAAGTCTTAACTTGCATAGAATGGCAGAGGCGACAGATCTTACGTTGGTTTTCATTGCCTCTTCTTGCCGTCTTGTGTCTTCAGGGAGATACTCGAGAAGTGATTCAGCCTGCGCCGCGACCAAGGAAGCTGACTCACTGAAACTAGGGTTGTCCTTTTGGGATTCAACCACATCGGCTTTGAGCAAAATAGCCACCATCTTTAGCCTTTCAAAGATGTTTAATTGCGCACTACTGCAAGATAACAACATTGCCTTTAGTGCTTCGTTCTCTTTGCAGATAGTGTCAATTTTTGAACTTTGACGCTCGACAATCACCCGAAGATCATCTCTCTCTTGGGAAATAAGGCTTATCTGATCCTCTTGTGCTACATGAATGCAGTAATCGATTTTACAGTAGTTCGTGTAATGAAATAATCTCTTCTGGTCAGAGTTGAACTTACAGGATAGCTTCGACTGTGCCTCGCGAAGTCCCTTCTCCAAGGAAGAACACCTCGTAGCTACAGCCTCCTCCTCCTGTTTTCCCGATCAGCAATGCTCTTATTCAGAAGGGCATTTTCTCTGCAATAGGGAAGACCATAAGATGCATTTAGATGAGAATCCAAGTTGATATGAACAAGGAGCGTTACACTTACTGTCGTAGCCGGCTGATCTCCCGTTGTGCATCCTCAACGTGCAGTAGGAGGTGACTCTTGTACTTGGTCGCTGCTCAGATTAAATCCTAAAATACGGTAATATATAATTCTCCAAACTTGGATGTTCCTAAAATTAAGCAAGTTCAGAAGTGAGAATAGAGTTTCACTCACTTCTATGAAGTCATTGAAGGAACCATTCTCAGGTTCAGCCGAAGCCTGAGCCTCAAGGCTCGTTTTTCCCTGAGTCACAGGGGTAGCAGGTGATTCCTCTTGCTGATCCACCCCCGTGGTCAGGATAGCGGTTTCCATCCCCTGAGTTCGGATGTTCGCTATTAATTCCTCTACAATGGCCTGAGAGGATTCCTCAGCCATTGGAGTGGGCCCTGTCTCACCCACGACCTCGACGGCAGTTGATGTGCCGAGGATTGCAGAGGTCGTCGAAGCATTAAGAACAGAGTCCCTACGTCTGAGTATATCACTACTTAGAATGCCTCTTGTTAGTGGTACATAATTAACAAGGGATGATATGCTTACTTTATACGAAACCCTGCACAAGGTTTCGATGATGAGCTTTGGGGAGAGAGAAGCCCATAGGGCGCCCCTGCTGAAGCTTCATCGACACTTGTCCGTATTTTTCTTCTCTTAAACAGGACAGTGTCTTCTCCTCCCAGCACGATCACAATATGATGGGTGCATGTAGTAAGGGGAAAATATAAAGACTGTGAAGTACTTACCACAGCATCCCTTTCGATCATTAGAGGAGGGATTATCAACCCTGGGGCTTCGCAAACCTCAGGATTGGGCATCTCCTCTGTGACCGTAAGATCTTCGGCGGCCACAGCACCTTGAGCCGCTGTTTCAATCCCCATAACAGGGGATGAAACTTCACCAATATGGGGAGAGGTGGGCCTCTCTGGAATGTTTATCTCTAGAGGGTCTGTCGCCTTCCTCTTGCGGCGGATGAGAGGAACTTCGTCTTCCTCATCCTCACTCCTGATGTGACACTGGGTGCCCGATCTTCCGAAAGGTACGTGATAGATCGATTGGTGGAGCTTCGACGTAGAACGATCCGGCTTCAAATCAGGCACGATCTGAACCCCGCAATCACAACACCACTACTCCGTTGGTTATCAATCTCACGTGAGCGTGATTGACCTCGCCAAGAAGGCTTATCCCTGCTGCGAATCGAGAACACAAGCAAGAACACGGAAGAAAGCAAACTGAATTGCAAATACGAATGATTAATCTCACAAGTTGGGGTCTCACAAACCGATCAAGCGGTGAAACTGTTCTAAGACAGAATAATCTAAGCAAAACCCAATCCTAACTCGTATGACGGCTACTGAATATAAGGTGTTAGGGTCGGCCAAGGAACCCTGGACGCGCCCTAATGGGCTCCAACGAGGTACATGGGCCAACGGCCCAAAGACGGTGGCGCAGCACCCTGACAGATTCTGGATGCTGATTTGTTTCGACGATTCCCATTGGCTCCGGTGCAATTTTGACGTGGAACACGTTCCATTGGAAAGCTTATTTCCTTAGCTTTCTAACGGTATATACAACGTCGAAAACGGAGTCCGTATGCGTCCTGGGCGACGATTTTAGTGCAGACTGCTCCTGGATTCCGAGGTGGACTCAAACTTCGAATTGGTGACGGGATGGGCTTCAACTCCAACTAACGAAATCGCGAAAGGCACAAAGTGGCTTGGACGATGGATATGACAGCGAACTCAAATATTTTTGTGGGGCAATTTTTTGGACTCTAGGTGAAAGATGAATAATGAACAAAGGGGATACAAGTATACCTGACGGGCAACCGAGGCTCTAATACCACTTGATGTGACACTGGGTGCCCGATCATCAGAAGTGCTTGCATCATTTGTATCGACAGTGTTACGTCATTCGTTTTGCTTGCTTGAGCTAGGTCTGAGAACGAGTTTAGGCCAGCAACTTTGACAAGTACTTTCGATATTTATTCAGCTTTGCTATTCTAATTTCGATGATTGCATATTCCTTGATACTAAATATTGCATATCTAAGCACCACAATCTTCTTATCATGTACGGATTGGGTCTTGCAATCGCTTCACATACTGTTGGTATACCTCTGAGTTGTGCTACCTGTCGCCTTGGTAAGAACCTAGTAAGAACTTGGTAAGACGCAGGAGAGTGTGTGATCCCACTTCCCCATAACCTAGTAGTTGCTAGGGATAATATTTTCTGTTATCTTTTGTTGTCTTGCTCACAATGACAGAAAGTTCAAACGGGAAGGACAGGGTTTCTACTGAGAACTGTGTGCTGCACAGCGAGCTTAGGGACTTGTTGGGTGGTTTGGAGGAGAGGCTGGCCAAGATGCTCAGTGAACATGCCACGGCTTCACAGCATCAGTTTGAGGGCCTCGACAGACGCGTGTCCACCCTTGCTGGACGAATTGAAGCTTTGGAGCCACAACAGCCACCCCTCCATGACGATGACCAAGATGTTGAATATGGCGACAATGGAGAGGTGAACCAACGGACGACACAAGAGGCACGACTACATCAACGCCTTCGCCGCAATCAGCACGGTATGGGAGGTAATAACAACCACCATCATGGTCGTGCCAATGATGATCCTTTTGCTAAGGTGAAATTTTTCATCCCTCCTTTTCATGGTGCCTATGATGCTGAGGTTTACTTAGATTGGGAGATGACTGTTGAGCAAAAGTTTAATTCTCACTTAGTTCCTGAGCAACACGAGTTAGGCAAGCCACTAGTGAATTTAAAGACTTTGCTATCATCTGGTGGAATGAACTTGCTACCCTCCGCTTACAACCTGACACATGGGCTAGGTTAAAAGAAGCTATGCGTGAATGTTTTGTTCCTCCTTCCTACCAACGTGATTTGCGTAAGAAATTGCAGCGCTTAGAGCAGGGTAATATGTCTGTCCAGGAATATTACGCTGAGCTACAAAAGGGCATGATACGTTGTGGGGTACAAGAGGAAACCGAAGATAAAATTTGTCGGTTTTATGGGGGGTTGAGGCGTGAAATTCAGGATATTGTTGACTACAAAGAATATACTACTGTCAATCGTTTGTTCCAGCTTGCTATGTTGGCAGAAAAAGAATTGCAGGGACGACATTTAGCGGACCGGAGACAGCGGAACAACTTCTCCAACAACTTTGTTCCTTGGACTACGCAATCCGGTCGCGACAAACAAACTGTGCAACCACCTGTCCCTTCCAAGAGAGCCTCGCGTCCAGCACCATCTTCATCACCTTCGCGACCTCCTGTGTTAAGCAAATATGTGCCTTTGCAGGCACCAGCAGCGAGCTCTGTTTCGGTGGCTTCCACGGGACGTTCTACAGGGATCGTGTGCCACCGCTGCAAGGGCATGGGTCATGTACAGAAAGATTGTCCTAGCAAAAGGGCATATATTGCTACGGCTGATGGCGGGTATGTTAGTGCATCTGATGTTGAAGATGAATATTCCCTCGCAACTAACGTTGCAGGCGAAGAAGAGGACGAGGAGTGCTGTGACGAGGAGGTACTTGGCACCGCAGCAACGGAGACCTACAGAACCATCATTGTGCAGCGCTCGATGAGTGCCCAAGTTGAGACGGATGACAAGTTGCAGCGTCACAACTTGTTCAACATGTTCCTCATCGTCAAGGACTGCCGCGTCCGCACCATCATTGATGGCGGCAGCTGCAACAATTTGGTGAACACCGACTTGGTCCAGAAGCTTGGCTTGACCACGAGAGCACACCCCCATCCCTACCACATTCAGTGGTTCAACAACAGCGGCAAGGTCAAGGTAACTCAAACAGCAAGAGAGTATTTTTCTATTGGCTCCTACCACAATTTTGCTGATTTCGATGTCGTACCGATGGATGCTTGTGCCCTTTTGTTGGGGCGTCCTTGGGAGTTTGATACGTTGTGGGGTACAAGAGGAAACCGAAGATAAAATTTGTCGGTTTTATGGGGTTTTGCTTAGATTATTCTGTCTTCGAACAGTTTCGCCGCTCGATCGGTTTGTGAGACCCCAACTTGTGAGATTAATCATTCGTATTTGCAATTCAGTTTGCTTTCTTCCGTGTTCTTGCTTGTGTTCTCGATTCGCAGCAGGGATAAGCCTTCTTGGCGAGGTCAATCACGCTCTGGCGAGGTCAATCACGCTCACGCGAGATTGATAACCAACGGAGTAGTGGTGTTGCGATTGTCCAAAAGGTCTTGGACTTGTCGCTGTATCTCCTTAGTTTCCTCGGGATTGGTCCTGTAAGCAGCACGGTTTGGCAAGCTCGTCCCTGGAATCAAATCAATCTTGTGCTCAATTCCCCTCACAGGTGGCAGCCCCGGTGGAAGCTCAGAGGGAAACACATCCTTGTACTCCTGCAAAAGGTTACCAACAGCGGGGGGCACCGAAAAAGACATGTCCTCAAGCGAAAACAATGCCCTTTTGCAAGCCAAAGCATAGCATATCCCATTAGGCTCATCAATTTCAGCAAGATCAATTTTATTTGCAAGCAAAGTAGGAGTTTTCAATTTAATTACTTGCTGATTTTCAGATTGTAACAGGTTCTTTTGCTTATCATTACGCGTCCTATCCTTTTCATATTGCACAATTTCAGCCGGGGACATAGGAAGCAACGTAAGTTTCTTTCCCTTATGGATAAGAGTGTACTTATTAGCTTGACCATGGTGAGTTGCATTAGTATCAAACTCCCAAGGACGCCCCAACAAAAGGGCACAAGCATCCATAGGTACGACATCGAAATCAGCAAAATCGTGGTAGGAGCCAATAGAAAAATGCACTCTTGTTGTTTGAGTTACCTTGACCTTGCAGCTGTTGTTGAACCACTGAATCTGGTAGGGATGGGGGTGTCCTCTCATGGTCAAGCCAAGCTTCTGGACCAAGTCGGTGTTCACCAAATTGTTGCAGCTGCCGCCATCAATGATGGTGCGGACGCGGCAGTCCTTGACTATGAGGAACATGTTGAACAAGTTGTGACGCTACAACTTGTCATCCGTCTCAACTTGGGCACTCATCGAGCGCTGCACAATGATGGTTCTGTAGGTCTCCGTTGCTGCGGTGCCAAGTACCTCCTCATCACTGCACTCCTCGTCCTCTTCTTCGCCTGCAACGTTAGTGGCGAGGGAATATTCATCTTCAACATCAGAAGCACTAACATACCCGCCATCAGCCGTAGCAATATATGCCCTGTTGCTAGGACAATCTTTCTGTACATGACCCATGCCCTTGCAGCGGTGGCACACGATCCCTGTAGAACGTCCCGTGGAAGCCACCGAAACGAAGCTCGCTGTCGGTGCCTGCAAAGTCACAGATTTGCGTACCTCAGGAGGTCGCGAAGGTGATGAAGATGGTGCTGGACGCGAGGCGCTCTTGGAAGGGACAGGTGGCTGCACAGTTTGTTTGTCGCGACCGGATTGCGTAGTCCGAGGAACAAAGTTGTTGGAGAAGTTGTTCCGCTGTCTCCGGTCCGCTAAATGTCGTCCCTACAATTCTTTTTCTGCCAACATAGCAAGCTGGAACAAACGATTGACAGTAGTATATTCTTTGTAGTCAATAATATCCTGAATTTCACGCCTCAACCCCCCATAAAACTGACAAATTTTATCTTCGGTTTCCTCTTGTACCCCACAACATATCATGCCCTTTTGTAGCTCAGCGTAATATTCCTGGACAGACATATTACCCTGCTCTAACCGCTGCAATTTCTTACGCAAATCACGTTGGTAGGAAGGAGGAACAAAACGTTCACGCATAGCTTCTTTTAACCTAGCCCATGTGTCAGGTTGTAAGCGGAGGGTAGCAAGTTCATTCCACCAGATGATAGCAAAGTCTTTAAATTCACTAGTGGCTTGCCTAACTCGATGTTGCTCAAGAACTAAGTGAGAATTAAACTTTTGCTCAACAGTCATCTCCCAATCTAAGTAAACCTCAGCATCATAGGCACCATGAAAAGGAGGGATGGAAAATTTCACCTTAGCAAAAGGATCATCATTGGCACGACCATGATGGTGGTTGTTATTACCTCCCATACCGTGCTGATTGTGGCGAAGGCGTTGACGTAGTCATGCCTCTTGTGTCGTCCGTTGGTTCACCTCTCCATTGTCGCCATATTCAACGTTTTGGTCATCGTCATGGAGGGGTGGCTGTTGTGGCTCCAAAGCTTCAATTCGTCCAGCAAGGGTGGACACGCGTCTGTCGAGGCCGTCAAACTGATGCTGTGAAGCCGTGGCATGTTCACTGAGCATCTTGGCCAGCCTCTCCTCCAAACCGCCCAACAAGTCCCTAAGTTCGCTGTGCAGCACACAGTCCTCAGTAGAAACCCTGTCCTTCCCGTTGGAACTTTCTGTCATTGTGAGCAAGACAACAAAAGATAACAGAAAATATTATCCCTAGCAACTACTAGGTTATGGGGAAGTGGGATCACACACTCTCCTGCGTCTTACCAAGTTCTTACTAGATTCTTACCAAGGCGACAGGTAGCACAACTCAGAGGTATACCAACAGTATGTGAAGGGATTGCAAGACCCAATCCGTACCTGATAAGAAGATTGTGGAGCTTGGATATGCAATATTTAGTAGCAAGGAATATGCAATCATCGAAATCAGAATAGCAAAGCTGAATAAATATCCAAAGTACTTGTCGAAGTTGCTGGCCTAGACTCGTTCTCAGACCTAACTCAAGCAAGCAAAACGAATGACGTAACACTGTCGATACAAATGATACAAGCACTTCTGATTTTTTTATATTTTTTTTCCTTGGTTTTTTTTTCTTTTTTTTTCTTTTTTTATCTTTGTGCGGCTTCTTTTTTATGCACTTGCCTTTTTCACCCTTTTTTTTTTAAATATCAATAGTGCCGTATATGAGAGATTACAAGATATATACACAAACACTCAATTTTCTCTCGCTGGAAAAACAGATCTACTATGCAGAAACTTCCTATGCTGTTTTCGGATTTTTGGAGGCCTCAAACGCTAAAACGTATAATAGAAAAGTTGTAGATCGTTTCGTTCTGATCAATTTGCATATATGGAACACCAATTTGGGATAACGGATCTAGGAGATATGGGCCCCGCAATACAGTCTGTGTAGGAAATCCGAAATCAAACAGATTCACTTCCAACGAGATTTTGGACTTGAAAACGGCGTTTCTAGAACTTCTCACAATGGACAAAGTTGTAGAGAATTTTCAGAGCTATAATTTAGAATCTGAAGTTGTCCAATTTGGAGTTCAGACGAAGGAGATAAAAGCAAAATACCGAACTTGACAGATTGACACCCGATTTGGACGCGGCGGCGACGACGACGTGATGGCGTTATACTCGACGTCAAGATGCAAGACTCAAACTAGATCAAGAACTTACTCTAAACCAGCAACAAGACGATGACATTGGATACAAATTCAACAACGCGAAACTGAAAACGAAATCGCGAAAGGCACAAAGTGGCTTGGACGATGGATATGACGGCGAACTCAAATATTTTTGTGGGGCAATTTTCTGGACTCTAGGTGAAAGATGAATAATGAACAAAGGGGATACAAGTATACCTGACGGGCAACCGAGGCTCTGATACCACTTGATGTGACACTGGGTGCCCGATCTTCCGAAAAGTACGTGATAGATCGATTGGTGGAGCTTCGACGTAGAACGATCCGGCTTCAAATCAGGCACGATCTGAACCCCGCAATCGCAACACCACTACTCCGTTGGTTATCAATCTCGTGTGAGCGTGATTGACCTCGCCAAGAAGGCTTATCCCTGCTGCGAATCGAGAACACAAGCAAGAACACAGAAGAAAGCAAACTGAATTGCAAATACGAATGATTAATCTCACAAGTTGGGGTCTCACAAACCGATCAAGCGACGAAACTGTTCGAAGACAGAATAATCTAAGCAAAACCAAATCCTAACTCGGATGACGGCTACTGAATATAAGGTGTTAGGGTCGGCCAAGGAACCCTGGACGCGCCCTAATGGGCTCCAACGAGGTACATGGGCCAACGGCCCAAAGACGGTGGCGCAGCACCCTAACAGATTCTGGACGCTGACTTGTTTCGACGATTCCCATTGGCTCCGGTGGAATTTTGACGTGGGACCAGTACCGTTGGAAAGCTTATTTCACTGAGCATCTTGGCCAGCCTCTCCTCCAAACTGCCCAACAAGTCCCTAAGCTCGCTGTGCAGCACACTGTCCTTAGTAGAAACCATGTCCTTCCGGTTGGAACTTTATGTCATTGTGAGCAAGACAACAAAAGGTAACAGAAAATATTATCCCTAGCAACTACTAGGTTATGGGGAAGTGGGATCACACACTCTCCTGCGTCTTACCAAGTTATTACTAGGTTCTTACCAAGGCGATAGGTAGCACAACTCAGAGGTATACCAACAGTATGTGAAGCGATTGCAAGACCCAATCCGTACCTGATAAGAAGATTGTGGAGCTTGGATATGCAATATTTAGTAGCAAGGAATATGCAATCATCGAAATCAGAATAGCAAAGCTGACTAAATATCCAAAGTACTTGTCAAAGTTGCTGGCCTAAACTCGTTCTCAGACCTAACTCAAGCAAGCAAAACGAATGACGTAACACTATCGATACAAATGATGCAAGCACTTCTGATTTTTTTTTATATCTTTTTTTTTCCTTGGTTTTTTTTCTTTTTTTTTTCTTTCTTTATCTTTGTGCAGCTTCTTTTTTATGCACTTGTCTTTTTCACCCCTTTTTTCTTTTAAATATCAATAGTGCCGTATATGAGATATTATAAGATATATACACAAACACTCAATTTTCTCTCGCTGGAAAAACAGATCTACTATGCAGAAACTTCCTATGCTGTTTTCGGATTTTTGGAGGCCTCAAACGCTAAAATGTATAACAGAAAAGTTGTAGATCGTTTCGTTCTGATCAATTTGCATATATGGAACACCAATTTGGGATAACGGATCTAGGAGATATGGGCCCCGCAATACAGTCTGTGTAGGAAATCCGAAATCAAACAGGTTTGGAGCCACAACAGCCACCCCTCCATGACGATGACCAAGACGTTGAATATGGCGACAATGGAGAGGTGAACCAATGGACGACACAAGAGGCACGACTACGTCAACGCCTTCGCCGCAATCAGCACAGTATGGGAGGTAATAACAACCACCATCATGGTCGTGCCAATGATGATCCTTTTGCTAAGGTGAAATTTTCCATCCCTCCTTTTCATGGTGCCTATGATGCTGAGGTTTACTTAGATTGGGAGATGACTGTTGAGCAAAGGTTTAATTCTCACTTAGTTCCTGATCAACATCGAGTTAGGCAAGCCACTAGTGAATTTAAAGACTTTGCTATCATCTGGTGGAATGAACTTGCTACCCTCCGCTTACAACCTGACACATGGGCTAGGTTAAAAGAAGCTATGCGTGAACGTTTTGTTCCTCCTTCCTACCAACGTGATTTGCGTAAGAAATTGCAGCGCTTAGAGCAGGGTAATATGTCTGTCCAGGAATATTACGCTAAGCTACAAAAGGGCATGATACGTTGTGGGGTACAAGAGGAAACCGAAGATAAAATTTGTCGGTTTTATGGGGGGTTGAGGCGTGAAATTCAGGATATTGTTGACTACAAAGAATATACTACTGTCAATTGTTTGTTCCAGCTTGCTATGTTGGCACAAAAAGAATTGCAGGGACGACATTTAGCGGACCGGAGACAGCGGAACAACTTCTCCAACAACTTTGTTCCTCGGACTACGCAATCCGGTCGCGACAAACAAACTGTGCAACCACCTGTCCCTTCCAAGAGTGCCTCGCGTCCAGCACCATCTTCATCACCTTCGCGACCTCCTGAGGTAAGCAAATCTGTGCCTTTGCAGGCACCAGCAGCGAGCTTCGTTTCGGTGGCTTCCACGGGATGTTCTACAGGGATCGTGTGCCACCGCTGCAAGGGCATGGGTCATGTACAGAAAGATTTTCCTAGCAAAAGGGCATATATTGCTACGGCTGATGGCGGGTATGTTAGTGCTTCTGATGTTGAAGATGAATATTCCCTTGCCACTAACGTTGCAGGCGAAGAAGAGGACGAGGAGTGCAGTGATGAGGAGGTACTTGGCACCGCAGCAACGGAGACCTACAGAACCATCATTGATGGCGGCAGCTGCAACAATTTGGTGAACACCGACTTGGTCCAGAAGGTTGGCTTGACCATGAGAGCACACCCCCATCCCTACCAGATTCAGTGGTTCAACAACAGCTGCAAGGTCAAGGTAACTCAAACAACAAGAGTGCATTTTTCTATTGGCTCCTACCACGATTTTGCTGATTTCGATGTCGTACCTATGGATGCTTGTGCCCTTTTGTTGGGGCGTCCTTGGGAGTTTGATACTGATGCAACTCACCATGGTCGAGCTAATAAGTACACTCTTATCCATAAGGGAAAGAATCTTACGTTGCTTCCTATGTCCCCGGCTGAAATTGTGCAATATGAAAAGGATAGGACGCGTAATGATAAGCAAAAGAACCTGTTACAATCTGAAAATCAGCAAGTAATTAAATTGAAAACTCCTACTTTGCTTGCAAATAAAATTGATCTTGCTGAAATTGATGAGCCTAATGGGATATGCTATGCTTTGGCTTGCAAAAAGGCATTGTTTTCGCTTGAGGACATGTCTTTTTCGGTGCCCCCCGCTGTTGCTAATCTTTTGCAGGAGTACAAGGATGTGTTTCCCTCTGAGCTTCCACCGGGGCTGCCACCTGTGAGGGGAATTGAGCACAAGATTGATTTGATTCCAGGGACGAGCTTGCCAAACCGTGCTGCTTACAGGACCAATCCCGAGGAAACTAAGGAGATACAGCGACAAGTCCAAGACCTTTTGGACCGTGGGTACGTACGTGAGAGCCTTAGTCCTTGTTCTGTTCCTGTTCTTTTGGTTCCTAAAAAAGACGGCAGTTGGCGCATGTGTGTTGATTGTAGAGCCATTAATAACATCACCATTCGATATCGCTATCCTATTCCTAGGTTAGATGACATGCTTGATGAGTTGAGTGGTTCTATTACAACTCGAATTCGACGTGGTTGTTGGCCCCCTTTGCTTCCTTGCTAGTCTCCATGCCTGCGGTGATCCTCTCCATGATTCCTAAGTATAATAGCATCATTAAATAGCAATCCATCCTCGAAAATACAATGGGATTCACTTAGGAGCGAGTTCACCTGTTGATGAAGTAGTCGTGCTCGAGCTCTTGTTATGGGACCTTCAAGGGCCGGTTCAATGTGCGTATCTGAAGGTATGATGTCCTCATCAACTCCCCTCACCCTGTACGATCAAAAAATGATTTGTATCCATACTTGGGGACACACGGGGCACAGAAAATCTTACCAAGGCCTTTCTCGCAGTTGTGGTTTTCCTCTTCGAAGAGGAGCCTCCTGGGATCTTTTTGGATTTCTCAGGAGCTGGCTCCTTCATCTTTGAAGGAGTCCTTTTTTCCCTCTTCATCACTGACCCCCCAGAAGGTCCGGCGTCATCACCTGGATGTTTTGTCCCGGTAGATCGCCCTTTCTGCAGCTGCATCATTTCAAAATTTTGATTTGATATCCAAAAATCTAACAGCATTAATCTCGAACAAATTTTACCAAAAGAGGTTATACCTTTTGACACTCCTGTTTCAGATCGTCACCAGCATTTCTCAAACTTGGAGGATGCAGTGTCCCCTTAGCTCCTTCTGTTGCAGCATTGTATGGTCGCAGAAGGTAGTTTGTCCATTTTTCAATCTCGGACAAAGACAGAACTATGCCACAAACAAACAAATTACTTGATACGCCCTTTTCATCAGTAAGGAAGTATGTTTTGTGGACCAGATAATATACCAGTATTATAATCCAAGGTGCTGTCTGCCATGGACTCCACCTCCCAAGCCGAATGTGCCCGCTCACGCAGGGGGCTCATCCTGTTCTTCACAAAGTCGCGGACGATGTCACACGCAGTTGAGCCCTGCCGGACTAAGTGAAGAGTGGCTTGTGCTTGCTTCTTCAACTCTTGATCCAGGGTCAGAGCGGAATCCATTTCATTGTCTATCTCCGATCGGGTGTTCTCGAACCAGAGACTACTCTCTGACGGAGGGGTGCAATAGAACCACTTCCGATGCCACCAATGCACCGAATCTCGTAGAGGAAGGAAGAGGTATTCTTTCTTCTCCCTTATGCGGAAGTATATTGCGCCAGCGGCATTGGTGCTCTTTGACCATGCCGAATAGTAGAAATGTCGGAAGAGATCCACGCTGGGCATCACTCTGATGAAAGCTTCGCACAAATGTTGGAAAATTGCCAAAATCAATATGGCGTTAGGGTGCAGGTTCACCAACTCCAAACTATAATGCGCTAGAACTTCTTGCAAGAACTTGCTCTCGGGGAATCGGAACCCACAGCGCAAGAAATCTTCAAAAATCACCAGCTCGCCCTCTTGGATGACTGGGCTTTCTTGGTCCTTCTTCGTTGGCCGCCAGTTGATTAGCAGCCGTGAAGGAAGGATCTCCTCTTTCTCTAGGGCTATCAGGCTCTCTTCATTGTGATGGATCGATCAACTCCAGGACGCCATTGCCAATGAGATCGCAAGAAAGGCGACGGCTTTTTGGAGGCGATCGAAGCAAGGAATGCAAAGAGGGTTTTGTGCGGCGAAGATGTCTAAGGCAAACAAGGGTTTTTGCTGTGAGACTTCTCTAGTAAGCTACCTTTCCTTTTATATGCCCAAGACAACCCTTCGCAAGGTGCATTATTTTATTAATTCCCCATAACGAGTGTCTTGCCTATTGGAACCCATTATCTTTACCCTATTATGAATTTGAAGCAAAATGTATCTGTTATACCATTTCATTTTACTTCATATTCGGGGGCTATGGTATAGGATATTAATTTAGCACTATCACGATCGTAATGTCTTTCTACGATCTAAGTATTGACCTAAGAACGGTCTCAAGACGGCCTTGTGATCACAGTGTTCTACTGCAACCTTAACGATTTGAGACCGAACTCGGAATTCGATTTTGAACAGAAGGCTTATTCTCTGTGTATGTTCTGATCACAGACATATTTTCTCTATCATCATTTTTTCACACAGAGAAGGTAAAGAATTCTGAATTGGTGATTATAAGTTATTCATAATCATTTACAAAAATCAAGTATATAAAGAAAAGGAATTCTTTATTTCTTGCAATCTTTACATGCAAAGGGGATACAGGCGATCAGAGCATTGACCTGATCCGAGAGCAATTTACAAAGTTCTCCAAGGGACATATTGGCATCAGTAGGATTAACACTGGCCGCCCCAAGAGAACTAGCAATAGTTCTAAGCCTATCTACATCATCCTGTAGCAAAGGGGTGCTACTGTTCCTTATTGTATCAGAGAATTCTTGCTGTTGCCAAGCGTAATCTCTCTCCGACCGGAACCTACGCTCCTCTTCGCGGGAGCCATCATAACATTCTGCCAGATGCAAAATGGCAGAGGACATTTCCTCAGTACGCTTCTCCAGCGCCTCTTTTTCATTTTTGGGAGTTTTGCACAAGGCTACACTCTCACCAAAAAGAGCATGGACTTCAGCAGGCTGATCACTGGGGGCTCCAGGGGTTTTCATCTCCTGTACTCACATGGGTTAGTTTTAACAAGATAAAACAACCAACAGAGAGGATGACGATATTTACCAATCCTCGCAGTGAAGTTGGCCTGGAGGATGTAGGACTTCCCCTAGAAAGTTGATCACCCAACAAAAGTTGAGGACCACCTAGTCGCAGGGGTGTGAGACTTCCTCCAGAAGTGGGATGGTTTGAAGGATTGTTGTGGATCTCCAAAGGTGGAGATGAAGATGCAACTGGAGGGGTAGCAAGGGGCAATGTGACAGCCCAGGATTCGGCACCCTCTAGAATCTTTGCTGCAGTTCCACTAGAGGATCCTTCATCATTTCTAAATCTCTTCTTTGGATGAAGTAGTTCATCAGGCACCTATGGATTCCAAAATGCATTTACTTGGAAATAATCAAGTCATGAAAGAAAAGTCTGCATCAAAAAGGACTTACTTTCTGAAGGTCCTGATCGAATTCATCATTTATCTTCTCTTCTTCCTCGTCGCTCTCAATTTTAATGACCTCATTGGGATTTTGGTCCGCCATCGAGGTAGAAGCAAAGAGGGAGATAAGAGACAGGAACATTTGAAAGTAATTTCCTAAAAGACTTAGCCACAAAAATTGTGATTCTTAAGAACTGAGAGGCTCTGCTATTTATAGAACCAGAAGCGACGGTTCGTTTGCACGGGTGCCTCGGGTTTTTAAAAGTGCACTATTGGGCTCAAAGGTCAATAAATTCATTATTACTGTCAAGAAAAACTTGGAGTTTTTCTCGGGATATAAACCGCCATCCGGCGGAATAGTGCCAGTTAAGGAAGTTGAAGTGTCGGGTTTCATAATTCTATGCAAATTAAATTTGAAGTAAATAAGTCTCTTCATTTCTTCAAATTTGGGGGCTAGCTGATGAGGATTATCACCCGCGCTAGTTAGATTAACACCTGTAGAATTCAAGACAAGTTTGGATTCGATGTGTGCCAATCTGTAACCACTATAGTCGCCTGGGGACGTAGTGCTAGTTCGTGATCACAGCCTTTGCATAATCATGAGGCCGCAGACAGTGCGCGGTCAGGAGGCCGTAGATAGTGCGCGGTCAAGAGGTCGCTGACTATTTGTGACCAGGATAATTCGAGGGTGTTTTAATCTTTATCAAACACATTCACGGGATAACTTCTCCCACATTTGAAGACAACTACCAAGAGGTTAGTATGTGCGGTTACCTACTAACTGCACGTGTTAAACCTGCGTAGGAGAGGAGTGCGGTTATACGAACTACACCGGAGCAACTGTCCAGAACCACTTCTCGTTGGCACCCTTTTATTCAGTATAAAAGGGTGATCGATGCACGATCTAAAGGGCAGTTAAGTCAACCAACAAGCACGAGTCTACAGAACTTGAAGACTTAGGCATAGATTAGATAGACAAAGATACAAAAAAGATCATCATCTGTGATAATCTCTTTTTCTTGTAAACACTTTTACCTTATATAATGGAATCACAATAGGACGTAGGGCTATTACTCCCACCATTGAGGGCCCGAACCTATATAAATCTTCGCGGCCCTCATGATATTGCTTATTCTATCTTACCTGAGGAATACCCTGAAAGGTCTGACATACAACTCACAAATCTGCATAAGATCGACAGGGGACCCCAAGTCCGAATCGTCGACACAGGGGGAAGAGAAAATCTTACCGCAATATCTTTTGTGGTCATTTTCTTCTTCTTCTAAGAAGCCCCTTCTATAATCTTCTTGGATGTTTTGGGAGCTGGCTCCTTTGTTTTCTTGGCCTTGGAAGAGGATTTCTTCACCCTCTTCGATGCTGACCTCCCGGAAGGCCCAGCATCATCACTAGGGCGCTTTGTCCCAGCGGTTTGCCCCTTCAGTAGCTACATCATTTCAGGAATGCGATTTGATGATAAAAATCAATGAGTGTTCTTGGACATGTTCCACAAAAAAGTCATACCTTTTGACGTTCTTGTCTCAGGTCATCGCTACCATTGATTAAGCTTTGAGAATGGGGTGATCCTTGAGCTCCTTCTGTTGTGGCATTATATGGCCGCAGAAGGTTATTTGTCTGTTTCTCCATTTCGGACAAGGATAGAACTGCGTCATAAAAGGAAAATTACTTGGTATGATATCTTTCATCAGTAACATTGCGTGTTTTGTAGACCAAAGGACATACCAGTATTGTAATCCAGGGTGCTATCTGCCATGGATTCCACCTCCCAAGTAGGTTGTTCCCTCTTTTGCAAGGGGCTCATCCTGTTCTTCACAAAGTCACGGATGATATCCCGCGCTGTTAATCCTTGATGGACTAAGTGAAGAATCGCTTGGGCCTGTTTCTTCAATTCTTGGCTTAAAGCAGGAACGGTGTGACGAGGATTGACACCCGAGTCAGTTCAAATAAATGCACTATTGGTTCAAGGCAAATTCGAGCCAGACACGTGCCTGGCGGTGCGAACTCAAGTTATTCTGAGAAGCATCAGCCCGAGGTCGCGGGCTTTACGCGATCAGACCGCAGGCTTCGCGCGGTCAGGAATTCGTGTGCTATAGGCGAACAGAATGTTGGAGATGTTGCGCGGTCAGCCAACATCCCGCGGTCAGAGCACTTTCGACCAGGGTACTTGGGGTTTACCTGTCCGGCTGTCCCTATAGCGAGAATATCCCAAGTATCCCGAAGATTCCTCCGTGTGGAAGATCAACCGTCAGGAGGTTAATACGTGCAGTTATCCATGAATAACACGTGTTAAACTTGCGTGGAGGTTAAGAGCGGTTCTCTAAAACCACATCCGAATAACTGTCTGATGCAGTTACGACATGGCACCCTTTCTACCAGTATAAAAGGGTGGCAAGATGCATCAAACAGGGGAAAATAAACGTCTCTGATACAAGCGAGATACAATACATCTCAACCACTCAAACAGCCAAGTCTACGGCCTAGATTAGATAGTTTTTTACAAGCCTCTTTGGCTTCTTTCTGTATCCTTACATAGGAAAAAACCTTCGCCTGTGAAGGTCTTTTCCCGCCCTTTTGTAAATCTTTCTCACATATAGTGAAATCCCAACAGGACGTAGGGCTATTACTCCCACCATCGAGGGCCCGAACCTGTATAAACCTCTCTGTGCTCCTGTTCTCCATATTTCTACATACCTTCCCGGAGGGTCATCTTGAAAGGTCTCGCTATTACAAATTTTGCATAAGTTCGGCTAAGGACTCCGAGTCCGAATCGTCGACACGGTGTCCATTTTGCTGGTCTTCTCTGGCCGATGATTCTCGAACCAGAGATTACTCTCCAACGGGGGGGTGCAGTAGAACCATTTCTGGTGCCACCTGTGCACAGAATCCCGCAGAGGAAGAAATGGATAGTCTTTCTTCTCCCTCATGCGAAAGTAAATGCATCCCGCGGCGCTGGAACTCTTTGACCATGCCGAGAAGTAGAATCGTCGCAAGAGATCTACACCGGGTAGCACTCCGATGAAGGCCTCGCAAAGGTGCTGAAAAATCGCCAGAATCAGAATGGCGTTGGGATGTAGATTCACCAGTTCCATCCCATAATGTCCCAAGATATCTTGAAGGAACTTGCTTTCTGGGAGCCAAAACCCACATCTCAAGAACTCTTCAAAGATCACCAGTTCGTTCTCATGAACGATTGGGGTTTCCTCATTCTTCTCCGCCGGCCGCTAGTTGATTAGCACCCGCAGAGGAAGGATCTCCTCTTTTTCAAGCACCATCAAACTCTCCTCACTATGGTGGATTGATCGGCTCCAAGACACCATTGTTGATGAGATCAGTGGAAAGACGACGGCTTTTGAGGCGATGAGAGCAAAGTGGGAAACAAGGGTTTTTTGCGGCGAAAATGGTTAAGGAAAAAGAGGGTTATGTTCTGAAGCTTCTCAAGCAATTTACCTTCTTCCTTTTATATGCCTGAGACCACTACTCGTCAGGTTCATTATTTTAATAATTTCTCATAACGGGTATCTTCTCAGTTGGAACCCGGTATAATGTCATTTACCCTGTTTGAATCTGAAACAAAATGCATCTGTTTGAAATTAATAAGATCATTTTATTTCACATTCGGGGGCTATGGTACAGATAATTATATGAGAATTTTTTGAGGAATTTATATCTTATGATTCCAGGGTAACCTCATATTTCCAGCACTGTTACAATCTCAAAAGCAAAAATTCTTTTGTGATCGCAATGCTATTCTATGATCTCGGTATTGTCTGTGACCTTAGTGCTATGCGTGGTCTCAAGGCTCTTCTGTGACCGCAATGTTCTTTATGGCCTCAATGTTATTTTGAGACTAAAGTCTAGAGTTGATTTCAGACAAAAGATGAACTACTTGTGTATGTTCTGATCGCAGGAGTGTACTCCAATTGGTGATTAAAAGTTGTACATAATCATTTAGAGAGTCAAATATGTAAGGAAAAGAAATTCTTTATTTCTTGCAGTCTTTACATACAAAAGGAATGCAAGCGACCAAAGCATCGACCTGATCCGAAAGCAATTTACAAAGTTCTCCCAGGGACATGTTGGCATCAGTGGTATCAAGACTGGCTGCCCCAAGAGAACTGGCGACGTCTCTCAGCCTATTGACGTCATCCCTTGTCATGAGGGAGCAACTGTCCCTAATGGTGTTGGAGAGCTCTCGCTGTTCTCAGGCATGATCTCTCTCCAACCGGAAAGTACGTGCCTCTTCATGGTATCCATCACCGCACTTTGCTAGGTGCAGTGTGATCAGGCAGATGCCATCGAGGCGCTCCTTCAAGAAGTCTTTTTCTTCTTGGAGAGTTCTACACAAGGCAAATTTCTCCCCCAGAAGAACTTGGGTCTTAGCAAGTTGATGGCTAAGAACCCAAAAAGCTTTCTCATCTTGTAAATGCACGGGTTAGTTCAAAAGCACATGACGATCAGAGAGAATGAAAATACCAACCTTCGTCGCAGGATGGGAGGAGAAAGCCAAGCTTGGAGGAGGAATTGGTCCCAAAGGCGCTGCAATTGCAATGAGACTTTCCCAAGAAGGATGATAGTTAGAAGGATTGTTGTGGTGATCCAAAGAAGGTGATGAAGATGCAACTGGATGGGTTGCAAGGGCCGAGGAAAAGGGCAGTGTGGCAGCCCAGATGTCAGCACCCTTCAGCATTTTCGGCGAAACTCCACTGGAGGATCCTTCGTCATTTTTAGACCTCTTCTTTGGAGGGATCTCCTCGATCACCTGCAAATTCCAAAATACATTGCTTTGGAAATGAAATGTGAAGTAGAGGGTTGTAGGAATTTTCTAAAAAGACTTAGCCAAAAATTAAGCTTATGAGTTTTAGAACTGAAAGGCTTATTTATAGAGCCAAGAGGCGACGGTTCACGTTCGCGGGCGCCTCGAGTTCTTAAAACGCACTTACAGTTTTTGCTTTGGTAAAATGGTCAATAACTTTACCCATCAAGAAAACCCCAGAGGTTGTCTCGGGAAGTAAACCAACACACGGCGTACAGTGCCAACTAAAGAAGTTAAGGCATTGGGTTACATATTCTATGCCGATTAAATTTGAAGTTATAATCTTTTTATCTCTTCAAATTTGGGGGCTAGCTAACAAGGATCATCACTCGAGCTAATTTATATCATGTTCAAGTCAAGTTCGGATGTGATATATGTCTCTGTGTCCTAGTAGCCGTATCGACGCAGGGGGATAGCTACCTATGCGTGATCAGAAGGTCACTAGCTATGCTCAACCAAGGTAACCTGGGAGTGTTCGAGTCTTTACCGGGCACGTTCTCAGGATCGAGATAACTTCTCCCACGTGTGAAGACAACCGCTAGGAGGTTAACATATACGGTTATCTATAATTGCATGTGATTAATCGACGAAGAAGACTGGTGCGATTATACGAACTGCATTACGGCAACCATCCAGAACTGCCTCGCATTGGCATCCTTGCATTCAATATAAAAGGATGGCTGATGCACGATGAACAGGAGAGGGATAACACTTGAAGACTTAGATATAGTGATGAGGACATCACTTCTTCGGATACACACACTAACCATAATCCTCCGCTTGTTACACAAGGACCCATAACGCGCAGCAAAGCCCGATTGTTGCATTGCCAGGTGAACTCGTTCCTAAGTTTATATATATATGGTTTTGAGAATGGTTTACTATCTACTAGTGATAATACTGTGCTTAGGAATCATGGAGAGGACCAGGAAGGACACAAGGACCAGCAAGGAGCCCAAGTCGAGTTGGAGTCTGGGATGGATTCGAGTTGGAGTCCGGTTCGGACATCCAGGAGCAACTTGCCTTCAAACGACCATAACTCCCTCATACGAAGTCCGATTGGGACATTCTTATAGTCCACAGAGAAGCCCACGACGAGATCTTTCTAATGGATCTAGCCCCACGTCACAAATTCCTTCTGGATCACTGGAAATTGACAAAACAAGTTTCAACCTAATTCTGATTGGACCGAGTCGGTGCTGCGTCACCTTTTTGGTTGGGTCAAGTCCTGTGTATTGAGTTCGAGTCCGAGTAGGGAAAGAGTCCATGTCGGTTTCAGGTTTTCTTACCTGGCCACCGATCTCTTTTACCTCCTCTATATAATCATACTGAACCATTAGGGTTCAACGGGTTTTGTTTAGTCATAGTCTTTCCTTCGTGAAGCTATTGAGATATTCTTCTTGGTCGGCTAGATCAACATCAATATCTATATTCGGACCCCAACTCTTTTTCGTGATTCAATCTATATTTGTAATTTCAGATTGCTTGTTTATCTTGTTCTTGCTTGTTCTTCGATTGCTTGCAGGAATAGATCTTCGTGATTAGGTCGATCGTGCTTCTAGTTCTATCGATAACAATCCGAAGTTGGTTCAGCGATTGCCAGGGCGTATCAGTTGTGTACTGTTGGTAGCCGGATCGTGAGAGTCGTCTTCACAAATCGATAGTTCTTGTTCTCATCGAAAGATCGGACCGCCCGCGTCGCATCATATAGTTAATTGACAGAAGTGTAGAAGGGAGATTATCGCTCGTGACAATCTCTCTTCCCTGTAAACTCTTTATTCTATAGTGAGATCACAACAGGACGTAATGCTATTACTCCCACCATTGAGGGCCTGAACCTGTATCAATCTTCGCAGCCCTATTTCATTGCTTATCATAACTTACCTGAGGGCACCCTTAAAGGTACATATAACTCACAAATCTGCGTAAGATCGACTGAGGACCCTGAGTCCGAAACGTTGACACATTGTTCCCAGGAAATGACGCCAAAAACTTGACATGCCCAAGAGGGACGCATTTAGTAATACCACAAACGAACAATTGACATTGAACACTTGAGGGTCAAATTCCACGATCAACAAACATATTCATCTGTTAGGTTCAAAGATTGCTGATTAAGTCTGAGCGAATAGGGGGTTTGTTTATCTGCTACTAAGTTCTATCACTAAAAACTATCAGCCTAAGACTTAAAAGTAGTAAAGAAGCAAATATGAAAATTAGGGTTTTAGAATTGAGAGAGAAAACCTAGGGTTTCAGGATTTCCATAACCATTGCACGTAATTCTAACCATGGCCTTAAAATTGCAAATCAGTCATGTTCTATGACAGATTAAGTTGCCAATACGATCGCTGGTACAATGATCAAAGGATTGATTCCATAGTTAAGTCTGGCGACAACCTCTCTCCTGTTCAAGGTCCTGTGTCAAGGCACGAAAGGACTCTAACTCCCCTAAATTCTTGCTTAGGCTCAACTATTATGTTTGTTGTCAGGGTGAGAATTTAGGGTTTAGAGGAAGAAAACATGAGAAACTAAGTCACAAAACTTGAAATCGGGATTGAGGAAGAATTACTCCCTCCGAATTAGGTCATCCCTAACCCTAGAAGGGAATTACTCACAAAAAATCATAAAAATCCAGAAATAATAAGAATTAAAAGAAGACTTACTCGATTGCATCCAATAATAAGGTCTGCTGTCCACGCCAACTTATAGACGAGAAAACTAGAACTAAATAAAGAAGGGGGCTCGTCTAAACCAAACTTCTAAACTTGAATCAACTCTGAAAAAGCACACCTACTTGAGCTAAAAGATTCTCTATTTATAGTACAATAAGACAACATGACCAAAAAAAAACTCTTGACGTGTAGCTGATGGAATCCAAATTTGAACGTCGCGTGAAACGGACGAGACAGAGACAAAACAATCAAAAACCAGCTAGAACTGAGTTGGGCATAGGACCTGGCATGGGTCGTGCCCACGGTCGAGCACAAGCCATGCCCGTGCTTGTGCCAGGCTCATCTAGGGTTATGGTTTGTGTCCCCGAGGCCCTTTTTTCGTCCGTTTTTTGTGTTTTTCATCGTATCTTATCCAAATGAGCTCGAAACACCGCCAAATTTGGTAGGCATGATCCCTGGAACATAATGAACACAACCATGAAAGTGGATTATAAAATGATATAAAATGTCACATAAAATGTTACATTGAAAGAGTTTTCAGCACGTTTTAAAACAACATCTTACGGTAAAATTCATACCAATTAAACACTTATTAGTCAGTCCTTCACCAAGCATTGGAGGATGATTACAAGAGTGCTGGAACAGACTAGACTTTGTTCTCAAGCGCTGGATATGTGGATATCTAGATTTTGATTGAGTGACTTCTTTGTTTCCCAATGGAGTCTCTCCCTCATCTGCACCGTCTTTCGTTATTTAAAGTTGGTAACGGCAAATTCATCCTCTAGAGAAATCAGGATATGGTGGGCTTGTTGTAAGGTGTTTCTAAGTTAGTTACGATTTAGCCTAGATAAGAGTGCTGAATCCGGAGGTTCTAACAGCATTCCTTATCTGCAGAGGGGACATGGGTTAAAAACGGTTGCTCTAACTAACAAGTGGGGTCGTGATGTCAAATTCACAATAACTGTCCCGGCTGGATTCTTTCCACTTCTTGAAATTCTAAATCCAAGTGTCTACGCTAAACCCTAGGACTACATTGTACACCTGTGTTGTCCATATTGTTCAAATAAAAAAACTCATCACTTCGAATCAACACATACAATAAGACAAAAAAAACTAAAGACAATTTTGCTTGAAAATTGCAGTAATTTGCATTCAACAAATACAGCCAAAAAGATCAACTTGATGCAGTACAACTAAACACATTATGACTTGCATAAATCAGCCAAAGTTCAGTTTATAGCTAAAGTTTAGATCACTGAAATCATGTTTCCTATGTCTACATTGCAAAACCAAACAAACCTTGCCAAACCATCCAAGTTCAAAATGCCCAATTGGCTAAAAGTTCAAATTATGGCACCAGGCAAGTTCATGTTGCAAACCAAGCAAAAAAGATAAGTGTTCTCAAAATGCCAAACAAGATCAAAATGCCAAGCCAAACAATATCAAGATACCACATCACCTAAAGTTCATTACAACACTAAACTATTTCATACATCCAAATCAAACAAACAAACAAACAAAGAAACCATTTACTAAACCCTAAAAAACTAGATGAGTTCAGATTACTAACCAAGTCTCTTGGTGACCTTGCACTTGCGACCTTGGCTCGCAACATTGGGCAACCTTGACTCGCAACCTGCAGATCCGGGCGAAACTGCGGCCTTGCGCTTGCAACCTCGGGCGACCTTTCTTCTTTTCACCTAATCTTATTGATTATACTCAAAGCAAATAGATTAGTCCTAGACACTTGTTTTCATTTATCATCAAAATCCAGATTAAGGGCCTAGAAGCAACAATCTCCCTCTTTTTGATGATTGATGACAACAACTATTTAAATGAATAAAATTTAATAATGACTCCCCCTTAGTGTATGCATAGACATTAGATATGCAAGAACTCCCACTGAATGCATGCATATATAAATACACATATGAGTCATTTGAGAGTCCATAATGAATAAACAATGAGCAGATAAACTATCAATAATGTCATACAAGAATCTCTCCCCAATCTCTCCCTAATCTCTCCCCCTTTGACATCAAGCACTAAAAGGCGGGAGGACAGCAAAGTAGATATTTAACTTGTATTTGATATATCAATAATTTTCAATTCACATCTAAGAAAGCAAAATCTAGTCACATCTAAAGATTTGGTGAAGATGTCTGCTAGCTGCAAGTTAGTTCTTATATAATTCACATCTATATCTCCTTTTGCCACATGATCTCTTATAAAATGGTGCCTAATATCAATATGCTTTGTTCTAGAATGTTTGTGAGACCCCCCCCATTTGAGGATCACCTTGGTAACCGCCCAGGTAGGTTACACACAGCAGGATGACACATGAGCTCCAAACCAGACAAGCATAATAATAACATTAAACAGGTAGCAGGCCAGCTTGGCCAATATTACATACCCAAAGCACCGAAAATGGCGCTAAGTAGAGTTGCTAAGAAAATAACAAGTTTATCAGAACCAGAGTCGGTATCTAAGTACCGAACACACAGCATAAAGCACAAAGCAACGACAAAAAGCTTGATCTCCATCCGCAGCGGGGTTGAAGTGGCTCCTCCCACATCTGACTTGACTTGGTGCGCAATCCTTCTAGAACGTGGGCTCGTCCGGGGCACTTCCATCTTCTGTCGAGAACTCATAACTGAAGGAATCGGGATCCTCGAATCCCTCTTCTACAGTTGGATGCAAATTGCAAGGGTGAGCACTTGGTGCTCAGCAACACTCATTCCGGGGATTATAGTAATGTACTTATATGAGGATAAAACATATGATTCAGGGATTTTAGTTTCATATGGATAGAGATATATAGATTTCCAAGTTATTTGTTCAGTAAACAGTACTTTGTCATGAAAATAGTACTTTAAACATTAAACAGGTTTTCATTAAAACTTTAGATGTAGTGGTCTCCCATGAGTCACTACTTTATTAACCGCATTATGAAAACATTACAAAACATTACTTGTGCTATAACCCATGGATAACATCCACTACGAAAAGACTCCTGAACCTGGGAGTACAGAGTATCTGATACTTCTTTTACACTTTGCAAAGGTGTACCTCTTTTTAAATCCACTGGTTCACTCGGCTTTCAAGTCGGATCAGCTTCATGTGACTTATACACATGTGACAAGGCCGAGATCACACAACGCTTTACAGTTCAGTATTAACAGTATCCCTGCCCGGTAAATAGACAATTAAGTCTCAAGTACCGTTGTGGGTCTTCCCCACTGCCTTACTTCCTAGCCTCTCTGGTCTATGTTCCCACAGGACACATAGCCTTGGTCTATGTCCACGCGAGACATACGACCATTTAAGATTACAGCCGCTCACGGCTTAATCAGGTCTAGGGCGCCTTCCTTCATTTACGCCTTTTTCTCTCATCATTTTTCTGACTCACATCACTCATGGCCGAACCTTGGCCTTCCAGTTTCCACGCGAGAAACCAGATCGTCAAACCATGCAGGGAACTGCTAATACCAAAAAGCTACTGAGTTGTGCCTGTCCCATACCAGGCAAGTGGTTGATACTTTACAATTCGCATAGAGACACAGCACAAGGTTCTTGTCCTTATGAACCAATAGTCAGGAACATTCACATACCCTGGTGCGCACCGCACCCTCTCCATACAATCCAATCCTCACTACTGATCCCTTTTATCATTTTTCTTGTCAAAACGGTTTTCATTATAACTTCTCATGCATTTGACCATTTCAAGTTTAATGTGGATATTCAGTATATGAGTCCTAGGGTGACAAAAGCATACATAAGAAGGTTCAATAACAAAAAGGGTTTCATGATTCATTAGGGAATATCTACTCATGTCATTCAAACATAACTTGTATTTCAACTAAACATGCATAGTAAGAAACAGTGAATATACTTCATATGAAAATATTGGGTGAGACATGATCAAAGGAATGAGGCTTGCCTTGCAATGTTGGGTCTAAAAACTCAGACGGCTCTTCAAAGACTTCTTCCGTTCCTTCCGCTTCTGACTCTGCGGCAAACAATTAACACACAAACACATACCACATAAGCATACTGAAAATAGTTTCTATAGAAAGTATTAAGTAAATAAGTCATGCATGCAGGGGAAAAAGTTAGGGCAAGGTCACAAGGGCTCTGGTCGAAGAAACGGCTAAAAAGGATTGAACGTCGAGGGGTCGACATTCAGTTCGTGGCTTTGACATAACTGGAAACTAGTCTTAGGATGGTTTTCTGGAGAAGTGACAGTAGAGAAAGTTGTAGTTCTCAACTCCAGGAATCTAAAGGACAAGGTGGCATTTCAATTGCTCAACCAGAAGGGGTCAAACAAGGCTAATGCCAGTGGCTGACATGCACTGACATGGTGCTGGACATGGCCAGAAACTAGGGCATGGCTTAACTTTTGATCCAGGGCTCCAAATGATGCACCACTTTGTCTGGGAGGTAGGCATTACTAACAGGAACAATATACTCAACAGGCGCAAGGGCTGAAAGTGGCCGGAGGGTGGCCAAATCCGGCGATGAACCACGGTGGCCTGGACATGAGCTGAGTTACTGGACAGTAATCTTGGCATAGGCATAACTCACAATCTAGGCAGATCCAGGTGTCGAGCTAGTGGACAATATTGCTCAGGGAAGTGAGGCGAAGCTAAGGGACAAGGTGGTGTCAGCTGGATCGGCCGGGAACAAATTCCGGCGACCGGCGTTGGAGAAGACGACACTGGAGCTTGGGTATCTTCGATACAGGGCGAAAGAGCTCAATTCCGAGCTTGGGAATGATCTCTAGGGCACAACAAAGCTACTGGGGAGGTTAATTTCATTGGATATCGGCCGGAGAAGCTTGGCGCCGAAGTCCGGCGAACGGCCGAGGTTCAAATTTGGGATTTCTTCGATTTGAGCTTAATTGGGGATTCTGGTTCTACAGGCTTGCTCTACTAGGCTTACTGATCAACTTCTTCTACAGGATTGAGGGTTAATTTGGGCTGAATCGAGTGGCATTGGGGGAACAGGGCAAATCGGGAATCCGGCGATCACCGGCGATGGGGATCGATCTAGTGCAATTGGTTGCTATGACACAGAGAGGGGAACGAGGGGGACTCACTGGTGAACCTGGATTGAAGAGAGGGGCTGTGGAAAGGGCTGGCACCGTGAGCTCTCTCACTGGCTCGCCGGAGAAGAAAGTGGAAACGGCGAGAAGCTGGAATTTTGGCTAAGTCCTGAGCTTGTGCTTCTTCACAGCGTCGAGGGGGTTTAAATAGGCATGGGGACGGAGTTTGCGAGGGAAACGCGACAACGGTTGCTTGCGCCGGGGAGAAAATTGTCGGGCGCAGGCGCAACGACGGCGACGGCGACGTGATCGCGCTTCAGGCGGTGCTGCAGCTTTGCCAGTTGCCTTGGGACTTCACCAGTGATGGCGCAGATGCGGAGGCGACAATGTAGCTCCGGCAATGACACGTAACGCCATGCAACTGCCACGGCAACGGGAGCGCGCGCGAAAACGAGGCTCGGGAGCGCGGCCGTTTATCCGCTGGGCGAGGCGCTGCAACTGTGCTGGCACGTGCGCGGGAGGTGGCACAGCAACTCACGGGCACAGGCGACAGAAACGGTGGCCGGCGGCGAGCAAATGCGGCGAGAACGCGGCGCGGCAACGGTGGCTCGGGCACTGGTCGTGGCAACGACCAGGGGCTGGTCGAAAGGACCTGAAAATAACATTTGGGCTGTTCTGCAATTTCTGAAACTTGCTCCAGGGGCTGTTCTGTGAGGATAATTTGAATAGGACTTGGGCCTGTTTGCAAATTTGGAGATCTGAGGGTCCGATCTGAAATCTGATTTCGCAGCTAAGTTGCAAAAGATTAGTGGAACTTATCTGACCGAAGTTTGGTAAGATCGGGCAAGATCTGAAGGGTTTCGACAAAATTGGGGAAAACAGTTTAGGGTAATTAGGATTTTAAAAAAATGGCAAGGCTTGAAACTCAGCTTTAGGGTGAGATTTTGGAGATGGTCCCGAAGGGAAAAATGCTCTGAACAACATTTAGAAGGGAATGGCTGAAGCAGATTAGGTTTTGGGGTCCGGATGTGGATTTTGGCTATTTTAGGGTTTAGCAAAAACAGGGGTGTTACAATTCTACCCACCTTAGAAACAATCTCGTCCTCGAGATTAGGGCAGGTCAGAGAATAGGGAGGGAAATTCTCGTCGGAGATCTTCTTCTTTTTCCCATGTTGACTCCTCCTCTGAGTGATTGTTCCACTGGACTCTGCAGAATCGGAGGGTTCTTGACTTCAGCACTTTCTCTCTGGTTTCCAGAATTCTAATAGGGTATTCTTGACAAGATAAGTCTGGTTGAATCTCATTCTCTGTAGGAGATATCTGTTCTGTTGGTTTTCTCAAGCATTTCTTCAGCTGAGATACATGAAACACGTCATGAATTCCGCTCAGTTCTGGTGGCAATTCCAACTTGTACGCCATTTCACCTCGCTTTTCCAGAATTCGATATGGTCCCACATATCTAGGTTTTAACTTTCCCTTCATCTGGAATCTTCGAACTCCTTTGTATGGCATAACCTTGAGATACACATAATCGCCCTCTTCAAAAGATAGCTCTCTTCTACGGTTATCCGCATAGCTTTTCTGTCTAGATTGAGCTGTTTTCAGTTTTTCTTGTATGATCCTGACGTGGGCTGTGGCTTCTTCTACCAATTGGGGTCCTAGATGTTGTTTTTGACCAATTTCTGTCCAATACAGAGGCGTGCGGCATCTTCTTCCATATAGGGCTTCATATGGTGCCATTTGCAGGCTTGCTTGGAAACTGTTGTTGTAGGTGAATTCTGCATAAGGTAGAAATAACTCCCAAGAGTCTCCATAGTCCAAAACACAAGCCCTCAACATATCTTCCAAAATTTGGTTCACTCTTTCAGTCTGACCTCCAGTTTGAGGGTGGTAAGCGGTACTGAACTTTAACTTTGTGCCCAGGGCTTTCTACAACTCTTGCCAAAATCTTGAAACGAACTGGGCTCCTCTATCGGAAACGATAGCCTTCGGCACTCCGTGTAGGACAACTATCCTGTTGAGATACAGCTCTGCTAAGTCCTTAGCTGTATATAGGGTCTTCACTGGGAGAAAATGTGCTACTTTTGTTAATCTATCAACTATGACCCATATAGAATCGAATCCTTTTCTCGTCCTTGGTAGTCCCACAATAAAATCCATTCCGATTTCATCCCACTTCCACTCTGGGATTTGTAGAGGTTGTAGCGGTCCCGCAGGCTTTTGATGTTCTGCCTTCACTCTTTGGCATGTGTCACAAGTTGCGACAAACTTGGCAATCTCTCTCTTCATTCCTTTCCACCAAAAATTTTTCTTCAAGTCCTTGTACATTTTGGTGCTGCCTGGGTGTATGGAATATGGGGTTTGATGAGCTTCTTGCATGATCAGGCCTTTGATCTCATTGTCATTTGGAATGCAGATGCGGTCATCGTACCATAGAATTCCCTGTTCATCTTCTCGAAGGTTGGTTGTATCTTTGCTCTTCATGTCCTCCTTCATCTCTTGAAGGTCTGGGTCAATCGCTTGAGCTTGTCGGATTTTATCCTTCAACTCACATTCCATCTTTAGCGTAGCGATGGTTCCTTGGTCCACTAATTCTAATTGTAGCCTTTCGAAATCCTTGATCAGTTGTGTCGGCACTTCTAGCTGTGTTATCTGGTTATAACGAGACTTCCTGCTCAAAGCATCAGCTACTACGTTGGCTTTTCCTGGGTGATAGTGGATCTCTAGATCATAATTTTTGATCAGTTCTAACCATCTTCTCTGCCTCATATTCAACTCCTGTTGCGTGAAGATATACTTCAGGCTCTTATGATCCGTATAAATTTCGCACTTACTGCCTAGTAGGTAGTGTCTCCATATCTTCAGTGCATGTACGACAGCAGCTAACTCCAGATCATGTGTTGGATAATTCTCCTCATGAGGTCGTAGCTGTCTAGAAGCATAAGCTATCACTTTCCTTTCTTGCATCAATACACATCCTAATCCTTGTTTGGAGGCGTCACAGAAGACTTGAAAATCCTTCTTGACGTCCGGTAGTATCAGGATTGGTGCAGTTGTCAACCTTTTCTTCAGTTCCTCAAAGCTTCTTTCGCACTCCTCAGTCCAATTAAAAGGGGCATTCTTCTTCAGTAGCTGGGTTAGCGGTTTGGTGATCTTCGAGAATCCTTCTACGAATCTTCGATAATATCCCGCTAATCCCAAGAAACTTCTAACTTCTGTTGCGGTTTCAGGTTGTTTCCAATCGGTAACCGCTTGTATCTTCAACGGGTCCATAAATATTCCTTCTCCTGAGATTATGTGTCCCAAGAAAGAAATTTTCTTCAACCAAAAAGCACATTTGCTAAACTTGGCATATAGCTGGTGGTCTGCCAGTTTCTGTAGCACAATCCTCAGGTGATGTGCGTGCTCCTCCTTCGTCTTAGAGTAGACAAGGATATCATCCACAAATACAATGATGTATTTATCCAGGAATTCCATGAGGATCTTATTCATTAGATTCATGAATACCGCGGGTGCATTAGTTAATCCAAAGGGCATCACTGTGAACTCATGCAACCCATATCTGGTTACGAAAGCAGTTTTAGGAATGTCCTGCTCTCGGATCCTTAACTGGTGGTATCCCGATCTCAGGTCTATTCTTGAGAACACTTTTGCTTCTCTGAGCTGGTCAAAAAGGTCATCTATCCTTGGTAAGGGGTATTTGTTCTTGATGGTCATGTCGTTTAGCTTGCGGTAGTCTATGCAAAGTCGCATGCTACCATCTTTCTTCTTAACAAAGAGCACTGGGGCTCCCCATGGTGATGAGCTGGATCTAATGAATCCTTTTTCTTCCAATTCAGCTATCTGCTTCTTCAATTCCTCTTGCTCATGGCCTGTCATCCGAAACAACTTTCTAGCATATGGCGCAGATCCGGGTTTTAGTTCAATAGTGAACTCTATATCCCTATTTGGTGGTAATCCGGGAAGTTCTTCTGGAAAGACTTCCGGGTACTCGTTGACAATCGGTACCTCTTCGAACTTCACTTCTTCAACGCAGTTCAATCTCTGCAGGTGGTCGCAGATTGGAGTTCTGTCTGCATGGAATGTAATTTGCTTTCCACTGGCATTTGTCAGGGTGATTGTTTTCTTCTCACAATCCATCAATCCCTTATGCTTGGCCAGCCAATCCATTCCGAGAATGACATCCAATCCTTGAAGGTTTAGAACTAGCATGTCTGCCAGGAATTCTAGATTGCCGATACGGAAGGCAACGTTTCTACAGATAGAATTAACAATCATTCTAGCACCAGGTGACTGAATGATGATAGGATGCTCTAAAGCAACCACAGGCAAGTTATTACTCAACAAGCAATCTTTCGACATGAATGAATGAGTTGCACCGGGATCAAATAGAACAACTGAAATCTGAGAGGAGATTAAGAGTCTACCGATCACGACGTCAGTTGCCTCTCCTGCTTCTGTAGCAGTCACGAAGTTGAGTCTTCCTCCGGTGGTTGGTGTTCCTCTTCCTCTGTTGGTTTGGAATCTTCCTCCTCTGGCTTGTGGTGCTCCTCTGGCAATAGTTCGTGCAGGTGCAGGGGATTTGGCTGCCTGAGCTTTGGCAACGTTGGGAGGTAAATGCCGAAATGGACAAGTCTCTCTGTGATGTCCTCTTCTGCCACAATGGAAGCATTCTGCATTCTTCAGTGTACAGTCTCTATAGAGGTGACTCCCTTTGCATCCGGGGCATGTTAGAGTTGTTGGCGATGAAGTCCTCTGGGGTCTTGGTGGTGCGGGTGGTCTGAAAGCGGCTCTGGCATATGGCGCTGGTCTTCCTCGACTAGAATTTCCTTGAAAAGGGTATGCTATGCTTTTCCTCTTGCGGTCCTCTTCTACTACGCCTCTTTTCTCCTCCATTTTAAGCACTCGATTCACAAGGACTTGGAAGTCCGTGAACTCGTGCGTTGACAAGTGATACTGGTATGAGTTTTGTAGGCCTTCGCAGAATCTGTCGATCTTCCGCTCTTCTGTCATGATATCTTCAGGTGCATACCTGGCCAATTTGATGAACTCATGCAAATACTGCTTCACCGTCCTTCCTCCTTGCCTTAGATTCAAGAATTCTCTGCGTTTGGCTTGAATAGCTCCTTTGGGGACATGGTATTTACGGAACTGTTCCTTGAATTCATTCCAGGTAATTGAATTCTGATTAGGGTGTACCGTCTTGTAATTCTCCCACCATGTTGCAGCCGATCCTGTGAGCTGATGGGGTCCATATAGCAGCTTCTCTTCATCACTACACCTGACGGTATCCAATTTCCTCTCAATTTCTCGTAACCAATCGTCTGCCACAATTGGGTCTTCAGTGCAGGAGAAAGTTGGAGGACGCGTCTTCTGAAAGTCTGTCAGTCTTGCTCCAATGTTCGAACCTTCCTCGCGGCGGGTTGCAGAGTTTTGCATTAGCTGTTCCAGGATTTGACTCTGTACCTCTGCAGATCTCTGTCTGTTTTGCTCCATCCATATTAATATTTCCGTCAGATTTCCTCCTTGCGGTACTGAGGCTGATGAATTTGGCTGATCTGAGTCATCTCTTGTCCTTCTTGTTGATGTGTTTCTTGGGACTTCTTCTGAACCTTGGATTCTACCTCTGGTGTTCACCATTCTGTTCTGCCAAGATAATTGAGACAAGACTACTAATTCAAGAGAGCACAGATTGAACATAAGCTGAAAGAAAAGATCAATCCAAGAGATTGGATTGGAACATGCAATTGCCATTTTCAAAGATTTTCTAAGATACAAGGTTTCCACCTTTACAGCTTTGGAGTTACCAACAAACAATACAAACAAGGCAGCTACTACAACAAGAGCTAAAGACTAACGGTTACAAGGGTTAGAGCAGAAGGGTCAAGCTGAAGAGAAAACTACGATCTCCTGTCGGTCTTGGAAGAACTGCAAGGTTCCACTTCTTCAGGGTCTTCCTCCTCTTGATCTTCGTCGGCATCCATAGGGTCCCATTGCATGTCATTGTCCTCTTCTTCCTCAGATGAATCGTTGGTGTTGCAGGTAGCAATCTCTTTTCCTTTGCCCTCAGGAACTTCCTTTCCTTTCGCGAGAGTAGGATACTCTGGTGCACGGGTGTTGATCACAATGCCACGCGAAGCAGGCGTGAAATAACCCAGGTAATCCCTAGGTCTTCCCACACTCTTGCGGGCTGTGAGTCTTATCTTCAAGCGGTTCCTCTTGTTCACCGATCCTTCGTCTTCGACTTCTCGAGCTCTGCTAGGTTCAGCCAACTCCTGAATCTGTTTCTCCTTCTCTTGGAGTTCTAAGCGAACTTTCGCAAGCGCTCCTTCGAGATAGTGACGGTCATCCCGAGCATTTTCATGCTCACGCAGCAACCGAGTGTAGCTTGACTCCAAGACTTGGACTACATCTCTGGTTTTGGTCAGGATGGCGTCTCTCTGGTTGTTGGAGGGATGAACAGTTCGACGATCCGATCCGGGAGTTTGGTAGGGGACAAAGCAGAAAGGAGAACCTATAAGAAAATCATCGTACAGCTGACGGATGGTACCTATGGCACGACGAGCAGCGTCTTGGATAGCATCTTCTTCTTCTTCTCTACGAGCTTCCTTTCTTGTTGATCCTCTCCCGATCTCTGGGATCTCATACACAATCACCGAGGCACGGAAACCAAAAGGTCTACCATCGACTTCTTCTCGACGGACGTAGTATACGGGTCGCTGGTTGTCTCTTGCTCCCAGAAATTGTAGCATCATCCAAAGCATTAGTGCCCATGATCCCAACTCGTCTCCGTGAATCAGCTTCTTACCAGGGGCCATCTGCGATGATGAGACACGGAACTCTTAAAAGTAGGAAAATGGTTTTGAAAGTTTTCAAATAATACTCATTATGCTTTACTTAAACAAATTAGGTTTTTCACAATTAGATTTTTACCAAATAATCTAGCGATTCTCTACTTTAGGGACGCCCATTCTAGTAAGGGTCACGACCTACAGTCAAGCTTCATGCTCTGATACCATTCGCTGTGAGACCCCTCCATTTGAGGATCACCTTGGTAACCGCCCAGGTAGGTTACACACAGCAGGATGACACATGAGCTCCAAACCAGACAAGCATAATAATAACATTAAACAGGTAGCAGGCCAGCTTGGCCAATATTACATACCCAAAGCACCGAAAATGGCGCTAAGTAGAGTTGCTAAGAAAATAACAAGTTTATCAGAACCAGAGTCGGTATCTAAGTACCGAACACACAGCATAAAGCACAAAGCAACGACAAAAAGCTTGATCTCCATCCGCAGCGGGGTTGAAGTGGCTCCTCCCACATCTGACTTGACTTGGTGCGCAATCCTTCTAGAACGTGGGCTCGTCCGGGGCAGTTCCATCTTCTGTCGGGAACTCATAACTGAAGGAATCGGGATCCTCGAATCCCTCTTCTACAGTTGGATGCAAATTGCAAGGGTGAGCACTTGGTGCTCAGCAACACTCATTCCGGGGATTATAGTAATGTACTTATATGAGGATAAAACATATGATTCAGGGATTTTAGTTTCATATGGATAGAGATATATAGATTTCCAAGTTATTTGTTCAGTAAACAGTACTTTGTCATGAAAATAGTACTTTAAACATTAAACAGGTTTTCATTAAAACTTTAGATGTAGTGGTCTCCCATGAGTCACTACTTTATTAACCGCATTATGAAAACATTCCAAAACATTACTTGTGCTATAACCCATGGATAACATCCACTACGAAAAGACTCCTGAACCTGGGAGTACAGAGTATCTGATACTTCTTTTACACTTTGCAAAGGTGTACCTCTTTTTAAATCCACTGGTTCACTCGGCTTTCAAATCGGATCAGCTTCATGTGACTTATACACATGTGACAAGGCCGAGATCACACAACGCTTTACAGTTCAGTATTAACAGTATCCCTGCCCGGTAAATAGACAATTAAGTCTCAAGTACCGTTGTGGGTCTTCCCCACTGCCTTACTTCCTAGCCTCTCTGGTCTATGTTCCCACAGGACACATAGCCTTGGTCTATGTCCACGCGAGACATACGACCATTTAAGATTACAGCCGCTCACGGCTTAATCAGGTCTAGGGCGCCTTCCTTCATTTACGCCTTTTTCTCTCATCATTTTTCTGACTCACATCACTCATGGCCGAACCTTGGCCTTCCAGTTTCCACGCGAGAAACCAGATCGTCAAACCATGCAGGGAACTGCTAATACCAAAAAGCTACTGAGTTGTGCCTGTCCCATACCAGGCAAGTGGTTGGTACTTTACAATTCGCATAGAGACACAGCACAAGGTTCTTGTCCTTATGAACCAATAGTGAGGAACATTCACATACCCTGGTGCGCACCGCACCCTCTCCATACAATCCAATCCTCACTACTGATCCCTTTTATCATTTTTCTTGTCAAAACGGTTTTCATTATAACTTCTCATGCATTTGACCATTTCAAGTTTAATGTGGATATTCAGTATATGAGTCCTAGGGTGACAAAAGCATACATAAGAAGGTTCAATAACAAAAAGGGTTTCATGATTCATTAGGGAATATCTACTCATGTCATTCAAACATAACTTGTATTTCAACTAAACATGCATAGTAAGAAACAGTGAATGTACTTCATATGAAAATATTGGGTGAGACATGATCAAAGGAATGAGGCTTGCCTTGCAATGTTGGGTCTAAAAACTCAGACGGCTCTTCAAAGACTTCTTCCGTTCCTTCCGCTTCTGACTCTGCGGCAAACAATTAACACACAAACACATACCACATAAGCATACTGAAAATAGTTTCTATAGAAAGTATTAAGTAAATAAGTCATGCATGCAGGGGAAAAAGTTAGGGCAAGGTCACAAGGGCTCTGGTCGAAGAAACGGCTAAAAAGGATTGAACGTCGAGGGGTCGACATTCAGTTCGTGGCTTTGACATAACTGGAAACTAGTCTTAGGATGGTTTTCTGGAGAAGTGACAGTAGAGAAAGTTGTAGTTCTCAACTCCAGGAATCTAAAGGACAAGGTGGCATTTCAATTGCTCAACCAGAAGGGGTCAAACAAGGCTAATGCCAGTGGCTGACATGCACTGACATGGTGCTGGACATGGCCAGAAACTAGGGCATGGCTTAACTTTTGATCCAGGGCTCCAAATGATGCACCACTTTGTCTGGGAGGTAGGCATTACTAACAGGAACAATATACTCAACAGGCGCAAGGGCTGAAAGTGGCCGGAGGGTGGCCAAATCCGGCGATGAACCACGGTGGCCTGGACATGAGCTGAGTTACTGGACAGTAATCTTGGCATAGGCATAACTCACAATCTAGGCAGATCCAGGTGTCGAGCTAGTGGACAATATTGCTCAGGGAAGTGAGGCGAAGCTAAGGGACAAGGTGGTGTCAGCTGGATCGGCCGGGAACAAATTCCGGCGACCGGCGTTGGAGAAGACGACACTGGAGCTTGGGTATCTTCGATACAGGGCGAAAGAGCTCAATTCCGAGCTTGGGAATGATCTCTAGGGCACAACAAAGCTACTGGGGAGGTTAATTTCATTGGATATCGGCCGGAGAAGCTTGGCGCCGAAGTCCGGCGAACGGCCGAGGTTCAAATTTGGGATTTCTTCGATTTGAGCTTAATTGGGGATTCTGGTTCTACAGGCTTGCTCTACTAGGCTTACTGATCAACTTCTTCTACAGGATTGAGGGTTAATTTGGGCTGAATCGAGTGGCATTGGGGGAACAGGGCAAATCGGGAATCCGGCGATCACCGGCGATGGGGATCGATCTAGTGCAATTGGTTGCTATGACACAGAGAGGGGAACGAGGGGGACTCACTGGTGAACCTGGATTGAAGAGAGGGGCTGTGGAAAGGGCTGGCACCGTGAGCTCTCTCACTGGCTCGCCGGAGAAGAAAGTGGAAACGGCGAGAAGCTGGAATTTTGGCTAAGTCCTGAGCTTGTGCTTCTTCACAGCGTCGAGGGGGTTTAAATAGGCATGGGGACGGAGTTTGCGAGGGAAACGCGACAACGGTTGCTTGCGCCGGGGAGAAAATTGTCGGGCGCAGGCGCAACGACGGCGACGGCGACGTGATCGCGCTTCAGGCGGTGCTGCAGCTTTGCCAGTTGCCTTGGGACTTCACCAGTGATGGCGCAGATGCGGAGGCGACAATGTAGCTCCGGCAATGACACGTAACGCCATGCAACTGCCACGGCAACGGGAGCGCGCGCGAAAACGAGGCTCGGGAGCGCGGCCGTTTATCCGCTGGGCGAGGCGCTGCAACTGTGCTGGCACGTGCGCGGGAGGTGGCACAGCAACTCACGGGCACAGGCGACAGAAACGGTGGCCGGCGGCGAGCAAATGCGGCGAGAACGCGGCGCGGCAACGGTGGCTCGGGCACTGGTCGTGGCAACGACCAGGGGCTGGTCGAAAGGACCTGAAAATAACATTTGGGCTGTTCTGCAATTTCTGAAACTTGCTCCAGGGGCTGTTCTGTGAGGATAATTTGAATAGGACTTGGGCCTGTTTGCAAATTTGGAGATCTGAGGGTCCGATCTGAAATCTGATTTCGCAGCTAAGTTGCAAAAGATTAGTGGAACTTATCTGACCGAAGTTTGGTAAGATCGGGCAAGATCTGAAGGGTTTCGACAAAATTGGGGAAAACAGTTTAGGGTAATTAGGATTTTAAAAAAATGGCAAGGCTTGAAACTCAGCTTTAGGGTGAGATTTTGGAGATGGTCCCGAAGGGAAAAATGCTCTGAACAACATTTAGAAGGGAATGGCTGAAGCAGATTAGGTTTTGGGGTCCGGATGTGGATTTTGGCTATTTTAGGGTTTAGCAAAAACAGGGGTGTTACAATGTTGAACCGGATTGTTTGCAATTTTTATAACACTTTCATTATCACACAAGAGTGGCACTTTTTCAAATGAAATTACATAATCCAAAAGGGTTTGCTTCATCCATAAAATTTGAGCACAACAACTACCCATTGAAACATATTCTGCTTCGGCAATGGAGAGAGCTACCAAATTTTGTTTCTTAGATGACAAAGAGACTAGTGATCTCCCCAAAAGTTGACAACTACTAGATTTGCTTTTTCTATCAATTTTGCACCCCGCATAATCCGAATCCGAGTAACTAATTAATTGAAAATTTGCATCTTTAGGGTACCAAAGTCCTATATTTGAATAGTATTTCAAGTACCTAAGGATTCTTTTAAGAGAAATCAAATGACATTCCTTAAGAGACGATTGAAATCTAGCACATAAGCAAACACTAAACATGATGTTGGGCCTAGATACGGTAAGATAGAGTAAGCTACCAATCATAGATCGATAAAGTTTATAATCAACCGCTTTTCCGTCATTGTTCATATCAAGATGTCCATTAGTGGCCATGGGAGTTTTGATGGCTTTAGCATCTTTCACCCCAAAGCGCTTGAGCAGGTCGTTCACATACTTGATTTCACTCACGAACGTTCCGTTCTTGAGTTGCTTGATTTGAAGTCCAAGGAAGAAGTTTAGCTCTTCAATCATTGACATCTCAAATTCCCTAGACATCATTTCTCCAAACTCATGATAAAAAGATTCATTATGTAACACCCTGGGTTTGGGGTGAAAATTCTTTTTCATAAAAAGTCATGCATGCATATGTCTCTTCAAGATCAGCAAAATCAGCCCAGACTTATTCTATCCTAAGCCCTAAAATCTCAAAATTTATGTTTTCTCGCCGCCGGCCAAGCTTCGCCTTCGCCTATGCCCGTGCTCAGTTGTGCTTTCATGTGCGCACGTGTCCGCGCCAAAATGATCGCCGTGGTAGCACCAGCGACCAACAACTGCGCGCGCACAACCAGCAGCAACCGCATCAGCAACTTTGTCAGGAGCTTCGCGCCATGTTGCCACGCCGTGCCAGCTTTGTCGCCTTCTCTTTGCACCGGCCAGCACCAAGTCCCAATGAGCCAACCATTTGAGCAGTTGCAAAGCCGTTGTCGCCGTCGCGTCGTCGTCGCCGCTGTTTCTTTTGCACCCAGCCAGTGTCGTCCCCAGCGCAAACTTCGTTGTTGTTCCCTCCTTGCAAGCTCTGTCCTTTGCCTATTTAAACACCCCTTCGCCTGTGCAATCTTCACTTCACTAGAAATCATCTAAATACCAGATTTTCTTCGTCTTCGTCTTCTTCTTCGGCGAGCCGCCGAGGAGGAGCACGACGGCAGCTCGATTTGCTGCGCCATTCTTCAAATTGATTCGACCAGTGAGTACCTCCCTCCTTCCTCTCTGTTCTATAGCATTTGATTGAACTCCGGTGGACTCTAACGCCGGTGATCGCCATTAAATGCATTCGCCCTATTCTGGCAATGTAGCTCAATTTCATCCAAATTAGCCCTTCTGTTAGTAGAGTTAGATGATCAGTAGCTCAATCCTAGCAAGCCTATTCATTTAGATTTCAAATTAGAGCTTGGATTGAATCATCTTTGTTTTTCACGCGCCACCGACGACCAACTCACATCGCCGGCCCGCACTGCCACTTCTCCGGATAAATTGGCAACTCTAGTAGCTTTTCCTACCTCTCTCTTGCTCTCATTGTGAGGAATTGAACTCCAAAGCTCTGTGGTGGAAAAGCCAAAATCCACACTACTACAGAATTCATCATCACAGTCGGGTCAAAACATTCATCACAGACGGTTCTTACCCGTCAGTGATATTCGAGTCAGTGATAATCATGTACTATCACAGACGGTTTTTGATGTTTTCAACCGTCTGTGATCTATCCATTCACAGACTGTTATAAGGTCATAACCGTCTGTGATAAGGTCAGAACCGTCTGTGATACTCATATTTCACAGTCTGTTATAAGGTCAGAACCGTCTGTGATAGTCATACTACCACAGACGGGTCTTACCCGTCAGTGATATTCGAGTCAGTGATAATCTTGTACTATCACAGACGGTTTTTGATGTTTTCAACCGTCTGTGATCTATCCATTCACAGACTGTTATAAGGTCAGAACCGTCTGTGATAAGGTCAGAACCGTTTGTGATACTCATATTTCACAGACTGTAATAAGGTCAGAACCGTCTGTGATAGTCATACTACACAGACGGTTCTGTTTTCGGAACCGTTTGTGATAATTAGACTATCACAGACGGTTTTGAGAACAGAACCGTCTGTGATACTTTAGTATACACAGACGATTTTGACATCAGAACCGTCTGTGTTAGTATGAGTATCACAGACGCCTTTGATGTCATAACAGACTGTGATACTCAGATTACCAGAGACGGTTTGGATATCAGAACCGTCTCTGGTACTCAGGATGACCAGAGACGGTCTGGATATCAACACAGACGGTTTTGATCTCAGAACCGTCTGTGATACTCTTAACACAGACGGTTCTGAGATCAAAACCGTCTGTGATACTCATATTAAACCAATCTGCGATATTAGCGACGGTGTTAATCTTGAAACCGTCTGTGATAGTGTGATATCACAGACGGATCTGAGGTCCAAACCATCTGCGATGGGTTATTATCGGTGACTATTATAATCTCAGATGGTTTGTAAGATCAAAACCGTCTGTGCATGCACAGACGGTTTTGATCTTACAAACCGTCTGAGATTATAACAGTCGCAGATGTCCTCTGTACAAATTGCATTTTCATATATACAGTTCGTGAATTTCATACATGCATAGTACTCAAATATATACAGTCTCATATATATTTGTACAATTGAACTCAGAATTATATTTGTACAGTACTCAAATATATACAGTTTCATATGCACAGTACTCAAATATATTTGTATAGCATTTCATATATACAGCACAGAACTCAGAAATATGTACAATTGAACAAATAAATGTAATCGACAATTAAAGTGTGTTAGATGTACAAATAAATGTAAGGCCGCACTAATACGAACCTTCCGGGTCCATAAACTTCCCCTTGGGTGATATGACCTCCGCAAGGAAAAACTTAGCGAGCATCCCTCGGACATTACCAATCTGCCGAGGGTCAAGGCTTTCTGAAGGGAAGTCGACCCCCTGCAGCAAGAGTTGGTACATAAAAAATTAGCTGAAGTTGTAAATTCTGTCAAATCGAGACAAATTAAGGGGAGCAGTTGTATATACCTCGGGGAAATCTGGCCGGTGAGGGGTGATGATCAGGTCATACATGTGGCGCATCACGTAGAACCCACATGTATTGTCGTCCAGCTGCTGATGGCACTGCCAATTTACGGACCGAGAGTTAGGTGGGGACAAGTTATAAAGTAAAACAGATGCCAGTTGAAATTTGTACCGAAAATTGTAACCACTGAAACTTATCGGCTCGCCGCTCGTGTTGTCTCCCTCCCTCGGCAAAGTACTTCGTGAAAGCCCTGTAGATAGTCAAAATTGACAGTTTGAGGATAGCCGAAATTGACAATTTGAGGACAGTAAATCTAGATGCATGCAAGACAGGTCCACATCACCTTCCGAATACATCTCGTGCACCGCAATACGAGTACCCTTTCCTCTGCAATGAGTCAAGGTAGAACACCTTGTTGCTTTTCGGAATAAGTAGCAGCAGGATCCAGTGGTAGCTACATATTACACGTAGAGAATTAAAAATTTAATCTAAATTTGGGGGTGTGCACATGGAGACACTAATCTACGGGTGAAGTACTGATGAAAGCACTCACCTCTGGTTGTAGGGTACAAGTATATACTCCTTGTCGACCTGAGCAAGCAACCCTCTTTTGATGTAGTCGACAACGAAGTCTGTGTCGGTCCTAAACATCACCTCGGCGACCATCTGGGGGTCCAAGAAACCAACAGGTATGCCCTTGGATTTGGCATAGTTGGCCATGCAGCTGCACGGAAGTAACCAATTAATAAATGACATATATCCGTATATGCACGGATAGTAGGATACTTACAGCACCCAAGACCGTAGGATTGACAAGTCGAGCGCATCTTTGTTCAGTAAATTGTGCAGGTCTTCGAAGGTCACCGAGTAGGTCCCAACGTCGTTATGGAACTCTGCCACGGTGTACTTGAACATGATGTGCGTCGGATGCTGCGTCCTGGTCTGGTTTGTCCTCCTCATGTACCATGCATGCAGGCTCTGGCATGCTAACCCCATGCTCGAAATTGCAGTATCGGAGGCCATGGGCATCCCCAGAGAGAACGGCATGAGAGCTGGCACACTCTTCTCACTCTCCTTCGCCGGGCTCTTCTTTGCTTTTCCCCTCATAGCCAGCTTCTTGAATGGTTGCCTCTTAATCGGAGTCAGCTTCGTCATCGGAGGGGTATGCTGGCTAGTAGGCCGCGTGTCGGTCTGTGATGTCTGTGATGTAAGAACCTATGTATTAGGACACTAACTCTAAGAGCTATTATTACAGTACAAATTATGAAACTGGTGGGGGAATTACCTCATACAGGACGATGTCTTTCCTGGGCCATTGCACGAACGTGTGCACCGCATCCCCGACAGTGGTAATCTCGTCGTTCGGCGGCTTCTCCAACGGAAAATCCTTGCAATGGTCAAAGACAATGTCCACCTGGACCCGTGCAAAACCCTCACATAGAGGGGCACCATGGATTGTGGCCCCCGCCGTGCATGGTTGCGCCATCCCACGGGCAGCCTCGATTGGGAAGACACCGGCCAGCACCATAAGCTTGCAGGAGGCGGGTTCCTACAAACAGTGCGCATTAACATGTTGAATTTCACCACTTCTCACTTTCGAATGAATGAACATAGACAAACAGTGCGCATTAACGGTCATTACCTGCAGAGAGTCCACCGGATACTTTGGAGAGGGCTCCGTCTGCGAAGACCCCGGCGCAGACGCGCAGCTACTACGGTGGCCAAGAATGGGGGTCGGTACTTCCGCTTCTAGAACGGGGGTGCCCTGGGTCGCCTTTCTTAGCTCTTCATACATGGACCGCATCTCCGACAACTGCTGCAGGAGTGCTTTGTCCCGAACAGCGAACTCCGATCGCATCTCCTCCTTGAGCTGTTCATCGCGGGCTTGGTGGGATCTCTTTCTCCTCTTAGCCGCCTCCTCATCATCAAGGAAACCATACCTCCAAGGCACAGTGGCGCCGAGGCCGCGCACGCGGCCTGGATGCTCCTTGTTTCCTAGCGCCGCTGTGAGGATATCCCTGTCCCTCCTCGGGTTGAACTCTCCGGATGCCGCCTGCGCACTCAGCGTCACCTGCAACAAGAGAACTTAGCAATACAGCCCATTGCATGCGTGTTATGAGGATAGTACGTGATCGGACAATCTTACCAGCCGATCGATCACTTCCTTGTCCGCAGGGTTACTCACGGAGACGCTTCCGGAGGAGTTCATCGTCGATCTTGCTCGGCACCAATTGCGGGCGCGCACGTCCGTTATGCCCGCATAAGGACTGCCGGCCGAAGACTGGGAAGCCTCCTCGTCCTGCTTCCTCCACAGCGCCTTCTTCCCCACATACCCACCGGTGCCTAGTCTGTGTGGGTGGGTGTTCTTGGCCTGGTTAGCCTGGCCCTTCGCACTAAGCTCCTGGAACTCTGGCTTGGCCTTCATCTCGACGAACTGCTGCCATGCCTCGGGAGTCACGAAAGGGAATCATCGAAGGGGGTCTTCGACTCCTTCACATAGAGCCTGACAAGGTGGCTCTTGAAGTTCCTCCACGCCTTGTTTATTGACATCAGTGTCCTCCGGCGGATGGTGAACTGGCGATCCTCCGGAATGTGAAACGCCGCCTACACTTCTTCCCACAGCGCATCCTTGCACTCTGGGGGCACTTGACCCCAGTCGGAGGTGGTGATGGGCACCCGCTCCCTTGCCACTTTGCCGCATAGTGAGCGGTACTGACCGACAAGTTTGTCCGGAGCTTCCGGCACACCATTGTCGTCGAACTGGACGTGCTGCTTTTCCTGCTTGTTCAGACGCGCGCATGTCGTCCGGCCTCGCCCCTTTCTCTTCTTCTGCGGGGTCACGGCGGACGAGGCGACCTCCGGCCCAGGCGTCTCATCGCCAGCGAGGTCACCCTGACTCCCCAAGTGGTGCATTTCGTCACCAGACATAGTTCCTAACATAAGTGAAAGAGATAACAGTTTAAGTAAATCTGCAACTAATAATTCTATACCAAAACCCATATACTTATAATTAACCAAGAATGACAGAAACGGTGGGGAGGCGATGGAGATGATCGCGTCAGAGGCGGGAGGGCGATGGAGGTGATCGCGCCTGACGGTGGATAGGCGATGCAGGTGATCGCGACGGACGGAGAGGAGGAGAAGGTGGGAGGTGATGGAGGTGATCGCGGCGGACGGTGCGAGGGCGGAGAGAGCTAGGGCAACAGTTGCGAACTGGAATGAGCGGGACAATCCCCGCCTTGAACTATTAACCGCGACGATATTATTACAGTCGGTTCTCGCATCAGAACCGTCTGTAATAATCGACATAGTGATAGTCACTAGAGAGATTATCACAGACGGTTTTGAGTTGAAAGCCGACTGTGCTCTGATTATCACAGACGGTTTGGAATTGAAAACCGACGGTGCACGTCAAGAACTCGAAGAGTCAGACACTGTTGAAAACATCACAGTCGGTTATATATACATAACCGTCTGTGATAGTAATATTATCACAGTCGGTTCTCAAATAAAAACCGTCTGTGGTAATCTACTAGAGAAGAGATTATCACAGACGGTTGTGAGTTGAGAACCGACTGTGACTGAGATTATCACAGTCGGTTATAGAATCATACCCGTCTGTGCTAGGTCAAAACCGTCCTTGATAATCTCTCTATTGAATGTTAGTTTTACAACTTGAAACTGATCTGTAGCTTTCAACTCTGAATGCTCAAAAACTTGTTTTAAATGAACACTCAGATATTTCAAATGTAGTCCAAATGCTCTGTAAATTGGTTACTGTGTACGTAGATCCAATAATTGGTTACAATGTGGAGCATGCTCAAATAAATTTAACATACAATGTACGTGGAGCATGCTCAAGTTAATGTTACATACAAATGGGAACTTTCACCGACAATTTCCACGTACACAGCCATATTATCCTCAACTTTCCACTTGCCGCGGCCCTGCAAAGACGAGAATTACAGGAGATATAAGCTATACCGATGGAAACAGAGAGATAAGACGTACAGTTCATTACCTTTAAAGTATAACCCTTCCTGGTGATCCATACGCACGTAACTGGTTTCGTCGGTGTCTTCAGTATCGACCTGTACGCCATCTCCAAATGGAGGAATCTCATCAAATTGATTGTATTCCTCCTCGTCTACGACATTTTCAACTCCAACAATCCTTCTCTTGCCATGAAGGACGATGTGCCACTTCTTATTGGCCGGGTCAGTGACATAAATGACCTGAATGGCTTGATTTGCAAGTATGAATGGCTCATCTTTATAAGCAACGCGATCCAGATCCACCGAAGTGAAACCGTAACTGTCAACCTTCACACCCTGTGGGATTTGGACCCATCGGCATCGAAACAGGGGAATCTTGAACAGTACGTAATCGAGCTCCCAAATTTCTTCAATGAACCCATAGTATGAGTTCAATCCACGTACTACCCTTGTTGGGCCTGTCTTGGTGAACCCCTCATGGAAAGCTTCTACGCTCACTCCACTATTTTGCACAGTGCTCTTTCGATCTTGAGCTTTCGTGTAAAATGTGTACCCATTGATGTCGTATCCCTGCCATGTCTGTACAGTAAACGTGGGCCCTTTTGCCAACCATTTAAGGTTCTCACTTGCGGACTCTCCGGTGATTCGCACCTTCATCCACGTGTTGAATCGACTGTTATGTTGTCCCGTGATCCAAACCTCGGATCGGCGAGGATTGTCTTGTCGTAGCATCTCCTTGTGCTCGTCGATGTACGGAGACACCTCCGTCATGTGTTGCAAGACCCAAAAATGAGCTTTCGAGTACATATCTAAATCAGGAGTGATGGCTCTCCGTCCAATAGTGCCAACACCATCAAGCCTCCCCTCGTGACGAGACACAGGAACTCCTATTGCTTCTACCTCGGCCATGTAATCGACGCAGAACTCAACAACCTCTTCCGCTGCATAACCTTCGACAATGCTACCCTCGGGCCGGGACCGATTCCTCACGTAGGCCTTAAGTACACCCATGTACCTCTCGAATGGATACATATAACGTAGGAACACGGGTCCACATATCTTGATTTCTCTGACAAGGTGGACGGTGAGATGGACCATGATATCAAAAAACGATGGAGGAAAATACATCTCAAGCTGACAGAGAGTTTGAACCACCTCGCTCTGCAAAGAATCCAGTCCATCAGGATCAATGACCTTCGAAGAAATTACATTGAAGAAAAAACATAGCCTCGTGATCATCTCTCTGACCTTATGCGGCAGAATACTCCGGATGGCAACAGGAAGCATTTGTGTCATCAACACGTGACAATCATGAGACTTCATACCCAGCAATTTCAAATCGCCCATGGACACAAGCTTTTTCATATTTGCGGAGTAACCCGATGGAACTTTAACACCATAGAGACACTTACAGAGTTCTATCCTCTCAGCCTTGCACAAAGTGTAGCATGCGGGGGGGAGGTATATACGGCCTTTATCGTCCTCTCTCGGTGCTAGCTCGGGCCTGATTCTCATTTTGATCATGTCACGCCGCACATTGACGTCATCCTTTGTCTTCCCTGGAATGTTCAGCAATAGGCCGATTAAACTGTCACAAACATTCTTCTCTACATGCATAACATCAATGCAATGACGAACCTCTAAATGCTCCCAATACGGTAAGTCCCATAATATCGATCTCTTCTTCCAAGTGTTCTTCGTGCGGGGTTTCAATTTATTACCACCCTTTCCAAACACAACGTCTATGTCCTTCACCCGTGAGTAAACATCTTTCCCGCGCGTAGGCTTCGGGGCTGAACCATCTTCCTTGTAGCCGTCAAATTCCCTCTTCCTCTTACGGTACGCGTCATTCTTCGGAAGAAACCTACGGTGACGCATGTACACTGTTTTCCTGCAATTCTTCAGCCACACGCTCTCAGTCTCATCTTCGCAGTGGGGGCAGGCTTTGGCTCCTTTCGTAGTACGGCCCGACAAATTTCCAAGGGCAGGGAAATCGTTGATGGTGCAGAATATCATAGCACGTAGGATGAAGTTCTCTCGTTTGTATGCGTCCCATACCTGCACCCCTTCGTTCCACATTGTTAGGAGATCCTCTATCAATGGTGCTAGGTACACATCAATATCGTTTCCGGGTTGTTTTGGTCCTGAGATAAGTAGAGACATCATGATGTACTTGCGCTTCATACACAACCAAGGAGGAAGGTTGTAGATACACAAAAGAACCGGCCAAGTGCTATGCCGACTGCTCATGTTACCAAAAGGATTAATTCCATCGGTACTCAACCCGAACCTTATATTCCTCAATTCTGCTCCGAAGTTAACAAATTCCCTGTCGATGTTTCTCCACTGCGAAGAATCAGCGGGGTGTCTCAGCTTTCCATCCTTCTTCCGGTCTTCCGAGTGCCAACGCAGTAATTTTGCCTCTTTACGGTTTGCAAACAAACGCTGCAAGCGGGGAATGACTGGCAAATACCACAATACCTTAGCAGGAGGTCCTTGCGTTATCTCCGCGCAGTCGCCGTCGTCTGTTCGGTCCTTAGTACGCTTATAGCGGGATGCGCCGCACACCGGACAAACATGCATATTCTTGTAGTCATTACGGTAAAGGATGCAATCATTAGGGCATGCGTGTATCCTTTCTACTTCCATTCCCAAAGGACACAACAGCTTTTTCGCTTGGTAGGTGTTTTTTGGCAACTCGTTTCCTTCCGGGAGCATGTCCGCCAAAAGATCTAACAGTGCTGTGAAACTCTTGTCGGTCCAGCTGTTGCTTGCCTTCAATTTTAACAGTTCAAGCACAGAGGCCAACTTTGTGTACTTCGACTTGCAACCAGGGAACAACGGCTTTTCTGAGTCCTCAATCAAGCGCTTGAATTTGCCAAACTCCCTTTCACTGGAATTTCCTTCCACATCACGCAACATGTCATCTAAATGGTCATCCTCTGGCATTTCCTCGTCGAAGTCGTTGTTCGGATCCGACATGTCCTGTTCCTCAACCTGAGTGGCAGTTGTTTCTACAGTTGGCTCTTCTCCATGGTGGACCCAACACGTGTACCCCTTTTTGAAACCACGTCTTATCAAGTGGGCGACAATTTGAGATGAGTTGGTGAACATCTTAATATTCTGGCAGTCTACACAAGGACAGTACATATATGGTAAACCCTTCTTCGCCATGTCTTGCTCAGCAACCTTTTGGAAATCAAAAACACCTTTCATGTATTCCTCACCCACTCAGTTGTCATTATACATCCAGTCTCGGACCATCTGCAATTAATCAAATTCATACACATGCTAATTAGTAAATCAATGGAGATCGATATTGATGATGAAATCAAGTAATGTGTATGCCTTGGGAGCAAGTACCAACCTTGGTTCGATCCTCAAATTTTTGCCCCCAAATGCTCCCCCGGCCTTTCGAGATTTCGCTCTTCCTTGCCCCAAATCTCTTCGAACTGGACAGTGTAGGTCGAGGAAGAGAGTACGACTACCTCAAAACATCCGCCAAAAGACCTTTTATACCAGGTTTAATACAGAAGGTTCTATATAATACCGTCGGTAATATCAGTGCATTATTGAAGAACAGAATATTACTGACGGGTTTCACTCTATTAACCGTCGGTAATATCGGTCCAATTTGTGTAACTATGAAAGAAATATCACAGACGGTTATGACCTCCAAACCGTCCGCTTTACTATCACAGTCGGTTTTTACCTCAGAACCGTCTGTGTATTTGATTATCACAGACGGTTTTAAGGTCCGAACCGTCTGATTATCACAGTCGGTTTTTACCTAAGAACCGTCTATGTATGTGATTATCACAGTCGGTTTTTATCTCAGAACAGTCTGTGTATGTGGTAATCACAGTCGGTTTTTACCTCAGAACCGTCTGTGTTATCACAGACGGTTTTAATGTCCGAACCGTCTATAATATCCCAGATTGTTTGTTTGCATTCGACTACTGGTCATCAGTTGTTCCACTTGTTTTTCATATTTGGTTCTATCTTGTTTCAATGTTAGTATTTAAAAAAATGAATGTTCAGACTATTTGGTTTTATCTTGTTTTTCATATTTGTTTTATATATATGTCTGAAATTAAAACCGTCTGTAATCTTTCAAGCAGAGACGGTTTTGAGTTAAAAACCGTCTTGATCGCAGCAGTATTTTCTTGTTAACATTTTTACACAGAACATCGTTTGGTGATTATCAGTTACATAATCAATCGAAAGCCAGATATATAAGGAAAAGAAATTTCTTATTTCTTACAATCTTTCCATACATAAGAGATACTATTAATTAAGCCAGATATATAAGGAAAAGAAATTTCTTAGTTCTCCTAGGGACGTATTGGCATCAGTAGGATCTACACTGGCCGCCCCAGGAGAACTACCAATGGCTCTAAGACTATCAACATCATCTCTTACCAAAGGAGTGGATTTGGCATCAGTAGGATCATCCAAGAAATTAAAGTTGATACAACAAAGGTGGAGATGAAGCTGCAACTCAAAGCATGCACTCTGCCAAGTGCAGAATGGCAAAAGACATCCCCTCAGAATGCTTCTCCAGCGCCTCTTTTTTTTTTTTGGAGAGTTCTGCACAAGGCAGCTTTCTCCTCCTGCACATATGCTTCTCCAGCTTCTCCTAGGGGCGTATGCTGGGAGGGTGAAGATGATTGCCAAGCTTCAGAGTGGATTTGGACGTGGAAGTGTGAGCCTTACCCCAGAAAAGCTGATGATACAAAGGTGTTGGAGAGGGGATATTGGAAGGATTATTGTGGATCTCCAAAGGTGGAGTCGATGCAACTGGAGGGGTTGCAAGGGGTATTGTGGCAACACAGGCCTCAGCACCCTCTAGAGTCTTCGCTGCAGCTCCACTGTACGATCTTTCATCATTTCTAAGTCTCTTCTTTGGAGGGAGCATTTCCTCAAGCACCTGTGGATTTCGAAATGCATTTGTTTCGAGGTAATCAAGTCATAAAAGAAAGATCTGCATTAGAGTTTCAGAGAGGACTTACTTTCTGAAGATCCTGATCGAGTTCATTCCTTATCTCTTCCTCATCACTCTGATCAATTTCAATAACCTCACTGGAATCTCGGCTCGCCATCAAGGTGGGAGTTGAGGAGGGAATAAAGACAGGGATTTAGGAGCCTCGCTATTTATAGAAACAGAAGGTGACGGTTCATATGCGCGGGTGCCTCGAGTTCTAAAAAGCGCACTACTGGTTTTCAAGGTCAATAAATTCATGATATATAACTTCTCGGGAGATAAACTGCAACACGACAAAGGAAGTTGAAGAGTCAGATTACATAATTCGATGCAAATTAAATTTGAAGTAAATAATTAAGTCTCTTCATCTGCTCAGTTATTATGTGCGGTTATCAACAATTGCATGTAGAGAATTGCACTGTTGGGACTATCACAGACGGTTGGGAGATCAAAACCGTCTGCGTTAATATTATAGACGGTTCTGATGTCCGAACCGTCTTTAATATGTCTGTTGAATATTGAACTGTTCGACTTCTACAAATACTTGTTCCCTCCCTGGAGTTTTGCTTCCAGTTGAACCGCTGAGAATTTGAAGCGTCGATAACTGTTCGACAATCACAGTCGGTCCTTACATAAAATCCGTCTGTAATTTTACTATCACAGACGGTTGGAGTTAACAACCGTCTGTGATATTGATAGAAGTTGAGAATTCGAGGCGGCGGACACTGTTGGGACTATCACAGTCGGGCCTTACATAAAAACCGTCTCTAATGTGGCTATCACAGATGTTTTTTACCTCAGGGCCGTTTGTGATATTCAAAGCACGTTGATATATAACTTCTATATTCTTTTTATATTATTTGCATGGGACCTGCGACTTCTATATTGTTTCTATATTATTTCAAGGGCTCCGATCACAAGCCAAAGATCACAATAGTCGTTCCTTGATCGCACACAATGTACATACCTTTGTATGGTCGAATGTTCGACAAAAGCTAAAGAAAGATAAAGAAAGAGGGAAGATTGCATGCAGTCCAAGAATGTGCTGGAAAATTAAAAAGTTGACATAAGAACAAAGTTTTCAATAATTTGTTTCATCACTTACAAAAAAAAGTAAAAATACAGAATGCTAGGTCAAGGAGTGGTCTTAGCCCTGGCTGCATCTAGAATAAAGTCAGTTTGACTTGCAGCCAGGACGCAGGACTCCTCCAGCGACAAGTTGTCCTTCTCAGGATCAACTACTTCAGCGTCGAGAAGGCCTGCGACCTCCCTCAGCTTCGCGATGGTATCCTTCATTGTCAAACCGCAGCCAGCGATGGTCATATCCGCGGCTTTCTTCTCCTCTCGAAGACGCCTCGTCCTCGCCCTAGCATTGTCACCATCCGTCTTCATGCGCTGAATGCGCTGGAAGAGATCGTCAAGGTCAAGCCGTAGCCGAGTGTGCTTCTCCATGAGGAGCTTGTGCTCCTCCTGGAGGGCCCTCAGCTCGGCCTTGACTTTGGCAGTGTCTTCCACGGCTCCCCTTCCCTGTGCAAATCAACAGGTCAAGAATGTATTGAACATGGATTAACAATACAGGGGTAAGTCAAAAAGATTGAGCATTCATACCGGGGAGGGCGAGGCTGACAATGCCATCGAGGATGCCATTGGCGCAGACAAGCTAAGGAGTCAAACAGTCTGAGAACTATAAAAACTTGTAAAGTAAATGACAATTTTTCCACTGTCAATTTATAGAACTTCCAAAGCGATGCTTCGTGTTCTCCTAGCGCGAAGATCAGAGACAGAAATGATCACAGTTGAGAATTCAAAGCGCCGGTACTTTTCCAGTCGGTTCATACATCAGAACCGTCTGTGATAACTACACTATCACAGACGCTTCGTTGTTTACAACCGACTGTATAAATCACAGTCGGCTCTGAGTTCCGAACCGTCTGTGATGGTATAATTATCACAGACGGTTTTGAGTTCCGAACCGTCTGTATATATCACAGTCGGGTTTTAGTTTAGAACCGTCTGTGATAAGTAGACTATCACAGACGGTTCTTAGCTGGGAACCGATTGTATATATCACAGTCGGTTTTTAGGTTAGAGCCGTCTGTGATAAGTATACTATCACAGACGGTTTTGTGTTCAGACCCGTCTGGTTTACTGTCACAGTTGTTTTTGACGTCAGAACCGTCTGTGATATCTGAACATATTCTCCCGACATGCCTTCCCAGACGGTTTTCCATTGAACAGTTCATACCCGTCTGTGATGTGCCATCCTGGATGTCTGTTTCTGTGGTAGTGCCATCTTCTTCGTCTCCAGCCACATCGTCGAATTTCTCGCCGACGCCGCCCCAATCCAATTCTCGTTCACCTCACCATCTGTAGCAACCCAGGAGCCTAATCGTGCCATCAATTTGGAGAATAAACCACCCAATCGCCTTGTAGCCGACGAGGCCGATCTCTTCTCCGGCGCAGTTCGCCGCCACTCGCCGCCAATCAACCTCCAGCCAAATCCAACGCTCCAGATTGTACCAAATAACCCCAACTAGCTCCAGCAACTTTGATTTCCAGATTCGCAGCACGAAATCACGAGTTGGGTATTTTACCCCTTGCTGTCGTGCTGCCAGTGTGCCGTCCGGTCGCCACCGGCCACGATCGTCATCGTCACTTTGTCCAGTAGATTCGCCTTGACCTCCTGAGTACATCACTCCACTGCATCGCCCTTCGATGCTGTGCCAAATCTCAAGCAATCGCTCTCCCAAGATCTTGTCCAGTGGCTGTACCTTGCTGTGTCGCCACCGTGTTTCTTCACCACCGTTCATCGCCGTCCGACCACTGCAGTGCTCGAAACCACCACCATTGGATTCATGTTGCTTTCGCCTACCTCCTAGACATAGTTGGCGAAGCAATCGAAGCCCTAAATCGATCAAATGCTTAAGCCCTAATTCTTGATAGTGCACAAACACTCAGTTCACTGTGCATAGGGGTCTTTTGCTAAATCCTTGAACTTCTGGACTTTTCTGTAAAAACCTTATTGTCAAACAGATGCCTTGTTCAATTATGCACCCAATGCCTTGATCCAAATCTGTTTTGTCCACTGCAAACCTCCTAAAACATGTCAATGCCATTCTTGGACATTGTCAGCCCTTGTCAATCTATGTTAGCCAGTGGCATCAGCTCAGTTCGACCACTTCTGGTTGTGCAAATTGAAATCCACTTTGTCTACCAAGTTTGTAGAACCATGTTCTACATTTCCTTCAACTGTCATATCTTGAGAAGAGCCTTCTAAAGCCAACCAAAGGCATGTGAAGCCATGAACCCTATGTCAATATTTATGCTTTGAAACCCTAATCACCTCTAGTACTCAATCTTAGCCCAGATTCCTTGGAACTCTAGAGTCTCGACTCAATTCAGCTTGCAGTTTCAATTATCTTCAGTATCGTTCAGTTATTCTTTTAAAGCATATCTGCATATAGATCATAAAATATTTTAATATAGTTAGTAATCATTGTGTGTTTGTTTGTCGCCGAGCAGATCCAGAAGCTGAGTTCGAGGACTTCACTGTTGACCCAACACCAACTGCTGATTTTTACAATGTGGAAGGCAAGTCATATTCTTGAACATCTTGAACCTATATTTTATGAGTTGCTATGATATAACCTTGAATATAAGTAGTATTGCATGTGAAAGAATGGTTAAGATATGAAATGGCAGTTTTAGGCTGGATGCCTGTGAAATGTGAAATGATCAAGTAATGAGCCATGAACTAATATATGTGTATTTATGTATATTCATGAAATAAAACCCCTAGTCGTGACCAGAGTTTGGTATGGAATGGTGGTGGCATTGGATGTGCAAGCACTGGATGTGCGTGGCTGTGGATGGTCTGGTCACTGGCATATAACGACTAGAATCTTGTGTTGTGCGTCTAGTGGCATGAAAAATGTACTAACCGCAAGCCTAGTATGGGACAGGCCTGAACAAGTAAGTATGTAGATCGCACATGAAACCCCTGCATGAGATGGAAAATGGTGCACGATTGGCATGGAGTGTGGCTCCTACACATATCACTGGATGTGATGAAGCACGCTGACCCAGTAAAGGGGAGATGCGGTCGGGGTTGGGGTATAGTCTGCCACAACTGTGGTTTGTCCGACCACAAGGTCAGGGGTGAATTGTGAGTGAAATATAACAAAAGTTCTTGTTATCTCCACCTTGCCACTCACATTATGCAGTGAGGAAGGGTCTAATCATATTGATAGGATGGGCATGAAAGTGGAATATCTTGCGGGTAAATTGGTACCTCTCTGCAGAGTTAAAAACGTATTCGAATACTCCGAGCTCCCAGGTTTATAGGAGTCTGCTGCGATGGATTAAATCCACGGGGTGTGGCACAAGTATGTTTTCTAAATAAAATTTGATAAGTCAAGATTACCCAAATGACATGTGTTGTCAAGATAAGGAGTGTTGCCGTGGGCTGTCGTGTGTCGACGTGTCACGGTAGTACTATAAATAGTGGAACATGAATAGCAATGCTATGCTATGAAAAATACTGCCATGAGATGAGATATAAAGTAAAAGACTATTTTACAACCATCCACACTTCTTTACTAGCATAGGTTCATATCATCACTATTATATGTATATACTCTTACCTATGACTTGCTGAGTACGTAAGTACTCACCCTTGCAACCTACAATCCAATAGATGGAGTGCTCCATGATCAAGATGAAGGAGTGGGGAACTTCTTGGATCCAGAAGGAGGAGAGCCAGTTCCGCCAGAGCCTTGATGTGTGTTGTTCTACCGTCAACTTCTTGCTGTGGGGGTTCACCTATCTTCCGCTGTGTAGTTGTTATTTTGCTAGACCATGTATGCCGCGAAGACACTATAATCTCTTTATGTTGTATTAAGGCCAGCAAGTCATACTGCTTAAATATTTTGTAAGTTACTTTGCTGTAATGTAAATATACTCCTGTGCTTGACTTATCCTAGGAAATCAATGGTATGCATGTATGGGATCAGCTACAGCGAGCTAGGTCCCCACAGGAGTAGTCGTAGTCCCCAAGGAGAGGGCGCGACACATTAGTAGACCCAAATATGATATTATCAACGTATATTTGACACACAAAAAGATCTTTCTCAACTACTTTTGTAAGTAAGGTTGTGTCTACCTTCCCAATTTTAAAACCTTTTGAAATGAGAAAGTCTCTAAGGCGTTAATACCAAGCTTGAGGAGCTTGTTTAAGTCCATAAAGAGCCTTAGAGAGCTTGTATACATGATTTGGAAAATTTGAATCTTCAAAACCAAGAGGTTGTTCCACAAACACTAATTCGGATATTTCTCCATTTAAAAATGCATTTTTTACATCCATTTGAAATAATTTGATGTTGAAATTTGATGCAAATGCGATAAGTATGCAAATAGCTTCTAATCTTGCTACGGGTGCAAAATTTCACCAAAATCCAATCATTCAACTTGAGAATATCCTTGTGCAACAAGACTAGCTTTGTTTCGTACTACTACTCCATTCTCATCTTGTTTATTTCTAAAAACCCATTTTATTTTAATCACATTATGATCCTTAGGTCTTTCTACTAATGTCCAAACTTTGTTTCTAGTAAAATTATTTAGTTCTTCATGCATGGCACTTACCCAATCCAGATCAATAAGTGCTTCATCTACAAGATTAGGTTCTAAGGAGGAAACAAAAGAATAATGTTCACAAAAAGAAGCAATAGGAGATCGAGTTTGAATACCCTTACTAACATCACCCAAGATTTGATTCAGGGGGTGATCTTTGGCGAACGTTTGATGAAATCGTGGGCTCTGTGATGCTTGATCATCATTCTCTTCAGTTTTTGGTTCAAGGTCTTCTCGACCAACATTGTTGTGGGTGGTCGCAGATTGAGCAGCATCAGTATTTGTGATCGCAGGTCCATGTTCGACATCAGCCGCAGTGGTTGCGGGTGATTTATCCTTTCGACCAGGTGATTTTTGTTCTTCATTTGTGGGTTTGATATCACCAATGGTCATCTCCTTCATAACTTCCCTCAAGCCATTGTTGCCTACATCGACAAAATCCTCATGCTCTCCTTGAGAGCTGTTAGATTCATCAAATTCTACATTGCATGATTCTTCAATGCATTCTATTGTAGTGTTGAAAACTCGATAAGCTTTACTAGTGGATGAATAGCCAACTAGAAAACCCTCGTCAACATGTCTTTGAAATTTTCCAAGATGCATGCGCTTTTTAAGAATATAACATTTGCAACCAAAGACTCGAAAATATGAAATGTTTGGTTTTCTCCCTATAATCAGTTCATAAGGAGTTTTGTTCAAAAGCGGATAAGTATAAAGATGATTGATGGCATAACATGTTGTGTAAACTGTCTCTGCCCAAAACCGGGTAGGCCTCTTGTACTCATCAAGCATAGTTTTAGCCATTTCAATCAATGTCCGATTCTTACGTTCTACAACACCATTTTGTTGAGGTGTGTAGGGGACAGAGAATTCATGTTTGATTCCAGACTCATCACAAAAATCAATAAAATCAGAATTTTAAAATTCTCCACCATGATCACTATGGATTTTCTTGATAGAAAGTTCAAATTCCTTTTCAGCTCTTTTTGCAAATCTTTTAAAAAAAAAGGGGTTTCAGATTTGTGAGCTAAGAAAAACACCCAAGTAAATCTAGAGAAATCATCAACAATAACATAGCAAAAGCTATTTCCTCCAATACTTTGATGTTCAACAAGGCCGAACAAATCCATATGCAAAAGTTCCAACGGTTTACAAGTTGACAGAATGCGCTTGGTTGGATGTGAAGCAGCTACTTGCTTGCCCACTTGACAAAGGCTACAAGGTTTGTCCTTTTCAAAATTCACATCCTTCAAGCCTACTACCAAATCACATTTTAAAAGCTTTTTAAGTTGATGCATTCCAACATGTGCAAGTCTTCTATGCCAAAATCAACCCTTCGATGTTTGAGAAACAAGACATGCTGAAAGAGATGCATCTTTTGAGTTGAAATCAACAAGATAGAGATTTCCAAAACGAAAACCTTTGAAGATCAAAGAGTTGTATTTTAAACTTTCAACTAAGACATTTTGAGGAAAAAATATGCAATGAAATCCAAGATCATAAATTTGTGCAACAGATAACAAATTAAAATTCAATGATTTAAAGAGTAAAAAATTTGAAATTGAAAGAAAGATCATGAGATATAGCAATTTTACCCAAGCCTACCACATTTCCTTGATGATTGTCGCCAAAGGTGATTTTTTGGTTTTCATTTGAGTTATCTTCCAATGAGGTGAACAACTTTTTGTTACCGGTCATGTGTTCGGAGCATCCACTATCTGCACCCAATGTTTCCCACCAATCTTGTAGTTCACCTATAAAAACAAAAGAATCAAGTCTTTTTAGGTACCCAAATCCTTTTTGGTCCTTCGATGTTAGCAATCAAAGCTTTGGGCACCCAAATAGATTTCTTCTTTTTACTTAGCATGGGTGCTCCAACAAACTTTGCTATCACATATCCTTTCTTTGACCTCTTAAGCATGTAGCATGCATCAAAATGAGTTGAAGTCATTAAAGGACAATCATCATATGAATGACCAATTTCATGACATCTATAACAAAATTTGTTGCATGCTTTTACAAAAATAGTTTTTGTGTTTGGATTATTTTCTTTCTTTGGAAAGTATCCAAGTCCTTCATTTCTAAATGAATATTTTTGCCCACTAAGAAGAAGATCAAGAGATGCTTTCCCTTTGTAACAATTTTCTAAACCTTTAGGGCCTGTTTGGATAGTCCCAGATTGGGCCGGATCCGGCCCAATCCGGCGGCAAAAAAATCCCACCCGGAATTAAATTCGGCCCAGTTAAAAATCTCATTTGGGTCGGGCTGGGAACGGAAAAATTCCGGCCAAAACCCACTGGATCGGCCGGGAAAAAATAATGGCCTGTCGAGGCAATTTTTTTTCCCACTCTCTCTCTCGCGGCTGCTCCCTCTCGCGACGGCGCCTCCCCACAATCTCTCTCGCGATCTCTCTCGCCACCACCTACTCCTCCCCTCGCAGCGCCTCGACTCCGTCGCCTACCCCTCCCCGCACGACGCCGTCAACCCCTCTCCAGTGAGATCATCCCCTCCTCATCTAGGGTTTCGCAGATCTAGGGTTCTCATATCTAGGGTTTCTCAGATCTAGGCAATTTTTTGATTTGTATGCACTGAACGTGCAGATATAGCCGACACCGGGGAGGAGTACCGCCTGAGAGTAGCGTCGCATCAGTGCCGCCTGAGATCTGTGACGGGGTGTTTTCTCTCTCAAATCGGAGCAGATCAGAGCAAGAACACAAGCGCCTGGAAATCTTTGATCCAGGTACATGGAAATCTCCAACTCTTCTCTCCATCTCTTCTTTTCAATAGATCTATCTGCTTAGTGTTATTTTCTTCTGTTCAGATCTTCACATATCTTCACAGATCTTCACATATCGGAGCTGATCAGAGCAAGAACACAAGCGCTTGGAAATCTTTCATCCAGGTACATATCAATCTTCAATTCTTCTCCCCATCTCTTCTTTTCAGCAGATCTATTTGCTTGTGTCCAAGTGTTCATCTGTTATTTTCAGCACATTATAAGAACCAGCAAAGTTGCTGTTGGGATGTTTGATTAGTAGTAATGTACTATGTCATAGTTAAGTCTTTTACTTCACATGCAGTACTTAAATTGGAACACTTGGTTCTATTTGAACTGAAAGCTAATCTATATGAAACATATGAACAACAACCTTGAATTACTAGTATGTAGGTTTTGGTTCTCTGTTGCTATTGTTTTGCTACCTCTCTGTTGCTATTGTTTATTGCAAGTTAGAGGATGATTATTTTTTTACTGGGTTTGGTTTAAAGATGCAATAGTACTTGTTAACTGGTCAATTTCTTCACTCTGATGATTCTATTCTTCAATTAGATCATCTTTTCATGTTATTTTGCTCTGTCACTAGTAGCAATAGAACTTGATTTAAGTTAGAGCTGAACTTTGCCACAATAATCCTGATTTCAAAAGGGAATGATGTGATCACCATCCTGATTTCAAAAGGGAAATGAATTGTAGCTATAAAATAATCACCAAGTTTTTGGCCAGTAGAACATCTAAGTTCATGGATAAGCTGATCCAAGTATGCGAGATTGCATAGGGAAAGATTGGTCTGTGGTAAGATACAAGATTGGTCATGTGATTACTTAGCTATTTATACTGTCATTGTTATACCAGATCAAAATGTCAGTAGAACAGCAAAGTTCATGTTTCTATGATTTTCTATGCCTTCTATGATTTTTTTTTCATTTTGTTGTTCTCTGATACAAGTATCAGATAGTTGTATATGATATATAGATAATAGATATGTTTATGTTTCTGTATGTCGTGGTATAAAAAATACCTCGGCAGGTTTGATGACGTGCGCAACACGTGTTCCTCAACGCGAGCTGACCGTGCGACGGGTCACCACGCGTGGGACAATCTCAGAGATTGACACAAGGGTTTATACAGGTTCAGGCCTCAGTAGAGGCCCTAGTCCTGTCGACGTGCTCCCGACAAGCGTCGGCTAGGGGGCTCTCTCCCGGAGAAAGGGCTCCAAAGCACGCCTATTCATTTTTTGGATTGAGTATAAATGAGTGTCTTAGGTTACAAGAGGGGGTTACAAGGGTATATATAGACCCCAAAAGACACAAATTACCAAGCTACCCCTGCTACAACCGTCAGATTGAGGGCAGGATGGTCTTTTGGCGAGGTCCAGGGCACCTATCTCGGACACGTGGTGACCCTCAAAATCGGTGCCTCCCGGAAAAGGGGCTTCGGGGGAAGTCTCTTCCTAGCCCGGGGAAGGGGCTCTGGGAGAGGTCTTCCCCTAGCCCGGAGGAGATGCTCCGGGGGAGGCCTCCCCCGGCCCGGAGAAGGGGCTCCGGGGGAGGTATCCCCCGAGTCCGGAGAAGGGGCCCTGGGAGAGGCCTCTCCCTAGCCCGGAGGAGGGGCTCTGGGAGAGGTCTTCCCCTGGCCCGGAGAAGATGCTCCGGGGGAGGTCTCCCCCGGCCCGGAGAAGGGGCTCCGGGGGAGGTCGCCCCCGAGCCCAGAGAAGGTGAGCCGGGGGAAGTCTCCCCCCAGCACGGAGAATGGGCTCTGGGGGAGGTCTCCCCCGGCCCGGAGAAGGTGTGCCGGGGGAAGTCTCCCCCGAGCCCGGAGAAGGGGCTCCGGGGGAGGTCTCCCCCGGCCCGGAGAAGGTGCCCAGGAATGAGGGGGATCCTCCTCCCGTCCTTGGGTGACGCTTCTGACATTGCTAGTATTTTTCCCCCAACAGAAGCCCCCCGCACCCCCGAGGACATTTGATGTCATCGGGGGGTGCGATTCGTTATTAAGGGGAAAATGGCCCTCTCCCGGAGAGCTACTCCGGACGCAACTCATCCTTTTCTGAGAGGAGCGCTATTTAAGTTTGCCATATGTTGCCTTAATATCCGTGTGACCCTTCGTATTCACGACGGGGATCCCTCGAGCTGACACGTGGCAGCCATCGGGGGCATCTCAGCCCCCTATATAAGGAGGGGCCCGCCTCAGGTGAGGCTCACTTCCTTCTCCGTAGCCCTCATATTCCACCACATTCCCCGGGAGTAATTTCTTCCCCGGCTTCAAAAAACCTCTCCGGGAGAGACGAAGAGATGGCGTCGAAAGGGCGCGGGAAGGCACCAGGTATTCCGGAGGACGCGACTTCCGATTACCTCGGGACAATGGAGTTCTCCGCGGGGGACCGGGATACCCTCGTCTCCCAGAGGATATTTGCGGAGGGAGACATTCGTGTCCCAGCTGCGGGGGAGACGACCCCAAGTCCCCGGGACGGAGAAGTGGTGGCCTTCATGGCCTTCATCCAGGCAGGCCTGTGGCTCCCGATCCACCCCCTTCTCCGGGACTTTCTCCGGGAGCACGGGATCGCTTTAAACCACTTAACACCCAACATTCTCGTGAGAATGGGGTTGTTTTTGTGGCTATGCGAGACCACCACCGGAGTGGAGGGGACACTCCGCCTCTTCTCCTACTTCTACTGGGCGGCAGCGAAGAGTTCCCCGGTGGTGAAGCACGGGCCAAAGTGTACTTGCGGCTCGGTGATGCTGAAGTATGCTCTTTCCCGGGCGGAAGAGTACCCAGTGACGGCCTCCCAAGAGCATTGGGAGGGATGGAGCCGGAGATGGTTCTACCTCCGGGCTGGTGACCAGGAGATGGTTTACTCCCTGAGGCCGGCGACACTCGGTCGTCCCTCCGGTCCCCCGGCCTTGACGATGGAGGAACTAACCTCCGTCGCGAAGATGACGGAGGCCCGCTCCCAGAGGAGTATGCGGGACTTAGCGGAGGAGTTGCTTCTCCTCCGGCTTAGCCCCTTCAGCCGGAGTCGGAGGGGTCCGGGACTTGGCCCGGAGCTTCGTCCTCCGAGGTTTCCAGTGTCGCGACGTAAGTTTTCAATTCCTAGGATTTCATATGTTTCGTAGGAATTGGTTTTGCTGATTGTTCGCCTCTTGCAGTTAGGTCCTACAAGTCCACCCGGGAGAAGGCGGAGCACCTCCTCGGGAGGTATTATGAGGACGAGCACTCCCGGTGCCTTGCGGCCATCGGGGAGGGTCCTCCCCAGAATATTGTTGCCGAGGCCCTCGGGATGACCCTCCCGGACAGGGTTCCACTTCCGACTCCGAGCTCCCACAGGCAGCGGGATGCGGGGGCGCTCCCGGAGGCTAAACGCGCTAAGACCGCGCAGGCACCGGGCGAGAGCTCCAACCAAGCCCACCCCCCATCACCGGCACCGGTGCGGAGGCCAGCGGGGACACCCGGTGCCCCGGGAAGGATAAGACCTCCAGGGCAAGTGAGGTCCTCCCCGGTCAAGGCGACTTCGGAGATGCTCCGGACGCCGGGGGAGGTGAGGCCATTGCCGGCCCAAACTACGGTGGCACCCCGGGGGCCGGGGGAGGCTGTACCTTCGGCACAAGTGACTCCCTCGGGGGGATCGCAGCCCCCGGAGCCGGGGTTCGAGGAGAGCCCCACGGACACGGCCACGCTGGTCACGCAACTTGATGCCTTGGGGGCATCGGGCGTGTACGACCACGTGGTCGTGGAGGAGGATGAGCCCACCTCCTAGGACTAGACGCCACTCCTTCCCCGGAGCAAGCTCTCCGGGAGGATCCCCCGGGGGTATACTTCCAGGGTAATGGCGCTTTTGCACGCCTGGACGCACTCTTTGCTCCCGACGTCGCATCTTCCCCGGCGCCACCTCCCGGGCGAGCGAGCCATCACGTCCCCCCCGGGGGTGACACCTTGGCGACACCGCGGCCAGGGAGGGGAGCCCCCCGGACGCTACAGAACTCACCTCGCGCGGGAGACGGGAGGTCCCCCGCCCCTCCCCCGGGAGACGTTCTCCAAGGCTCCGGGAGCGGGGTTGGTGACGGGGGCCTTCCGATGGGAGGTGACCCCCGTTCCCCGGCGAGGGGGGCATCTCTCTTCTCCTCGGAGGAGGCGCGCATGCTCTCCTTGAGCCTCGTCACCCCTAAGGTGCGGGCTCATGTCCGGGAGGGAGGCATCGACGAGCGCTACGGGGAGGTCGTCTCCTTGGCTTTACAGGTAAAAAACTTGACCTCCCACTTCGCCGCTTGCGTTCGCTGACCTATTTTTTTCTTAGACCACCGCCGTAGCCAGTGCTGTCCAGACTCGCCTCGCCCGGGAGAACGAGGACATGCGGTCGGCCTTGGCCTCCGTAGAAGTGGAGCGCGACACTGCCGTCCGGGAAAGGGACGCGGCAGTCCAGGCCCGGGAGAGGTTCGTCCGGGAGAGGGACGCGACCACCCGGGAGTTGGAGCGCGTCCGGGCGGAATTGTTGGCCCCCGCGGAGGTTGCCCGGGACACCGCCATCCGGGAGCTGGAGGGCGTCCGGGAGCAGCTGGCGTCCTCCGAGCAGGCTCACTCCCGGGCACTTCAGGAGACGGAGGCCACGGGGGCTCGAGCCCTCGTATCGGTGGGGAATCGACTCCGAGCCACGTTGATTGGGCTCGGGGTCGAGTTCCGGGAGGAGGAGAATCCTCGCAACCCGCTGATATGTTTGGCGGAGGCTCGTCGATTCCTCACCCGGCACATCGCGGCGATCCCGGAGGCCATGGACGTTCGAGCCCGGGCCTTGGCATCTACCACCACCGCGCTGGCAGCCTCCTTGGTGGAGTATCAGGGGGTCGGGGCCCAAGTTATCGGGCGCCTTGTCCCCCGGAGCTTCCGGGAGTTCTACGAGCCCCGCCGGGCGGCGCTGGAGGAGTTGGCGGGGGCTTTCTACAACCGAGTGATTGAGCCCCCGCGAACGAGGCGTCCCCAAGCAGCCGAAGGGGAAGTTCCGGGCGACGCCTCCTCCGGGGGGGACGACGCCGAGCAAGTATGAGCCTCCTGTCCCCCCTGGATAGATTAGGGGATTCTTTTGTGTATAGGATTTTTGTTCGCGGTAGTTCCGTAGGGGGAACCCCGGACTTGTAAATCATTTGACAATGAAATGAAAATTTTTTTGCTAAGTTATATCTTCATGGTCAGGTGCCCGGGGCGGGGGTCCCGGGAGAGGACGTGGAACTCCTTCCAATCACCGGGAGTCCCACCCCCAGTGTCCCCCGGGGGGTACAAGCCTTGCTCCGGTGGTTGCCCGATTGGCACTTGGCGAATTTTGACAACCACCGTGCAGAGTTGCCTGGACCTCCCCCGGGAGTGTGGGAAGCAATTCCCTTGCGAATCGAACCTCCCGCAAGGTATGAGTACTAGCCGGAGGACATGTTCAATGCAGCGAGACGAAGAGTTCAGAGCTTGTATCGGGACATGGCAAGGGCTTGACGATGGGCTTAGGAGGTGCTAGTTCTCCGCATTAGACGTAGGTAGCCCCCATATGTCCTCCGGGAGTAATCGACTCCCGGTCATGTACCCTGTAAGCCAACCGGGAGAGGCTGTCTCCCAGCTTGTTTGCCATGGAATAAAGAGCACTTGTTTTTATTTCACGCCTAGACCTCGAGAGCTGTAGGCGTCGTATCGGGAAACAATTTTCAGGGAAGTGATGCTCAACCTCCGGGGGAGGTGAACTCCGGAGGACGTAGTCCGGGGAAGCAGGGTTCCACCTTCGGAGGAGGCGACCCATTCCAAGGGACGAGGTCCAGGGAAGCGAGGCTCCACCTCTGGAGGAGGTGACCTACTCCGGGGAACGGAATCCGGGGGAGTGGAGCTCAACTTCCGGAGGAAGTGACCTACTCCGGGGGAGAGGTCCAGAGGACGGGGTCCGGGGGAGCAGGGCTCCACCTCCGGGGGAGGTGACCTATTCCGGGGGACGAAATCCGGGGGAGCGAGGCTCCACCTCCGGAGGAGGTGCCCTACTCCGGGGGGAGAGGTCCGGAGGACGTAGTCCGGGGGAGCAGAGTTCCACCTCCAGAGGAGGCCTGCTCCGGGGAGTTGTCCTCCGGGAGAGAAAACGACCGTGTTAGGTCAAAGTCCGATTCCTGTTTCTCGGATTTAGCCAACCTTTTTGAGAAAATCCCATAAGAATTCCAGATGCCTCCCGAAATCAGCGGGGTATTTTATCTCCTCCCCCAGCAGCGGGGGGTGACTGACATAGGCGGCCTGCGCTGGAGCCATAAGAAAAATCCCGGCCGCTCCCTTTGAGGGCGGCACCCGCAAGGGGTTATCCTCGTGCCAGATCTATCGGTCGTGCGACCTAGATCGCTCCCGGAGGAGGAAGAGCATAAAAACAAGCTCTAGAGTGTATGGGGGCGACTAATCCCCCAAAGTGACTCGTTACCTCCGTTCCTTGGGAACCAGGTTGCCGCTTACACCCTCAGTCCACAAGGGGATATTGTAAGCCGCCCAAGGATGAACGGGGCTCCCACCGTCGGGTCTTTTAAGGCTGAGCTGGAGCCTGTAGCCTCCTCGTGATGAGGGCATCCTCACGGGGCATCCTCACGGGGAGGGCATTGTGACGAGGGTGTTGCCTCAGGGGCGCTTAAAGAAGTCTGCACAAAACCACATAACAGGGAGAAAAACCATTCGCATTGATTAAAATGAGCTGGTACAACACCTCCACCCTTTGCGGAATCGCACAAAGGGGAGGAAAAGGCCTTGAGGCCATTTTTACAACTCGCCACTCCTTCCCCTTGTGACAGCATCCAAAAGGGGAAGGGGGGAGGCTCGGTGGCTAAGCGTAGAATCTACGGAGCAGGTCCGCGTTACATGTGTGTTTCAACTCTTGGTCTTCAAGGGTAGAGAGCTTGTAAGCCCCCGAGCCAAGGATCTTGGAGATCCTGTATGGCCCTTCCCACTTTGGGCTGAGTTTCCCTTGAGCTTGAGGGTCGGTGACGCGCTTGAGGACAAGGTCTCCCAAACGGAAGGCTCTCCCCCGAACACGCTTGTTGTAAGCGCGCGCCATCTCACGTTCGTAAATGGCGTTGCGGAGGAGGGCCCTGTCCCGCTCTTCTTCGACGAGGTCCACCTCCAGCCTCTGGTTGTCTTCGTTAGCCTGAAACGTGGTGGCCGAAACTCCCTCGAGGAGTTCGACTCGCAGCGATCAGAAATTGATTTCCGAGGGGAGTACTACCTCAGCCCCGTACACGAGCGAGAAGGGGGTATGCCCTGTTGCTCGGCTCGGGGTCGTTCGCATGGAGCAGAGGATGCTCGGAAGCTCGTCTGCCCATGCCCCACGCCTGGAGGAGCTTTGCTCCAGGCGGCGGCAGAGTCCTTGAAGGATAACCCCATTGACGCGCTTGACCACCCCATTGCTCTTGGGGTGAGCCACCGAGGCAAAGTGGGGGGTCGTGCCCAAGTTCTGACAGAACTCGCGAAAGATCGCGGAGTCGAACTGTGTTCCGTTATCCACGGTAATCTCACGGGGGACCCCAAATCGGCACACTATGTTCTTCCAAAAGAACCTTTGCACCGCACGAGACGTGATGGTGGCCAAGGGCTCGGCCTCCACCCACTTGGAGAAGTAGTCCACGGCCACGACTGCGTACTTGTATCCCCTGGGCGCCGGGGGGAATGGGCCTAGGAGGTCCATCCCCCACCGCGCGAAGGGCCAAGTGATTGGGATGGCCTGTAGGGTGCAAGAGGGCATGGTGGATCCCTTTGCCATCTTTTGGCAAGCCCCGCAGGCAGAGACAAGGTCTCTCGCGTCGCGGGCGACTGTTGGCCAATAGAAGCCCTAGCGAATGGCTTTGGTCGCAACGGCCCGTGGGCCGAGGTGGAGGCCACAACACCCGAGGTGAATATCCTCGAGGAGCTGAACTCCCTCCTTCCGCGGGAGGCAGCGAAGTAGCGCGGAGGCTCCTCGCTTGTACAACGTCCCTTCTATCAGCACATATGCTCGCGCCTTAGCGCGAAGGCGTTTGGCTTTGGCTTTGTCGGAGGGCTCCCCCTCTCCCTTGATGCAAGAGATAAGGGGGGCCATCCAGGATGTGGCTCGGATGATTTCCGTGACGTCGGGGTCACAAGGCCCGGAGTCCGGATCGGGGGCCGTTGTAGAAGGTTTCGATATGACCTCCAGGAAGGCCCCTTCGGGGAGGGGCCCTCGGGCACTTGCTGCCCTAGCGATGGTGTCAGCGCGATCGTTGTCCCTACGCGGGATACGACACGCCTCAAGGCCGTCGAAAGAGTTTTCCATCTTCCGGACCTCGTTAAGGTAGAGGCTCAAATTCGGGTCATGGCACAAGTAGGACTTGTCCACTTCACACACCACGAGTTGAGAATCTCCCTTGACAAGGAGGCGTCGGATGGCCAAAGAGCGGGCGAGGCGTAGTCCCAGGAGAAGGGCCTCATATTCCGTGACATTGTTCGTCGCGGGAAACTCGAGCCTGGCTGCATATTCGAGGGTTCTTCCCTCTGGGCTTCGGAGGACTACTCCAGCGCTGGCTCCTGCGAGGCACAGGGAGCCGTCGAAGAAGAGGGTCCACGTGCTTCTTCTTCCTGCCCGGGGACCGGAGCCCACTCGGCCACAAAGTCCGCAAGGACCTGCGACTTGATCGCGGTTCGTCCGGTTAGGGATAGCGAGAAAGGGGCTAGCTTGGCTCCCCATTTCCCTATCCGGCCAGTGGCTTCCTTGTTCCGAAGCACTTCCCCCAAAGGGAGAGAGGAAGGCACCGTGATGGGGTGGCCTAGGAAGTAGTGGCGGAGCTTCCTTGATGCCAACAGGAGGGCATAACAGACCTTCTCCACCTTTGTGTATCTTGTTTTGGCGCCTTGGAGAGCCTCACTCACATAGTAGAGGGGGCGTTGACGCCCATCTTTCTCCTTGACTAGGACGGCGCTGACGGCGACGGGGGTGGCCGCGAGGTAGAGGAGCAGGGGCTCCCCTTGACGCGGGCTCACAAGCATCGGGGGGCTCGCGAGATACCTCTTCAAGTCTTCGAACGCGGCCTGTGCCTCGGGGGTCCAATGGAACCCCGTGAGTCTGCGGAGGATTTTGAAAAATTGGAGGCCGCGCTCTCCCGAGCGCGAGACGAAGCGACTTAACGCGGCTAAGCGGCCGGTAAGTCGCTGTACGTCTTTGACAGAATGCGGCGGCGGCATGTCGAGGAGGGCCCGAATTTTTTCGGGATTGGCTTCAATGCCCCTCTGGGACACGAGGAAGCCAAGGAGTTTTCCTCCGCGAACACCAAACGCGCACTTTTCCGGGTTCAGTCTTAACCCGTAGTTACGGAGATTGCGGAAGGTTTCCCCCAAATCTTCGAGGTGAGCAGTCGAGAGAGGGCTCTTCACGACCGCGTCATCAACGTATACTTCTATGTTGCGGCCGATTTGGTCCCTTAGGACCAAACACATGAGGGGTTGGAAGGTCGCCCCTATGTTTTTCAACCCGAAGGGCATGTGGACATAGCAGAAGGTGCCGAGGGGAGTTATAAAACTCATCTTTTCCTCGTCTTCCACCGCCACCCGGACCTGGTGATAGCCCGAATAGGCATCCAAGAAACTCATCAGCTCACATCCCGCGGTGGAATCCACCAATTGGTCGATCCGCGGGAGCGGGAAATCATCTTTTGGGCATGCTTTATTGAGGTCGGTGAAGTCAACACACATCCTCCATTTGCCGCTTGCCTTTTTGACGAGGACGGGGTTTGCTAGCCACTCGGGGTGTAGGACTTCCCGAATCAACCCCGCCTCCCGGAGTTTAGTGATCTCCGACTTGATGGCCTCCTGCCGTTCAAGGGAGAGCTTTCTCATCTTTTGTTTCACCGGGGGGCGACCAGGCATTACAGCGAGCTTGTGCTCGATAATGTCCCTGGGCACGCCCCCCATGTCAGTGGGCTTCCATGCGAAAACATCCGCATTTTCGCGAAGGAAGTCGATGAGTTGCGTCGCGTGCTCCTCGGGGAGGTCAGCCCCGATTTTGACAGTCTTCCCCTTGTCCTGAAAGAGAGAGACTTCTTGGAGATCCCCTTCGGGGCGAGGTTTTGGGAGGAACTTCCTGGGGAGCATGATTGGCACTTCCGGGGTCGGGGAGGAGCTTTCTCCCCCCAGGGCCTTGACCAGGTTGATGTCTCCGATCAATGCGGTAGCACGCTCGTAGAGGGAGTGAGCCATATCCTGATCGCCACGCACGGAGATCACCCCAGCTGGCCTGGGGATCTTCATACAAAGGTAATTGTAGTGGACCGCTGCTCCTAGGCGGTTGATGATGGTTCTCCCCATTATGGCATTGTAGGAGGAGGGGAGGTCCACCACATCGAACCGAACCATTTCGGTCCGGTAATTATCCGGGGCGCCGAAGGTCATCGGTAGATCAACCTTTCCCACGGGGTGTATGGTTTTTCCCGGGACGAAGCCTTGCAAAGGCCCCACTGCGGGTTGCAGGAGTTTCTCGTCTACCTGCATTTCTTTGAACGCTTTCAGATAAAGGACGTCCGCCGCGCTTCCACCATCGACCAAGATTCGGGTGAGGCGACAGTTGAACACGGTGGCGGAGACGATCAGTGCGTCGTTGTGAGGGAAGCGCACCCTACACGCGTCTTCCACGGTGAATGTCAATGGGACGTCCAACCATTTTGACGGCCGGGACGTGTTGACGGCCCCTATCACCTTCACTTCTCGCGCATACTCTTTGCGCTGGCGTTTGGAATCTCGCCCAGAGGCAGATCCCCCTACAATGACGTTAATGTGTCTCTGGGAGGTTTGGAAAGGGAGCTCATCGCTCGAGCCCTTTTCCCGGCCTTGCTTCTGACGTCCCCCTGGGGGAGCGGGGAGTGCCGCCAAGGCCGGCGATGGAAGGAGTAAGGAGGTAGGGCTTCCTCCCCCCGGCCCATGCTGCTCGAGAAATGCCGCGAAGTGTTGAAGGAGCGCATGGCATTCTCGGGTTGCATGGGAGTTGGACTTGTGGAAAGCGCACCACAAAGTGGCTCCAGCCTCCTTGCCCCCTAGCTTGGGGGCCTCTCGCGGACGGGAGGATTGGCTTCCTCCGCTGCCTTTGGGCTTGGAAAAGGGGTGCTGTCCCCTGTTAGGCTCCCGTGAGCCGCCTCCGCCTTCGAGGACGAAAGTGTCCCGAGGCCTTGGCTCACTGCGAGGCCCTCTCCGGGGACGTTTGTGAGAGGGGTCCCTCGAGTCCCTCTACCCGGGGCCGGAGGTCCCCTGATGCTTTTTCCAGAGGTCGTCTTCTTCAGCTCTTGCGTACTTCTCAAGTACATTGAAGAGCTCGTCGGCAGAGGACGGGCAACTCCGGGAGAGTCTTCGGTGGAGCTCTCCCGGGAGAATGCCACTCTTGCACGCTTCAATCACCGTCGAGTCGGGGACGTGAGCCACCCTGCTCTTGATCTGGCCAAAACGTTTGAAGAAACTTCGTATCGTCTCCCCCGACCGTTGTCGAACAGTGTACAATTGCGACGAATCCAGGGGACGAATGTAGTTCCCCTGGAAATTCGCGCAAAACTCGCACTTCAGCTGCGCGAATGACTTGCTGGACCCGGCCTTGAGGTTATAGAACCACGACCGAGCTATCCCCGAGGGTAGAGGGGGTAGACGTTGCACTGGACGCTTTCGTCCCCCCCAACCGCCGAAATGGCCGTGGAGTATACCTGCATGAATTCATAGGGGTCGGCCTCCCCATTGTAGTGTTCGGTATGGGGCGGCCGATACGGCCTCGGCCACCGAACGCGCCAGAGGCTGCGACAAAGGGGTTGGTTGGCCCCTTCCACTTCCTTTGGGGAGTCCGTATCGCTATCCCCCTTCATAGGGGAAGCGCATTCATTGTCCGAATCGGGGAGGGGTCCCAACGGACCGCCTGCCTTCCGGTATCGTCTTCGTTCTTCGGGGTTGGTGGAGCTCACCTCTTGCACCTCGGGGGGACCTCCGGAGGTGACGGAGGCCTCTTGCATGGGTCTCTTGCCCTTGTCAGTTGGGATGAGAGGACCACGCCTGCGTGCGAGTGATTCCTGGCCTCGCCGGGACAGGGCGCCATCGTACCTTGCCGCGCGCATGCGCTCCACCTCCTCCTGGGTGAACCGCGTTTGGTTCATCGGGGGAGCCCGAGGAAGGGGACCCGGGGGAGGAAGCTGATGCGCGCCAGTTACTGGCGCGGGAGGGGAATCGCGGGCCGGAAGGGTTCCAGCCATGGAGACAGCCCGCGGAGCGGGAAAACTTCCCATCGGGGGAACGGCCTGTATCGCGAGAGTCACCCCGAAGGCACCTCTTGGGACAGGCACAGTCCCAGGGAGGGGAATCCCTTCCGGGGCAAGGGACAACTCGGGGACGGGAGGACCCCCGGGGAACGAAAGCCCTCCGGGGGCTGCAGCACCCCCTGGAGGAGGTCCACCGGAGGAGGGAGCTCCTCCCGGGGGAGGGTGTTCACCGGGAGTGGGGATGCCCCCCCGGGAGGAGAAGTCCTCCGGAGGTGGGAGCACCTCCCGGGAAGGGATAGCCCCCGGAGACGGGCGTGCCCCCCGGGAGGGGAAGTCCTCCGGAGGTGGGAGCACCTCCCGGGAAGGGATAGCCCCCGGAGACGGGCCTGTCCCCCGGGAGGGGAAGTCCTCCGGAGGTGGGAGCATTTCCCGGGAAGGGGAAAACTCCCGGCGCGAAGAAACCTCCTGGGTGTCCCATCATGAATGGGGGTGGTATCCCCCCGAACTGGAACGGGTGCGGGTACGCGGGAGCCGGAGGCCGTGCTATGGCGCGCAACAACTCCTCGAGAGTATGTTGCGCACGAAGTTGGCCCTCCACAAGAGTCCCGAGCAGCGGATCCCCTGAAGTCGAAGATACCACTTGGGGGACGCTTGGTCCCCCCAAAACGGGATCCTCACGCTGGCTCGCAGGAGCCATTCCCCCGCCAAGGGTGACGGGAGAGATGCGTGTCGCCTCCCCTCGAGTGTCCCCAAGAGGGGGCGACGCGATGACAGCCCCTTGCGTCGGCGGTGCAGGGTTGCTAGGGCCAGCGTCGTTGACGGATGTCAAGTGCCTCGTTCTCCTTGGAGCCATGACTATTTTTCACGAGTCCCCACGGACGGCGCCAACTGTCGTGGTTTAAAAAATACCTCGGCAGGTTTGATGACGTGCGCAACACGTGTTCCTCAACGCAAGCTGACCGTGAGACGGGTCACCACGCGTTGGACAATCTCAGAGATTGACACAAGGGTTTATACAGGTTTAGGCCTCAGTGGAGGCCCTAGTCCTGTCGACGTGCTCCCGACGAGCATCAGCTAGGGGGCTCTCTCCCGGAGAGAGGGCTCCAGAGCACGCCTATTCGTTTTTTGGATTGAGTATAAATGAGTGTCTTAGGTTACAAGAGAGGGTTACAAGGGTATATATAGACCCCAAAAGACACAAATTACCAAGCTACCCCTGCTACGACAGTCGGATCGAGGGCAGGATGGTCTTTTGGCGAGGTCCAGGGCACCTATCTCGGACACGTGGCGACCCTCAAAATCGGTGCCTCCCGGAAAAGGGGCTTCGGGGGAAGTCTCTTCCTAGCCCGGGGAAGGGGCTCCGGGAGAGGTCTTCCCCTAGCCCGGAGGAGATGCTCCGGGGGAGGTCTCCCCGGCCCGGAGAAGGGGCTCCGAGGGAGGTATCCCCCGAGCCCAGAGAAGGGGCCCCGGGAGAGGCCTCTCCCTAGACCGGAGGAGGGGCTCCGGGAGAGGTCTCTCCCAAGCCCGGAGAAGGTGCTCCGGGAGAGGTCTCGCCCTAGCCCGGGGAAGGGGCTCCGGGAGAGGTCTTCCCCTGGCCCGGAGAAGATGCTCCGGGGGAGGTCTCCCCCGGCCCGGAGAAGGGGCTCCGGGGGAGGTCGCCCCCGAGCCCGGAGAAGGTGCGCCGGGGGAAGTCTCCCCCGAGCACAGAGAAGGGGCTCTGGGGGAGGTCTCCCCAGGCCCGGAGAAAGTGCGCCGGGGGAAGTCTCCCCCGAGCCCGGAGAAGGGGCTCCGGGCGAGGTCTCTCCCAGCCCGGAGAAGGTGCGCAGGGGGAAGTCTCCCCCGAGCCCGGAGAAGGGGCTCCGGGGGAGGTCTCCCCCGGCCCGAAGAAGGTGCCCAGGAATGAGAGGGATCCTCCTCCCGTCCTTGGGTGACGCTTCTGACATTGCTAGTATTTTTCCCCAACAATGTATATGTATACAAGTATCTAGTTTCTCTACCAGTATCAGATTAGTTCTTCTTTCTCATCTGGCTACCAATCTAGGGACTTTAATCTGCATCTAGGTGTTCTTCTCTTTCTTTGAATTCTGCTCTATGTCAGGTTCTCTGATGCTTCTCTGCAGTTATTTGGCTCGCCTCAATGCTCTTTGGGAGCAATTGATGCAAAATATTTTTAAAAATATGCACCATCTCTTTTCTCTAATCCTATAGTCATAGTCATCTGTAAGTGTGCTCAAAATAACCTTACTTCAAACTTACTTCAAACTTTCCCCTTGTTTATAAGATTATTCGTTGCTAAGAGTAACTAATATTTGGGCTAATTAGTGTTGTATTTGTATTGAGTAGTGTAGATGGGTTCCAGAAGTGAACGACTTATGAGATTGTTGAGGATGGAGGAAGATGAGGATGATGAGATGTTTCTTGTTGTCTTGCCCTATTTACACTCACGTGTTAATAGGGGAAAAAGACCAATTCATACATCAATTTTGACCAGCGCCAAACGTGTTGAGGAAATTCTTGAAGGGCACGAAAGTCGGTGTCAGATAGAGTTTCGTATGGAGCCGGAGATATTTAGAGCTATTTCAAGTTTCCTTAGGAGAGCGAACTTGTTATACGATACCAGGGGCGTCACAGTTGAGGAACAACTTGGAATGTTTATGTATATGATCTCACATAATGCAAGCAATCAAGATCTACAAGAAGCATTCCAACATAGTGGGGAAACTATTCATAGACATATCAGGTCTTTTTTCACTGTCATTCCAAGTTTGACTTACAGATTTGTCAAACTTCCACATTCAAGTCAAACTCATTGGAAGATATCTTCAGACCCACGATTTTGGCCCTATTTTCAGGTGAACAATACAAACTACACTCTTAGCTAGCCTAGCTACCATCAACCGTTTCTTAGCTAACACAATGTGGTCCTTTGCAGAATTGTATTGGAGCAATTGATGGGACTCACGTACCCATCACTATCTCAGAAGATAGAGCTGCTCCATATAGGAATAGAAAGGGCACTCTCTCGCAGAATGTTATGCTGGCCTGCAACTTTGATTTGAATTTTGTTTATATTTCTTGTGGTTGGGAAGGGTCAGCATCAGATGCTAGAGTCCTTCCGTCTGCTATTGACAATGATTTTCATGTGCCAGTAGGTAAATTCTATCTGGTTGATGGTGGATACGCGAACACTCCAGCATTCATTGCCCCTTATCGTGGTGTTCGGTATCATCTCAATGATTTTGGACGCCGTACGTCTCGATCAAGAGAATATAAAGATTACAAAGAATTATTTAACCACCGTCATGCACTACTACGAAATCACATAGAAAGAGCGATCGGTGTTTTGAAGAAGCGCTTTCCAATTTTGAAAGTGGGCACATTTCACCCCATAGATTCCCAAGTCAAGATTCCAGCGGCAGCTGCTGTGTTTCACAATATCATTAGGAAGCAAAAAGGCCAAGAAGAGTGGTTAGATCGCCAGCTTGATCTCATCTCGTCATCCCAGTTTGTTGATCTTCCCGAAGGAGACGACAACTATCATAATGATGTAGAGTCTTTGAATATTCAAGGAAATGATGGAAATATATTTAGGGATCAAATTGCACAGCAGATGTAGAGTGACTTTGTTCGTAGCAGAACAAGACTAACAAACCATGTTTGATGTATTTTTATTCTAGTATACAATTTGTTGTTTTCACTGTTTGGAATTGTTTACTACTTGTTCTTTACATTATACAATTTCAGTTGAATTTACTTGTTTATTAAAGATTACAAAGAATTATTACAACTGGCTGCTTGGTCAGTTTGAATACTTGTTTACTGAATGTACTGAATGTAAGCATTTTTTTTAAACTGTGATATCCCAGCATTTTAGTTTGTGATGATTGTGTATTTACACAACTTGTTTAGAAATAACACCTTACAAAATTGAATGTAAACAATTTCAGTGTTGTTACAGATAATTTTAGTGTTGTTACTGAATGTAGCCATTTTGAGAGAAAAATAAAGGTTAAACCTGAGAGAAAAATTTTAACACCTTACAAAACTGATGGCTGCAAGTTAGAAGTTTTCTAATCATCTTTTGATAGTACCCATTATAGAGGGGTAGATTCTTGTTCGGTGTAGATTCTTATTGATGTAGTTTCCTTCAAGTTTAGCACTTGCCAATTGCATTGAAGTCATGACAAAGGGGGAGAGTTCTAGAGCTTCTTGGAACCCTGGGTATGAAAGAGGGCTTGTTGATTTGCTCCATGAATACAATATCCCGAGATTTAAGGGACAAAATGGGTGGTCAATAGAAGCATGGAATAAAATTGTAAAGGAGTTCAATGAGAAGTTTCCAGAAGCTCAATTCTCAAAAATGCAGATTCAAGAACATGAGAGGGAGCTGAAGAGTAGTTATAAGGTACTAAAAGAGGCAAGAAAACAAAGTGGTGTTGGATGGGATAGCGTTCGTTGCATGATCTTAGCTGAACCACCCATTTGGAGTAACATTATTCAGGTAGCACTACTTGATCATAAGTCTCATTCGTACTTCTAAGTAAGATTACTAACATTGATTTTTCTGTTATTCAATAGTCGCATCCTAAGGCAAAAAAGTTTCGTTCCAAAGCTTTCCCCTTGTTTGATTCGTTAGGAGCTCTATATGAGGGTAAGTCTTACTAATATTAATCATTAGTTGCATTTTTGTTTGTTTCACTAATATTAATTTAAGTTTGTCAAATAGGGAGCATAGCTGAGGGTAGTATGAATTTCACATCAATTGAGCACACCGAAATTTCATTTGATCAAGTCAACACTGACAATAATACTGCCTCAAAAGTCAATGTAAACACCCTCTTTGAAGATCAAGATGCTGATGTGGAGTATGCTGCAAATCATTGTGACCTTGTATTTGCAACTTCTTCTGGAAACAAGACTGAAATTTCTTCTGGAAACAAAGAGAAAAGAGAGAAAAAACGGAAGCAAAGTGGTGACTGTAGTGTTTTGTTTGAGAACTACTTGGAGTTTAGGAAGGAACGAGTTAATGAGATAGTGAAGGACACAAATGAGGGTGAATTCTCAATCAAGAGGTGTATTGCTGTTTTGGATTCAATTGAGGAGATGTCTGATGAAGAAAAAGCAAAATCTTATCATCTCTTCAAAAATCCGCTGAATAGAGAGATTTTTCTCAGTGCACTACCATCTACTCGTCTCATTTGGTTGAGATTACCCCACAAGAATAATGATTAACAGGTATGCTGACAGTTTTATTTATTTGTTTTGCTACTCTGTATCAAACTACATGACAGTTTTATTTTCTTGTTGTTTTGTATGTGCTTCAGTGCTAGTGTTGGAGGATGCCTTCATATTTTTTTTTGCTTCAGTGCTGGTGTAAGTTCTATCTGTATAATGCCTTCACATTTATATGAGATGATTAGTTATTGTTTTTTTGGGCATTTCTAAAGCTGATGCATTTTTTCTTCCATTGCCTATGGTGTGAACAGCCAGGTCCAAGGGAGTTCCCTATCTGGTGCTTCATCAAGCGAAACTAGAAGAACTCTGCGTTCTATCAATATCCCAGGTTAGTTCATGCGAGTGATGCAAATGTCACTTTTTCCCTAATGTTTTTTTTCAATATTGCTTACTGGTGGGGATCAATTTGAACTGAATATAGTTTGAATCAATCTGGTTTGCATGTTATTGTGTGCTATATTATACAATCAGTCTTTATTTTATAAAGTTCAAATCCTATCTAAGTTGGTATGCACGGTAACATAATGCTAAGGTATGATTTGCTAGAGTTTTGTGGTGAGGATCAATTTTCTTGGCTATGCACGGTAACAAAACTTATAGCATTATGCACGGTAACATAATGCTAAGGTATGATTTTTGGCTAATAGAACATCTTGTGTTGTTATTATGCAAATGTGGAGTATATAGCTGTTTTGTATCTGTTTTGGTTTATATAGGGCTATAAGTTTTGTGTTATTGCTTCTATTACATGTTTGGTTAAGAAACAAACTCCGTTTAAAGTAAAAGAACGGGTGGCATGTGGGGTAGCATGGTTGGTTGAATAAGATATAAATTAGAAAGAACAAATTTTGAGAAGATTTTTACTTTTAAGAGTTTGAAATCAGAGTAATGCATACAGATGAACGGGAAAAAAGGATGTGATGATCATGTAATTTTTCTCCTGGTATCTTTAGGTCTAAAAACTGGGCTTGTTTTTATGCCTCTCCTGAGTTTATTTACATGTTCGTAGAACTGGAATTCCAGGGAGAGGCATTCCAATTTGTCCACTTTAGTACATTTAATTAAAATCTAATGATTCGTTGCGTGCTACATGTTCTTGAGTATGCGCACTGGTAGACATATGATGGCAACTCAGTACTATCTTCAGTTGTTGGTAAAATTGTTAGGAGACCATTGAGTATGGAGTATGAAACAAAAAATAAACAGATTTTCAGTATTATAATGCCTGCTTCTATCTATTTTTCCATTTAACAAACATGCATGGCAATTACTCATTTGCACAGTCAGCATCCTTTGGTTTATATCTTTATGGAATTGATAATGGTGATGATTGACAGGTCCAAATAACCTGTAGCCTAGTGCTTTATCTTCTTTTACTTATCATTTTAGATCATGAGATGTGATGCAAATGTCACTTTTGCCTTAATCAACTCAGTACTATCTTCAGTTTTGCTAATTTGGTTTTGGTTTTCACATGCTTCTTCAATGTGCTAACTATAGAACAAATTTCAGATCTTTTGGAGTCAATCAACTTGTGCTAGCTTGTTTTGGAATCAACAGAAGTTGCATTACTTCAATTTTGTATTTAATTGAGACAATTCTTGGGACAATTCTTGATTATGTACTGGAATATTGTATACTGAAAGTATTATGTATTTGATGTAATTGATTACTTCAATTCTGGATTATGTACTGAAAATATTATGTTTTTTTAATATCTTTCTTGAACTGTGTAACCAAAGTAGCGATCTAAAAGGTTGAAATTAGGCGTTGGTTCGAGCCCGGCTCGCGATAAGGTCTTTGGTCATATCATATCTCGGCGCCTCCGTTTTATTAGTGGGTAGGAATTTTTTCCCGGCCACCCAAACAATCGGTGGAAAATTTTCCCACCGGGATTTTTTGACATCCCATGGGATTACAAAAATCCCGGCCGGGAATTTTTTTTGACGTTGAAAAAAAATCCCGGTCACCCAAACAAGCCCTTACTAAGTTTCTTGATTTGAGCCTTTAGTTCATTGTTTTAATTTAAGATTATTTCATGGCATTGCAAATCTTTATTAGTGGAGCTAGATGAGTATGGCATATCGATTAAATCATTGCAACTAGTTGACATATCAATTTTAGAGACTACATTTGGTATATCATCAACTAAGTCACAAGAAACAACTATATCTACCTTAGTTGGTGAGTTATTGAAATCCTTGATGAGAAGACCTTCATAAGATTCTTTTAAATCGGAGTAAAGAGCAAGTAAAGAAGAGTGCTCTTCTTTAAGTGCTCTATACTTTTTCTTTGTAATTCCAAAAGCATCATTTAATTCACTAATCATTTCAACTAGATCATCATATGAAGGGTCAAGAGAATGTACCTTCTCATCACCTTTAGCCATCAAGCAAAATGATGAACTTGTTGATGTGTTGTTGCTGCCGAGAGCTAATTTGGCTAGCTTCTTGGAACAACCCTCTTTATCATCGAAGTTGGAATCGGAGCTCTCTTCTCCAGGCATCCATTTTTCAAAGCGTGCTTCTTGGTTTCCGCCATTGTTTTTGAAGAATTTCTTCGTCTTAGGATCTTTCTTTTTCTTATCCCAAGACTTGTTCTTATTTGGGCATCTTGAAGCTATATGTCCCTTTTCATGACATTCATAGCATATGATATTCTTGAAGTTTGCTTGCTTTGACCCCTTTGGTCTTGTGTCGATGTTGACTACCTTCTTGTGCAACTTGCGAAGAACCTTTTTAGTGTTCTTTACAAGAAGGGCTAGATCCTCATCGGAGGAGCCATCGTCTGAATCACCTTTGGAGTTGGCTTTGAATGCCAAGTTCTTCTTTTTCTTCTCTGATGATTTCTACCGCCTCATTCTTCTCCTTCCGATGCATCTCATGGGTGATGAGGTTCCCATAGAGAACGGTAGGTGTGGTGGATGATAAGTCGGAGTTGGTGAGGACCGTCAAAAGAGTGTCAGAACTCTCCGGAAGAAGCCTAGGCATTTTTCTTACAATTTCAATGTTAATAAAAACAACTCGAGTCCTTTGAGCTCATTCACAATGTTGTTCAACCGAGTGAACAAGGAATCCACGGACTCGGTTTGTGATATGGTGAATGTCTCATATCTTTGCCTAACCATTAGCAATTTTGCCTCCTTGACCCTAGTGGTGCCCTCATATATCTCCTCGAGGGTGGTCCAAACTTTGTGAGCGGTGGTAAGGTTACTCACGCTGTTGAACTCATTTAGGGACAAGCCGGCAAAAAGAGTATTTTTGGCACGGGCATTTAAGTAGAGTTTTCTCCTATCATCATTGTAGTGATTTGCCAGATCAATTGGAGGAGTAAACTCAATCTTTACAATGTCCCAAACATCAAGCCCCATGGCCTCTAGAAAAACCATCATGCGCACTTTCCAATAGGGATAGTTAGTCCCGTCAAAGATAGGCGCATGCCCGGTGTGACCAAGATGAAAACACTTATTTGAAGCCATCCTCTCTCTAGGCGGTGAAGCCTACTCAAAAGAGAGACCACGCTCTGATACCACGTGTAGGATCGAGGATGTCGACTAGAGGGGGGTGAATAGGAGGCTTTAAAACTTTTCGACTAAAAACAATTTTTGCAAGGAAAAGACAAAGAGCAAATAAACTGAAACAATTTAATAATATTTTGCACTAAGAAAGAGTAAGAAAATCAAACACGGTGATTTATCCCAAGTTCTCGGAGACTCGCTCGGTCTCCCCTACTCCTCGTTGAAGCACTCAAATGAATGAGTCTTGTTTCAATATCCACGAAGGATATTTTTCACTAAGGTTATTCCTTCTCCACTCTGGATAGGTGAGCACTAATACCTTTCAAAAAATATGCCAAGTCTCTTCGACAACCTCCGTTAATGTAGAGGTCAACGGCCACACCTCCAAACTATCTAGATGAGGGCGTTCACCCAGAGTAACAAGTTGTAAGATCTTCTCTTGACCCCCAACAAATACCAAGAACTTGTAAGGATGTAAATGATGCAAATGAATTCTCTCAGAAGATCTCTCTCAATCACAATGAATGATACTTGATCAAAAGATCAAGATTTTAGCCCTTGGGCTCAAGTGTATATCAAAAAATATATTTCTTGGTTCTTTAGAAAAACTACTCAAAAATGTTTATAAACACTAATCAAAATATGCCCAAAAGTGTTTATAAAACTGATCAAAAATGTGAACAAAAGTTTCTCAAAAATCTGCTCAAACACTACTCAAAGATCTGCTCAAAAGCATTTATAAAACTGATCAAAAATCAATTCCAAAATTGTTTATAAAACTAATCAAAAATCTGCTCGAAAAGTATTTATAAAACTGATCAAAATAGTAAAGAAATCTGCTCAAAAACTGTTTAAAAACTGCTCAAAATTGTGAACAGAAACTACTAAAAATATGCTCAAAAATTGTTTATAAAACTGTTTGAAAATATTTGTAAAAACTGATCAAAAATCTGTTTGAAAAGTGTTTATAAAACTGATCAAAATGTGCTCTGAAGAATTTTAAAAACTTCTTGAAACTTCTTCTAAAAAATGCTCAAAAGAGTAGAGAAATGATGCTTGAAGGTGTATATGAGAATACGGCTTGAGATGTGTTAAAATACTGCTTAAAACACCTATATTTATAGCCCAACCTCTCAGCTAGCTGTTATGGTCGAAAAGGAATGAAATCAGTACAGCTAATAACCAGCTACGACCTCTAATGACTAATAAATAGTCGTTGGAATGTCTGGTTGAATGAATAGTGTCTGGTCATATGAACAGTACTCAAGTAACCTCTGGTCGAATAAACAGTGTCTGGTCAAATGAATAGTACTCAAGTAACCTCTGGTCATGGTCAAATGAACAGTGTCTGGTCGTATGAATAGTATCTGGTCAAATGAATACTACTCAAAAGACCAGTTTCAGTCCTTCTTTGAAATCTATATATTTCTCAGATTTTAACCAAGAATATGAATGAATACAAATGTAACATATGACCTAAGAGTTTCTCAGTTTTTGCCAGAACTAAAAGAGATTTCACAACCCCTCTTAATAGTATGGTTAAAAGCTAAAAAAATTTCTATAAAACCGATCAATACTCCAAACACCGAGACCGGTACAATAAACAAGTACTTATCTTAGGTCATTGTTTCTTCCTTCTTGGCGACCTTGCGCTTGCGACCTTGGCTAACCTTGGCTCGTGACCTGCAGATCTGGGCGATACTGCGACCTTGCACTTGTGACCTTGGGCGACCTTGGCTCGCGACCTGCCAGATCCGGGCGACACCTACGACCTTGCGCTTGCGACTTCGGGCGACCTTTCTTCTTTTCATCTAATCTTATTGATTATACTCAAAGCAAATAGATTAGTCCTAGACATTTGTTGTCATTTATCATCAAAATCAAGATTAAGAACCTAGAAGCAACACCCCACACTTCCAAACCTCCGTCCACCACACCGACGGCCACCAGGCCATAGATCGTTGGCGCAGCTTCTTTTCTTCCCCCCTCCCCCAACCTTCCACACCTCCATCCATCTCAAACCCCTTCATCATTTGCCACCGCCATGCCCTAGATCTGCATTCCACTACCATTTGAGCCGCCATCAATGCCGATGCCTTCATTACCTAGGTGCCCCTTTTTCATCATACGCCACCACAGCCACACTCCGCCATCATCACATCAGGCGCCGTCCCTCTCCACATCCCCTCCTTCATCTTGCCCCTTAGACCTTCTCCAACAGAGCCCCGAAAGCACTGTAGATATGCAAATTTTCTGCTACGCACGCCGATTGGGTTCGATCGGCTACTCCAACAGGCGACGCATCCACCGCGATGCCGATACATATGGGAGAGAGAAAACCCAAATGTCGACATTCTCTCTCCGGTTGATATCCTCTCCCCACTCGCCGCCGCCCCCAACAGATTGGTGTTCGGCGTGGCCGTGTGCACCTTGCAGAGGTGACGTCTACCATGGAAGGCCTGGCGCCGGTGCGTCGTCCCCGTCAGTGGCATGGACCGGCCGCAAGGTTCTTGCACCGGAGGGGTTGGAGCGTCACCACGAGGCCGCCGGTGACGAAGCATGTGCAAGGACCGCGGGACCCGGGTGCCTTCCCACCAGATCTGGATCCCCCTGCGCCGCCGAGGCAATCCCCATCAAGCCAGGCGTCGTCCTCCTCCGGCTGCTTGAGGTATTTCTCCCCAACCTTCTAGAGCACACCCGCTTAATTTTTTTTGTTTGGGGCAATCTGTGATGTGTGATGTGTGTGTGTGTGTTATGTGTGTGCCTGATGAAATCACATTGTTGATTTTTGAGATGAACCGACCCATTGGTTTAAATGCCTGTGATTTCATTGTTGCTCACTCCTGCTTTTGAATTGTATCAAACAATCTCGGTCTTGGCCTTGACGTCGATGATGTTGCCGACGATGTCCTTGATGACGTGCCTTTAGCCTTGTCGTTGTCACCTTGTTTGGGCCTTTTGAGATTTCAGGGCAGGAGGAGGCTTCTTGGCCGGGCTTGTCTGTCACAAAACATCAAAGCACAAGAAACCAAAAAATTTGCACTTTTGCACTGAATTTAGCAGTGATGAAGTAATGGAATTAGGTGATTTAATTGTTGATCTCTGCGGTTAATTGATCTGCCTTATGCTTTCTGTTAGTGTGATGAGTGATTGAGACTAGAATTTAAATTTCAGTAGCTCCTAATCTTTATCTTTATTTATTTACTTTTGCTTTGATGTTTACCCTAGTGTGCTGAGGTATTAATATGTGAAATTGTGAAATTCTGAAAATCAATCTCATTCATCTCTGGGTTCAAATAATTTGTACTGATGGTGTTACAATTGATTAATATTTGTTAAAACACAATGCAATGAAAAGTAACAGAACCAAGACCACTGCTTATGAGATTTTTCATAAGCCAAGAAGAACCAAATCAAACCAATATACAGCTATCAAGGAAAGCTAAGCTAAGCCAAGTGTAAACCATGTTAATCTCGAAATATTTGAGTACCTGTTCATGTGTATTGTTCTTCTGTCTAGTTCAACAAGAGCCAAACAAATGAACTGAACTAGTGTTATGATTTCACTGTGATGTGTAATACTGCATTGAGTCTTTGTGAGCCTCTGAACTTAAAAGCATTTATGTGTAGGGATTACAGTTGGTTTGAATTAATTGCAGCTGTGTGCATTGCTAATCTTCTCCGGATTTGTAATTGTAAACAATGAAATATTGAAACTGCACATTACATATCCTTTTTTCTCTGGTCAGGTGTTGGAGTATATTGGGCTATATGTTCTGGCATCTTGCCTTTTGTGTATTAGTTGTCACTGGGTCCAGCCTTTGTTGAAACCACTATGCAAAACAAATGTTCCTATGAGGATTTGGATTGTAGTATTGCTCACCTACCACCTTGTTTTACCTGTGTCTTTGGTGGTATTAGGGCTTATGAGGCTATGTTAAGTGTGTCTGGGTTGTGGCAAGCACTACCAGCTGATTTGTTGGTGTGTAGTGTATCAATTCCTATTCTGTTTGATATTTGCATCATAATATCTTTAGAGGTAACAAGATAAATCCCGAAAAATTCACAAATAACCCACCCAACATATAGTTGGTGAGAATCAAATCTTGGTCTTTAACGATTTGATCCACATGTCATACTAGTTAGATTATCGCAGGTTCGCACATTAGAGTTGTTAAGGTTTGCATTTTTCTACTAAGAATTACCTGCTTACGATCCACCTGTAGAATGAGACGACGAGGGGATAAAAAAGATAAGTACTCGAGTCTTTGGGGGGTATTTTTACCAAGTCTCCGGTCTCAACTATAAATCGTATTTCCAATCTGTACTTTACATGTCACATGAGTCTAAAAAGTATCCTACACTGTTGAAATTTCCATCAAAACACAATACTTTCTACTTCCAAATTCCCTTGCTTATCATTTTGTTAATCTCATCCATTGGTTTCTAGCTGTGACTCATATTACTTGATTGGGAACTCATATTGTTGAGAAATCTTATACTACCAATAGGTAGTTGATCTATTATTATCCTGCGGAATTATTCTAGAGCATCAAGTCCTGCATTATCAAATAAATCGAAGTATGCTACGACATATTCGTCCCAGTACATATATCAGCATGCAGTGGTACCAATTTTCATATAAACCTTAGCGCATCACTACTACAGAAATGCAGTCCACTAACCCCTATCTTCTAACAGTTATATGCAATCTAGGAGAAAACCGTTAGTGTACGAAGACTGTAGTGGAGAAGAGGTTTTATAGTAACGATTATGGTCTGGGAAACCATTAGTGAATAGCACATAACTTTTACTATCGGTTATTAGTGTACAAACCGATAGAAAAGATAAAATTTTACTATCGGTTTGTTTATTTAACTGATAGTAAAATTACGTCATTTTTACTATCGGTTATTAATGTACGAACCGATAGAAGAGATAACATTTTACTATCGGTTTGTTTATTCAACCGATAGTAAAAGGACGTCATATATAGTAATGGTTATGACAGTGGGGACCTTTAGAAGAGAGGAAAGCACATAACTTTTATTATCGGTTATTAGTGTACGAACCGATAGAAAAGATAAAATTTTACTATCGGTTTGTTTATTCAACCGATAGTAAAATGACGTCATATATACTAATGGTTATGACAGTGGGGACCTTTAGAAGAGAGGAAAGCACGTAACTTTTACTATCGGTTATTAGTGTACGAACCGATAGAAGAGATAAAATGTTACTATCAGTTTGTTTATTTAACTAATAGTAAAATTACGTCATTTTTACTATCGGTTATTAGTGTACGAACCGATAGAAGAGATAAAATTTTACTATCGGTTTGTTTATTCAACCGGTAGTAAAAGGACATCATATATACTAATGGTTATGACAGTGGAGACCTTTAGAAGAAAGAAAAGTTCACTAACGGTTGTGTTTTTGAACCGATAGTAAAATAGTACAAGACTTTGAGTTAAACCCGTGGGAGTTTTCCCTCCAGTCCAACCAAACACATTTCCAAATAAGTCTCTACTCACGCGCGGAAAACCCTAGCCTCCCCGACGTCCCCTTTTTCGCTCCTGCACCGCCATTTCCGCTCACATTTGGGTTCTCCACCGCCGCCGGCCACTGCATCACGCTTCGTAGGCCACTCCACGAACTGTAAGTGTTCTTGACCAACCCGATTAGAATTGTTCTTGCCGCTCGCATTTTATCTCTTTTCCTTTGCTAAATTGATTTTTGGAAAAGTTAATAATGTTTCAGTCATTGTTCATTACTGATAATATGTATGTTGGTCATTGAGATTTGTAATCAAGTTCGCATCTGTCGGCATCTCCATAGACCAAATGTGTTAATTATTACAAAACTGGGTATCAAGAACAATGGGCAAAATTTTGTTTATATCCATACTCTTGCCAAGACTCTTGCTGAATATGCTTCTGTTGTAAGTTGTTTTGTTAGCCTCGTTGTTTTGGGTTGGCTGCATTCGTCCTCAGCCTCCGCTCGACCAATCACATCTTCAACCACTCCAGTTGTGACGACCTCCTCTACCTTGACCTACGACCACCTCCATGACAATCATCGACTACATTTCCTCGACAACTGCTTCACAACCATGCCCTTGGCTACAATAGCTCCAGCAAACATGATCGGTAGAGTGGGTCTACTTTGAAATTAATTTTTTAATCTGGATTATTTACAAAAATAAAAAACTTGTTCTCTGTGGTGTATTTGTGAATAATTAGATTCAATCTGTCAAATGTGTGTATCTCTGTATTGTTGTATCTGTGAATGCACCTTTTTCATTTGTATAGCTGCTTATAACATATTCTAACGATTTCTAACTCAGAACCGTTAGAAGAAGTTATGCTAGTACTAACGGTTCATAACCTACAACCGATAGAAGAAAGTTTATAATACTAACGGTTGTGAGTACTGAACCGATAGAAGAAATTTAACAATACTAACTGTTGTGAGTACTGAACTGATAGAAGAAATTTAACAATACTAACGGTTGTGAGTACTGAACCGATAGAAGAAAGTTTATAATACTAACGGTTTCGAGTACTAAACCGATAGAAGAAATGTACCAGTACTAACGTTTACAAGTAATGGACCGTGGGAATATAGGTATTGTACTAACGGTTTGTAACCGTTAGAGTTGTGCTAGGTTTCTTCTATCGTGCCGATCACTAGCGGTAAAAGAACCGTTAATATAGACCATTTTGAACCGATAGTGTAAAGTAATTCTGTAGTGCATAATCTTCACCACTATCAAGGTAGACAATAGACATTGTCGAAACTTGGATTTTAGTTCACAGTTGTGCATTGCATGTAGATGGCGTCTGATCCGAACAAAGAGACGGAGTTGTTGGCTAGGGTGATAAAAGAGCTGGAGAGCACGGCTGTCCTTCTGAAGAAACTTTGCAACGACAACTTCAACCCAAGCACCGATCCATCCAGCATTGCGTTCAACAGGGTGCTCCTAGAAATCGACGCTATAGCGACCTCCCTTGATGAAGTGGCACTGTAGTGCTCTGAAGGTACTCAGGCAATGCCAGCTGTGGACCATGACTACAATCCCCACGGAGATGTGAGCCCCGACCTATGTCTTCCCGTGGACTACGAGTCTCCTGACGAGTCGATCATTGACTTCCGGACGTATTGCGAGGAAAACGGAATAGAGTACGATAGTGATCGGTCCGCCAGGATGTAGGCCTTTTAATGTTTCAGGACTTGTGTGGCAAGCCTACCATGTGGAATGCTGTTTAATTACATTACGAGTTTTATGTAAGGCATATGGCCTTCTTTTGTAAACTGAGTTCATGTATGTTTCAAATTTGTAAATTGAGTTCTTGCATGCACCATCCGCATTCATTTTGTTGTGACATGTCTGTGCTCGCTTGTTTGATCATTTATTCTCAGGTTTGTGCAGATGGATCCCTTCGGGGCTAACCTTTTGGTTGGGGGGGAGGATGGTTTTAACTGGGTCGGGACTCAGTTGACTCCCTTGGAGAGCCCAATTCCGGAGCAGGCAACGCAGACTAAAAAAGATGCCGAGATAAGGCCAAACAACCGCCGCTCAAAGAACTTCTCCAAGCAGGAGGACAAGCTTCTCGTGTCAGCTTGGCTGAATGTCAGCATTGACCCAGTCCAAGATAACAATCAGAAGGGATCAAACTATTGGGCATGCATCCATGAATACTACCACAAGGAGAAGACGTTCAACTCGGTACGTACACAGATCGCGTTGCAGCATAGGTGGCAATTCATCCAAGAGTCTGTCAACAAGTTCTGTGGATGCTACGACCGAATAGAACTCTGCAACCAAAGCGGGAAGACAGAGCATGACAAGGTAATGTACCCTTGCACTACTGTACCGCTGTCATCCGTCCAAAGGACATGACCTCTTTGTGCAATTCATGATGCAGATTGTGGACGTAACGATGCTCTACGCGGCTGAGGAAAACCGTGCTTTCAATTTCCTCCATTACTGGGTTGAGCTTCGAGTGCACCCAAAGTGGAGTGAGAAGGTCTTGCAGAAGAGGCAGAAAACGTCGGTCGGAGCCAGCCCGGGGACCTCTGTGGTCCCAACAGATGCGACCCAGCCAGGCTCCGAGGGGGGTCGCCAGGGGCTTCGACGGGGGGCCAAACTGATGAACTGATTAGGCCTATAGGTCGCAATAAGGCTAAGTCTCGGCTCCGTAATGGTTTGGAACATTCATCTTCCGACAGCCCATACATGAGTGCCATCCGAGAAATGACACTGAGTAGGCAGGAGATGGAGAAGAAAAGGGACAACCGGTACATCGAGATAATGGCGCACGAGAAGGAGATGATGGCGTACAAGAAGGAGAGGCTGGACTTGAAGAAGAAGGAGTATGAGGAGTGGATCATGTCGGTCAATCTAACCAAGTGCTCTAAGTGGCAGAAAGAGTACTTCATGCGAAAGCAGAGGGAGATTGTGGGTAGCGACCGCGACAATGTGGAAAATTGAGGGCAATTGGGTGCTTTTATGTAGTGTGCTATTGTAGGTTGATGAACAATGATGTGTGCTTGTAGTAAAACATTTAGATGTCCTATGATGTATGATTGTACGAAGACCAGAATGTGTCGTAGACCACTTAACTCTAATGTACCATGGCAACTTTGGTATTTAACACTTGAGCTTAGAAAGGAGAGCAGGTATTGCTAATTTTTTTGTACTCATATTGTTTGATGTTTCTAGATATCTGAACCCACAGGCGCAGGTTCTTCTGGGTTGCATGGATCATACACAGCTCTTTGCATTGCACGAGAGAAAAGGTGATGTAAATGTGATTTTGTTATGAGAGCAGGAACAATAATCTGGTCAGATTATATGCTAGTAATGAAATTGGTTATTGAAGTTGAACTGCGGATACGATGGGCATTTTGTTATGCTGATAGATTCTTGTACTTTTGGTATGGATTAGTAGATAGTGGGTTGCAGAGTAGCTACTTTTGTGAGCTCACGTTGGTTGCATGATGCCCATTACCAGATTCGTCAGAATGGGATCTCAAGAACTGAGGTAGTTGAAACCTTCTCTGTGCAAGTATACTTTTGTGCAACTTATTAAGTTTGAAATCATTTCAATATTTCATCATGCCCTTTTTTGGGTCAAGGGAAGGCCAAAGGCCCAACTTAACACAACAAAAAGTTGTAAGCTAGACTGCTTGATACCTGCATACAGGATCATGATTGAATACAAGTCTATCAACAGAACAAAGTTATGAAAAGCATGAGTGATTGCAGAACAGTTTTTCCATGTTCACACGTCTACTTTATCAGCTGTTTTTCGGTTGCTTCATTGGCTGATTGGCTGATAACACTTGACTGCATTGCATCAACATATTACATGACGAATTTGATATTATGAGCCCTAAAAGGTATTCCGACAGAAGATGCCAAAACTGGGGCTCGGAATCTGCCCCTACATCTCCACGTATTGGCTATATTCGGAGTTTGAGCATGTCTGTAAGGAGGTCGCTGGTTGGCTCCTTCGAGGAGTCCCTTTTATCTGGTCGATATTCATGTGGAAAAGACAATCAGGTCTCTCATTTCTTGAAGTTCACTTACTAAAATATTGTACTAGAATGCCAGACTTGTTAGTTGTTACTGTTAGTTTTGATTCCGTTTTCTCCTGGAATGCAGATTATTGATGGCACTGGTGGTAACTTCGCCCCTCCAACTCAGAAACTTCCGTTCGCAGTAGCCAGCATCGATGAGGATAGCTCCTTATTGTACTATTCATCTATTGATCTTGCTGGGAGCTTGCCTGCAAATAACAGCAAAAGCCCAAAACTTCAAAGAAGCCTTAGTAATAATGATTCAAGATCAGCAAAATATGTATGTACGTTACTTTTTCTGACATTTTCCTGGAACAAGCTTTTATTAACCCTCTGAAAAAGCACTAACTGTTTTGCAAATAAGTTTTTTATACACCAAATGTCCTTGTACTGTTTTTTTGCTTGTACATACTAACATATTACATGTAGATGATGAAACTGATGCAACAAATAAATAAATAGTCCAATTAAGGTAAATAAATAAATTTACTTAGGAAAGTTAAGTAGCTGGACTGTTTGGGTTTCTCTCTTGAAACCCTGTTTTTAATTTTATGATGACTATTTTGTTTGTAGGAAGTGTTGTCACTTTAATATGATTATGCAGATTGCACTTTACGTAATTATAATGGTTGCTCGATCATGAATCATCAAGCACCATGTTCTTAACTTTCATCTTTATTCAGAACTAGGAAATTACTCACTCAACTCAAGATATTGTATTACAACAGAGATGAAACAGCGATAACAGTAGATCTACAAGTAGTTACAATATAATATGTGCGACATAAAAGATTAAAGAGGCACACATACCAGTGATGATGAGGACATCACTAGCTCGGATATGAACAAGGCTCCATCCGCTCCTTCCACTACTTCCTCGCCACCACGAGAAGATCAAGGAGAACGGCGAGTCGGCATGAATCCATTTGCTGAGCCATTCACTACGCCCACACCGGAGGATCAGCGAGCTACATCAAAGGTGGAACAATCCACGACGCATCAAGCCCAACTCGTCCGCGAGTCCAGCTCGGCCATCCAGCAGCAATCGAACTTCAAACGGATGCCCAGGCCACATACGGAGTCCGTTTGGGTGAATGAGCACTTTACGGAGAAGCCCACGACACCACCTTTCCAATAGATCTAGCCCTACTGCCAAATTCCATCTGGATCGCCCGCAATCGACGAAACAATTTGCGGACAAATTCTGCCGGGTGCTGTGCCACCTCCACTTTGGACCCAAGGCCCGTGTACCCCTAGGGTTTCACGTCCACCTCCTTGGCTGCCACTCCTGTTATATATGGCCGTCACCCTTCCCGTTCTTCCTCAGGTTTTGTTTAGATTAGTTTTCCCCATGTGTGAAACTTCATCCTTGTATTCTTGTGTCCCCTAGACCAACAACAACAAGTTACACAACCTCAAATTTATCGTGAGTTTCATTCATATTTGCAATTCAGATTACTTTTACTATCGTTCTTGCTTGTTCTTCGGTTGCTTGCAGGAATTGAATCTCGTGTTCACGTTGATCATGCCCACGGCAAGATCAATAACCCTCCGGAGTTGGTTTAGCGATTGCTAAGGAGCATCATCGTCGTACAGTGTAGTCGGATCGTCAAAGTCACTTCCACCAAATCGAAAGCATCCCTCTCATCGAAAGATCGGGACCCATATTCTTCATCAAGTGATGATATAAAAAGTGCAAATACAAGTTTTTGTGATAAACTGATCCTAAATCAGTAATGATAATACAAAGCTAGAACACAAGCCCAGGACCATTTACTAAGGCATAGCTAGATACAGCACAATTTATAGCAAATATAAATATATAATACATACATCACAAAAACAGATGATGAATGGAGGTAACCTTCAAAAGTTTTTTGATTAAAACACATAGTAAGTCATGCTCTAATATGATATGATTGAGCAACAAACCTTATTCTCCAGCCGGATATTGAGAGCCTCAATATTGGTTATGCTCTCATCATTTCCAGTTTCATGAATTATTACTTCTAACTGCAAAAGAAAGAGGTTGCAAAGTGTAAGTCTATGAATCATTGTTGATCTAGTTACAATAAGACATCATACGTTCAACATCTAGCACATTCAGAAAAGGATACATATGAAAATTAATGCAATGCAGCACAAAGTAGCAAAATCAATGAATGTGAAAGTAAAATTGCCTGCTGCCATGTTCTAGAGTCTGCTTACCTCTCCAAAATGGGGGACTTGGTGTCCACGACCTGCAAAGTTTTGGATTAGCTCTGCACATGCGATGGCTCTAGAAGCCTTGGACGAACCCCTCAAAGCCTTGGATCGCCTGTACAAAATGGATGACTGATCAATGAAAAAGATGTTCAAAGCAAACACCTCAATTGTAGTAGGGGATGGTCGTCGGGCACTGACAAATGGCTAGATGGGAAAAGTCTGCATCAATGGGCACCAACACTGACCCCAATGGTCAGACGTTGCAAATGGACAACTAATCATTACATTGCAATCAGTACATGGCAACTAATCATTACATAGCATACACGCTTGGCTCCTACATATGGTTACAATCAGTACATGCCAACTAATCATTACATTGCATACGTTTACACTACTCGGCGCCGTGCAACTACCACAAGTGCTCGACAAGGTCCTCCTGGAGCTGCCTGTGTGTTTCACAATTCCGTATGGTATGATGGACGCGGATGAACTCCTGCACGGCCAGAGTATGGTCGTGGGATGCGTTAACGGTATCACCCATGCCGTCGTAGTTATAATCGAGGTAGCTGATGTCCCTCTCATCTTCCACTATCATGTTGTGCAATACCACACAAGCAATCATTATGTCTTGAAGAGTTTCCTGGTCCCAATACCGCACAGGCCCTCGCACAATCGCTAATCGGGCCTGGAGCACCCCGAAAGCACGCTCCACATCCTTCCGAGCCAACTCTTGAGCTTGCGCAAAGAGCTTCCTCTTGTTGCCCTACGGGAGTGGAATAGTCTTAACGAATGTTGCCCACTCGAGGTAAATCCCATCGGCAAGGTAGTACCCCATGTTGTAGTCATGGCCGTTGATTGAATAATGCACCCTTAGCGCCTGGTTTTCAGCAAACCAAGCAAATACAGGTGAACGGTGCAGGACATTAATATCGTTGTGAGATCCCAGTAGACGAAGAAAGCATGCCAAATCCATAGATCGTACGATGCTACGGCTTCTAGGATGATGGTAGGCCTATGAGCATGTCCGATGTACATCCCCTGCCATGCCTTCGAGCAATTCTGCCACCTCCAGTGCATGCAATCTATACTCCCCAACATGCCCGGGAAACCTCTTTGCTCACCAATGGTGAGCAATCTTGTAGTGTCCTCTTCGTTAGGTGCTCGAAGGTACTCAGGCCAAACACTTCAAGTACAGCCCAAACAAAGCACTTCAAGCTCTCTACAGCAGTACTCTCCGCTATACACAAATATTCGTCGATAGCGTCCGCGGGAACACCTATTGCTAATATCCTTAAAGCCGCCATGACCTTCTGCAACGACGACAGCCCGAGGGTTCTAGCTACGTTTCTTCTTTGTTTGAAGTACAAGTCGTGCCGTTCGACGGCTTCCAAGATGCAGACAAAAAGGTTACAACGCATCCTAAACCTGTGCGGCACAGCGGCCGACCATGTCATACCAATAACACGAAGAATAAATTGTACTCGAACAACGTAAACTTCAAAGTCTTACCTCCGCCTGAAGTACCTTGGGCCGTACACCGGCTCGTCTGCAAAATAGTCGTTATGGAGCCTAGCAAAGCCGTCCTGCCTATCACAATCGACCACATTGTGGCGGAAAACGGAACCGCCACGGCGCTCCGAACTCGTAGCTTCCAGCTCAGCCTGCCCAGCACATGCAACCTCCACAACGAAGTCATCATCCTCACTGGATGACCCGTCGCCACCCAGGCACAATGAGCGTAGCACTCGGTGACGCATCACGAATGGCCAGTACGAGGCTTGCGTGAGCTTCGGACTATGCCGCTCGGCTGCATCAAACACATCAAACAAACACAATATCAATCAGCTATTTGGTCTGTTCAGAGACGTTCCAACATGTACCAGCAAAAACAAAATTATACATTGGCATAATTCTGGCGAAACACATCATTAACTGAAGGACTCAAACTAGACCTCTACTGCAGAACTCAACTGGATAAATGCCAGAAGCGTTAATTAGTTGAATCAAGTTAGATATTATCAATTTAATCGATTCAATCATCTTCTTGTCATCTTAATCAAGCCAACAGAGGTGAAATTCCAATTAATTTCACTTCTTGGTTGATGGTTGAATTGGTTATTCATTGCCAGGTATCAGAAGTAATACTTCATATGACCAAGAAGTCACTCTCAGTGAGTAAATGGCAATAATTCCTTCTAAATCTCCCATGGCCAAGAAGAACCAAGAACTAAACCTCATATAAACCCTTCTTTAAAAAAAAAGAAACTTCAGAACACAAGAACACAACACTAGCTTTGAAATTTTTGTTCTTGGATTATCAGAAAGGATCACATCATGTGGCTCCAACACATCTCAAATCACTCCTCACATCCACCACAAGAAAATAAAAAAATGAAGCGAAGAACAAACACAGACAAGATAAAGAAGAAGGATCATTACAAAAAGTTGTTATCTTCCCTCTTTGTTTCTTTATCTGGTAGCCCCTGGAATAGCTGCAGATGTCGAGAGAGAGAGAGAAAGAAGAAAGTGCAGAGAGGACCCAGCGTCGCTGCTCCCCTGCAGCGCCCCCACCCCGCGGCGCCTCTCCCCGGCTCCCCCGCGCCTCCGTTTGCTCGCGGCGCCGCTCCCCGCGCCGCCGGTTGCCCGCCCAGCGGCGCCCCAGCTCCCCCGCGCAAAAAAATGGATGACAGTTGATTTTTAGGAATAGAGATTGAGATTTGGAGATTGTTGGAGTGAGATAAAATATAGGGATGGAATCTTTTTAAGGAGATATGTATATGGAGATAAAGAGATCCATTTTTAAATACTATTGTTGGAGAAGGTCTTAAGCAATCACCGCCCTACTCATTTGCGCCGCTGTAAGAGGTCTCAGATCTGTGCATTCTGACTACGCAAGGAGCTACTTTCGAATCTAAAGCCATGCCGCCACAGCTAGCCACAGCTGCCCATTAGACCAACTGCGCCGCCGCTTCTCCACTTCTCTTCACTCTCTCTTCTTCCCCCAAATCACTTGTCTTCACACAACGCCATCATAGTCATAGATCTACACAACGCCTCCCTCAACCACGCTACTCACTGATTCATTGCTGCCGCTATTTGTGCCACCGCACTCCACTTCTCACCGCCGTTCCAGAAGCCGTCATTTATACACCACTGTGCGCCATTGCCCTCAGCCACTTCTCATCGTCGCCGCCCTTGCTCTCTAATCTCCTCCTCTTTTTCTAAGCCACCGCTTTTGCAAAACACCACACCACCAATCTCTGACAATTTCGGCGAGATTGCCTTGGCTGCGGTCATCTTCCTCGTCACCGATGGCTACCCCAGCTCGGCATCGCCACTATCACCCTCTGGGGCTCGGCTCCATCGACATCTTCTTCACCGAGGTTGTGGCCATGAACACCTTCTTCCCCAACCTCGTGGAACAACTCCAGTGACAACCACCAACTCGACAGCAAGCACAAGCGGTCCCTCTCTCTCTTCTGTTCATCCCTTGTTATGGTATTCTTGCTGTTTGGAGATGAACTGAAACCTGTTACAAATCAAAGTTAATTTTATATTTGTGATTGAATTAGGTTGAGAATCAATTGCACTTCTGTGATGAATTTACTTCTTTTGTAATGTAAGCTGGATGAATGTATGAAATGGTGGCTCATGTAATTGTTAACATTCAAACATATGTTTTCAAATTCAATGTGGAACTTTGGATAATCTATTGAATTATTTAGCCTCTGACAAACTAAAGAACAGACAAACTTCACTGGTGAGATAAAACATCTTTACTTTGCTATGAGTTTGGATTATATGATGAATAGAATTGAAGTTTCTGTTCTGGCAATTGTGTTGAATGTCTGCTTGAATTAAATCAATCTATGTTCTGTGATTGCCTAGATAACTTGTTCTGAGATGAATTATACTAAGTTATACTGAAATGATAGTCTTCTATGTTGTGAAGCTGATTTGATTACCTAAATATTTATTGAACTAAAATTAATAGTACTAAATCTAAAGGACTTTGGAAAATTAATTGTTGATTTTTGTTATTGATTGAACTTTCTTATGCATCATGTTACTGTGATTTGTGATTGAGATTCTGGAGTTCAAATTTCAGTAACCATGAAATTCTTGAGCCCTATTTCTCTTATTTGAACTGTTTCCTTTTTGTTAAACTGCTTGTAATTGTTGCACTGAAACACATTTCAATGTCAGTCGCTAGTGTAATGGTTCCCTCAGGTAAAGTGCAAAAATTCTGATTTAGATTGAAAAGAGTTTGGTTAATTGTATTTCAGATCTCTTGCATTTCTATTCTAAAATCATGAGTTTTTATGATAAACTGAGACATGAATGCACTGAAGTTTTAGATTTGAACTAATTTGAACTAAACCTCGGTTGATTTTCTGTCAGGTTTTGATTATTCTTGAGGCTGATTCAGTATTACTGCTTACCATGCTGTATTAGAGTTAATTGTGGTTTTTCATCTGAGATGTCTATCCAAGAGTTGAACAGAAAATAGGGTAATAGATATGATGTGACACGGGCGATCCGATCTTTCGATGAGAACAACAACTATCGATTTGTGAAGATGACTCTCACGATCCGGCTACCAACCGTACACGACTGATACACCCTGGCAATCGCTGAACCAACTTCGGATTGTTATCGACCGAACTAGAAGCACGATCAACCTGATCACGAAGATCTATTCCTACAAGCAATCGAAGAACAAGCAAGAACAAGATAAACAAGTAATCTGAAATTGCAAATATAGATTGAATCACGAAAAAGAGTTGGCGTTCCGAATACAAATATTGGTGTTGATCTAACCGACCAAGAAGAATATCTCAATAGCTTCATGAAGGAAAGACTATGACTAAACAAAAACCAGCAGAACCCTAATGGTTCGGCCAGATTATATAGAGGAGGTAAAAGAGGCCGGTGACCAGGTAAGGAAACCTGAAACCGACATGGACTCTTTCCCTACTCGGACTCTAACTCGATACATGGGTCTTGACCCAACCAAAAAGGTGACGCAGCACCGACTAGGCCCAATCAGAATCTGGTCAAAACTTGTTTTGTCAATTTCCGGTGACACAAAAGGAATTTGGATGTGAGACTAGATCCATTGGAACTATTTCATCGTGGGCTTCTCCGTGGACTATAAGAACGTCCCAATCAGACTTTGTATGAGGGTGTTATGGTCGTTTGAAGGCAGCCTGCTCATGGATGGCCGAACCGGACTCCAACTCGAATCCATCCCGGACTCCAACTCGACTTGGGCTCCTTGCTGGTCCTTGCATCCTTGCTGGTCCTCTCCATGGTTCCTAAGCACAATATTATCACTATTAGGTAGTAAACCATTCTCAAAACCATATATATATAAACTTAGGAATGAGTTCACTTGGCAATGCAACAATCGAGCTTTGCTGCACGTTATTGGTTCTTGTGTAACAAGCGGAGGATTATGGTTGATGCGTGTATCCGAAGAAGTGATGTCCTCATCAAGATATGTTCTATTGGTCTGAATTCTTTTGCTATTGGTTTCGAATACCTTGTGTTTGCCTGGTTGTTAGGTGGGGCAAGAGGAGTTGGGAACTGTCCGTGCTATCTTTTTACATATATGTTCGTTGATATTGTCGAGAGATGTAGTCGTTTTAGTCGTTTTCGCCACCCTTTTCGCTAGACTCCTGAATGATACGATTCAATCGCTTGTACTCATGAACACGCGTCTAAATTTAGCACCGATCGAACGCCATCTGACAACCACCCCTCTATTACTTTTTGTTTCTTCTGACACTTTCCCTCTTTCTCTCGTCAATTTTTTTTCTGGTTTTGCCCTCTATTTGATTTGGTGTTACGCGTTTTGCTTCTCTAGTCCTTGTTGAAAGAACGATAGAATACTTGCCGACTAGTGTGATCTCGTCCTCTTGCAAGGCGGTTTCAGGTCGATATCAATACAACTACTTGGAGTAACCTTCCAGGAAACAAAGAGCCAATGTCTGAAAGAAACTAAAAAGGCAGTAACCTCACAAAAAAATGGCCATATAAATACTTAGAGACGAAAAGTCTCAATGCCCACTATGAGCACCTTGCCTTGATATCTCAACCATGTAGCAACTAAGTAATCCCTCTTCTAACACCTGTTGTGTTTCCACTGCATGATGTGACACAACACCCAACCCCCCCCCCCCAACTCATGCATCAAAGACTTTATCTCTGCAGTATCCAACTTGTCAATTCACTCAACTAGTGGATCAAGTCAAGAAAAAAACCAATATTACAATTTAAAAGGAAACATTTTGCACAATAAAACATGCATAATAAGCAATGGTACAATTCGATCATACACACCCATTGTCGTGGTATTACGGATACCCCGACAGGTTTCTACGGACGTGCGTAGCACGTGTACAGTGCGCAAGCTGACTAAGTGACCGGTCACCTGCCGCCGGGCAACGCAGCAATTGACACGGCAATTTTTATACAGGTTCGGGTCTCGGTGGGGGCCCTAGTCCTATCGGCACCCTCCGGACACGACTCTGCCCGAGAGGAGCTCTCTCGAGGAGAGAGGTCTCCAAGGGAGCCTATTGTTTGAGTGTGTTGAAAATGAATTGGAGTCCCCTTACAAATGAGGTACAAGGGGGCATTTATAGGCCCCAAAACACACAAAAGACCAAAAAACCCTAGCTATGGCCATTGGATCAAGGGGCGCTGGCGTCATTTCACCAGCCGAAGGGCTTGGATGCTTGACAAGTGTCCTCATTAGTTCCCAAGGGACTCGGGGCCCGGAGGCCCAGGGACCCACCGGAGACCTTCTCTGCACGAAGGGCCGAGACTCTCCCAAGACCCCGCGGGACCCAGGGCCCGGCGGCCCAGGGACCCATAGGGACCTTCGCCGCACGAAGGCCTGAGGCGCTCCGAAAGTCCCCCGGGACCCAGGGACCGGGACCCACCAGGTACCTTCTCCACACGAAGGGCCGAGGCGCTCCGGACGCCCCGCGGGATCCAGGGCCTGGAGGCCCAGGTACTCGCTAGGACCTTCTCCGCATGAAGGCCTGAGGCGCTCCAGAAGTCCCCTGGGACCCAGGGCCCAGAGGCCCGGAGGTCCAGGGACCCGCTGGGACCTTTCCGCACGAAGGGCCAAGGCGCTCCGGAAGTTCTCTAGGACCTGGGGCTCGGAGGCCCCAGGACCTGCCAGGGACCTTGTCCGCATGAAGGCCCGAGGCGCTCCGGAGACCCTGCGGGACCTAGGGCCCAGAGGACCAAGGACCTGCCGGGACATTCTCCACACGGAGACCCTACGGTACCCAGGGCCCGAAGGCCCAGGGACCCGTCGGGACCTTCTCCTCACGAAGGCCCGAGGCGCTCTAGAGACCCCACGGGACACAGGGTCCGGAGGCCCTGGGACCCGCTGGGGACCTTCTCCACACGAGGGACCGAGGGTGCTCGGGAGGTCCCTTAGGACCCGGGGCCCAGAGGCCCAGGGACCTTCTCCGCACGAAGGCCCGAGGTGCTCCGGAGACCCCACGGGACCACGGGGCCAGGAGGCCAAGGGACCCGCCGGGGATCTTGCGCTACGGAGACCCTGTGGGACCCAGGGCCCAGAGGCCAAGGACCCACCAAGGACCTTCTCCGCACGAAGGACTAAGTGCACTCGGGAGCCAACTTCGAAGACTGCCCGAAGGTATGGGATTTTCCCTAACAGGAGCCCCCCAGGCCCTCGGGGACACGCCGTGGCCCCGGAGGGTATGTGTAAAACCCTTCCCCTGATGACACTGAGGTCTTCGGGGTAATTTTCCGCACAGTGCTGCGATAGAACCTTTTCGCTTCCGAGGGACTGGGGATCTCCGAGCGAAAGGATCTGAACTTGGGATGTAAAGTCACTGTGAGGAAGAGAAAACCGCCCTCGGGGGGCTTGGAGCCCTAGAATGGAAGAAACCCTCTCCTGGGGCCCTGGTCCCCAGGCAAATGGCGGCGCCCGGGACAGGGTCCCCGGGGCCCTTGTCCCCGGGCAAACCGAGGGCCTTATCCCCGGCCAAAAGGCGGCGCCCGGGATGGGGTCACCGGGGGCCTTGTCCCCGGTCAAATAGCGGCGCCCGGGACGGGGTCACCGGGGCCCTGGTCCCCGGGCAAAAGGCGGCGCCCGAGATGGGGTGACTGAGGGCCTTGTCCCCGGTCAAATAGCGGCGCCCAGGACGAGGCAACCGGGGCCCTTATCACCAGGAAAAAGGCAGCGCCCGGGACGGGCAAAGCCTTCCCTCAGGACAAAGTCCCACCGGGAGAGAACATTACCGCGTTTGGGCGGCACGGTTGAGAAAATCCTCCTCCCGGGACAAAGTCCACCCGGGAGAGAACGTAGTCGCATCCAGATGACGCGGAGCCCCCAGACGGGAGAAAACCTTCTCCCAGAACAAAGTCCCCCGTGGAGAGAATGTTACCACACCCAGGTAGCACGGAGCCCCCGGATGGGAAAAACGTTCTCCCGGGACAAAGTCCACCCAGGAGAGAGAACCTTCCCTCAGGACAAGGTACACCCGGGGGAGAAAACCTTCCCCTGGGACAAAGTCCACCTGGAGAGGATGTTACCTCATCCGAGCGGCACGGAGCCCCCAGACGGGAAAAACCTTCTCCCAGGACAAATTCCACCTGGGAGAGAAAACCTTCCCTCGGGACAAAGTCCATCGGGGGAAGAAAACCTTCCCCCAGGACAAAGTCCACCGGGAGAGGATGTTACCTCATCCGAGCGGCGTAGAGCCCCCGGACAGGAAAAACCTTCTCTCGGGACAAATTCCACCCGGGAGAGAAAACAGTCTCTCGGGACAAAGTCCACCGGGGGGAGAAAACCTTCCCCCAAGACAAAGTCCACCGGGAGAGGATGTTACCTCATCCGAGCGGCACGGAGCCCCCGGACGGGAAAAACCTTCTCCCGGGACAAAGTCCCCCCTGGAGAGAAATGCAGTCGCACTCGGATAACGCGTAGATAATTGCTCCAATCGCTGTGAGAACAAGGGGCCGGCGAAGAATTTCCTGGTCAAAAAGTTCCGAGACCTGATCGAAAATTCCCCCAGTCACTGTGAGAACGAGGAGCCGGTCAAGAAATTTTGGGTCTGGAAATGTGCTCATGATGGGCTCTGGAGTATTTGAGGGGGGACTATTCCCTCAAAGTGACTCGTAACCACAGTTAAGAAACTAAGTTGCTGCTTACCCCCTCAGTCCGCAAGGGGTTATCATAAGCCGCCCAGGGAGCAAGGCTCCCGTTGTCGGGACTTTTGGAGTATTAGAGGGGGGACTCACGCCTCAAAGTGAGTCGTTACCGTGGTTTCTGGGAACCGGGTTGCCGCTTACGCCCTCAGTCCACTAGGGGGATTGTAAGCCGCCCTAGGGGAGCAGGGCTGCCACCGTCGGGACTTGGGCTAAGCAGGAGCTTGTGACCCTCATTCAAGGGCATCCTCTTAAGGGCATCCTCTCGGGGAGGGCATCCTCGCTGGGAGAACCACCCATGGCATGGGGTCAACCCCCGGCGTGGAGTAAACCCCCGGCGCGGGGGGAGGCCCTGGCGCAAGGAAGGCTCCCGCCGCGGAGTGAGCCCCCAGCGCGGGGAAAGACCCTGCGCTGTTGGGATGGTGGCAGCGTTCGAGACGCGAGGACGCCCGTCACCAGGACGCTCTCACCGGGAGACAGTGACGACGCCCGGGACACGGGGACACCTGCCCCCGGGGCGCTTATTACCGGAGTGGTGGCGCACCCGGGACGCAGGTCACCGAGATCTATTGGGCGGAGATTTCTCCCAACACCCTGGAAGATCATCCTCGCTGGGAGGGCATCCTCTAAGTGAGGGCATCGTCGCTGGGAGGGCATAGCCTTGGAGGCGGTGAAAAAATACACCCTGCAAGAGAAGATTGATACGGGAACGACTAATTTGCATTGATTAAGTAAATTGATACAACGCCTCCCCCCTGCGAAGCGCGAGAGGGTGAGGGGGAGGCCCGGAGGCCAAGTGCAGATATCCCCGCGGAGAGGGCATCCTCGCGAGGAGGGCATCCTCTAAGTGAGGGCATCCTCGCGGGGAGGGCATCCTCGCGGGGAAGGCATCCTCTAAGTGAGGGCATCCTCGCGGGGAGGGCATCCTCTAAGTGAGGGCATCCTCGCGGGGAGGGCCTCGCCTCGAGGGTCCAGCACGGGGCTCGCGGACAGGATCCCCCCAAGTCAGGAGACATGTCCCTGGGAGTTTTGGAAAGGGGGAACGTCGGTTGAGCCCCTTTCTTGGGCCAGCTCCCGGTGTCCCCCATAGGTTGCAGGGGGGCGCCTGTACCAACTGATGGGGCAAGGTAAGTCTCTCCCCCCTGCTCATGTTGCTCGAGGAATGCCACGAAGTGTTAACGAAGCGCGTTACATTCTCGAGTGGCATGGGAAGTGGACTGGTGGAAGGCGCACCATAAGTCGGCCCCAACCTCGTTGCTTCCTAGCGCAGGATTGTCCTGAGCACGGGAGGGCTGGCTTCCCCCCCTTTTGACTTGGGGGAGGGGCGGCCGCCCCGATCGGCTTTGCGAGAGCCGCCTCCGTCTTCAAGAATGAAGACATCCCGAGACCTCAACTCGCTGTGATGTCCCTCCTTGAGACGTTTGCGGGGTGAGTCCCCAACATCCCTCTTTGCGGGGGGAGGGGGGTGGTGGGGGTGGGGAGACCCCTTGGTCTTCCTTCTAGAGGTCATCCTCCTCTGCTCTTGCGTACTTTTCAAGTACGTTGAAGAGCTCATCAGAGGAGGAGGGGCAGCTCCGGGAGAGCCTCCATGGAGCTCCCCGGGGAGGATCCCGCTCTTGCATGCCTCGATGACTATGGAGTCGGGGACGTGCGCCACCTTGCTGTTGACCTAAGCAAAGCGCTTGAAGAAGTTCCGGATGGTCTCCCCCGTCTTCTGCCGAACGGTGTAGAGCTGCGACGAGTCTAGGGGACGCACATAGTTCCCCTGGAAGTTCGCATAGAACTCGCGCTTGAAATGCACGAAGGACTCGATGGAACCGGCCCTCAGGTTGTAAAACCATAAGCAGGTGATCCCGGTGAGGTAGAGGGGGAAAATGTTGCATTTCACCGTCTCGTCCCCCCCCCCCCGGCCGCTAAGATGGCTGTGGAGTATACCTGCACAAATTCATAAGGATCGGCCTTGTTGCATCTAGGCCTTCATGCCTAACCCTAATTTTGATGATTAATGAAAACAGAGTGTTTAGGACTAACTGTGCTTTTTGAGATTGATTAATACAGGGCTCCGTTGGGAAGATTGTCGAGATGAACAAAACAAACCCAGCGCAAAAGAAGTAAAAGCACAAGTCGTGAATATGAAGATTAGACGCAAGCCGGAAAAGCAAAGGACCTAAGGTAATTTGTATTTTATTTTTACCGATCTCGGCGTTTGGAGATGATCGGTTAGGAAAATTGTTTTTAGTTTTAACCGTACTATAAAGAGGGGTGGCGAAAAGTCCTTTCTTTATCTCCAACATAAACCGAGAAACTTAGGTCATTGCATTGCATCATTTTTGGTTGGATTTGGTTTGAACTTAATTTGAAAAATCTGGTTTTTCAGTTCAGTTTTGACAGCAGAAGAGTATTTGCAATTTTCAGAAATATCTAGGAAGATCTGGTTTTTGCTTCTGTTGACAAAAATGTAGTTCTTGAAATTATCTTTCAAACAAGTTATTAAACACCTCTTTTGGATTTATGGATTTAAAGTTATCTCTATTTTTGTTCAGGCTGACTGTCAGTTTGCTGAACTGACTGTCAATTTGAATGTCAGTTTGATTAAACTGACAATTGTCCAGAGAGGGTGTATTTTGTGCTCAAAATTTTTGTGCTAAACTGACTGTCAGTTTGTCCATACTGACTGTCAGTTGGGGATTCGACCACAGTGCTTTTAACTGAGTTTCTATTTGTTTTTGGTCGAGTATGTGGTCGAACTGACTGTCAATTTGAATAACTGACTGTCAGTTGTGGGTTTCAACTTTCCTTAAACGACCACGAACGGCTAGCAAATTTTCATCAGTAAATTTTGTCGGCCGTTGTGCACTAAACTGACTGTCAGTTAGGCAAACTGACTGTCAGTTTGAGTTGCTGATTTTCAACCCTAGCTCCAACGGTTCACTTGATTCTTGAGGCTATAAATAGGGGCTTTGGGCATGTGTTTTAGACAACAAGTAGTAGCATTTTCTTATACACTCTTGAGCCTTAGTTTTCTACTTAAAATCTTGATCTTTTGATCAAGTCGAGTGTTTTCCGATCCACCGAGCACTTCAGTTCTTTTGCATTTGCATTCACTTAGCTTCTCAGTGCGTGTTTGGAGGTCTAGAGAAGACCTCGCTGCCTGTTACTCTTGGTGAGCGCCCTCACCTAGACGGTTCGGAGACGTGGCCGTTGACCTCTCCAGAACGGAGATTGTCGAAGAGGCTCGGCAAATTTGTACAAGGTATTGGTGCTCGCCTTTCCGGAGTGGACAAGGAGCAATCGTTAGTAGATAATACTCTTCGTGAGTATTGAGGCAAAACTCAAGTGACTTGAGTGCTTCAACGAGGACTAGAGGAGGCTGGGCGAGTCTCCGATACCTCGGTAAAAACTGTTGTGTTCATTCTCTTCCTCTCTTGCTTCTATTATTTATTCTTGATTTGCGATTATTTGCTTTAAGTTTTAAGTTTTTAAAGCCTCCTATTCACCCCCCTCTAGTCGGCATCCTTGATCCAACACGTGGTATCAGAGCTTGGTCTCTCGAATAATTAGACTTTACCGCCTAGAGAGAGGATGTCGTCAAGTGGAGATTTCCTTCTTGGTCATACTGGTCGTGCGCCTATCTTTGATGGGACAAACTATCCTTATTGGAAAGTGCGCATGTCGGTATTCCTAGAAGCTATGGGGCTTGATGTATGGGATATTGTTAAACTCGGTTTTACTCCTCCGAATGATCCGGCAAGTCAGTTTGAGGACGATAGGAGAAAACTGCATTTAAACGCCCGTGCGAAAAATGCACTCTTTGCCGGTTTATCCTTAAATGAGTTCAACCGTGTGAGCAATCTCACGACTGCTCATAAGGTTTGGACCACCCTCGAAGAAATTTACGAGGGCACAACAAAGGTTAAAGAGGCAAAGTTGCTATTGGTGAGGCAAAAATATGAGACATTCACCATGTCATCAACTGAATCCGTGGACTTCATGTTCACTCGGTTGAATAACATTGTGAATGAACTCAAGGGGCTTGGTGTCGTTTTTACTGACCTTGAAATTGTGAGAAAGATGCTTAGGGCTTTACCTGAAAGCTTCGACACTCTTGTGACGGTTCTCACAAACTCCGACTTGTCAACCACGACACCAACCGATCTCTATGGGAACCTCATCACCCATGAGATGCACAAGAAGGAGAAGAAGGAAGCAGCCGAACCCTCGGAGACGAAGAAGAAAGCTTTGGCTTTCAAAGCAAACGCAAGGAACGATTCAAGCGATGGCTCCTCCGATGAAGACCTCGCACTCATGGTAAAAAATACTCAAAAACTCCTTCGCAGGTTGCATAAGAAGGGTGTCAACATTGACACACGACCAAAGGGACAAAAGCAAAACAACTTCAAGGATATCATTTGCTATGGATGTCATGAGAAGAGACACATAGCTTCAAGATGTCCAAACAAGAACAAGGGATGGAACAAAAAGAAGAAATTCTTCAAGAAGAAGAATGAAGAAACCAAAGAAGCATGCTTTGGAGAATGGATGTCCGGAGGCGAGAGCTCCGACTCCGACTCCGACAACGAAAGAAGTTGCTCCAAGAAGATGGCCGGATTAGCTCTCGGCAACATCAACGGTTCAACTAGCTCATCAATTTGCCTTATGGCTAAGGCGATGAAAAGGTACACTCTAACGATCCATCATATGATGATTTAGTTGAAATGATAACCGAATTAAATGAAGTTTTCGGAAAAACTAAAAGGAAGTATAAGGCGCTTAAGGAAGAACATTCTTCCCTACGCACTAAATACTCCGAGCTTAAAGATTCTTATGAAAGCATGCTCATAAAAGATGTTACAAATATCTCATCTAAGGTAGATGCTTCAACTTCATGTAATTTGGATGATTCTCCCTCTAGTAGTCATCATACTCCATGTGTTTCTAATGATAACATCTTGAATGAAAATAATGAACTTAAGGCACAAGTCGAAAGACTTGGAAAAGGCTTAGAAAACTGCTACAAAGGCAAAATATCTCTTGATCTAATTCTTAGTAAACAAAAATGTTCATTTAGAAAAGAAGGATTAGGATATTTTCAAAAGAAAGGGAAGAAACCAAATTCTAAAACTATATTTGTTAAAGCATGCAACACATTTTGTCATAAATGTCATGAAATTGGTCATTCGCATGAAGCATGTCCCTTAATGACTCCTAATTATTTTGATACTTGCTACATTCTTCAAAAGTCGAGGAAAGGATATGCTATAGCAAAGTATATTGGCACACCCATGTTCAATAAAAAGAAGAAATCTATTTGGGTGCCCAAAGCTTTGATTGCTAACATTGAAGGACCCAAAAAGGTTTGGGTACCTAAAAGGACTTAATTCTTTTTATGCAGGTGAACTACAAGACCGGTGAGAGGCATTGGGTGCTAGATAGCGGATGCTCTGAACACATGACTGGCAACAAGAAATTGTTCACCTCACTTAAAGATAACTCAAGCGAGAACCAAAAGATTACGTTTGGCGACAACCGTCAAGGAAATGTGGTAGGCTTGTGTAAAATCGCAATCTCTAATGATCTTTCTATTTCGAATGTTTTGTTGGTCGAATCTCTGAATTTCAATTTGCTTTCTGTTGCACAAATTTGCGATTTTGGTTTTAGTTGCACATTTTTCCAAAAGAAGTTTTGGTTGAAAGTTTAAAGATAAAACCTTGATCTTTAAAGGAATTCGTTTTGGAAATCTTTATTTGGTTGATTTTCACTCAAAAGATGCATCTCTTTCAACATGTCTTGTCGCTCAAACCTCAAAAGGTTGGCTATGGCATAGACGACTTGCACATGTTGGAATGCATCAATTGAGAAAACTTTTAAAACGTGATTTAGTTGTTGGCTTAAAGGATGTGAATTTTGAAAAGGACAAACCTTGTAGCGCTTGTCAAGCTGGCAAGCAAGTAGCTACTTCACATCCAACTAAGTGCATTCTTTCTACTCGTAAACCTTTGGAACTCCTTCACATGGATTTATTTGGACTTTCCGAGTTCCAAAGTATCGGGGGTAGTAATTATGGTTTTGTGATTGTTGACGATTTTACACGCTACACTTGGGTTTTCTTTATTTTCCAAAAATCTGAAACCCCCGATGTTTTCAAAAGTTTTGCAAAACGTGTTTCTACTGAATTCAAATTATCCATCAAGAAAATCCGTAGTGATCATGGTGGAGAGTTCGTAAATTCAACTCTATTTGATTTTTGTCTCTCTTGGAATCAAACACGAATTTTCCACATCCTACACTCCACAGCAAAATGGAGTTGTTGAAAGGAAAAATCGAACACTTATAGAAATGGCAAGAACTATGCTGAGTGAGTATGATACTCCTACTCGCTTCTGGGCGGAAGCCGTGCATACCGCTTGCTATTCTATAAATCGACTTTATTTGCATCCCCTTCTGAATTTGACTCCTTACGAACTTCTTATCGGGCGTAAACCTAATATTTCCTATTTCCGGGTTTTCGAATGCAAATGCTATATTCTTAAGAAAAGGAATTTTAGTGGTAAGTTTCAAAGAAGAGTAGATGAAGACTTTCTAGTCGGATACTCCACCACTAGCAAAACTTATCGTGTTTTCAATAAAAATACAAATTGCATTGAAGAATCTTGTGATATCGAATTTGATGAAACTAATGGCTCGCAAAAGGAGCAAGTCTCTCATGAAGTTTCAAGTGAAGATCTTCAAGAAGCCATGAAGAACATAACCATTGGAGACATCAAGCCAAGAGAAGAAGATCAAGAAGATGATGTTAACATTGAGAATGTTGATCAAGATGTATCATCATCTCATGTTGATCCTCCAGAACAAGATCAAGATGAAGCAATACAAGATGAAGCACCAAGACAGCATCAAACGATCACCAAGGATCACCCTCTAGACCAAATATTGGGTGACGTCAGTAAGGGTGTTCAAACTCGATCTCGTATTGCTGCATTCTGTGAACATCACTCTTTTGCATCTTCTTTAGAACCCAAACATGTTAATGAAGTTTTAAATGATCCTGATTGGGTAAATGACATGCATGAGGAACTTAATAACTTTTCTAGAAATGAAGTTTGGACTTTAGTAGAAAGACCCAAGGATCATAATGTTATTGGAACAAAATGGGTTTTCAGAAATAAGCAAGATGAAAATGGTGTTGTAATTAGGAACAAAGCTCGTCTTATTGCTCAAGGCTTCACTCAAGTCGAAGGCTTAGACTTTGGTGAAACTTTTGCACCTGTAGCAAGACTTGAAGCAATTCGTATTCTTCTTGCTTATGCATCATGTTTTAATATCAAACTATTTCAAATAGATGTAAAAAGTGCTTTCTTAAATGGTGAAATTTCTGAACTTGTGTTTGTTGAACAACCTCCCAGTTTTGAAGATTCTAAATTTTCAAACCATGTATTTAAATTGTCTAAAGCTCTCTATGGTCTCAAACAAGCTCCTCGAGCTTGATATGAGCTACTTAGAGACTTTCTTTTGTCAAAAGGTTTTAAAATTGGGAAGGTTGATACAACTCTCTTCACAAAGAAAATTGAAAAGGATTTGTTCATTTGTCAGATTTATGTTGATGATATTATCTTTGGATCTACTAATGAACATTTCTGTCATGAGTTTGGAGAGATGATGTCTAGGGAGTTCGAGATGTCCATGATTGGTGAGCTGAGCTTCTTCCTCGGACTTCAAATCAAGCAACTCAAGAACGGTACGTTCGTGAGTCAAACAAAGTACGTGAAGGACCTGCTCAAGCGATTTGGGATGGAAGACGCTAAGGAAATCAAAACTCCCATGGCAACCAATGGACATCTGGACATGGACAAAAGCGGTAAATCGGTCGATTCTAAACTTTATAGGTCTATGATTGGCAGTCTTTTATATCTTACTGCATCTAGGCCTGATATCATGTTTAGTGTGTGCTTATGTGCTAGATTCCAGTCTGATCCTAAGGAATATCATTTAACTGCTCTTAAAAGAATTCTTAGGTATTTAAAATGCTATCCCAGTTTAGGTCTTTGGTATCCAAAAGATGCAAATTTTGAACTAATTGGATATTCGGATTCTGATTATGCTGGGTGCAAAATTGATCGGAAAAGCACATCTGGTAGCTGTTAGCTGTTGGAGAGATCATTAGTATCATGGTCATCTAGGAAACAAAATTCTGTAGCTCTCTCCACAGCTGAAGTTGAATATGTGTCTGCAGGCAGTTGCTGTACTCAATTACTATGGATGAAGCAGACATTTTTGGATTATGGGATTATATTTGATAAAGTGCCACTCTTGTGTGATAATGAAAGTACCATTAAAATTGCAAACAATCCTGTTCAACATTCTAGAACTAAGCATATTGAAATACGGCACCATTTTATTAGAGATCATGTGGCAAAAGGAGATATTGATGTAAATTATGTTAAAACTGATATGCAACTAGCAGATATCTTCACTAAACCCCTAGATGAATCAAGAATTTGCTTTTTAAGGGGTGAACTGAACATTATTGATATATCAAATGCTAGTTGATGTGTTAAATGTGTTGTTTGTATAAAATAATATTATTTTATTCCCTCTCTGGTCTTAGACTGCTTCTGGTCAAAGTTGACCAAACTGACAGTCAGTTCCTATAACTGACAGTCAGTTTAGTGTTTAGGAGCCTGGTCTTAGTCTCTGGTCGAAGTCATTGATCTTTTTGGCTCCGTAGGGATCTGCGACCTTGTCGCCGAATCCTCTCTTCATTGGGTTGATGGACCCATCCGTCAGTTCTACTCCACCATCTCGTGTCTCCCTAGCGCGACTTCATCACCTTCATGACGAGCCTCCAGGTTCACACCATCACGAAGGAGCAGATTGAGTCTGTGCTAGGACTGGTTCGTCCCTCATCTGGGCCAGCTCCACACTCTTCCAGACTTAGAGCATCGGGAGGTGGCTATGCTCTATTCAGGCCCCTTCCAGCTTCGTCACATCGCTGGCTTGCGCCGCGATGTTGATTTGGCCCTGCGGATTCTTCGCCTCACTCTAGCCCCTATGTCCGGCGATAGGGCTAGAGTCACCTACCTTGCTCTTCATGTGTTGATTCTATCTTCCAGGAGGAGCCCTTCGACGCTGCTGATCTCATCATTAGCGAGATTCAGCACGTCCTTCTCTCTCCGCGCCGTCAGTTGATATACACTCCGTATATCATGGCGATGCTTCTTCATATCCGGGCTGTGGATTCTGAGCTCCCACGGCCCCATCATCCTTTGCTCTTCTATCCTCCGGGCCAGGCTGATCGCTGTCTTGGTGCCCGGCCTGCGGCTGCTGTGGACCCTGGTTCTCCCGCATCAGATGAGGATGCTGCGGGGGAGTCAGAGAACTAGGCTCCTGCTCAGGAGACTACTCCAGCTGCGGAGACAAGCATCGGATCGGCATCTTCCTCTCGGCTTGATCAGGTGATCCAGGTGTAGCAGCAGATCCTCAGCACCCAGGCGGAGCATCATCAGATGTTGCTCCGTTTGCTTGCTCAGCAGGAGGAGATACTGCGACGTCTGCCTGCGTCAGATTCTCTGGTCCCTCGCAAGAGGGCCCGCCCTGCGTCGTCTTCTCCGAGCTCTTCGTCAGCTCCGGTCGGACCTTCTGCTCCGGCCTCTGCAGCACCAGCTCCTGTTGCAGCTGCTACCCCTCCGGCATCTCCTATCATCGACGCGACTGGATCTCCTACAGGCTCCGGAGATACAGCCGTGCTAGGGCTGTCTTCTGATGATGAGCATTAGGCTCATTGTTATGTTTTGCCTCCCTTTTTGTGCTTGATGCCAAAGGGGGAGAGGTATTTTGGTTATTTATGTTTTGTAGATATTGGATATATTTGTTATTATGGATATTTTGGAGTTGTTGGATATATTTTGGTTTATTATAATATATGTGCTTTTGGATGTATCTCTTGATATGCTCTGATACTGGTTATGTATGCTCTTATGTTTCGATATCTCTTTGATGTTATTCTCTGATTTTATGACTTTGCGATGAGATATATATGTATGACCAGTTGATGCTCTGATACACATATTGTTGAGATATCATGATATTTGTATGCTCTAACTCACATGAGGTTTTGTGATGATATATGATTTTTTACGCTCTAATACCCATGGTAGTTTATGCTCCAATGAGTTTATGATTTACGCTGCGACATTTATGCATACACTCAGGGGGAGCATTATTTTATCCTTGTAACACTTGTTGTCATCAATCATCAAAAAGACGGAGATTGTTGCATCTAGGCCTTCATGCCTAACCCTAATTTTGATGATTAATGAAAACAGAGTGTTTAGGACTAACTGTGCTTTTTGAGATTGATTAATACAGGACTCCGTTGGGAAGATTGTCGAGATGAACAAAACAAACCCAGCGCAAAAGAAGTAAAAGCACAAGTCGTGAATATGAAGATTAGACGCAAGCCGGAAAAGCAAAGGACCTAAGGTAATCTGTATTTTATTTTTACCGATCTCGGCGTTTGGAGATGATCGGTTAGGAAAATTATTTTTAGTTTTAACCATACTATAAAGAGGGGTGGCGAAAAGTCATTTCTTTATCTCCAACATAAACCGAGAAACTTAGGTCATTGCATTGCATCATTTTTTGTTGGATTTGGTTTGAACTTAATTTGAAAAATCTGGTTTTTCAGTTCAGTTTTGACAGCAGAAGAGTATTTGCAATTTTTAGAAATATCTAGGCAGATCTGGTTTTTTCTTCTGTTGACAAAAATGTAGTCCTTGAAATTATCTTTCAAACGAGTTATTAAACACCTCTTTTAGATTTCTGGATTTAAAGTTATCTCTGTTTTTGTTCAAGCTGATTGTCAGTTTGCTGAACTGACTGTCAGTTTGAATGTCAGTTTGATTAAACTGACAATTGTCCAGAGAGGGTGTATTTTGTGCTCAAAATTTTTGTACTAAACTGACTGTCAATTTGTCCATACTGACTGTCAGTTGGGGATTCGACCACAGTGCTTTTAACTGAGTTTCTATTTGTTTTTGGTCGAGTATGTGGTCGAACTGACTGTCAGTTTGAATAACTGATTGTCAGTTGTGGGTTTCAGCTTTCCTTAAACGACCACGAACGGCTAGCAAATTTTCATCAGTAAATTTTGTCGGCCGTTGTGCACTAAACTGACTGTCAGTTAGGAAAACTGACTGTCAGTTTGAGTTGCTGATTTTCAACCCTAGCTCCAACAGTTCACTTGATTCTTGAGGCTATAAATAGGGGCTTTGGGCATGTGTTTTAGACAACAAGTAGTAGCATTTTCTTATACACTCTTGAGCCTTAGTTTTCTACTTAAAATCTTGATCTTTTGATCAAGTCGAGTGTTTTCCGATCCACCGAGCACTTCAGTTCTTTTGCATTTGCATTCACTTAGCTTCTCGGTGCGTGTTTGGAGGTCTAGAGAAGACCTCGCTGCCTGTTACTCTTGGTGAGCGCCCTCACCTAGACGGTTCGGAGGCGTGGCCGTTGATCTCTCCAGAACGGAGATTGTCAAAGAGGCTCGGCAAGTTTGTACAAGGCATTGGTGCTCGCCTTTCCGGAGTGGACAAGGAGCAACCGTTAGTAGATAATACTCTTCGTGAGTATTGAGGCAAAACTCAAGTGACTTGAGTGCTTCAACGAGGACTAGTGGAGACTGGGCGAGTCTCCGATACCTCGGTAAAAACTGCTGTGTTCGTTCTCTTCCTCTCTTGCTTATATTATTTATTCTTGATTTGCGATTATTTGCTTTAAGTTTTAAGTTTTTAAAAGCCTCCTATTCACCCCCCCTCTAATCGGCATCCTTGATCCAACATGCCTCACCATTGTAGTGCTCGATGCGGGCGGGGCGATATGGCTTTGGCCATCGGACGCATCGGAGCCGGCGGCACAAGGACTGGTTTGTGAGGGACCCACCAGCTGCAGTGGGCCCCAGGTGTGCACTTACCCCGACTGCCCAGGATGCAGTCATGCACAGAGTAATAAACAGACAACTAGCTCAACTTGGTTTATAGACAAAAGCAATATATGGCCGTCAGGCCTTAATACACATCAATATACAAAGAACAACAAGGCCAACTACTAGATTTTATGAAAGTAGTTTTATCTGGTCTCCAAGACCATCCCACAAGCAAAAACTCGAGTGCAGCACGTAATCCTTCTGAACTCCGAGTGATCCTGCTTCGCTCATCTCTAGCTTATCTTCAACTGTATTTTCGTTATTAAGCAAGGGTGAGTACAAAGTACTCAGTAAGTCTCTATATAAGAATTTATCCAATGCATGACAAGCTATGTCTACTTTAACAGTCTATGTGGTACAAAATAGTAAATTTCACAAACACATTTCCAAAACGAATTAAAATACAATTGGTTAGCAAAATGATGGTAGAAAACATTTATATGATCCAAGAGTTAAATCCGGGCAAAACCTCTGTTTGCCCCTTTTTGTCTAATACTTTATTACTATTGTGCTATCCAGTTACACTACTACAGAAATGCATTCCATTAACCCATATCTTCTAACGGTTATAAGCAATCTGGGAAAAATCCGATAGAATAGGACGACAGCGGCGGAGAAGAGGTTTTTTACTATCGGTTATACACTAGTACACCGTTAGTGAAACGCAAACATTTTTTACTATCGGTCATTACTGTCCAAACCGATATAATATATGAAATAGTACTATCGGTTTTCCATTCGTAACTGATAGTAAAATTACTCACTTTATACTATCCGTTAGTACTGTACAAACCGATATAATATATTAAATAGTACTATCGGTTTTTCATTCGTAACTGATAGTAAAATTACGCACTTTATACTGTCGGTTCATACTTTACCAACCGATATAATATATTAAATAGTAGTACTATCAGTTTTTCTTGCGTAACTGATAGTGAAATTATTGACTTTTTACTATCGGTTTTTACTGAACTAACCGATATAATAGAGTAAAGTTTACTATCGGTTATATAAAGCAAACCGATAGTAAAATGACGTCGTATAAACTAATTGTTATGACAGCGGGGACCTTATTTTACTATCGGTTTGTGTTTTCGAACCAATAGTAAAATTGTACAACTTAATTAGGTCGACCCCTGCTCTGCGCTTTGCATGTTGGAATCATTTCTACCATATGTGCATCCACGCTCCAAGCTAGGGTGATCTGGAGAAGCTAGCTGAGAGGCTGATCATAATTCCATCCCCCTCGGTATTGTCATCTTCTCATCACCTCTCTCTCTCTCTCGATCACTCTTTCAGACTCTCCCTCTCTCTCTCTACTTGCAATTCATTAAACTAGATACATTGATACCGGCCTAGACCGTCTCGCAATAGAACGAGGATGATGCAGTAGGCGAGTATTCTAGTCGTTCTTTCCACAAGGACTAGAGAAAACAAATCGTGTAAAACTAGACTAAATCGATGGCAAGTGAAACTAAAATAGACGAGAGAATGAGAGAGAGAATGCCAGAGGAAAGGCGAAGAGAGAAAGAGGTGATCTCGCCGCGACAGGCGACTAATGTTTATTCTGGACTAGTGTTCGCAATACAAGCAATAAAAAGAAATCGTGTAGTAGTAGTGCGCGAGGCAGCGCAAACTACCATCATCGATCGCAATCTACGGCGAGTATCTACGAAACACAAGTACAAAGTAAACACTAAGGCCCAGCCAACTCCACTCGACAACTCAACCTCAAACAGCCAACTTTGTGAAAATCACAATCCAAAATAATTTGCAAATAGATTCAGCACAGTAGGGGATCAAGTCAATTCAATTCAGAAATGCAATTCAATTAAACTACAGCTCAATGCCAATTGCAACAATGAACAGCTAACCAAAAGATGGATCAAAGAACATGTAATACAACTCAAATATGTTGATCATTACTCAAGCATCACACAGAGATTCAACAGTGAGACAATCATAAGAATTCAGTTCAACTCAGCCCAAAACACACTCGTGCAGGAATCGACACATTGATTAAACAGCAATTACTAACAGCAATACATAAAAAGGTGATCAACAATTTACCATCACAATTTATCATCATAGAGAGGAACCTGTCAAGCTCATTCAACAGAACTCTGAACTAAGCCACTTGGAACATTGCAAATCAATCAGAAGATGGAACTAATCAAGAACAATTTCAGTCTATCACTATTAATTCAGTTCAACCTTCAGCAAGCATTCAGCCAATATAATACATAGCAATGCAGAAATTTCTGATTAACCTGAAGAAATAGAAGTGCAGTTGGATGGGTATCAATCAAAATTCAGTTTGGTTCTTTACACGCATTTATCATCTCATACATGCATTGTTCCACTTCATCAGTTCATCAGAATTCAAGAACAGGAGAAGGGTGAAAAGAATTGAACCAGTAATGATAGCCGCTGGAGTTGCTGGTTGAGGGAGCTGCAGCCGTATCGAGGAAGACGTCGAAGTGGAGCTTCACGGCGAAGAAGATGTCGACTCCACAACAGAGGAAGAAGGCGCCCGTGGAGCTGTCGTGGAAGTAGAAGCTGATGCGCAGCAGGTGATGAAGCCGGGGTTGTGGTCGAGCTCGAGGTTGTGGAAGTCACCGGTGAGGGGCGGCGGAGGGAAGGTAGTGGCGCGAAGAAGACGGCCCGGCGCGGTGCTGGAACGGCGGCGCGGCACGAGGCAGAGGCGGCTCCGGCGCGGATTTGGCCAAATCCGGCGGCGGCGCCAGTGGAGATCTGGTGGTGGCGCAGCGCGGCTATGGAATTGGGCGAACCGCCGGCGTGGCGGCAGATCGGCGGCAAGGACTGCTGGTCCGGTGGCGTGGTGCTGGATCGGCGACAGGAGACGGTTGTGTGGAGGCGGCGATGGCGCGAAATCCCCGGCGGCGCTGGATCAGGAGCGGTGCGGCGGGAGCACCAGGGGAGCGCGAGCGAGAGCGGCGTGATGAAGCCTAGATCTACGGCAGGAGTAGATCTAGGAGGCAGAGGGAGAGGCGTGGCCGGTCGCGAGAGAGGCACGAGGCGGCTAGGCGGCGCGGGATGGAGGCGCACGGCGCTGGAGGAAGAGAGAAGCAGAGGATTTGGGGAAAAGAAGAGGCAGGAAGAAGAAAGGAGGAAGAAGAAAAAGAAGTGGGGAGGAGAAGGGAAGTTGAGGGAGGTAAAGAAGGTGGAGCGCCGCCGGCGTACGGCCCGGCCACCGGCGACGAGGTGGACGGAGGTGTGGAGGAGGATTTGGGGGAGAAAGAAAAGAAGGTAAAAAAATAAAAAAAAACCGGGCTCAAAAATGCTTCAGTGGCCGGCGGCAAGGGGAAGAAAGGGAAATTTGGCACTTTTGCAGAAAAGCCCTCGAGGTTTTGGAGAATTAGAAATGTGGCCTCGTGGCTAGGGTTTGGGATTCCGGGCCCCCGGAGACTCCAATTTCGGTGCGGTCAGATCCCACGCGTCCGCGAGAATGCGCACTTTCATTAGGAATCGTCCGATGGCCGGATTAAGTCGAGGACGCACGTCCGCTAGCCGAAAATCCATCCAATCCTCGCCGACCTGTGATAAAAGTTGGAAAAACGAGTAATCCGGTCGATTTGGCAATTAATCTGGAATAATCTAGGTATACAAGTCGAGGTATATGACTAATATGTGGAAAAACATGGGGAAAATGTACAGAAAAATAAGGCGAATCAATTAAATATCATACATGTAGCTCCAAACTAGCTAGAAGGCTAGGTTGGCTAGCTAGCTATAGCTTGCTGAAGTTAAGCAGCTAGCTAGCTGGCTCTTCCAATTAATGCATCAAGTTAATTAGGGTTTCATATATGCAAATCCATTTAATGTAATTAAGCAGCTGTACACATATATGGCCTAGCTAATTATGTTTCATGCATATATGCATGCCCTGAGTCATTAATTATTTATTTCAATTTGTCAATTTTGTGAAATAATTGTAGATGGACCGAGAATATTGGATGTATGGAATAAAACGTACTACTGTTGAGTATTTGGAGGGTGTGAATGGGTTTATTAAATTTGCTGAGCAAGAAAAGGCGAAGAAGGGAGAGAAAGATATGCATTGTCCTTGTATAGATTGTATGAACTTAAAAAGGTTCGGCAACTCTGATCAGATTAGAAGTCATCTGATTTGTCGTGGTTTTAACGCACACTATACCCGTTGGATATGGCATGGTGAAGATCTTGAGGAAACGAGCACCGCTACCAGTCAGCAGCACCCGGAAGTGGATTGCAGTAATGATGATCATGATCAGAACATTGGTAATGTTCATTCGGAAGTCCATGTAGATGACGACAATTTAGATGAAATGTTACGTGATGTAGAAGAAGACTACGGCAAAAATGATTTAGCTAAATTTGAGAAATTAATTGTTGATTCTGAGAAGCCTTTGTTCCCCGGATGTGCAAAATTTACAAAGTTGTCTTTTGTGTTGAGATTATATAACTTGAAGGCAAGCAACGGTTGGAGCGATAAGAGTTTCACGGCTCTATTGGATCTGTTAGCGGACATGCTTCCAGAGGGAAATGAGTTGCCAAGATCGGTTTACCAGGCCAAAAAAACTATTGTGTCCGTTGGGAATGGAAATCGAAAGAATACATGCATGCCCAAATGATTGTGTTTTGTACCGTAACGAGTACGAGGATTTTCATATTTGTCCAAGATGCGGCGCATCGCGGTATAAGCATGGGGACGGAATTTATCGCAATGGATGTGATGAGGTAAAGAAAGGGCCTCCGGCCAAAACTGTATGGTATTTGCCTGTGATTCCTAGATTTAAACGGTTGTTTGCAAATCCGAAAGATGCGAAGTACTTGCGTTGGCATGTTGAAGGTCGGAAACAAGACGGAAAACTAAGACATCCAGCTGATTCCATTCAATGGAGAAACATTAATAGAACATTCGGTGAGTTTGGCGGCGAAGTGAGGAATATAAGGTTTGGGCTGAGTACGGATTGTATGAATCCACACGGAAATATGAGCAGTCGACATAGCACTTGGCCGGTTCTTTTATGCATCTACAATCTTCCTCCTTGGTTATGTATGAAGCGCAAGTACATCATGATGTCGTTACTAATTTCAGGACCCAGACAACCCGGGAATGATATTGACGTGTTTCTATCACCGTTAGTCGAGGACTTACATAAATTGTGGAGCGAAGGGGTGCGGGTGTGGGATGCACATAAGCGAGAGAATTTCATGTTGTGGGCCATGATATTTTGCACCATAAATGATTTCCCGGCCTATGGAAATTTATCGGGGTATAGTACGAAAGGAGGCAAGGCTTGTCCTATTTGCCTGGATGAAACGGAAAACATGTGGTTATCGAACTGCAGAAAAACAGTGTACATGGGTCACCGCAGATTCCTTCCGATGCATCATGCTTACCGTAAGAAGAGGAAGTCATTCAATGGGAAGCCTGAGAAAGGATCAGCCCCAGTGTTTGTGACTGGTAAGGAGCTTTACTTGCGCGTGAAGGACATCAAAGTTGAGTTCGGTAAATGTTGTAAACCTCCAGGAAAAAATGTTTGGAAGAAGAGATCGATTCTTTGGGATCTGCCATATTGGGAGCACTTACAAGTTCGACATTGCATTGATGTCATGCACGTAGAGAAAAATATTTGTGACAGTTTGACTGGTTTGTTGTTGAACATTCCAGGAAAGACGAAAAATGGCATCAACGTTCGCCGTGACATGCTCGACATGGGCATAAGGACTGAGCTTGCACCGTTGGAGAAGGGAAAGCGGACATACCTCCCCCCGGCCTGCTATACTTTGTCAAAAAGAGAAAAAACAGAACTCTGTCAGTGCCTACATGGTGTCAAAGTTCCATACAGGTATTCTGCGAACTTGAAAAAATTTGTGTCCATGAAAGACTTGAAACTAGTTGGTATGAAGTCCCATGATTGTCATGTACTGATGTCACAAATGCTTCCCATTGCTATCAGAGGCATTCTCCCAATCAAAATCAGAGAGACAATTACAAAGCTATATTATTTCTTCAACACAATATCTGGCAAGGTACATAAGCGTGTACTCCTAGCAAGTTAATTAGCTCCATTCGTGGAACTTGTCAGATTTTTTGGATCTGAATATTTGCTGCAACTGTGTCCTTGCAGGTAATTGATCTGGATGGACTGGACGATTTGCAACGCGATGTGACTACAACTCTTTGTCAGCTGGAGATGTATTTCCCTCCATCCTTTTTTGATGTTATGGTCCATCTAATTGTTCACCTTGTCAGAGAAATTAAGTTTTGTGGACCCGTGTTCCTGCGCTACATGTATCCATTTGAGAGATTTATGGGTATCTTGAAGGGATATGTAAGGAATCGACATCGGCCTGAGGGCAGTATCATTGAAGGTTATGCCGCCGAGGAGGTGATCGAATTTTGCACCAACTATATGGCCGGGGTTGACCCAATTGGCGTTCCTACGTCCCGGCATGAGGGCAGGCTTCAGGGCATTGGAACGATTGGATTTAAAGCAGTCGTCCCCTCTAGTGATCTGTATGCAAAAGCCCATTTTTGGGTCTTACAGCACATGACGGGGATGGAGCCATACATACACGAGCACAAGGAAATGTTACCGAAACAGAATCCCTCGAAGCCAGAGATTTGGGTCACCAAAGAACATAATAGGAAGTTTGCTGGGTGGATCGAAAATAGAGTCCTGCAAGCTTCTGAGGGCGACGTAGATGAAGTTGTTACATGGTTGGCCAGAGGGCCTAGATTTACTGTAGGGACTTGGCAGGGGTATGACATCAACGGCTATTCATTTTACACAAGAACTCAGGACGAGAAGAGTACTATGCAATGTAGTGGAGTGACACTACTTGCTATTTCGGAGGATGCCAGGGCAGTAAGGGCACTCGACTCATATTGCGGTGTTATTGAGGAAATATGGGAGCACGATTATGTATTACGTAAGATTCCTCTATTTCAATGCCAACGGGTCAAAATCCCTCGAGGTGTTAAAGTTGACAATTATGGGTTTACTCTCGTCGATCTCAGTAGAGTCGCACACCAAGATGATCCATTTATACTTGCTGAGCAAGCCACACAGGTGTTCTACATCGTTGACCCGGCCAACCCAAAGTTGCACGTTGTCCTTCACAGTAAGAGACGTATTGTTGGGGTCGAAGACGTTGTGGATGGAGAAGAGTACGATCAGTTCGACGAAGTACCTCCATTTTTAGATGGAATTCTTCAATCTGTCCCTACCGAAGATATTGACGAAACAAGTTACCTGCGGACGACCACGAAGAAAGATTATGGGTGGACAACCATTCTTGACTAATTTGCAATATGTAAGTGACGTATATTACTTGGATCTTTAATCGAAGAATTCTTCAAATCATTTTTCAAAAAATTTTTGGGAAAACATACGTGATGCATTGAGAATCATTTATGCAAATTTTCATTTCAATTGGAGTATATACTTGATTTGAGCAATAATTGATTCTTCTCACAAATCAATATGAAAACTGCAAATTTTCATTCCATGATTGGTCTTTACTGTTAATTTATTTCAAAATTATTGGAAGTCATTTGCATGGGGTTTCAGGTGTCTTTACAAGTGCAAAATAATGTACTGAGACCCATCTATAATTGTTCTCAAGAAATCCCTTTAGATCAATTTAGCAGTATTCTACTATCGGTTTCAATTTCCAAACCGATATGAAATTAACATATACTATCAGTTTATTGTCATAAAACCGATAGTAAAATACAATGCAAAATGATGTACTGAGATCATCTGTAATTATTCTAAGGGCAAATCCTTTAGGGTCAATAACATTGTATTTTACTATCGGTTTCAACTGCCAAACCGATATGAAATTAAACTCTACTATCGGTTTATTGTTCATAACCGATAGTGATTTATACTATGTTATGAGCCCCTGTTCTTAGTTTACTATCGGTTTGGAATAATAAAACCGATAGTGAACAATGTCAACATTTCAAACCCTAACTTACATGTTCTTTATTTACCATCAGTTAGTAATAATAAAACCGATAGTGAACAATGCCAACACTCCAAACCCTAACTTACATTGTATTTACCATCGGTTTGGTGGTTATGAATCGATAGTAAATATTCATATATTAGGTTATAACCTCGCACGATCTTCCCTCCAGTGCAACTGATCACATTCCAAATACTCACGCGCAGAAAACCCTAGCTTCCCCGATGTTCGCTTCTTCGCTCCTCTGCGCCACCATTGCCGATCGCAATCTGGTTCTCCACCGCCTCCGGCCACTGCATTGCGCCACCGCCTCCAGCTACTCCACGAACGACTGTAAGTGTTCTTGACCAAATCGCTCGCGTCAATTGCTTAAATTTGTATGCAATGGTTCATATGTGGTTCAATGGATTACAAATATAAAACTAGAGTAAAATTCATGAACTACAAACTTGATAGCTATGAGAATGACAGAATTGATGAAAATCACTAGCAATTTGTCGTACAGTGTAGTCCACTATCGGTTTCTTATTTAGAACCGATAGTAAATACCTTAAACTGAATTTTCTGTTAATTATTTCCCATTTTCTAATTTTCATCTGAAATTTTGGTTCATTTAAATTTTAACAGACTTCATGTTCCTGCAGAGAGACTAGCATAGTTTGCACTGTTAATCTTATATATTTTACTGAATACAAACTTGATTACTATCGGTTTTACTTGGAAAACCGATAGGAAATAGAGTATGTTATAGTTTGCACTGCTAATCTGAATTTTCTGTTAATTACTTCCCATTTTCTAATGTTCATATGAAATTTTGGTTCATTTAAATTTTAACAGACTTTATGTTCCTGCAGAGAGATTAGCATAGTTTGCACTGCTAATCTTTTAAATTTTACTGAATACAAACTTGATTACTATCGGTTTTTCTTGAAAAACCGATAGGAAATAGAGTATGTCATAGCTTGCACTGCTAATCTGAATTTTCTGTTAATTACTTCCCATTTTCTAATGTTCATCTGAAATTTTGGTTCATTTAAATTTTAACAGACTTTATGTTCCTGCAAAGAGACTAGCATAGTTTGCACTGCCAATCTTTTAAATTTTCCTGATTACAAACTTGATTACTATCGGTTTTACTTAGAAAACCGATAGGAAATAGAGTATGTCATAGTTTGCACTGCTAATCTGAATTTTCTGTTAATTACTTCCCATTTTCTAATGTTCATCTGAAATTTTGGTTCATTTAAATTTTAACAGACTTTATGTTCATGCAGAGAGACTAGCATAGTTTGCACTGCTAATCTTTTAAATTTTCCTGAATACAAACTTGAGTCTATCGGTTTTACTTGGAAAACCGATAGGAAATAGAGTATGTCATAGTTTGCACTGCTAATGTGAATTTTCTGTTAATTACTTCCCATTTTCTAATGTTCATCTGAAATTTTGGTTCATTTAAATTTTAACAGACTTTATGTTCATGCAGAGAGACTAGCGTAGGGCACAACAATTTTAGTTATGAACTTTGTCATGTACCTTTCTTTATATCAATTGATGGTCTGTTAATGGAATTTTAGGTAAAGCCATGTCGGCATCTTCCTCGGCTGATAGTAGTGATTTGACAAAGGCAAACGTAGATGGCGCTGCCTCGTCCCAGCGCAAGAGGAAGGCGCGAGGTGCGACAATGTTGGGTCGTTTGGCCAAACGCGCGGATCTTTCATGTGAGTTCAACCAGTTCGGGAGACCGATCGGGAAGAACGCCGGCCACTATGCTGCCTATGTTGGCTTGTTGGCGAAGGAAAGGGTGAAGATCACCGTCCAGAGCTGGAAGGACGTCAAGGCCGACGAGAGGGATAGGCTGTGGGCGGAAGTGAAGGTAAAATTAATCAAAATCACTGAACTCTTGAGTAATCACATTCCGTTGGTTTATCCCAGAGATTAGGTAAGTCCTGCTTATATGCACCATTTGAAACAGGCCAAGTGGAACATCTCCGACGATGGTCCCAAGATAGCTTGCTTGAAGGACATGAACAACACGTGGAAAACCTTCAAGAGCGTCCTCGTCAGTACCTTCCTCGCAAAAGGCAAATCTCCATGCGAGAAGTACCCCTTCATAACGGAGGAGGTATGGGAGCAATTCGCCCAACAGAAGGGGACTCCTGAGTTCAAGGTATGTATGGTTCCTTTGCTTGGTTACACCATTGTATGCAGTAAGCAGCGGTGCATTAATTTTCTTGTTTCTGGTACGAAGGCCCTCAGCAAGAAGAACAAGGCAATCCAGAGGAGGAACGACCACCCACACCGGCTTGGCTCTCACGGCTATGCGGGGAAGGAGGAGCAGTAGAAAAAGGCTGAAGACGAGGCGTCAAATTTCGTCGACTCCCCTGACCTACCACTCTCCGAGATCCGCGATCAGCGATGCAAGCGCTGGTGGCTGGCCAGAGGGACCGTGTCGGCCACGGGGACTGTGGCGTTCCCAAACCCCAGGGACGTCGAGGTCGTGCAGCGACTCATAAGTTGGCTAACTTCCTGGTTGGAATCATAGAGTGTGGTAGAAAAAACTATGATCACTAGTGTGCGCACAAGTTTGTATATATTTCTTCCTCACAATGGAGAGCTTTCAATGTAACAGATCTCTTGCTCAAAGGAGGCGACCGAGGGATTGTTCACTCCCCATAGGGAGAACGACATCCTTACCTGGGCTCTAGGGAACAAGGAGCATCCAGGGCGGACGCGAACCGTGGGGGCTGTGGTGCCATGGAAGGAAGGCTTCTCGGAGTCCAGGCAAAAGGCGAAGAAGGCTGGCAGCTGGAAGGAAAGGGAAGTGGAGCTATCTCAGAAGATACGAGCAGATGTGACTGCACAATTTGCGGACATGTTCGCTCAAATGAATGAGAAGTATGAACGCCTCAGCCGAGTTGTGCAGTCCAAGGGTTTAGATCCAGCTGCCGAGGTCGACGCTGCCAGGCAGAGTAGTTGCGGCTCGAAGGTTCACGTGGATCCGGTGGACCTGATCGAGGTATTGCAACTCTTGAGCTATATATGCAGTTCGGTTGATGCCACTCCCGTTACGTTAGAATTGTTTCGCTAACCTGTTATAATTGTTGCAAATTGCAGAAGCCGGAAAGCTGTAGCCTATTGATCAACATAGGCGACAAACCTGTAGTGGTTGCAAACGGGGTCATATACCAGTCTTGGGAGGATGTCCGGATCCATTGCGTACCTCTGGAGCCTGGATTCGCAAAGGTACAGGTGGACATGGCCCTCCCGGGCTACAGCTCTTTTCCGTTGCCCGTCCCAACGGACGAAATGCGGACAATTGGCGAGGCATTGGGCTCGTACATACAGTGGCCCAAGAAGGGTGTTAGACTACAGGAGGTAAACCCTAGCCATTCTAGTTTACAACTCAGTTAATATACTCAATTTGTAAAATCTAACTTATGCGTTTGTACTTAAAGTAGACGATGGATACCAGCTCACTTCCTGAGGACACCACCCCCGCCACAACACATGAGCGAGCTCCTTCGGCCCCCATGCCTCCTCCGACGACCTCAAACCCTTCGCCATCAAATGAGGCCGGCGGCACCACACCCCAACCTTCGAAGGTATACACTCGCTCCCCACCTAAAGGCAAGGGCAAGGCCAAAGGCAAGGCCAAACAAAGCCAGCCGGGTACGTTCAAGAACAGGTCCCCACTCCTGTCGGAGTACCTTCTGCGCAATATGGATCAAATAACCAGAAGTCTCCACGAGTGGTACCTGACCCGGTCTAGGCGCCACATCAACTTCTTAGTTCACTTCAGGCCAGGTCATTTTCACCGTGAGGCCGGGAGCATATCGGTGACCCACGAGGATTTGTTCGACCTCCTCAACTGGCGGGAGCTTGATATGTCCATCATACGGACTGGAGTCCTGTGAGTTTGCTGTTGTCTGAAGTTATCACAGTTCGTTTCATAAATCTAATCACTTTGTATGCACTACTTACTAATGTCTACTTTACATCCAGGTGCATGTATAGGCTGGCGTCGATGAGGGCATGTGACAAGATGGGTTTCCTCGACCCAGAGAAAATAAGCCTCACGATGCTAGAGCACGACCAAGCACATGCGGAGGAATACATATCAAGGGCACTACTAGCGCAGCAGGACCGAGAGTTCATCCTTGCGCCGTACCACCAAAAGTTAGTGCATTTCCTACTAATTTAACTCATTCTTATATGTTACGCCTAACATATGTATGAAACGGTTCGCTTATATATGCAATGTAGGGGCCACTGGGTCGTCGCCGCCATTTGCCCATGGATGAATGAGGTCTATTACCTCGATTCGATGAGCGACAAGGTGGCGCATGTTTTCACCCTCACATGGCACATAGACGCGTAAGTAACATAGTTGTTTTAAATTTTTCTCTGACTAGCTAATTAATGATAACATATTAACCGGCAATGCTAAATTAAATACAGGGCTTTCAAAAATTATGTTAGTGCTGGAGGGAGTGTAGCTTCTAGGCCCCCATACAGTGTTTTAATAATTAATGACAACTACAAATGCTATACTAACGTTACCTGCCTAGTTGTGTCAAGAAGATACTTAAAAGACAGGTTAATAAAAGGCAAAGAAAGAGCCTCATGATGAAGAAAGGGAATTGATCAAAAGTGCAAAGGTACGAAATAGGATCTTTTCCATTTTTACCGGTCTAAGGTGATTAGAGAAGAATTTTGACCGGATTTTAGGATAGTTGCCGTACTATTAAGAGGAGCATGTGGTGTATCACAAAATACTTCATCTATGTGCCACAAATAATAAAATCAACTTGCATTGCATACTAGAAGGTCATTTTCTTTGAAAATGCTTGTATCAGCTCATTTCTGCTCAGCACTGTCTCAGTCGGTCTGACCGTCTGTTAGACCGGTTTGACTGAATTCACGGTCTGACCGATTAAAATCTCGGACTGACCGACGTGTAGTCTAAGCATAGTGCATTCTTTTTAAAGGCCGGTCTGTCCGTAGTTGAGACCAAGGTCTGTCTCCTAGAACTTCTTGTTTTACCCCTTCTGGTGTTTTGAGCTATGACGGTCTGACCGTTTGTTAGACCGGTCTGACCGTGTTTTTGAACTACGGTCTGATCGTTTGGCCGGTCTGACCGTATATGTCGGCCTGACCGTATAGGTGTCCAGAAACTATGGCGTCTCTGGACAGTTTCACGGTCTGACCGAAATATACTCCGGTCTGACCGTATGTGTGCCTGACAAGGGCAGTTGAGCATTTATTGCGCCTGTTTAATGCCGTTACAATTGCGGCGGTCTGACCGAGCTTGTGCCTGCGGTCTGACCGCCAGGTGATCTTTTTCTCCCAACAGCCTGTAACGGCTATATTAATTGTGGGGGGTATATATACTCCCTTGCCCGGCCCTGTTCATAACTTTTGGCAAAATCTTGAGCATTGTCATCATCCTTGAGAGCCTAAGGTAGTTTCATACACTCTAGGGTCCAAATTCTCGAATTTGTGAGAGTGTGCATTTGAGATCTTCTAGTGCATTGCATTTAGATCATTCAATCAATCTTGTGGCACTAGAAGAAGGCTAAGTGATCATCACCGGCTTATTACTCTTGGAGCTTGCCGGCTCCTAGACGGCTAGGAGAAGGGTTTTGGAGAGCTCTTCAAAGAAGATTGTGGAGAAGCCTCAAAACGTCTTGTGAAAGGGTTGAGCACACCTTGCTGGAGCGGTAAAGTGCATCCTTAGTGAAAACGAGGTTTGGATAACTCATCACACTAATCCGGCTCAAGATCTAGGTCACTTCTCAAGAGAAGATTGACTAGATAGAGGAGCGGTTAGAGATTTGAGTTTGCCTCAACGTGGATTAGGGGCGATCGGCAAATCACCGAGACCACGGGATATATCCTTGTGTTGGAATTGTGCTTTATTCGTATTGTGTTATTTATTTGCTCTCATTATCTATAAATTATTTGCTAAATTGCTAAAATCGCCTATTCACCCCCCTCTAGTCGATATCCTAGATCCCTTTCAATTGGTATCAGATCAAGGACTCCATTTTAGAGGATTTAACCATCCCGGAGTAGGATAAGAATGGCTAGTGAGGGTCGGATCAATATTGGTAAACCACCACTCTTTGATGGATCTAACTATACTTATTGGAAAACTAGAATGATGGTCTATCTTAAAGCCATGGGTGGAAAGATTTGGAAAGTGGTGGATGAGGGGTTTGCAATTCTTGATGATGATGACATGACCAACTTAGATAGAAATAATGCCTTAGCAAATGCTCAAGCCATGAATGTTCTTTATAGTGCTCTAAATCTAGGTGAATTTAATAGAATTTGTAAACTTGAAACGGCCCATGATATTTGGAGAAATCTTATGGATATTCATGAAGGAACCTCGATGGTCAAGGATGCTAAACTATTTATCCATAAGGGCCAATTTGAAAAGTTTGCCATGTTGCCCAATGAAGATGTATCGGAGATGTTTAACCGATTAAATAACATCGTAAATGAGTTAAAAGGGCTTGGTATGGATGTCACAAACGTGGAGTTTTGTCATAAGTTTCTTAGAGCTTTACCTTCTAAATATGATACAATTGTAACCTTACTTGTGCGTTCGAACTTGAAGAGTGTAACTCCGTTGGAAGTCTTGAGTGAGATTCTCACTCATGATATATTCAAGAAATCTCAAGAAGAAGTGAAAGATGAGGCTTCCGACTCCAAGAAGAAGAACATTGCACTCAAAGCTCAAGTCTCCAAAAGGGAAGACATTGAAGAGGAAAGTGATGAGAAAGACACCGATGAGGAAATGGCTCTCTTTGTGAGAAGGTTCAAGCGGTTCATGAAGAAGAGATATCAAGGAAAGTACTTCAAGAAAGTACAATCATCCAAGAGGAACCCATTTGAAGAGAGAAGATGCTTCGATTGCGGTGAAAAGGGTCACATCTCCACACAATGCAAAAATAAGGAAGAAGAAAAATCAATGAAGAAGAAGAAGTACGAAAAAGAAGGAGAAAGCAAGAAGAAGGTTTTCAAGAAATATTATAAGAAGAAGAAGGATGGACAAGCTTGCTTCATTGAATGGGATTCGGATGCTTCAAGTTCCGATTCCGATGATGAAGATGAAGCATCACCTAAAGGACTCGCCGGGGTAGCTATCAAGGAAGCTCCATCTCTATTCTCCACTCCTCATTGCCTCATGGCTAAAGGAGAATCGAAGGTATCATGTGACGAAGATGAATACACTTATGATGACCTAGTTGAGATGATCACCGGTTTTGATGACTATATGAGTAAAGAGAAAGAAAAATTCAAGGAATTGAAGAAAAGATATAAAACTCTTCAAAATTCCTATGAGGAGCTAAACACATCTCATGAGAGTCTCAAGGAAACTCATGAGATGCTTAAGGAAGCTCATGACTCACTACTTACTCATAAAGCCAACAAACGGGCAATGAGATAGGCATCACTTGCAATATTTTGAATGACTTGCCCATGATGTCTACTTCTAGCATATCTACTTCTTGTGAAGATTTAATTGAATTCCCATCTAGACCTAAAATTGATGATAATGTGCTTAGTCTTGAAAACAATGAACTTAAGGACAAAATTGAAAAACTAAACAATGACCTAGCTAAATGCTATGTAGGAGAATTAAAATTAAGACATCTTCTAGATAGTCAAAGGTTTTCCTTAAGAAAAGAAGGACTAGGCTACATTCCCAAAAAGGGTAAACATGCTTTTGTTCCATCTAAAACCGTTTTTGTAAAAGAAAAGGGATATTGTAACAAATGTAAAAGTTTAGGTCACATTGAAAAGAATTGCCATGCTAGCAAAATTGATTCATCTCTTGTATTCAATTCTTGCTATGTTTTAAAGAAAATGAACAATGGCGACATTAAAGCCAAATTTGTTGGAACCCCAATCATTGGTGCCAAAAAGAAAGCCATTTGGGTCCCAAAATCCTTGGTAACGAACCTCCAAGAACCCAAAAAGATTTGGGTACCTAAAAGGATCTAACCTTGTTTTGTAGGTAAATTACAAGGCCGGAGGACAACATTGGGTGCTCGATAGTGGATGCACTCAACATATGACCGGTAATCACAACATGTTCTCCTCTCTAAATAACGAAAGTGCGGAATATGACAAGATCATGTTTGGAGACAATAGCAAAGGAAAGGTAAAAGGTTTAGGTAAAATTGTCATCTCAAACGACCTCTCCATATCTAATGTATTGCTTGTTGAATCTCTAAACTTCAACCTCTTATCCGTAGCTCAACTTTGTGATCTTGGATTTATATGTGCATTTTATCCAAAAGAGGTGATTATCACTAGTATTGATGATAATAGGTTGATTTTCAAAGGTTTTAGACATGGCAACCTCTATTTAGTTTATTTCAATTCAAATGATGCTAATCTTGATACATGCTTGTTTACTAAATCTTCTAAAGGTTGGCTATGGCATAGAAGGCTTGGGCATGTTGGAATGAAACAATTAAATAGACTAGTTAAACATGATTTAGCTGTTGGATTAAAAGATGTAAAGTTTAAAAAAGATAAATTATGTAGTGCTTGTCAAGCCGGAAAATAAGTTGCAAACTCACACCCATCTAAAAGCACCATGTCAACTTCTAGTCCACTTGAATTATTGCATATGGATTTATTTGGACCAACTACTTTTGTGAGCATTGGTGGCAATAGTTATTGCCTTGTCGTTGTAGATGATTTTTCTAGATATACATGGATATTCTTTTTACATGATAAGTCAATTGTGTTTAACACTTTCAAAAGCTTTGCTCAAAGGGCCGAAAATGAATTTAGCTTCAAGATCAAGAAAGTGAGAAGTGACAATGGCTCCGAATTCAAGAATACCAAGGTTGAAAATTGGTGTGATGAAAAGGGCATCAAACACGAGTTTTCGGCCAAGTATACACCGGAGCAAAATGGAGTAGTCGAACGAAAGAACCGGACATTGATAGATATGGCAAGGTCTATGCTTTCGGAGTACAATGTTTCGGACACTTTTTGGGCCGAAGCAATCAACATCGCGTGCCATGCATCAAATCGTCTTTATTGTCATCGACTACTAAAGAAAACTCCTTATGAGCTTCTCATTGGAAGGAAGCCAAACATTTCCTACTTCCGTGTGTTTGGGTGTAAGTGCTATATCTTGCGGAAAGGTACACGCTTATCTAAATTTCAAAGTAAATGTGATGTAGGATTTTTGTTAGGATACTCATCAAATAGCAAAGCATATCGTGTCTACAACCAAAACTCCGGTTTGGTTGAGGAGACACATGATGTTGAATTTGATGAGACTAATGGCTCTCAAGAGGAGCAAGACAATTTGGATGATGTAGGTAATGAAGGGTTGAGAGTGGCAATGAAGAACATGACCATTGGGGATATCAAGCCTAAAGAAGATAGTGATCAAGATGAAGATCCATCCACTCATGCTATCCCCTCTTCATCAACTCCTCAACACGAAGATGAAATAGTTGAAGTGGTCAATGTGGAAGACTCCTCTCAACAACAACCGGAAGTACCTTCTACCTCTACTTCACAAATCCCGGTTGACCATCCAAGAATTCATCACTCAATTTCCAAAGATCACCCCGTCGATCAAATTGTTGGTGACTTGTGTAAGGGTGTTCAAACTCGTTCTCGTCTTGCTTCATTTTGTGAAAATTACTCCTTTGTTTCCTCTTTTGAGCCCACACTTGTAGATGAAGCTTTAAAAGATCCGGATTGGGTGAATGCTATGCATGAAGAATTAAACAACTTCACCCGCAACAATGTTTGGGAATTGGTAGAAGAACCAAATCCGGATGAGCATAATGTCATTGGAACCAAATGGATTTTCAAGAATAAACAAGATGCAAATGGAGTAGTAGTAAGAAACAAGGCAAGATTGGTGGCTCAAGGATACACTCAAGTTGAAGGTTTGAACTTCGGTGAAACCTTTGCTCCCGTAGCTAGACTTGAGGCTATTAGAATCTTGCTTGCTTTTGCTTCATCTCATAATATTAGACTTTATCAAATGGATGTCAAAAGTGCATTTTTAAATGGAAAAATTAATGAATTAGTATTTGTTAAACAACCTCCCGGATTTGAAGATCCTACAAAGCCAAATCATGTGTATAAACTCTCCAAGGCTCTTTACGGTCTTAAACAAGCACTTCGTGCTTGGTATGAAAGACTTAGAGACTTTTTAATTTCAAAAGGCTTTAAAATTGGGAAAGTTGATACCACCTTGTTTACTAAGAAAATTGGAAATGATTTCTTTGTATGTCAAATTTATGTTGATGACATCATATTTGGATCTACTAACCAAGATTTTTGCGAGGAATTTGGTAATATGATGTCCAGAGAATTTGAGATGTCTTTGATAGGTGAATTAAGTTTCTTTCTCGGACTTCAAGTTAAACAACTCAAGGAAGGAACTTTCATCAGTCAAAACAAATATGTGAAGGATCTACTCAAGAAGTTCGGACTTGAAGAAGCAAAGCCAATCAAGACACCAATGGCCACAAACGGTCACCTTGTCTCTGATGAAGGAGGTAAACCGGTAGACTCAAAGCTTTATAGATCTATGATTGGTAGTCTATTGTATCTTACTGCTTCTAGGCCCGATATTATGTTTAATGTTTGTATGTGTGCAAGATTTCAAGCCTCTCCTAAAGAAAGTCATTTAATGGCCGTTAAGCGCATTTTTAGGTATCTAAAGTATTCTTCTAGCATAGGGTTGTGATATCCTAAAGGTGCAAAATTCGAATTAATTGGATATTCTGATTCCGATTATGCGGGATGTAAAGTGGATAGAAAAAGCACCTCTGGCAGTTGTCAACTGTTAGGAAGATCTTTAGTATCTTGGTCCTCTAAGAAACAAAACTCTGTAGCTTTATCAACCGCCAAGCGGAATATGTTTCCGCGGGTAGTTGTTGTGCACAATTGCTTTGGATGAGGCAAACATTGTTGGATTATGGAATAAAATTCGAAAAAGTGCCTCTTTTGTGTGATAATGAGAGTGCGGTGAAAATAGCCACAAATCCGGTTCAACACTCTCGGACCAAGCATATAGATACCCGACACCACTTTCTTAGAGATCATGTTAGCAAAGGTGATGTGGTGGTGGATAATGTGAGAACCGAAGATCAATTAGCGGATATATTCACTAAGCCCTTAGATGAAAGTCGTTTTTGCAAACTTCGAAATGAACTTAACGTCATTGATATCTCAAATGTGGCTTGAAATGTTGAACTCATATGAAATGTGCTTAGAGTATCACTTGGTTGCTTGAACTTCCTCTTTTAGAGCTTTTTAGGCTCCTTTTTCGGCAATTGAGTGAAATGAACCAAAAATATGTTAAGTTGTAAGATAAATACTTCCCCTTTGGTGATATTGCCCATATCTTACTTATAATCATCTTATAATTATATATCTCTCTATCCAAATCTCTTAGAGCTTCAAATCAATCAAAATCCTCCAAGAATTTTAGTCCTTCCAGCGGTCTGACCGAATGCATCTCCAGAGAGCATCTTAAATTTCTGCTTCCTGCAGTCTGACCGGTATATTTTCTACGGTCTGACCGAAATTTCATGACCAGAGACCTTTTAACCCGAATCTCTTGTCCTTTTTCTTTTTCTTCCCTACACCTGTCTCTTTCACGTGCGCCTCAAATCCTTTGATTCTTTCTCTCCGGTCAAACCCTCGTCAAGCTCGGACAAACCGTGGTTCAAGATCATCACCAAATCATGTCTTCGAGGTACATTGCTCAGATTCTTCTTCGTTTTCTTTTTCGCTTCTGTTCATCTTGAGGGTTAGGGCAATTGTGGTGAATCTTGTTTGAATTCAGTCAATATCCTGAAATTGATTCTTCCAGTTGGTGCAATAAGTATCCTCACACATATATCTGTCTACATTGCACCCTAAAATCAAGTAAATCTCAGGAATCATGGCAAACCCTATCTCTTCGGTTGCGCCGGTCTGACCGCCCCTGTATCGGTCTGACCGAATGCAACAACAGAGACAGGTTGTGCTGGTCTGTTGTCGTATCTTTTCTCATCATGTTTTCCTGTTTTCCTGTACCTTACCTGCTGTATATCTTCCAAATCTTCTAGTGGTCGAGGTGTTCAAGGCACTGCCTCCATTCGGACAAACAAGAAGAAATTGGCTAAGCGGCCAAAAAGGGCTCTACCCTCGAGTAGCAGCGACAGTCACGATGACGATTGGGTGCCCTCGGCCGGTGATTCAGAGACAGAACAGTCGTCTCATCGTGGTGGATCTTCACATGTGGGCATGGACATCGAGAGCGAGGACGATGAAATAAACGTCCATCTTTTCAAGGCCCGAAGAAAAATTGGACTTCAAGCGACTATACAAAGGCTAGGACTATCTATGCCTACAACCATGAGAATGACGCCTCTACTCCTCATTTCCACACAATGACACAGCAGGATGCCTTCTACGGTCATTTGGTCCACAAGAATATCTTCGAACACAAATGGATCGAATAGGCTTATGTTGTGAATCAGCCCATCATGGCTCCTTTGGTGCAGATCTTCAAAGACATAGGGCTGTATGACTTTGTGGAGCACAAGTGCCCATGGAACGCCACTGCCATCAGACAGTTCTATGCTACAGTTGAGATCAGATGGGCGGACCAGCAGATCATATGGATGACAAGTTCTAGACGGTATGAGGCCACCTTTGAGGAGTTTGCTGCGGCAAACAAGTTAAATTATGAGGAGATGAAGGAGGGGATCGATATGGAGGATGAGGATTACCTCCATGAGGACGATTGGCTCCAGTTTTATGAGCAGCCGGGAGGTGGACAGCGGATTGTACCTGGCACTGTTACAGGTCTCAAAGTCCTCCCTGCTGTCATCAACAAGATCGTACGAGCCACGATCCATCCAAAGAGTGGAAACCGAGAGGCGGTCCGGGATTACTACTGGAACTTCATCGACCACATCCTCAAGAGTCATCAGATCAACATTATCTCTTTTATATTGAAGACAATTGAGGATGTCTCGGCGACCACTCTGCTGAATCTCTACTATGCTCCGTTTATCATGTCCTTGCTGCTCCAGAAGACGAAGTTCCCTCGCGGTTCTTGTGATATCAGACATCTCGGCTATAAGCCGTTTAGTGTCAACCCGCGTGTCTTGGCTCGAGGCCACAGAGCACAGCATCAGCAGCAGCAGCAGCAGGCTCAGCCTATGCCTCCTCCTCCTCCACCTCAGGCTCAGCAGGCAGCTCAGTCTAGCCAAGCCCCCGCCTGGTTCACACAGTTCCAGCAGCAGTTCCATCAGCCGATGATGGATCAGTTTGCTACTCTTCTCCAGGGGCTTGAGCTCGCTCGCTCGGACTTGGCGGCATTGCATGATCAGTTCCAGACTTTCTCGTCGCGCCAGGATCAGTTCGAGCAGCGCTTCGACTCCTTCTCCACTCACTTCTACACTCGTTTCCCTCAGACTCCTCCTCATCCCGATGATGATGCTCCAGCCGATCCGTAGCTTTTATGGCAATTGATGCCAAAGGGGGAGAGAGAAGAGAGTAGAAGAGTAGGAGAGGGATGATGAACCTTAAATGTAAATGAAAACTTTTGGATGAAAGAACTTTTGGTGTATAGAAGTTTTAATTTAACTTGTTTAATTGAATGTCTCTTTTATGACTTATATTGGATGACTCTCTTGTGAGATTGGTACTTCATTGTATATGAGATGTGCTTGTGATGATGATATCATGTGTAGAATTGAATGTCTTATTTGTGATATTTCATGATTCTATAGTGAATGAATTGAGATTGCATCTTATACACATGCTTGAACTCCACTAAAATACCAAAATTCTCTTATTCATACATTTAGGGGGAGTGTCTTATTCTTCGATACTTATTGTAAAATTCCCTTTATGCTTAAAACTCTTTCATCTACTCTTTATGTTGTCATCAATTACCAAAAAGGGGGAGATTGTAGCTTCTAGGCCCCCATACAGTGTTTTAATAATTAATGACAACTACAAATGCTATACTAACGTTACCTGCCTAGTTGTGTCAAGAAGATACTTAAAAGACAGGTTAATGAAAGGCAAAGAAAGAGCCTCTGATGAAGAAAGGGAATTGATCAAAAGTGCAAAGGTACGAAATAGGATCTTTTCCATTTTTACCGGTCTAAGGTGATTAGAGAAGAATTTTGACTGGATTTTAGGATAGTTGCCGTACTATTAAGAGGAGCATGTGGTGTATCACAAAATACTTCATCTATGTGCCACAAATAATAAAATCAACTTGCATTGCATACTAGAAGGTCATTTTCTTTGAAAATGCTTGTATCAGCTCATTTCTGCTCAGCACTGTCTCAGTCGGTCTGACCGTCTGTTAGACCGGTCTGACCGAATTCACGGTCTGACCGATTAAAATCTTGGACTGACCGACGTGTAGTCTAAGCATAGTGCATTCTTTTTAAAGGCCGGTCTGTCCGTAGTTGAGACCAAGGTCTGTCTCCTGGAACTTCTTGTTTTACCCCTTCTGGTGTTTTGAGCTATGACGGTCTGACCGTTTGTTAGACCGGTCTGACCGAGAAATCGGTCTGACCGTGTTTTCGAACTACGGTCTGACCGTTTGGCCGGTCTGACCGTATATATCGGCCTGACCGTATAGGTGTCCAGAAACTATGGCGTCTCTGGACAGTTTCACGGTCTGACCGAAATATACTCCGGTCTGACCGTATGTGTGCCTGACAAGGGCAGTTGAGCATTTATTGCGCCTGTTTAATGCCGTTGCAATTGCGGCGGTCTGACCGAGTTGTGCCTGCGGTCTGACCTCCAGGTGATCTTTTTCTCCCAACGGCCTGTAACGGCTATATTAATTGTGGGGGGTATATATACTCCCTTGCCCGGCCCTGTTCATAACTTTTGGCAAAATCTTGAGCATTGTCATCATCCTTAAGAGGCTAAGCTAGTTTCATACACTCTAGGGTTCAAATTCTCGAATTTGTGAGAGTGTGCATTTGAGATCTTCTAGTGCATTGCATTTAGATCATTCAATCAATCTTGTGGCACTAGAAGAAGGCTAAGTGATCATCACCGGCTTATTACTCTTGGAGCTTGCCGGCTCCTAGACAGCTAGGAGAAGGGTTTTGGAGAGCTCTTCAAAGAAGATTGTGGAGAAGCCTCAAAACGTCTTGTGAAAGGGTTGAGCACACCTTGCCGGAGCAGTAAAGTGCATCCTTAGTGAAAACGAGGTTTGGATAACTCGTCACACTAATCCGGCTCAAGATCTAGGTCACTTCTCGAGAGAAGATTGACTAGATAGAGGAGCGGTTAGAGATTTGAGTTTGCCTCAACGTGGATTAGGGGTGATCGGCAAATCACCGAGACCACGGGATATATCCTTGTGTTGGAATTGTGCTTTATTCATATTGTGTTATTTATTTGCTCTCATTATCTATAAATTATTTGCTAAATTGCTAAAATCGCCTATTCACCCCCCTCTAGTCGATATCCTAGATCCCTTTCAGGGAGGCATGACGCGTCGAAGGGCACAACAATTTCTTGGAAAGAATATGAGGTAATTAATACGGATGGAAGTACTCATGATGAGTCTTTTAATTTAAACTTAATTAGTTCTTTCGAGTTAATGTGGGTTTATGTCTTTGCATATGCAATTTTCCCAGTGCCATCAGCAGCCACAATCGTGGGAATGTGGCTTCTATGTCATGAGATTCATGTATGACCTGATCAGGAGAAACTTTGCCCAATTCCCTAAGGTAACCATTTTTTCTGACTCAAAGTCGAACTTTAATTGGATGTGAAGTACGATCCTAACTTCATACACGCATATATGCAGAGCGCCATGTTGAAAGAGCAATATGAGTTGCCTCAATTGAAGGAGCTGCGAACAATTTGGGCTCAATATGTCATGGAAGAGGTGGCTATCAACGATCGATAGTAACTGACTTGTGTAATATATATTGAATGTGTTGATTACTGTATTTGTGAATAAACTCAATATGTGAATAGATTCATTGATATATTTGTGAATAAACTTGATCAATATGTGAATAAATTCAATCTGTCCAATGCATGTGTATATTACTGTATTAGTGTATTTGTGAACAAATTCAATATGTGAATATTGGTGTATTTGTAAATATTGGTGTATTTGTGAATGATCCAATGTATCTCTGTATTGCTGTATGTATATGTGAAAGATTCCAGTACTAACCGTGTCGAGTACATAACTGATAGGAAAAACTACACAGTACTATCGGTTATATACTACAACCGATAGAATAAATATTCCAGTACTATCGGTTCATATACAACAACCGATAGAATAAAGTTTCCAGTACTAACTGTGTCTACACAATACTATCGGTTTATATCCGAGCTGATAGAAAAAACCTACACATTACTATCGGTTTAGATCCTAGCCGATAGAAAAAACCTACACAATACTATCGGTTTATATCCGAGCCGATAGAAAAAACCTATACAATACTATCGGTTTAGATCCGAGTCGATAGAAGAAATAGTCGTTAGCGATTAGTGAACGTTGGGAATGTAGATGTTTTACTAACGGTTTTCAACCGATAGAAGTGTGCTACGTTTCTACTATCGTGCCAATCACTATCGGTAAGAGAACCGATAGTGAAAAGTATTTCTGTAGTAGTGTTACTACCCATGGCATACCCCTGTCCGGGGGTACGGAGTACTCGAATACTTTTTAACACTCTGCAGAGGGGCACCGCTTTACCCACATGAGTCCATCAATCTTCCCAGTTAGGCCAATTATACGCACATTATTGCATGCGACTAGATTGAGGAGACAAGGCTCTCAAAAACATTGTATTAATTATATCCATGCCCGACAGTTCGACCGCATTGTTCGTCCTTGTCGTTGTGAGGTACCCTCAGTGAGAAGTACCTTCACACCCAATATTCACGAGTTACTCAAGGTCAGAGTAACCGCACGAACTCTCCCCTCACATCTCCCCCTCACCCATTCAGGCCTTAAGTTTAGACAACTAAACTTAGAAAGATCCACCCCAAACATTTCAGTTTGGAGCCTGAATGAGAACGACCACCTTGCAGGGATAAAATCGATACGCAGTAGTCTACTGGCCGAGTTTAATTACTTGATCATGTGGTTGGCACGTTAATATGCCCATGGTCGTTTAGCACAATTGGTTATATCCTTATTTATTAGGGTGAGGTACTCAACCACTGTCCCACTTAGGCAAAAATTACCCACCAATCATACCATCCTCACCACTAATATTCATTGGCTTCCAAATAAGCATCATAGTCAAAATACTTTCAGGGTCCAGTAAGGATATTCCACCCAAGGTGGCCTCGGATCCTTACGGCCTCAACCAATTACATTCATTTGTAAAAATCCTACCATCAACTGCTTGTGATTAATCATTTTCATGCAGGTACTTATACTTTATCAAAACAATATATATAAGCCTTTGTAATATATATAAGTTCAATATGATCAAGAAATAGGGACTTGCCTTGCTTTCCACGAGATCCAGTTGATAGAACTACCAGGGTACTGATGACTTGGCACTCTCTTCACTTGATATCTATTTGACGTCAAACAATAAGCAAGCAAAAATAATAGTGAGTATATTTGTTTATAAATATATATATATATATATGTTTATAACTGATAGGGTTCAAGTGGTCGAATGCTGGAATAGGATTAAAAGAATGGTCGAAAGGTGATTGATAAGCTTGGTCTAGGCTGGATTAACTTAGAAAATAAGAAAAACTTTATCTAGCATTTGGATGGACAATCAGATTATATATGTGCAAGGTTAGAGATAAGGCGGATAAGGTGACGCGAACAGATTTTCGATCTGAGGCTCCTAGGGTTACGAACGACGTAAGCATGTCGACGAGAGCGACATTGGACATAAGCTGACAAAACTTAGGTCGGCTTTTAGGGTTTTCGCCGAGGCTCGAATACATATCTAGGGCTTTGGTTGGATAGTCAAAATTTGGTGCTTTTGTTGAGAGTCACGATTATTAGGGTGAAGACCAATTCTAGGTCGAACACGAACGCGGCGACACGGCGAAGTGCGGTGCTGTTGGATAGATTTTGGTTATTGGATGCTTCTCATCAACTAAACTGATCCTCGGTCGATTTCAAATAGAAGTGCATGATTCTATGGTCGCGTAGGAACCGACCGCGCTGAAATCAGAGTTCCCGGGGGCCTAGAACAGAACTAAAACTTAAAAAGAACTTAGTTACTATTCTTACCTTTTTGGAGGGCCTTCTTGCAAAGTGGCCAAAAACCCTTTTACCCTACTGGCCGCCACTCCCTCTCCTGCCTCTTTTTCTTTTTCCTTTTCACTTCTTCTTTCTTCTTTCTGCTTTTTCCTTTCTTTCCTTTTTCTTCTCTTTTTCCCCCAAACTTTCCTCTTCCACTTCTCTGCTCACGTCGCCGTCGGTGGCCTAGCCGCACCCCGACGGCGCACCACCGCCACCCGGTCGGCCTCCGCGCCCAATCCGGCCGCTGTCTCCTGCGCGCGACGCGACGCCGCCACCGCCGCTGATCCCGCGCGCACCGCCGCCGGTCCGGCCTTCGCCCCGCGCTACAGCCACCGCGCCGCGCCGACCTCGTGCTCACCGCCGCCCGATCCAAGCCATTGCCTCCTTCTCGCGGCTCGCGGCCGCGCTTGGCTGCGCCTTAGCGGCATGGCCGCGTTGGTAGCCCGCCGCGCGCGTGGACGCGCCGCCTCTGGCTCGCCGGCTGCCTGGTTCTCGACGCCGGCGCCTCAGGTAAGTCTCTCTAATCTCAATTGTGGCCGTGGCGCCAGGTCTCAACTTCTCCTGGGGGTTTTGATTTGGTCTGCTCCTGTCTTGGTCCTACGCTTGTGTGTATGATTTGGGATGGCCAGAGGTGCAAGATGGTGAGGTGTTCTATTGTTGCTATGAATTATGCTGCTGTTTCTTTCTTTAGCATTGCTACCCCAAGACACTGCTGTGTTTGCTGGAGAAACTACTAGAGGAAGAAGGTGGAGATTAGGAAGGAGAGGATGATCTTGGCTGCTACTGGATTTCTTGATTAATGGAAGCGAAGTGTGGAGGAAGAAATGGAGTGCATGGAGGAGAAGATGATGCTGCTACTGCTGCATATACACATATACACTATTAGGCAAGCAGCTACGTATATGTGTGGTTACTGTTGAGTTGAAGAGAAGCAAACACCCAAGCTGCTGTGTGTAGAGGAAGGGAACAGGTGGCTGTGCTGCCGTGTGCATTTTGCTGGTTTGGATGGCTTCTGAGTTAAGTAATGGTGGTGTGTGTATATGTGTACATTTAGGTATAGATAGATATATGAGTAGTTGTGTATATATATGTGATCTGAATGTATCTGTGGAGTTAAAGGAATTTGGATCTCTGTATGTATATGACTGTGTATGAATTTGCAATACATATATATATGCGCACATTTGTGTATATGTGGTTGAATATGGTCCTGGCAGATGTATGAGGGTGTACAGGTGTAATTCTGGACATAATTGTGGTTTGATGTTTGTGTGTGTAAGTATGTTGGTGTATGCACTGAAGTATATTTGTGTAACTTGAGTGAGGAGTTGTATGTATTCAAGTCTATGATGTGAGTGTGAACTAGCAAGTTGGACTAATTGCAGATAGTCATGTTCTGGAGGCTAATTCGGACTTAAGTCTCATACATAAGTTCTGGCCGGGTAATCAAATCAGGGGTGAATTGGATTAAGGTGAGAACGAAACGAAAACGAAAACGAAAATTGAATTAGGGTAAAAGTGAATAGTACTTCTACCGAAAGCAAGTGAAAATGCGATTAATTAGGTTTCGGGGCTGAATCTGAACTGGTTACAATTGGAGAAATTGTATTAAATAGCTGAAGAAACAGGATGGCTCAATCAGATTGGAATTCGGAGATGAATTGGAGAATTTAGCCTTTTTTGGCTTTCAGAAATAGGAAAAGGACTGATTTGTGATGGAATCTGGACTGAATCGCGAAAAGTGGTCAAATAAACTTGTTTGGCTGAGAAATTTTAGGACTGGTATGCAAGCACATTAAAAATTAGGGTTCCAGAGAAATCCAGAAGAAATCTACTCTGGAATCATCCAAACTGAAGGCTGAAAAGTCAAGCAGGGTATTTAGAGTAATTTAGTATTCTGGTTTTCGAAAACAGAACTAGGTTGAGTTTCTGGGTCTTAGGAACTGAATTTGATCTCGACGCTGAAGACAAATCTGGATAAGATAGGTAGGACATCCTATTTGTTCAGTCTGATTGTAGTTCTGAGCTATCTGGGGAAATTAGGCTAATTGTGGGCCTGGAAGAACTGAACTGCAGTTAAGAAAATTAGGAGGCTGGACCAGTTTGTAAATGTTTTCAAATGAACTTAATAACCTAGCCTTTGGATAAATATAATTAGGGTAAATAAGTGTTGTAGATTATTTTGTAAATTAAGGTTTAGGTTCTAGGGTTAAAACAAAAGAAAATCATTCAGGAGTAGGTCTTTTTTTAAAAAAATTTATGCTCTATTTTTGGGATATTACATGGTTGGCCCCCTCAACTCCCCGAGAAGGTTCCCAGTCGCTGTCCCCCCTTACAGGGGAGACGCGCTCATTATCGGAGTCGGGGAGAGGCCCTAGTGGTCCACCCAGATGGTGGTAGCGCCTCTTCTCCTCACGGTTGGAGCTAGCTTCTTGAACCTCCAGGTGTCCCCTAGAGGTGGCGGTGGCTTCGTCGACTGGTCTCCCTTCGCGGCTGGTCTGGCGGCGTGTCCCTGGCCTGTGCTGAGAGGGAGCTTCGCTAGGTTTCACAGCACGCATGCGCTCCACCTCCTCCCGAGTTAGTCGAGTCTGATCCACCGGGGGAGCCCTCGGGGGTGGCCCCGGGGGAGGAGGGAGCTGATGTGTGTCGGCCGCCGGTCCGGAGGACGCCGTTGGCACGCGGGCAAGCCCCAGCGTCGGACGTGTCTCCGGGGCCGTCCCGAGCGCGGTGGAAACCACCAGCCCAAGAGCCGCTCCAGATGCACTAGCAACCATCCGCGGCGTGGAGCCAGGGAGAGCCACCGGCCCGGGGAAGGCTCCCGGTGCGAGGTAAGGCCCCTGCGCGGGGTAAGGCCCTGGCGTGGGGTAAGGCCCCAGCGTGGGGAAGGCTCCCGGCGCGGGGTAAGGCCCCAGCGTGGGGAAGGCTCCCGGCGCGGGGTAAGGCCCCGGCGCGGGGACAGCTCCCTGCGTAGGGTAAGTCCCGGCGCGGGGAAGGCTCCCGGCGTGGGGACAGCTCCCTGCGCAGGGTAAGTCTTTGGCGCGGGTGCGGGGAGAGCTCCCGGCACGGGGTAAGGCCCCAGCGTAGGGTCAACCCCCGGCTCGGTGAACATGCCCGGCGCCAGGAAGGCCGCTGGGTGTCCCACAAAAAACGGAGGCGGCGACCCCATAAATGGGAATGAGGGCGGATAGACGGGAGCCGGAGGCCGCGCTAAGGCGCGCAACAACTCCTCCAAGGTGCGCTGGGCACGGAGTTGGCCTTCGACCAAAGCTTCGAGCAAGGTGTCTCGGGGAGCTGGGTGTGCCATCGGGGGGAGACTAGCCACCGCCGAGGCGGCCGCGGTCACCGGGGTTGACACGAAGGTCGGCCCGCCGAAAGTAATTGGAAAGGTGAGAGGCGGTGCCTGGGTCTGGCCGCCTCCGGCCGGAAGCGCCGGGGCGGTCGTGTCTCGAGGGGGTGGCGCCGGGTCACTGGGACCGGCATCACTGGGTAGGGCGCGAGGTTCCACAATCGCGGTCACGATCGCCGAGCTGGAAACGGGAACACCTCTATCAGAGATTTCGGGAGAAGAAGGTGGCACCTCTCTCCGGGTGTTCCCGGACGGTAGCGTCGCGACGGCGACGTCTTGCTGGGGCGGCGCCGGGTCGCTGGGACCCCACCGGAAAGGGAGAGAGCTTGAGCTTTCGTTCTTGGGGGAGCCATGGCGATTGGTCACGAGTCCCCACGGTCGGCGCCAACTGTCGTGGTATTATGGATACCTCGGCAGGTTTCTTCGGACGTACGTAGCACGTGTACAGCGCGCGCGAGCTGACTGAGTGACCGGTCACCTCCCGCCGGGCAACGCAACAATTGACACGGCGATTTTTATACAGGTTCGTGTCCCGATGGGAGCCCTAGTCCTGTCGGCACCCTCCGAATGCGAGTCCGCTGGGGAGGAGCTCTCTCGGGGAGAGAGGTCTCCAAGAGAGCCTATTGTTTGAGTGTGTTGAAAATGAATTGGAGTCCCCTTACAAATGAGGTACAAGGGGGTATTTATAGGCCCCAAAACACGCAAAACACCAAAAAACCCTAGCTATGGCCCTTGGATCGAGGGGCGCTGGCGTCATTTCACCGGCCGAAGGGCTTAGATGCTTGACAAGTATCCTCGTTGGTTCCCGAGGGACCCGGTACCCAGAGGCCCAGAGATCCACCGGGGACCTTCTCTGCACGAAGGGCCAAGATTCTCCAGAGACCCCACGGGATCCAGGGCCCGACGGCCCAGGGACCCGCCGGGACCTTCTCCGCACGAAGGCCCGAGGCGCTCCGGAAGTCCCTTGGGACCCGGGGCCCGGAGGCCCAGGGACCTTCTCCGCACGAAGGCCCGAGGCGCTCCAGAGACCTAGTGGGACCCGGGGCCCGGAGGACTAGGGATCTGTCGGGACCTTAAGGCCTGAGGCGCTCTGGAGACCCCGCGGGACCCGGGACCTAGAGGCTTAGGGACCTGCCGGGACCTTCTCCTCACGAAGGCCCGAGACGCTCCGAAAGTCCCCCGGGACCCAAGGCCCGAGGCCCAGGGACCCACCGGGGACCTTCTCCGCACGAAGGCCCGAGGCGCTCCAGAGACTCCACGGGATCCAGGGCCCAGAGTCCCAGGGACCCTCCAGGGACCTTCTCTGCACGAAGGACCTAGGCGCTCCGAAGACCCCGCGGGACCCGGGGCCAGGAGGCCTAGGACCCATCGGGGACCTTCTCCGCACGAAGGACCGAGGGTGCTCGGGAGGTCCCCGGGACCCGGGGCTAGGAGGCTCGGGGACCCGCCGGGGATCTTGCTGATGTGACGCGGGCGGTCCGATCTTTCGATGAGAACAAGAACTATCGATTTGTGAAGACGACTCTCACGATCCGGCTACCAACCGTACATGACTGATACGCCCTAGCAATCGTTGAACCAACTTCAGATTGTTATCGACCGAACTAGAAGCACGATCCACCTGATCACGAAGATCTATTCCTGCAAGCAATTGAAGAACAAGAAAGAACAAGATAAACAAACAATCTGAAATTGCAAATATGGATTGAATCACGAAAAAGAGTTGGGGTTCCGAATACAGATATTAATGTTTATCTAGCCGACCAAGAAGAATATCTCAGTAGCTTCACGAAGGAAAGACTATGACTAAACAAAACCCGTGGAACCCTGATGGTTCAGTATGATTATATAGAGGAGGTAAAAGAGATCGGTGGTCAGGTAAGGAAACCTGAAACCGACATGGACTCTTTCCCTACTCGGACTCGAACTCAATACACAGGACTTGACCCAACCAAAAAGGTGACGCAGCATCGACTCGGTCCAATCAGAATCTGGTCGAAACTTGTTTTTGTCAATTTCCAGCGATTCAGAAGGAATTTGGACGTGGGGATAGATCCATTGGAAAGATCTCGTCGTGGGCTTCTCCGTGGACTATAAGAATGTCCCAATCGGACTTCTTATGAGGGAGTTATGGTCATTTGAAGGCAGGCTACTCCTAGATGGCCGAACCGGACTCCAACTCGAATCCATCTCGGACTCCAACTCAACTTGGGGTCCATGCTGGTCCTTGTGTCCTTGCTGGTCCTCTCCATGATTCCTAAGCACAATATTATCACTATTAGATAGTAAACCATTCTCAAAACCATATATATATAAACTTAGGAACGAGTTCACCTGGCAATGCAACAATCGGGCTTTGCTGTGCGTTATGGGTCCCTGTGTAACAAGCGGAGGATTATGGCTAGTGTGTGTATCCGAAGAAGTGATGTCCTCATCATCCTCCCCTTCTTGCATTTGAGTCGTTCTCGACTCAAGCTCATCCTCCTCACCCAAATATGGCTTCAAATCTGCAATGTTAAAAGTGGGACTAACCCCGAAATCTGCAGGCAAGTCAAGCTTGTATGCATTATTGTTAATCCTCTCTAACACTCGAAAAGGTCCATCAGCTCTAGGCAGCAACTTTGATTTTCTTAAGTATGGAAACCTTTCTTTGCGCAAGTGTAACCAGACAAGATCGCCTGGTTCAAAAATTATTTCTTTACTACAATGATTAGCAGCAATCTTGTACTTTTCATTCATACGTTCTATATTCTCGTTAGTTATTTCATGCAGTTTAAGAATCAATTCAGCACGTCGTTTAGCATCAATGTTTACCCTTTCCGAAGATGATAAAGGTAATAAATCAATAGGAGCGCGAGGAACAAACCCATATACTACCTGAAAGGGACACATCTCTGTGGTTGAATGCAACGATCGGTTGTAAGCAAACTCCACGTGAGGCAAGCATTCTTCCCACATCTTCAAGCTCTTCTTCAAAACAGCCCACAACATGGTAGATAATGTGCGATTGACCACTTCGGTTTGACCATCGGTTTGTGGATGACATGTAGTAGAAAACAGCAACTTGGTCCCCAATTTCATCCATAGATATCTCCAAAAATGACTTAAGAACTTCGCGTCACGATCGGAAACAATTGTATTTGGCACTCCATGTAGTCGAACGATTTCCCTGAAAAACAAATCAGCAACATTTGTAGCATCATCGCTCTTTTGACAAGGTATAAAATGTGCCATTTTAGAAAATCTATCCACGACAACAAAGATACTATCCCTCCCCTTCTTTGTTCTAGGCAGTCCTAAAACAAAGTCCATAGAAATGTCCTCCCAAGATGTGCTAAGAACAGGTAGAGGCATATATAAACTATGTGGATTAAGTCGTGACTTAGCTTTTTGACATGTAGTGCAGCGTGCAACGTAGCGCTCGACGTCATGCCTCATCTTCGGCCAATAGAAGTGAAAGGCCAAAATGTCTTCCGTCTTCTTAACACCAAAGTGTCCCATTAGACCTCCTCCATGCGCCTCCTGTAACAACAAAAGACGAACAGAGCTAGCAAGAATGCATAGCTTGTTAGCTCGATAAACAAAGCCATCAGTTATCACAAATTTATTCCAGCTTCTTCCTTCTTTACAATTCAGCAACACATGTTTAAAATCAGCATCATGCACATATTGCTGTTTGATGGTTTCTAATCCGAAAATCTTGAAGTCAAGTTGAGATAACATAGTGTGACGTCTAGACAAAGCATCAGCAATAACATTCTCTTTCCCTTTCTTGTGTTTAATAACATAAGGAAAAGATTCAATGAATTCTACCCATTTTGCATGTCTACGATTCAATTTGCTTTGGCTTCTAATATGCTTCAAAGATTCATGATCAGAATGGATAATAAACTCTTTCGGCCAAAGGTAATGTTGCCATGTCTCCAAAGTCCGAACTAAAGCATATAATTCTTTATCGTAAGTTGAATAATTCAGACTAGGTCCACTTAACTTTTCACTGAAATAAGCAACAGGTTTATCTTCTTGAATTAACACACCTCCAAGTCCAAATCCACTGGGATCACATTCAAGTTCAAAAGTCTTACCAAAATCAGGAAGTTGGAGCAGTGGTGCGTTCGTAAGCTTCTCTTTCAAAATATTGAATGATTGTTCTTGTGCATGACCCCAAACAAATGGAACGCCTTTCTTCGTGAGCTCATGCAATGGGCAGCGATGGTACTAAAATCCTTGACAAAGCGTCTATAGAACCCAGCAAGTCCAAGAAAGCTTCGCACTTGGGTGACCGTTGTTGGAATTGGCCAACTTTGAATAGCTTCGATCTTGGCTTCATCAACTTCAATGCCCTGTGAAGTAACAACATAACCAAGAAACGAAACTCGATCGGTGCAAAAGGCGCACTTCTCAAGGTTACCGAACAAATGTGCATCGCGTAAAACCTTAAAAATAGCATGCAAATGTTCAAGATGTTCATCCAAGGATTTGCTATAGATCAAAATATCATCAAAGTATACCACCACAAATTTGTTGATGAAAGGACATAAAACCTCATTCATTAATCTCATGAAAGTGCTTGGTGCATTAGTTAAACCGAAAGGCATCACTAACCACGCATATAATCCGAATTTAGTTTTAAACGTTGTTTTCCATTCATCTCCTAATTTCATGCGAATTTGGTGATATCCACTACGCAAATCAATTTTAGAGAACACAACAGAGCCACTCAATTCATCAAGCATGTCATCTAACTTAGAAATAGGATGACGATATCGAATTGTTATGTTATTGATAGCTCTACAATCAACACACATACGCCATGAGCCATCTTTCTTTGGAACCAAAAGAACAGGAACAGCACATGGACTAAGCCTTTCACGTACGTACCCTTTGTCAAGTAAGTCTTGTACTTGACGCTGAATCTCTTCAGTCTCTTGTGGATTGGTTCGATACGGCGCACGGTTGGGCAACGAGGCTCCTGGAATCAGATCGATTTGATGCTCAATCCCTCGAATTGGAGGTAGCCCCGGTGGTACATCCTTCGGAAATACATCAGCAAACTCCTGCAAAATGTTAGCAACAGCAGGAGGCAAAGAAGAAGGCATGTCCTCAAGTGAAAACAAAACTTCTTTGCAAACTAAAGCATAGCAATCAGATGCATTAGGGTCTATCTCAGTTATTTCAGATTTGGTAGCAAGCAAAACAGAACCTTTCAACTTAATTTCAGCATGGGTAGAACTAGGTTCGTTCTTTTTTGGTTGAGCAAGTGGTTTAGCTACGATCTGATTTTCACCTTTGTTATTTTCCTTTTCTCTATTAGCTCTCTCCAATTCATCCTTTAAAATTGCTTCAGGATACATGGGTAGCAAAGTGATCTTTTTTTGTTTAAACATGAGAGTATATTGATTAGTTCTACCATGATGCAAAACATCTCTATCATATTGCCACGGTCTACCTAATAATAAGGAACATGCTTGCATAGGTACGACATCGCAATCAGCATAATCATGATAGGACCCAATAGAAAAGTGTACTCTCACAATGCGAGTTACCTTCAGCTTACCACAGTTGTTGAACCATTGAATGTGTAAGGGCGAGGGTGCTGATTCGTGGTCAAGCCAAGCTTCTCGACCATGTCCGTGCTCGCTAAGTTGTTGCAACTTCCTCCATTGATGATCATACGGCATGATCGGTCCTTGACAACGAACTTTGTTTGGAACAAGTTGTGACGTTGATTCTGTTCAACACGCTCCATTTGTGCACTAAGCACACGCTTCACAATGATGCTCAGATAACGATCATTAATTTCAGCACCATATTGTTCATGTTCAGCTTGTTTCCCTTCACCTACATGGTCAGTTGCAAGCATAGTATATTCCTCTTCAATATCACTAGATGAAGTGTACGCACCATCATCCTTTATGAGTAGGGTTCGCTGGCTAGGACAGTCACGCATGATATGACCGAATCCCTTACAACGGTGGCATTGTGTTTCTCGTGCTCTTCCAGTAGAAGCAACCGATGATGAACTTTGCGCGGGAGCTTGGACATTACTTTTACTCGTCTCGGTCACTCGTGAGGGTATTGTGGAAGCACTAGGACGTCGGTTGTTACTGGAGAAACTCGGTGCAGGTGCTTGGCTCGATGTGTTGTATGGAGCTTTCGGTTGGGCACCTCCGAAACTCCCTCTCGGCCTGAACTTCCGTCCCTGTACTTCTCTCTCTGCCTTACAAGCAAGATGAAACAGACGAGTGATAGAGTTGTATTCTTTATAGTCAAGAATATCTTGAATGTCTCGATTTAAACCTCCCAAAAATCTAGCCATTTTAGCTTCATCGGTTTCTTCTAAACCACAACGTAACATACCAGTTTGCAGCTCTTGATAATAATCCTCTACAGAATTACTACCTTGGTTCAGACGTTGCAATTTATTCAGCAAATCACGAGCATAATATGAAGGCACAAATCTATGTCTCATGACTCTCTTCAAAGCATTCCAAGTTCTAGGTATGTTCTGGTTATTGCCACAATATTCACTCCACCAAACAGATGCAAATTCAGTAAACTCGCTAGTAGCAGCCCTAACTTTCTTATCTTCAGAAACGTCAAAACAAGCAAATTTTTGTTCTATAGTTAATTCCCAAGTGAGATAGGTATCAGGGTCATACTTTCCAGTGAATGAAGGTATGGTCAATTTAAGCTTACCGAAGGAGTCATCATAACCACGTACCTCGCGTGGTGGAATTCTTCTCATACCGTTGCGATTGAAACGAAGACGCCGATGGTCACGATCATTGTTGATATTGAATCCTCAATCGGACTCCGTATCAGCAGCATATTGATTTCCTTCGGCATTGAAATCATCTTCGACCTCATCAGTCCATGCTTGGCGTCGATGCACATCATTGGCAGCTGGGGCAACCGGTGCTTCTTTCTTCTCCAATTGCTCCACTCGAGTGGTGAGTGCAGCAAGCGCTTCGTTATTGCGGTCTAGAATCCCTTCGATACGCTCAGTGTGCATATTCAGCAAGCGGTTGAAGTGTTGTACGATGCCCTTCGTACGAGGTGTAAGTGGGCCGTCGTTCTCCTCGCTTTGATTACCCGAGCCTGACATGGTTAGTAGCAAACAAGGAACAAAATCACAGTGATATATCCCTATCAACTACTAGGTGAAGGTGGCTCAAACTCTCTCACAGTCAAGCTTCTTATCAAGCTCTTACCGATTCTTACCAAGCAGCAGGTGGTGCTTGGTTGCTAGTGACAGTCTCAAACGCTCCAAAGATTGGTTAAAGCGATTGCAAGTGATGGATACCTGTACGGTGGTAGAAAGTGTAGCTTGGACAGGCTCAAGTATGTAGCAAAAGTTAGCAATGATCACTTCAAAGAATGCAAAGTTGAAAAATTGCTCAAAGTACTAGTCACTAGTATGCTGACCTAAGCTAAAACCAAACTAGAGACGCGAACGAGGGCACAAAGGTAAAAAGCTCAGTTTTTTTTTATGTCAGCAACAGCAAGTGAGCAAAGTTCATGAATGGCTGTGGGGAGGCTGTGGCGACGATATGGCACAATGGTCGAAAAAGTGAAAAAATTGCAGGGGTAAAATCGGTAATTAAAAGTATATATATATATCTCTCTCTCAACACGTCGGTCACAATTGCAAAATTTGATCCTTCTCGGATTTTTTTTATTCTGATTCTTTTCTTTTTTTTATATATAATTTTTTTTTCTGAGTCAACAACCTTCTGTTTTTTTTTGAAACCGACAAGAAAACGGTGACCGGTTTTCCGAGACCGATACGAGATACCAATCCGAAACCACCGGGAGTCGGATTCCCCTTTCTTAACTGGCACACACAGATGCAAGGTAAATGGATGCAGCGGTAAGCAGGTGTGGTAGCGGCCTGATTAGAGGTGTGATCTCAACTCGAAACTCTAAAGGTTATGCGCTAAGACCAGCAACTCGACACGACAATGCAGCAAAGATAAAACCAAGCAAAAACCAAAAAGATATTGCAGGCGCAAATTGGTTTGGACAAGGATGATCTAACCCTAATAATTTTTTTTTGTGGACTTTTCGTTATAAGACAGCACTCAAGAAAAAAAAAAGGATATTCTCACCGATCAACCGTGCTCTGATACCAAATGATGTGACGCGGGCAGTCCGATCTTTCGATGAGAACAAGAACTATCGATTTGTGAAGACGACTCTCACGATCCGACTACCAACCGTATATGACTGATACGCCCTGGCAATCGTTGAACCAACTTCGGATTGTTATCGACCGAACTAGAAGCACGATCGACCTGATCACGAAGATCTATTCCTGCAAGCAATCGAAGAACAAGCAAGAACAAGATAAACAAGCAATCTGAAATTGCAAATATGGATTGAATCACGAAAAAGAGTTGGGGTTCCGAATACAGATATTAATGTTGATCTAGCCGACAAAGAAGAATATCTCAGTAGCTTCACGAAGGAAAGACTATGACTAAACAAAACCCGTGGAACCCTGATGGTTTAGTATGATTATATAGAGGAGGTAAAAGAGATCGGTGGCCAGGTAAGGAAACCTGAAACCGACATGGAATCTTTCCCTACTCGGACTCGAACTCAATACACAGGACTTGACCCAACCAAAAAGGTGACGCAGCACCGACTCGGTCCAATCAGAATCTGGTAGAAACTTGTTTTTGTCAATTTCCAGCGATCCAGAAGGAATTTGGACGTGGGGCTAGATCCATTGGAAAGATCTCGTCGTGGGCTTCTCCGTGGACTATAAGAATGTCCCAATCGGATTTCTTATGAGGGAGTTATGGTCATTTGAAGGCAGACTACTCCTAGATGACCGAACCGGACTCCAACTCGAATCCATCCCGGACTCCAACTCGACTTGGGGTCCTTGCTGGTCCTCTCCATGATTCCTAAGCACAATATTATCACTATTAGATAGTAAACCATTCTCAAAACCATATATATATAAACTTAGGAACGAGTTCACCTGGCAATGCAACAATCGGGCTTTGCTGCGCGTTATGGGTCCTTGTGTAACAAGCGGAGGATTATGGTTAGTGTGTGTATCCGAAGAAGTGATATCCTCATCACTTGCGCTCCAGAGACCCCGCGGGATCTGGGGCCCGGAGGCCTAGGACTCGTCAGGGACCTTCTCCGCACGAAGGACCGAGGGCGCTCGGGAGCCCACTTTAAAGACTGCCCAGAGGTACGGGATTTCCCCCAACACCCATAACCTGGAAAGTAGCAATATTCGTTTGTCACTTTATATTGAGCACTTGTACATTTCGCACATCTTCAAAACAGAAAACTATCTCCAAAACGCCAAACCTAACCAACTTACTTCAAGAGCCAGACTACATAAGTCATCCTACTCCAATAGCTCTTAAGACCCAAAAAGTAATCTGAGCAAAATGTCCTAAACCATCTCACTTAAGGCTAGGGCCACAGAAACACCTACAACTAAAATAAACAAAGCAAACCTAACTAATTTGGTAAACTGTACATTAGACTTGAAAGGCCTTCTAAAATACCCTTCAATTCATCATCAAAAACTTCAATCCTTCTCTCGAGACCAACCAACCTTAATTTCATATCTTCCATAGCTGCCAAGATAGCTTGCCCTTGCTCCTTTCGAAGAGCCACAGTACTCCCCACCTATCCATCAGTGGCATCGTGTGCGTATTCTAGCAAAAAATATTTTCACACAAATATATTACAACATCGATCCTTGTCCTACAAGAAAAACACTTCACATTACAACAAATCTAACCTGGTAGCTGAACAACCTCAACTTCACCAAATTAGACAACTACCAATAAGTAAGCTCCAAAAATAACTACCAACCAGAAATATACTAAAGAAGAGACACCCAAATAATATCTTTTTAAAAACCAAATAATCTTTCAGTTCAAGCACTCGTAGAACTGTCTCCCGTAGTTCCTATCGGTCAAAGCAGTGAACTTTGTTGCTTGAACACTACATCCGCATCACAAACTAGGATTGGAGCCATTGTAGAAAATGCGGCTGAGTTATAGCTTGGATCATCGTCGCCACCAACATCAGATCTCATGCCAAATACACGACGAGCCATCTCACTAACATAATACTTGCAACAAACACCAAAAAAATTACATCTAAGCAATCCAGATCTCATGGTACAACAAACCATAAATAAAAAAAAACAACTATACCAGACGATCAAGAACAACTCAAGACCCAAATAGTTTTGAACATATCAAAAATATCTCAAGATATATTCAAACAGATTTGAAATCCGAACTTGTTAGTTGCTACTAACAATACAATGTCAACATCGTTCCCGAAGTGTGCTACATACTAATAGCAGATGTGACTACATGCAGCCGACTTGACAAATTTCCAAACAAAAAATTTGCTAAACTCAACACATAATATCGGTTGCAATCTCGAGGCAAAAAAATTGGACGATTGTGATAGATGTAGTGCACATATGTGTATATGAGAACTAATAATTCCTCATAAAATAAAGAAAATAACAATAAACAGCTAGTCCAATGAAGAATATATATATATAATGTGTGTGTGAGAGAGAGTGATTCTTATAAAATTTGCTGAATTTTGGATTGTAAAGATTAGTCCAATAGAGTGTGTGCGTGAGAGGGAGAGAGAGAGAGAGAGAGAGAGAGAGAGAGAGAGAGAGAGAGAGTGTGTGTGTGTGTGTGTGATTCTTATAAAATTTGCTGAATTTTGGATTGTAAAGACTAGTCCAATATCATTGGTTCACACCAGAGCCGCCAAGGCCACGTGAAACCAGCAGCGGATCCTGTCAAGTCCAGGGTGAGTCCACCGCACTATAAAACATCCACCCGAACGACCCGACGGAACCCACCATGCCTCCGCCGCCGCCGCCGCCGCGACGACGACGATGGCATACCGCCGGAAGCAGCCTCAGCCGCAGCCGCAGCCGCCGTCGTCCTTGGAGCACAGCCACCCCCCCTCGGTGGGAGCCGACTCGCCGCCGCAGGACTCGCTGGCTGCGCAGGCCATGCGCGCCTCCGCTGCCCACCGCGACGCTTCCTCGCTCTCCTCCGCCTACTCCTCTGCCGCCGGGCTCCGGAGCCAAGAGCCCTCCGTTTCCACGCCTCCTCGCCCTCCGCCCCTTGACCCCGTGAGTCCCCCTCCCTATCTCTATGGTTTCGTCTCTTTACCTAGGTGTGTCGGATGCGGTGGTGGATCTGGTCGGGTCTTTAGATTTCACTTTGGGGGATTTGATTTGAGAGGGAAAAAAATGGTGAATTGATTCGTGTTTGCTTTGGGATGTCTGGTTTCTTGGGGGTCACTAGGTGGGAAAATTGAAAAAAAATACTTTGCATTGGAATTAGTGATGATTTCTTCTTTCTTTCTTTCAAGATTTGGTTTTTTTGGGTCTGGAGTAGGACAGCTGTGGTCAAACTAGGATTAACCATTTGATTCGGGTGGGACTGGTGGTGAATTTGTGATGTTTTACTTCCAATTAGTTCTTGATTTGCTGTTTCTTGGGTTGGGACTTGCTCGAGCAGCCAAGATTATTGTGATGGTGTCTTGCTTACGAATGTGCAGGCTAATTGTTCGTTAATTTGTGTTTCTTGGCTTGAGTTTGAGTGTAGGATCCCTCGGGTTATGGATACACTTCGATGAAGAGCTTGAACGAGGCCAAGTACGGGTTTTGGGGGACGCTTGCTCGGAAAGCGAAATCATTTCTTGATGAGGATGGTTCGCCGGGCCAATACGAATCCCCGGTGAGAAAGCAAGCCACTGGAGATGGTGCATCAGTTGGTGTTTCGGTGAGAAAGCAGGCTGCCGGAGATGGTGCGCCCGTTGGTGTTCAGGTGAGAAGTGAGATTCAGTATTGTCTTACAGTAGAATGAACTTCTAGGTACTAAATCTGAGCCACTTAAGCATTTCTTGAATTTTAGCTTGGATAGACGTTGCAAAGTGGCATTTGTGCTGATCATTTCTTGAGTTGGTAGCTTGGATAGACATTGTGAAGAACTTTCGAATAGCTATCAGTGTTTATGTTATATCGTTCTCGCCTGGAATATTTTCATTTCTATAGTATAGTCTGCATGAAAAGAGCATAATAAGTATAGAGCATAGTATAGTCTCATGGAAAGAGCATCATAAGTATGTGTTTCAAGTTAACTTCTATCGTTATCATGTTTAGTTTACTTTGAGCTGTTCATATGGAACATTGACATTATTACTGGTGATGCAGGGGCCGCATTTGCAGCAATCACCGGTTGGAAACTGGAAATCTGAAACACCCCCATCCCAGAAGAGATCTGAGGCCATAGCTTCCTCCCTTAACTATATTGGTGGCACTATAAAAAGTGCACTTGAAGTAAGTGCGGTACCAAAATCTCTTTTTTTTTTTCAAACAAGGGTTGCCACCCCGATTTCTATTATAGAAACTGTAGTACGAGAGTCTTACAATCCTACATAGATAACAAATTTTTGCCACACCCCATGGTTGAAATATAACAAAAAATGATAAAGCAATTTTCAAAGGAAAATTCTACTAGCTAGCTCAATCCAGGGCTCAATTTCTTTCATTCAAATTTAAATGTCTCAGTTGGCTGGGCATCTCCATACCACCATCTGAAGCCTGTTATGCACATTGTTGTCCCGCCTGAATTGCTTCATCCTGAAGTCGACGTGTTCCTTGGATCAACAGCTTGCAGCCCTCCTTTTGCAGCCCTGCCCAGAAAAGAACCACCCCTAGTGGATCATGAATTGGTTTGCTGTGAAAACACACCCCATTACGCGCTTTCCATTATGTCCAGCAGATTGCCATGAAACCTATTTCCTGTTTGGAAGTTAATCTGGACTATATCATTCAGTGTCACTGTGTCAGTACTTACCTGTCATTGTCAATGTTGTCCCAAACTGGGAGACCAGTAGCAATCAAGATTATGGGTTCATTCTCATTATTTTAGGACAAAGAAATTCTGCAGGAGCTGCATCATGTCCAAATAGAAAACTGTATTAGACATTGTTCATAATTTGTATTGATTATTACATAATTAATTAATAAAATTTTATCTTTATGATAGTAATATTCCTTCATCTTGATGTCTTTTTTGGAACGACTCATGCTATAGACAGTATCTATTTATCTCTCTCCAGGAGGGTCGGTCCATTGTAGAGAATAAAACGGCGGACATTATTCATGAGACACGCAAATTGAACATAAGAAGAAAAGGAGCCGGCTCAAATCCACAAGGAGAGGCTGCTCAAAAATTTACTCAAAGGAATCTTCCTCAGAATCCACTTGACTATGAAACTCAACTGAAGGCATCTCGCGACGTAAGGTGGCAAATATGTGTGTGTCATTAGATATGTTGCATTGTTTCTCTACTTTGCATTTTTCAATCCACATTGCGGTAGTGTGTCAAATTTAGTATGTTGTCTGATACAAAAAACAGCTTTGCTTGTCAAAATGAAGTACAAGAATGTTAATTTAGAAAGGACATGTGATTGATCATATTCACAACCTAGTTCGATTTGGTTTATCCTCTCACATAAGCTTGCTTGCATGTTGGCCAACCAAATAGGTATCAATGATTGGGTATTTTTTGTTGACTGCCAAAGTGTGACAAGTCAATTTGTGATGATAGCCAATTGTGTGACTTGACCAAAAAATAGGTTATGGAGATATCTTTGGTTTATAGTCATGTCATATAATGGCCATAGCCAAATTGGACTGCTAAAGTATAACAAAGAAATCATTCATCACATATTTGATAATGGATGATGTAGAAAAGAGGTCAAATCTTGGTCAAATTCTAGTGACTTATCTAATCTTGATCATGAAGCAAACAAAAGCCAAATAGTATTGACACTAACAAGATTTGGCTTGATAAAAGTTGGTTATCAACCAAACATATCCAACTATCTTTGCCGAAATTCTGTGGAAGTGTTTTCTCTCTTGATTTATCTTGTATTTTCATTGACATTTGATACTGGTGCATCAGCTAAGTTTTGTTTTCCCATCATTGTGTTTTGTGGGCATTTATAGCAATGATTCAAGGACCCTCTATTTTGCTCTTGCAGGTTGCAAATGCCATGGCTGCAAAAGCAAAATTACTATTACGGGAGCTGAAGACTGTGAAGGCAGATCTTGCTTTCGCAAAGGAACGATGTGCTCAGCTTGAAGAAGAGAACAAAATGTTGCGGGAAAGTTATGACAAAGGTGACAGCCCAGAGGATGATGACCTGGTATGTATTTCTCTTGATAATGAACTAATAATTATGACAAACACCAGAATCTTATTGTATTTCTTCTTGGTTGCTACTTTATGTTGTAATGTTTCTAATTTTATTTACATCAGGACTTAAGGAATATATCTTGTTGAACTTTAACCTATTTGAGCTCAATGGACGTTGATAATCTTAGAAAACTGTCAAGACTGGATGCAAGGTCATGAATGATAAGAATTTACATACTCTACCACAATTCTTTCTACAAACTGTTCCAGCCTTGTTATTGGAGGTCAGTCAGTATCCATTCCTGGCTGGACCAAAACGACAATATGATTTGCATCTGAATGTCAAATAATTTGAAAGACCAGCATCAAGAGTGGCTGGCGTCCATAACTTCAGCATAACTCCGTTAATCATGAGATTTCATCTTTAGTTAGCTGCTAAGAAATTCAAGAAACAGCAATAAACCTGTTTGCTCCTGGTAGTTTTCTTGTTCCTGATCAACCATGTATCTTTTCCAATTTCTTGCAGATCCGCCTTCAATTAGAGACATTATTAGCTGAGAAGGCCAGGCTCGCACATGAGAACTCTGTATATGCACGAGAGAACAGATTCCTACGTGAAATTGTGGAGTACCACCAACTTACAATGCAGGATGTCATCTATGTAGACGAAGGCATTGAAGAGGTCACTGAGGTTTATCCTACACAGGTCTTACCGCCCGCACCTACTCGCACAGCAACTCCAGCTTCAGCGAATAAAGATACTAGCCCATCTCCTTCCACAACATCTATTGTCTTACCAAAGTCTTGTCCGATTGTGCCAACCTCTCCAAAGTCCCATTCACACGCCACATCTCTAAGCAACAGAGCAAGCCCGCCACCACCTAGCATTACGAACAAGTAAGGTGGTGTCTGGTAATACATTTTGCACGCCATTGTGCATGGAGGCAAGATTTGTGCCCTTGTTGTGCCTGTCTGATCTTGCCGATAAGTTATGGTCTGGCAAATGTGCATGTGGAGGATCATTGTTCATGCTTGTGATGTTTGTAACTTTGTAACTTTCTGAGATAATATTTTCATAATCGATTTGGTACTGGCAAACTGCGCATAATATAAGCTTTATTTGCTTTGTCTTAGTGTTGTCAGCACAATAATGTCCGGCACGAAAGATAGAACTTGGCCGTAGAAATTGGAGAGGGAACTGGTGAGGGAGCTGTTCATTCTAGGTGTGATCGCTGGATGTGTGATTGAACCACCCAGATCTGTTGCTGTCCCGTTTACGACTACAGTGGATCTTGTACGTTCATTCCAATGTTTAAAGTCCTAAGAAAGCCCCCTCCTCATTCCTATGTGGATGTGGGTGTGGAAACAATGGTTTATAGTATGAGGTTATCTCCAAAGCCTGTGCACGGACGTGCTGATAAGCGGGGCCCACAGAAAAAAAATATTAAACAATTTGTGCGAGAGAGACGACATCACGCGAGGCACCCCAGGCGAAGGTCTGACATGTGGGGCCCACCAACGCCTGATTGGTCCAAGCGACAGCATTGGAGCGCACGGGGACACCTCGTCACATGTTTTGTGAGCCTTACGTCGCGACGAACGGTGCGCTCGTACCCGCCCATTAAAGCAGCCTGACAGGTGGGCCCAAAATCCACTGCGGGCCACTTCGGGCCACTTGACAGTGAGAGGGTGGTTGGTGTGGAGGTGCTAGACGAGGCGCAGTGGGACCCACAAAATGCGTGAAATGGTGTGAGTGTGTTTCGTGTGCGTGCCGCATGCACTCGAGGCGTGTGCCCCATTGTCCCTGACAGGTGGCCCCGGGAGTGGAGAGGGCCCCCGCATGTAAGTGGCATATTTGAGTTGGAGTTGAAAAAAAATAGCCGTTGGATGTTTTTTTGTCTTTGATCCCACCTGTCAGTGACTAAAAAAAACTGTTTAAATCTAGCCATTTAAAATTAGCCGTTGGAGTTATTTTATTCATTTCTGAGGTTAAAAATTGTAAAAAATCATAAAAATTCAAAAAAATTACAGAAAATTGCTGAAAAATAGTGTGATCCCCTACCTCTAAATATGACCATGTTTCAGCTCATTTGTACTCAATCAAAAGCAAAAACCACACACTTTTCCCTCTCCTGTTCATCAAGTATTTTCTGAAAAATTTTCCGATGGTCAACAATCTCCCCGGTGGTTATGGCGAACCAAATTTAGATGAGGAGAACTCCTAAGCACCAAACAGTCAAAATCTGCCCAGTTTTTAGCCCCCTCCCCCACCATACCCGATGTGCTATCCACTGTTGGCTCCACCCCTTCCATACGGCCAACCACATCACCACATCCATATGCACATCTGTACGCGCAACCCCCCTATGGACTTTATGTCCAAAATCCACATTTCGTCGGAGTTCCGACCATGTTTGGAGAAATGTCGCCTCCCTAACCACCGAGCAAAAATTTCCACTCCACGTCCGTATCGGATACCGGCAGTCTGGATAGCACAGCCCCGGTTGTGATCGAGAACGACAACAACGCTGGCAAAGGTGAAGGAACCACTGGACCACGGCATAAACGAATGCTCTAGTCCCAACAGGCGACATGCGATTTATGAGTGTTCATCTAAATAGTAAATTCTGTTATCGCAGACTTTGTTATTAAATTTGGATTTTTGTGTTCTAGATCAATGCATGGTTGAATAACTCCCTCGACTCGGTCGATGGGAATAATAAAAAATTCGACCAGTACTGGGCGAAGGTCGCTGCGTCGTACAACGCGAGCAGTCCGCCCGATCGCAGACAAGACCTCAGGCACTGCAAAGACCATTGGCAAAAGAGCAATAAGAAAATTGTTCAGTTCAATGATATCTACTGCAGGTTGCGCGATGCCTACGCCAGTGGTCGTTCAGACGACCAGTTGATGTCGCAAGCACGCGACATGTACAGGACGGAGGTGGGTCAGGTCTTCATCCTGGGGCATTGGTGGAGTGCCGTACGTGGTCAACCGAAGTGGTGCCGAGGCTACTTGGATTCTTCCAAAAGAGCTCGCCTCAGCGAAGAAGGTGCCCACACGTCGTCGTCAACCAACGACGATGACCCCGTCGAGCTTCCACGACCGAAAGGGTGGGACGCGGCAAAGCAGAAGCGGAAGGGTAAGAGCAAACTGGGTGAAACATCATTGGCGTGCGAGGAGACCTTAGAGCGTATCGGCAAAGCCAACGCCAACCTCGATAGAGTGACCGATAAAACCGTCGCTGCAGCCGAAAATTTGCAAGAGATGGCCAAAAGCAAATAAAATGCCACATTTGTAAAGTCGTTGATGAAACTGATTATGGGGGACACATCCCATTTCTTTGATGCCCGTAAGGCGGCGCATGCGGCCGCATCAGAGTACGTCAACGACATGATTAAGGACATGAAGAATAAATAGTAGCCTACACGATGTACCTTTCATTTGTAAAATTGTACTTTTACTTTTAATTTAAGTTGTTTTGGATTTACCTGTTTGAACTATGGCATGTGATCGATACTTTTGGATTTTAGCCGTTGCAACTGAGACATCTGCGAGATGCTTTTGGATTTTAACGAGTTGGAACTGACGCATGTGATCGATACTTTTGGATTTTAGCTGTTAGAACTAAGACATCTGCGAGATGCTTTTGGATTTTAACTACTTGGAACCTGTGCATGTGATCGATACTTTTGGATTTTAGCCATTGGAACTGACACATCTGTGAGATGCTTTTGGATTTTAACCATTGGAACCGGTGCATGTGATGGATGCCTTTGTATTTAGCCGTTGGAAGTGACGCATGTGATCGATGCGCTTCTCCCCCTATATATTCGAAGCCCTCATGCCCTCATCTTCGCAACTCAATAATCTCATTTACACAACTGAAGCCTTTGTTCTTTCAGCACCCAGAGATTTTGCCTTGTCCAAAAAAATGTCGTCCAACTCAAGCACAAGTAGTGCCAAGGACGAAGCCATCGAGCAAATCGAGGAGTTCATGGGGGGGTTCGTACGGAGCAGGTTGATGGTCCAGCCCCTTCACTGTCGTGCTCTTGACGCTATTCAAGCCAACACAGATGCTGGTACCTCGCACCACCACCGAGGCAGCAGAAGGTACGTCGACACAGATCGCGAAGGCGGTCATAACCGTCTACTTGTGGACTACTTCGCTGACATGCCTGTCTACACCAGTACTTGTTTCGCAGACGATTCCGAATGGGGAGACATCTCTTTCTATGAATCGTTGAAGCTTTTGGGGAGTGGTCCCCGTACTTCACTGAGAGGAGAGATGGCATCTTTCGAAAGGGTCTCTTTTGCAGAAGTGCACTGCGGCATTGCGGATGTTGTGCTACTGCTCCTGATGCGACGCGGGCGATCCTATCTTTCGATGAGAACAAGAACTATCGATTTGTGAAAACAACTCTCACGATCCGGCTACCAACCGTACACGACTGATACGCCCTGGTAATTGCTGAACCAACTTCGAATTGTTATCGACCGAACTAGAAGTACGATCGACCTGATCACGAAGATCTATTCCTGCAAGCAATCGAAGAACAAGCAAGAACAAGATAAACAAGCAATTTGAAATTGCAAATATAGATTGAATCACGAAAAAGAGTTGAGGTTCCGAATACAGATATTGATGTTGATCTAGCCGACCAAGAAAAATATCTCAATAGCTTCACGAAGGAAAGACTATGACTAAACAAAACCTGTAGAACCCTAATGGTTCAGTATGATTATATAGAGGAGATAAAAGAGATCGGTGGCCAAGTAAGGAAACCTGAAACCGACATGGACTCTTTCCCTACTCGGACTCAAACTCAATACACGGGACTTGACCCAACCAAAAAGGTGACGCAGCACCGACTCGGTCCAATCAGAATTTGGTCGAAACTTGTTTTGTCAATTTCCAGCGATCCAGAAGAATTTGGACGTGGAGCTAGATCCATTGGAAAGATCTCGTCGTGGGCTTCTCCGTGGACTATAAGAATGTCCCAATCGGACTTCATATGAGGGAGTTATGGTCGTTTGAAGGCAGGCTGCTCTTGGATGGCCGAACCGGACTCCAACTCGAATCCATCCCGGACTCCAACTCGACTTGGGCTCCTTGCTGGTCCTCTCCATGGTTCCTAAGCACAATATTATCACTATTAGATAGTAAACCATTCTCAAAACCATATATATATAAACTTAGGAACGAGTTCACCTGGCAATGCAACAATCGGGCTTTGCTGCCCATTATGGGTTCTTGTGTAACAAGCGGAGGATTATGGTTAGTGTGTGTATCCGAAGAAGTGATGTCCTCATCATCCTCTCCTGCTTGCATTTGAGTCGTCCTCGACTCAAGCTCATCCTCCTCACCCAAATATGGCTTCAAATCTGCAATGTTAAAAGTGCGACTAACCCCGAAATCTGCAGGCAAGTCAAGCTTGCATGCATTATTGTTAATCCTCTCTAACACTCGAAAAGGTCCATCAGCTCTAGGCAGCAACTTTGATTTTCTTAAGTCTGTAAACCTTTCTTTGAGCAAGTGTAACCAGACAAGATCGCCTGGTTCAAAAATTATTTCTTTTCTACCCTGATTAGCAGCTATCTTGTACTTTTCGTTCATACGTTCTATATTCTCCTTAGTTATTTCATGCAGTTTAAGAATCAATTCAGCATGTCGTTTAGCACCAATGTTTACCCTTTCCGAAGATAGTAAAGGTAATAAATCAATGGGAGCCCGAGGAACAAAACCCATATACTACCTGAAAGGGACACATCTTTGTGGTTGAATGCAGCGATCAGTTGTAAGCAAACTCCTCGTGAGGCAAGCATTCTTCCCACATCTTCAAGTTCTTCTTCAAAACAGCCCGCAACATGGTGGATAATGTGCGGTTGAAAACTTCGGTTTGGCCATCGATTTGTGGATGACATGTAGTAGAAAACAGCAACTTGGTCCCCAATTTCATCCATAGAGATCTCTAAAAATGACTTAAGAACTTCGCGTCACGATCGGAAACAATCGTATTTGGCACTCCATTTAGTCGAACGATTTCCCTGAAAAACAAATCAGCAACATTTGTAGCATCATCGCTCTTTTGACAAGGTATAAAATGTGTCATTTTAGAAAACCTATCCACGACAACAAAGATACTATCCCTCCCCTTCTTTGTTCTAGGCAGTCCTAAAACAAAGTCCATAGAAATGTCCTCTCAAGGTGTGCTAGGAACAGGTAGAGGCATATATAAACCATGTGGATTAAGTCTAGATCCGCATCTCCCACCGCGCCGCCATCTCGCGCACGCGCCACACCGCCACCGAGCGCCGCCGAGCCGCTCCCGGCCTCCGGTCCGCCCCACGCCACTGATCTCCTGCGCCGCTGCGCCCCTTCGTGCTCCGGTGCCAGGCCGCTCCTCCACTAACCCGATCCCGCACCGCCGAGCCACTCCGGCGCTGCGCCACGCCTCCTTCCTCGTTGCCGATCTGCTCCAGCGCCGCCTCTCCCGACGCCGGCGCCGCCTCACTTGCGCTCCCTTCGTGCTTCGGCCGCGCCGCCTCCACGGCGTCCGCGTGAGCCTGCGCCTCCACCACACGCCGCCCTCGCCTCTGATCCGCCGATCTGCCACCTCGGTCGCCGATCCCGCACCACGCGCGCCGGATCTGCCTCCAATCCCGCGCTGCCATCTTCCTTGCCCACACACTCCACCAGCGTCGCGCCTCCACTCGCTGATCTGAGCCAATCCCGCCGGTGCCACCATCCACACTGCTGCTGTGACCCTGCCGAAGTACGGCAATCACGTCGCCATGAAGCTCCACGACGGCGACGACGACCAGCGCTGTTTCGACAACTACTTTGACTGTCTCCACCAACTACAACTCCGGCTACCCCACTCCTGCTTCAACCTCAACACAGCCGAGTTCCAGCAGCAAGTGTTTAGGTCCATTTCTCTTGCTCTCTTGTTTTCTGCTATCAGTTTTTCAATGCACAGAGTATATGAGATGACCAATTGTAGATGTTTGATATGGTATTCTCTGTAATTGCAAAGAATCAAGCACAATTCTCTGGACTCAATGTAAATTGTCGATAGTTAGAATTGAATTTGGACAAATGCTCTTCTGTAATGCTCTATGATATATGGATGAATCTGAGTCTTGTTTTGGGTACTCTCCATCAGTGATTAATGTTGTGATACTGCATTCTATCCTTGATAAATTCTTGTGTGTTGAGCAAATTGTTTGCCTTTTGAATTGAAGTGCCTTGTGAAACTTCCTTGCTTTATTCATTTGAATTGACCAGCCACTTGCATGATCAAGTTTTTGTGTGAGGTGTTCCCAAAAGAAGCAATGTTCTTTCAGGTTTTGAGTTTGTCACCACTGGCGTAGGACTTGACTACAAAAGCCGGTTTCTGTTAGTTGTGTTTTAGTTGGTGAGGCTCGTCTTGAGTTTGTGTGGTCATTCCCAGAGTTTGTCTTGTTGGTCGAGGTTGAAAGGTTGTCGGGGGATGGTTTGTGCTATCTTCGTATGTTTGTTCGTTGATACGCTGACAGACATAGTCGTTTTAGTCGCTTTCGCCCTTCTCTCGTGAGACTACTAAACGATTATGACTCTCGCATGTATTCATGATGACGCATACAGATCTAGCACTAATTAATGGTCGCGGCATGAATACCTTTCTCTTTCTCTTTATTTCTTCCAACATTTTCTCCCTTTTTCTTTCGTCTAGTTTAATTTCTTTTGTCATTGATTTAGTTTAGTTTTACACTATTTGTTTTTGCTAATCCCTATGGAAAGAACGACTAGAATACTCGCCTTACTGCATTGTCCTCGTTCTATTGCGAGACGGTTTAGGTCGGTATCACCCTTCCTCATCGAGGGCTTGGATCTACTGGATATGGAATTTACAATCAGCATCCAGATCATTGATAACTCTCGTATTTGTGCTTATTTTTTAGATATCTTTCCTTCCCCCTTTTTCTGTTTCTCTCTCCCAACCTCAGTGAGCTTGCCACCAGTAGCTAGGTCCACGCTGATGGTGATTCGTCGGTTTTCTCCCCCTTTTCTTTCTCTTCTCCCTCTCTGGTGAGCCGTCGGTCTTCTACCCTTCAACCCTCTCACCGCAATTCATCCCCTTCTTTTCCATTTGTCCTCACCACCGGCGAGCTCCCCCTTCTCTCTCTTTTTCCTACTTCTCCTGATGAGGACATCACTAGCTCGGATATGAATAAGGCTCCATCCACTCCTTTTAGTACTTCCACTACTTCCTCGCTGCCATGAGAAGATCAAGGAGAATGACGAGTCGGCATGAATCCATGTGCTGAACCATTCACCACGCCCACACCGGAGGATCAGCGAGCTACATCAAAGGTGGAACAACCCACGACGCATCAAGCCCAGCCCAAGATCAAGCCCAACTTGTTCGCGAGTCCAACTCGGCCATCCAGCAGTAGTACAACTTCAAATGGATGCCCAGGCCATGTACGGAGTCCATTTGGGGTGAATGAGCACTTTGCGGAGAAGCCCACGACGCCACTTTTCCAATGTATCTGGCCCCACTGCCAAGAAATCGATGAAACAATTCGCGAACAGATTCTGCCGGGTGCTGTGCCACCTCCACTTTGGGCCCAAGGCCCGTGTACCCCTAGGTTTCACGTCCATCTCCTTGGCCACCACCCCTGTTATATATGGCCGTCACCCTTCCCGTTCTTCCTCAGGTTTTGTTTAGATTAGTTTTTCCCATGTGTGAAACTTCATCCTTGTATTCTTGTGTTGCCTAGACCAACAACTACAAGTTACACAACCTCAAATTTATCGTGTGCTTCATCCACATTTGCAATTTCAGATTGCTTTTACTATCGTTCTTGCTTGTTCTTCGGTTGCTTACAGGAATTGAACCTCGTGTTCAGGTTGATCGTGCCCACGGCAAGATCAATAGCCCTCCGGAGTTGTACGGTGTAGTCAGATCGTCAAAGTCACTTCCACCAAATCGAAAGCATCCCTCTCATCGAAAGATCGGGACCCATATTCTTCATCAAGTGGTATCAGAGCACCAGATTGCTCGGTGAGAGTTTACTGCTTTACTAGATTAATTTTTTTTCTTTCATACCTAGAGTCCAGAAAATTGTCTTACAAAAAGATTTATTTTCCGTTGTCCAAACCATCGTCATTAGCCTTGCATCGTTCTTGTCAGTTTGCATCTTTGAATTTTCGTCCATCGTTGTCGAGTGCTGGTTTTTAGTTTTAGTCTTGGTCTAGTTTAGTCTTGCATCTCGTTGCGGAGTCGAATTGCACATCGATATCCTCGTCGTCGTGTCCAATTCGAATCTGCCGCTGTCTAGTTCATTGTTTTCATCATATCTTCCTCATACGCACTCAGATTTTTGTATTCTTGTACTTGTTGGAAACAGCAGATCGTTCTCTACAACTTTTCTGTTGAGGTCAAAATCAGATTCGGCTTCCATTTATCAGATATTGGGCTGTTAATGTCGACAGTGTAGAGTTTGGATCTAATACGTCTGTTTCGGTATTTTCATCATAACTCTTTCATCCAAACTCAGATTGGGATAAACTTATACTTTCTGGAATCTCTGCGAGAAATCCCAGAAAAAGTTAGTTGGGGTAATCTTCAAATTTGGCTGTTTTTATCACGCTAAAATTTGGGCGAAATTCGTTGTGTTATCTTCAACATCTAGTCTAATTCGGATTCAAATTGCTCAATCTGAGACAGCTTCGGTAAAATTGCCATAACTTTTGATTTCCAACTCCGTTTTTGACATTCTTATACTTTTTGGAAATATAAAGAGATCCTCTACAATTTTTTTGTTGGGTAGATCTTCAGATTCGGAGCTTTTGGAGTCCAAAATTGCTAAACAACATTTCTGTCCTAGTTGTGCAGCACAAAAGAAAAAGGTAAAGTGCAACAAAAGTCGCACTGTTCATAAAAAGAAAAGAAGTAAGAAAAAGGCAAGTGCAAAAAAAAAAGAGAGCCGCACAAAAAAAATCAGAGAAGAAAAATGTGTGTAGCAAAAGAGGAGAATTTTCTATGGTACAGCTGCTGCCTTGGGAACTTCCATGCCACCGCCTTGTCTCCCAAGCAACAATAGTGGCATACTACGTGCACAACGGGTTCCCATTGGTGCCCCAGGTTCCCAGCACGTCCCCGCTGCCTCGGCCACCCAGACACACATCGCCAACGCTTCGGTTCAGCAATCTAAGGCTACTGTCGCTTCGGGAGCTAAGATAGAAGATCAAAATGGTGAGAACTACGATGACTACGCCACTGATTTGGAGGATGAGAATGCCATCAATTACGACGACGACCGCGACATCATCGGCTACGTTTTAATCTGCAAGGTATGCGACGTGATCCACCGCGACGTGAGTTACGTGATCGTGATGATGTTTTCTCTAAGGTAAAATTCAATATGCCACCTTTCGAAGGTAACTATGATCTTGATGGATACCTGTTGGGGGAAATCTCCGCGGAACTAAGTCCAGGTAAGTTGCGTCACACTCGCCCGGGGACCTGGCCTCCGGTGCCTCCCCGGGCGCCGCCTTTCTGGCCCCCGGGACCTGGCCTCCGGTGCCTCCCCGGGCGCCGCCATTTGGCTCTCGGGACCTGGCCTCCGGTGCCGTCCCGGGCGCCGCCACTCGCCCGGGGACGTCGCCTCTGGTGCCTCCTCGGGCGCCGCCATTTGGCTCCCGGGACCTGGCCTCCGGTGCCGTCCTGGGCGCTGCCTTTTTGGCCCCCGGGGCCTGGCCTCCGGTGCCGTCCCGGGCGCCGCCTTTTTGGCCCCTGGGACCTGGCCTCCTATGCCATCCCGGGTGCCGCCACTCGCCCGGGGACCTCGCCTCCGGTGCCTCCCTGGGCGCCGCCATTTGGCTCCCGGGACCTGGCCTCCGGTGCCTCCCCGGGCGCCGCCATTTGGCACCCGGGACCTGGCCTCCGGTACCTCCCCGGGCGCTGCCTTTCTGGCCCCCGGGACCTGGTCTCCGGTGCCATCCCGGGCGCCGCCATTCTGGCCCCCGGGACCTGGCCTCCGGTGCATGTCCCGGGCTTCATCGCCCTTCTAAAGGTAAAGTCTCGAGTTGATTTGTCACGTGCAGGTCACGCGAGGAGCGCCTCGGGAATCAGCGACCACCTGTCAAGCATCCAAGACGTTTGACCGGGAGAAGGACGTTCCTACCCTTCAATCCGACGGTGGCTTCTGGGGTAGTTTAGGCTTTTTTGCTTCTTTTTGGGGCTGTAAATAGCCCTTGTACCCCTCTGTTGTAAAGACGGAATCACTTTTATTGGAATAGCTACACTCACAGGCGTGCTCCGGAAGCCTCTCCCCCGGAGAGAGCCTCCCCAGCCGACTCCGGTCAGGAGCGCGTCGACAGGACTAGGGCCCCCACCGGGACCCGAACCTGTATAAATCCTCGTGTCATTTCTTGTGCTTGTCCGGCGGGGGAGGACCGGTCATCCGGTCAACCCGCGCCGCGTAATCTTCACTAGGATCGTTCTCAAAATCTGCCGGGGTATTCGCAATACCACGACAGTTGGCGCCGTCCGTGGGGACTCGTGACAAGACGCCATGGCTCCCCCAAGAACAAGGGCTCGCACCCTTCCCGGTGACCCGGGTCTCGGAGACCCGGCGCCGCCCGTCCGGGACACTACTGTCCCGGTGCTTCCACCCGGAGGCGGCCTGGCCCAGGTACCGCCTCCCTCCTTCCCTCTTAACTTAGGTGCTTCCACCTCCAGGTCGTTCCCGGTGACCGTGGGGACCTCGGCCGGGACCAGTCTCCCCCCGACGGCTCCCCTAGCTCCCCGGGACGCCCTGCTTGAGGCTCTAGTGGAGGGCCAGCTCCGCACCCAGCGCTCAATGAATGAGCTGCTCAGCGTGTTGGCGCGGCCTCTGGCCCCCACATTTGTGTCGCACCCGTACTCAGGGACTATGCCCCCGTTTATGGGTTACCCGGCGGCCCCTCCGGTCTCCGGGGGTCTGTTCGCCCCGTATGATCCTGCCGGGGGGTTCCCTCCCCCTGCGGGATATACGTCCGGACCCTTCCCGGCACCCGGGCCCGTCCCGGTGCTGGGGGGCTACTTCATGCCAGGGCCCTTCGTAGCACCAGGGGGTTACCCCGTCCCAGGCCTATTCTCGGGGCCAGGAGCCCACTTCATGCCGGGGGTTTTCCCTACGCCGGGAGCTAGTCCCGCCCCCCGTGTCGCGTTTACCGCACCGGGGGCGATCGACAGAGCAGCTCCCGTGCCTCAGCGGACTCCCCCCCGCACGGGCTCCCCGGTTCTGGACGTCGCCGCAGGGGCTCCCTCCTCGCCGGTTCCGGATGTTACAGGGGCTTCCCCCTTTCCGGTTCCGGTCGTTGCCACTGGGGCCCCCTCCACTTCGGTTCCAAGCGTCGCCGTGGGCGCCCCCTCCCCGGTTCCGAATAATACAAGGGCTTCCCCCTTTCCGGTCCCTGGGGTCGTCGCAGGGGGCTCCCCCCAATCGGCTCCGGAAGCCTCCGGGCCGGTAGCTACGGTGCATGAGCTCCCTCCCTCGGCGGGACAGGTCCGTTTCGCCCGGGGGGAGGTCGAGCGAATGCATTCACCAGAGTGCGGGGAAGTTCTTCCCCCCGGCCGCGGGCGCGGGGAGCCTCGCTCTCGCACCGGTCGGTGGCCGCGGCCCTACCACCCTCCGCACATCGAGCACTATAACGGTGAGGCAGACCCTTACGAATTTGTGCAGGTCTACTCCACTGCCATCTCCACGGCCGGGGGGGACGAGACGGTACAGTGCAACGTCTTCCCCCTCTACCTCTCCGGCATTGCCCGCTCCTGGTTCTACAACCTGAAGGCCGGCTCCATCAAGTCTTTCTCGCAGCTCAAGCGGGAGTTCTGTGCCAACTTCCAGGGGAACTACGTGCGTCCCCTGGACTCCTCGCAGTTATACACTGTTCGTCAGAGGACCGGGGAAACCATCAGAAGCTTCTTCAAGCGCTTTGCCCAAGTGAAAAGCAAAGTGGCCCACGTCCCGGACTCTACAGTCATCGAAGCCTGCAAAAGAGGCATCCTCCCGGGGGAGCTCCACCGAAGACTCTCCCGGAGTTGCCCCTCTTCCACCGACGAGCTCTTCAACGTACTCGAAAAGTACGCTCGGGTGGAGGAAGACGACATCTGGAAGAAGACCCAGGGGGCAACCGCCCCCATCGACCGGGGGGCTAGGGATCCCCCCAAACGCCCCAGACAGGGGGGGCGTAGCTAGCCACGGCATCGGGACACCTTTGTCCTCGAGGGCGGAGGCGGCTCGCGTGACCCCCCGAGGGCCAGCCGCCCCTTTCCCCGGCCGAAAGGTCAAGGGGGAGGACAGTCTTCGCGCGGCCGGGAAGGCCCCGCAGGGAGGAGCCGGGAAGGACCTTGGTGCAGCTTCCACGGGTCCAGTACCCACGCTACCCGAGATTGCCACCAGCTGCTACAACACTTCACGGCGTTCCTTGACCAGTGCGGGCAGGGGGGGGGACTCCGGCCTCCTTGCCCCCTCGGCCAGCTGTTCCGGTCCTTCCCGCTCCCGCGGGGGGGGGGGGGGGGGGGGGGGGGGGTGGGAGCAGACACAGGAGGGGGAGCCTTCAGAAGCTCTCCCCTTTCAAACTTCTTAGCGCCGCATCAACGTCATCGTGGGAGGGTCCGCCTCCGGGCGGGACTCTAAGCGCCAGCGTAAGGAGTACGCGCGCGAGGTCAAGGTTGTGGGGGTGCTACACGCGTCCCCGCCACCTAAGTGGTCGGACGTCCCCCTCACCTTCACGGCGGAAGACGCGCGAGGGATCCGCTTCCCCCACGACGATGCGCTCATTGTCTTCGCGACCATCTACAAGTGCCACCTGGCTCGCATCCTCGTGGACGGCGGGAGCTCTGCCGACGTCCTATTTCTGAAAGCCTTCAAAGAGATGCAGGTGGATGAGAAGCTCTTGCAGCCAGCTGCTGGGCCCCTGCAAGGTTTTGTCCCGGGGAAGGCGATCCACCCCGTGGGCAAGGTAGATCTTCCTATGACGTTCGGCACCCCGGAGAACTACCGGACCGAGCTGGTCCGCTTCGACGTAGCAGATCTCCCCTCCCCTACAACGCGATTATGGGGAGGACTACAATCAACCGGCTGGGGGCTGCCACCCATCAAAACTACCTCTGCATGAAGATCCCTGGGCCGCATGGTGTGATCAATGTCCGGGGAGACCAAGACATGGCCCGTGTTCTATACGAGCGCGTGGCGGCCACAATCGGAAGCGTCAACCTCATAAAGACGCCCGGGGGGGAGGCTTCTCCCCTGGAACTAGACGCCGCTGTGCCACCGCCCGGGAGGCCCCTCCCCAAGCCGCGTTCGGAAGGGGGCCTCCGGAAGGTCCTGCTGTCCCCGGACGACGAAGACAAAACCGTCCGGATCGGGGCGGAGCTCCCCGAGGAGCATGCAGCGCGACTTGCAGCTTTTCTGTGCGAAAACTCCGATGTTTTTGCGTGGAAGCCTTCGGATATGCGGGGCGTCGCCCGGGAGGTCATTGAGCACAAGCTCGCAGTGGCCCCCGGTCACCCCCCGGTCAAACAGAAGCTGCGGAAACTCTCCCTCGAGCGCCAAGAGGCAATCAAGGTGGAGATCACCCGGCTCCAAGAGGCGGGGTTCATTCGGGAGGTCCTGCACCCCGAGTGGCTCGCGAACCCCGTCCTCGTCAAGAAATCAACCGGCAGGTGGCGGATGTGCGTGGACTTCACCGACCTTAACCGCGCCTGTCTCAAAGACAATTTTCCGCTCCCGCGGATTGATCAGCTCGTCGACTCCACTGCGGCGTGCGAGCTCATGAGCTTCCTAGACGCCTACTCGGGCTACCATCAAGTCCGGATGGCGGAAGGGGACGAGGAAAAGACGAGTCTCATAACTCCCCTCGGAACCTTCTGCTACCTCCACATGCCCTTTGGGCTCAAGAACGCGGGAGCAACCTTCCAGCGCCTCATGACGCTGGTTTTCAAACATCAAGTCGGCCGCAACGTCGAACTCTACGTAGACGACACGGTCGTCAAGAGTCCCCGCGCAGCCTCCCACATCGACGACCTGGCTGAAACCTTTCGCAACCTCCGCGCGTTCGGGCTCAAACTCAACTAGGAGAAGTGCGCCTTCGAGGTGCGCGGGGGGAAGCTCCTAGGTTTCCTCGTGTCTCAACGGGGCATTGAGGCAAACCCCGAGAAGATCCGGGCTTTCCTAGATATGCCCCTACCGCGCTCCGTCAAGGATGTCCAGCGGCTCTCCGGCCGCCTAGCCGCACTCAGCCGTTTCGTTTCGCAGTCGGGAGAGCGGGGCCTCCAGTTCTTCAAGATCCTCCGGGGGCTCGAGGGGTTCCGCTGGACCCCCGAGGCCCAGGAAGCCTTCAACGACCTCAAGAAGTACCTCACGAGCCCTCCAATGCTCGTGAGTCCGTCTCCAGAAGAGCCCTTGCTCCTCTACCTTGCCGCGACCCCCGTCGCCGTCAGCGCGGTCTTGGTGAAGGAGCAAGGGGGGCAGCAGCGCCCCGTGTACTACGTGAGTGAGGCCCTACAAGGGGCCAATACTCGGTACACGGAGATGGAGAAAATATGCTACGCCCTCCTCATGGCGTCCCGGAAGCTTCGGCATTACTTCCTGGGGCACCCCATCACCGTCCCGTCGTCCCTCCTCCTGGGGGAGGTACTGCGGAACAAAGAAGCCACCGGCCGGATCGGGAAGTGGGGGGCCGAGCTCGCCCCCTTCTCCCTGTCCCTTACCGGCCGCTCCGCCATCAAGTCGCAGGTCCTCGCCGACTTCGTCGCAGAGTGGACTCCCGCCTCTGGGTCTGGGGACGAAGACCTCCCTGTGCCGCCCCGACGCAGTGACCATTGGACCCTCATGTTCGATGGGTCGCTGTGTCTCACCGGGGCTGGTGCGGGAGTAGTCCTCCGGAGCCCCGAGGGGAAGGAACTCGAGTACGCCGTGCGGCTCGAGTTCCCTGCAACCAACAATGTCGCCGAATACGAGGCTTTGCTCCTCGGGATGCGCCTTGCGCGCTCCCTGGAGATCCGACGCCTCCTAGTCAAGGGAGATTCTCAGCTCGTAGTTTGCCAAATGGACAAGTCTTACCTGTGCCATGACGCAAACTTAAGTCTTTATTTGCAGGAAGTGCGAAAGATGGAGAGGCATTTCGACGGCCTCGAGGCCCGGCATATCCCGCGGAGGGACAATGACCGGGCCGACGCCTTGGCCCGGGCGGCAAGTGCCCGGGAATCGCTCCCCAAGGGGGCTTTCTTGGAAATCATCACGAAACCCTCGGTGGCCTCCCCGGACATGGGCGACGAGCCTCATGTCCCGGAGGTCGCCGAGATCACCCGGACTCCGTCTTGGATGGACCCCCTCATATCCTTCATCAAGGGGGAGGGGGACCCTCCTAGTGAGACAGAGGCTAAACGCCTCCGGGCTAAAGCTCGGGCATATCTCCTGCTGGAGGGGAGGCTCTACAAGCGGGGGGCTTCTGCCCTCCTGCGCTGCCTCCCCCGGCCGGAAGGACTTGAACTTCTTGAAGACATCCACGCAGGGAGCTATGGTTCTCACCTAGCCCCGCGTGCCATCGCGGCCAAGGCCCTCCGGCAGGGCTTCTACTGGCCCACGGTCATGCGCGACGCGCGAGACCTTGTCTCCTCGTGCGAGGCATGCCAGAAGATGGCCAAGGGCTCGAACCTCCCCCCTATAGCGCTGCAGACAATCCCCATCACTTGGCCCTTCGTGCGCTGGGGGATGGACCTCTTAGGGCCCTTCCCCCCAGCGCCCGGAGGATACAAGTATGCGGTAGTCGCGGTCGACTATTTTACAAAGTGGGTTGAGGCGGAGCCTTTGGCCAGCATCACGTCCCGGGCCGTCCAGTGGTTTTTCTGGAAAAACGTGTCGTTTTGGTGTCCCCCGGGAAATCACCGTGGACAACGGGACCCAATTTGACTCGGCTTATTTCCGGGAATTCAGCGAAGGCCTGGGGCTCGTCATCCACTTCGCCTCAGTGGCCCATCCCCGGAGCAATGGGATTGTCGAGAGGGTCAACGGCGTGATCCTGCAGGGGTTGCACCGGAGACTCGAGCAAACCTCTTCTAAGCAGGGTGCATGGGCAGAGGAGCTCCCTAGCATCCTCTACTCCATGCGCACGACCCTGTCCCGGGCGACGGGGCGTACTCCCTTCTCCCTGGTCTACGTGGAGATCTGCCTCCGCCCCTGGAGGGAGCCACGCCCGCAGTGTACCAGGCCAATGAGGCCAACCAGCGCCTGGAAATCGACCTCGTGGAGGAGGAACGCGACCGAGCGCTCCTCCGCCACGCCATCTACGAGCAAGAGATGGCACGCGCTTACAATCAGCGCATGCGCGAGAGGGCTTTCCGCCTTGGGGACCTTGTCCTCAAGCGCGTGACGGACCCCCAGGCCCAGGGTAAGCTCTCCCCCAAGTGGGAGGGCCCCTACAGGATCTCCGTGGTCCTGGGCTCGGGGGCCTACAAGCTCTCCAACCTTCAAGAGCAGGAGCTGAAACACACGTGGAACTTGCGTTTACTTCGCAAGTTCTATGTTTAGCCTTACGGGCCTGTCCTCTCCCCCGGAGCGTTCACGCCGGAGGGGGAGGAGGGACACTGTATTTACCTTTTCCTCCCCTTTCGCAACTTCGCAGGGGGAGGCACTGTACTTCATTTTGTTAGCAATACATAGGTCTTGCTCTTCAATTGTCTCATTGCAGGTTCTTCTCATTATCGCCCCTAGCGGCGATGCCCTCCCCACGAGGATGCCCTCCCCGCGAGGAAGCCCTCCCCGCGAGGATGCCCTCCCCGTGAGGAAGTGGGCCCAGACTCAGCAAGTCCCTCCTGTAGGGCGGCTTACGATCAGCCCTCGTGGACTGAGGGTGTAAGCGGCAACCCGGTCCCCAGCGGCCGTGGTAACGAGTCACTTTGGGAGACTAGTCCCTTACCCAAACACTCAAGACCCGTCTTCGGGCACTTCCTCCTCCGGGAGTAGACGCTCTCCCCAGTGGGACGTCTAATGGCATTCTTGGATATTTGGTCTCCCGGCGACCTTATTCCCGGCTCCCCGTTCTCACGGCGACCGGATGATGGTCTCCCGGCGACCTTATTCCCGGCTCCCCGTTCTCACGGCGACCGGATGATTGCCTCTCGGCGACTTTATTCCCGGCTCCCCGTCCTCACGGCGATCGGACGATTGTCTCCTGGAGAAGTTACGGATTTCTCGGACACTTCTTCCCCGGAGACCCTATTCTCGGCTACCTGTTCTCACAGTGACCGGATGATCATCTCCTAGGAAGCTCGTCTCCGGAAATCTCATCGGGTTTTCTTGGATGTTTCTTCCACACGAGAACTTATTTCCGGCTCCCCGTTCACGACGACCGGACGATTGTCTCCCGGAAGGTCCTTCCCTAAGAAACCTCGTTTTAAAATTTTCTAACTTAGAAAAATTCCTATGCTACAGGTTGTTTTCACCCCGGGGGCCTTGTTACCCCCACAGCGCGCGGAGCTACTCTCCGGCCCGCTGTGGGCGGGGGGGGGGGGGGGTGATAAGGAACCCCCGGGTGCGGGTGACAATGCCCACGAGCAAACTTAGCTCATTCTTGTTAAGATGAGTCGTCCGGTCCATCCAAGAAGAAAGAATAAAAAAACAACAAAAGCGGCAACAGCTTTATTCATCATGAAACCCGGAGGACATCTTCCCCCTCCGGTGGGCTTCGGAAACGATACAACCCGGGTCCTAACTCGGGGGAGTCTCTACATCCTAAGGCCCCTACGCCTAGTACTCTCGGAGGCTCTCCGCTAGCTCCCGAGTCAAGTCCCGGTACAATGCTCGCACGCGGCGCCGAGCGTCCCGGAGCACATCTTCGGGCCAGAACTTGTATCCCGCCGGTGGAAGTATCCGGAGGGGAGGTATCATCCGGAACCTCGGTCGTGGAGGGGACAATTCGGCGCGATGATTGTCAAAGTTGTCCAATGCCACTCCGGACGCCACCTCAACCGGATCGGCTCCTGAACGCTGTCCCCGCCGCGCTTCCCGGAGACAAGGCTTAGCAAGATTAAAGCCGCTTGGGAGTCCCCCAGGGAGCTCCTCCCAGACCACCGCCCGGGGGCAACCTCCCGGGAACCCTGGTAACAATGCATTCAATTCAAAGACTTAGAAAAAATTCTAACTCCATTGCATTCGAAATGTTTTTGTACAAGTGTTCGGGGCTTCTTCTAAGAAGCTACCGGGATCAAAAGTCCTAAGAAAAATAAAAGGGCCCTAACTAAGACCCGGGGGGAGGCTCATACATGTTCATTGCCGTCCTCCCCCTGGGGGGTTTCCTCCGAGGCCGGGGCCGGAGCGTCCACCGCCGGAGGCGCCGGTACCGGGAATCTCGCCCGGATGATCCGGTCGTAGAAGCCCCCGGCGAGCTGCTCCACCTCCCGGCGTGAAGGCTCGAAGAACTCGGGGAAGCTCCGCGGGATGCGGCCCCCGATCGCCCGGGCGCCCACTCCTCAGTGCTCGACGAGCCCGGCCGTGGCCGCAACGACGGGAATCACCCGGCCCCGAGCCCGGGCGTCAGCCGCCTCCGGGATGACGGAGACCTGCCTATTGAGAAAATGCACGGCCTCCGTGAGGGTCGCCGGGGGCACCTCCGAGCTGCTCCCGGAGCCTAGGCTTACGCTAAGGCTCTTGAGGGCCAAACGGACGGAGCGGCCCACGTCCGCCACCGCCCGGACGCTCGATTCCTCGAGCTCCCGGAAGGCCTCCCTCCTTGCCTTCGCCTCCTCTCGGAGGCGGCCATTCACCGCCTCCGAGACGTGAACTTGGGCCCGGACCCGGGCCAGCTCCTGGAGAGCTTCGTCCCGCTGGCCCAGGAAGGAGGCGGCCCTGTCCTCCGCGTCCTTGAGCAGCCGGATGACGCGTTGCTCGACGCCCTAGGTAATCGCCGTCCCCTATAAAATTCCAGAGTTAGAAAAATTTTTGGATGTAGGAGCCAAAGGAAAGCGATAGTCGCTTCGGGTGAATACCTGGGCTTGGAGAGACCGGAGCTCCGCGAAGCGATCGTGGAGCATCCCTCCGGCAACGAAGGCCTGGACCTTCGGGGTCTGCAGGCCTTCCGCGTAGCGTTCAACCTCCCCTGCGAAAGCAAGGGGGTCTCCCGCCCGGCGCTGGTTCGGCCGCGGCCGGTAGCGGGCTCCCGAACCTGGGCGCCCGACGCGACCTCGGTCGGGGTGGCGGTCGTCGTCGTCCTCGTTGCGGAGGTGCCCTCAGAGGAGGTGGCCGAGGAAGTCCCAGAAGGGGTCTCTCGCCGGGGGGCGACCATCAGACCCTTCCCCTTCCCGGGCCGAAGGGCCCCCGGGGCCCCCACTTCTGGTGGGACCTCGTAGACCGAGGGGCTCCCCCCCTCGTCCACGGGCCATTCCATCCGCGGAGGCGAGGCCTCCGCGAACCTCACCTCCAGTTTCTCCGGCTCCAAGGGGGCCGGGGGTGGTGGCGGGGCTGCTACCGATGGCGGCGACGGGGCGTAGTTCGCCGAGTCGGAGGCTGCCCCGTCCGCGGCCGTTTCCTTCCCCCGAGCCTCAATGGGGCTCTTCGGGGGAGGGGGTGTCGTCTCCTTCCGTGCCGGCGCCCGGGCGCGCTCGGTCCCAGGGGTCTCGTCCCGGGGCTTCGCCGGAGTTGCTGCCGGCGTCGTCGACGGGCCGGGGGTCTTTTGGACTCTAGCCTTCTTAGGCTCAGAGCCCCCGGCCGCGTCCTTCCCCCGCTTATGCGACCCGGGGGTGGGGGGCTTCCTCTCCGGGAGCTTCAGCCCGTAGGCCTCAGCCACCAGGTTCCGGGGAGGACCCTCCCCCACGAGGCACACGACGCGCTCGTGCTCGTCGGCGAAGTACCTCCCGAGGAGGTTCTCCGCCTTCTCCTGCGCCGCCGGGTACGGCCGGACTACAAGAGGTAAAGAGTTAGTCAAATTTTTGAAAATTTGTAAAATGTAATGCAACAGGTTCCGGAACTTACGTCGCGTCACCGGCTTGACCGGGGGCCGCTGCTCCGGGCCCATGCCGACTCCCCTCTTCCCGCCTGAGAAGGGGGAGATTCGGAGGAGCATAATCTCCTCGGCGGCGTCCCGCATAGAGCGGGCCTTCCGGGACTTGATCACCTTACCGAGGAGCTCGAGCTCCTCGTCCGTCCACACCGGAGGCTTCGGCGCGGACGACCGGCTGTAAGAGGCCGGTTCTGGGGCGTACGTCACCCAGTCGTCCCGGACCCGGAGGTAGAACCATCTCCGGACCCAGTCCCCCCAGTGATCCCGGGAGGCTGCCGCCGGGTAGTCGGCCACCCGGGACGGCAGCATTTGCACCATCACCGAGCCAAAGGGGGACTTGGGTCCCCCCTTCACCAGGTGAGAGCTCCGCGCCGCCGGCTCGTAGAAATACCGGAAGACGCGCAGGGTGGGCTCCCTCCCGGTCGCCGTCTCGAAAATCCAGATGAAGATGCCCATCCGGAGAGGGCGTTCGGCGTGAGGTGGTTGAGCGCCAGCCCATACTCCTTCAGAAACTCCCGGAGCATGGGATGCACCGGGAGCTGGAGCCCCGCCTCCAGGAAGGCCTCGATGGCCACAACCTCTCCCGGCCTGGGGCGGGGAGCTCCGTCTTTCTTCACGGGGACTCGGATGTCCCCGTCCACGACGACGCCGTGCTCGACTATGGACTCAGCGTCCTCGGCTGTAAACTCGGAGGCCCAAAGGAAGTCCGGAGCGACTTCCTCCGGGGGCACCTCGGTCGCCTTCGCTCGACCTTTCGGTGCCATCAGGTTTGTTTTCTCGGTGGTTAACTTTTCAGGAGGCTACGGCTAGGGGAACCGGACGCTCGCTACCGGGGAGAGCTACCGGGAGAGGGCTACCGGGAGAGCAAAATCCGCTAAGACTGAGAAGTTTGGAATGAAGCTACCGGGCCCCCCAAGGCCCTATTTATAGGGTCGAGCCATGATCTAGATGGGCGCCACGTGGCATCCCGGGCATCAATCTGGGCCATTGCAATTCAAACGGCGCGCGGGAAACGAAGGGACTGGCGCGCGAATCGAGGTGCCGGTTCGAACCGCGAGCGCATTTATGGCAAAGCGGCGCGGCCATAAGCGTCTGGCACGGAAATCGAAGCGTCACGGCTCCGGTGGCTTGGTCCGGAGATTTTCCCGGTGACATGTACCATGCCCACCGGGGACTCGAGCATCGTCCCCGGGGGGCATGGGGGGCTGCTGTTGGGGGAAATCTCCGCGGAACTAAGTCCAGGTAAGTTGCGTCACACTCGCCCGGGGACCTGGCCTCCGGTGCCTCCCCGGGCGCCGCCTTTCTGGCCCCCGGGACCTCGCCTTCGGTGCCTCCCCGGGCGCCGCCATTTGGCTCCCGGGACCTGGCCTCCGGTGCCGTCCCGGGCGCTGCCTTTTTGGCCCCCAGGGCCTGGACTCCGGTGCCGTCCCGGGCGCCGCCTTTTGGCTCCCGGGACCTGGCCTCCGGTGCCGTCCCGAGCGCCGCCATTCTGGCCCCCGGGACCTAGCCTCCGGTGCATGTCCCGGGCCTCATCGCCCTTCTAAAGGTAAAGTCTCAAGTTGATTTGTCACGTGCAGGTCACGCGAGGAGCGCCTCGGGAATCAGCGACCACCTGTCAAGCATCCAAGACGTTTGACCGGGAGAAGGACGTTCCTACCCTTCAATCCGACGGTGACTTCCGAGGTAGTTTAGGCTTTTTTGCTTCTTTTTGGGGCCATAAATAGCCCTTGTACCCCTCTGTTGTAAAGACGGAATCACTTTTATTGGAATAGCTACACTCACAGGCGTGCTCCGGAAGCCTCTCCCCCGGAGAGAGCCTCCCCAGCCGACTCCGGTCGGGAGCGCGTCGACAGGACTAGGGCCCCCACCGGGACCCGAACCTGTATAAATCCTCATGTCATTTCTTGTGCTTGTCCGGCGGGGGAGGACTGGTCATCCGGTCAACCCGCGCTACGTAATCTTCGCTAGGATCGTTCTCAAAACCTACCGGGGTATTCGCAATACCACGACAATACCTCAGTTGGGAATTACTTGTTGATCAAAAATTTGCATGCCATGATTTCCCTGAGGATAGAAGAGTTAGGGTTGCTACTAGTGAATTCACTGATTTTGCTTCTATTTGGTGGAGAGAGCATTGCCGCATTCATCCAAATAATATACCCACCACTTGGGCCGCATTAAAGCGGATCATGAGACATAGATTTTTTCCCTCATATTATGCTAGAGATTTATTAAATAAATTGCAGCGCCTACGCCAAGGTACTAGTTCAATGGAGGAATACTATCAAGAATTGCAAATTGGCATGTTGTGTTGTGGTTTAATTGTGAATGAGGAAGCTTCTATGGCTTGTTTCTTAGGTGGTTTAAATCGAGAAATTTAGGACATTCTTGTTGCTAATGAATATAATTCTTTGTCTCAATTGTTTAATCTTGCTTCTGATGAAAGGCATATATCTGAAATTAATGTCTATCATTGCAAGGGTGAAGAATTTTCTTTGAAAAAACGACCTCTTGCCATGTCCCTACTTGTGACTAATCTTTTGCAGGAAAGTGGTAACAAGCAACAATGTGATCAACTAGAGGATTGCCATAGCACTAATCATTTCACATCAAGTTCCTCTAGTTTTCCTTTGAACCTACAGGATAGCTTTCAAGAAGGGGAGTATATTCATGTTGCTTTGCCTCGTGTTGGTACTAACCTTTTGCAGGAGATTATGCTTGAGTCGAGGACGACTCAAATTCAAGAAGGGGAGAATGATGAGGACATCACTAGCTCGGATTTGAACAAGGCTCCATCCACTCCTTTCACTACTTCCACTACTTCCTCGCCGTCACGAGAAGATCAAGGAGAACGGTGAGTCGGCATGAATCCATGTGTTGAACCATTCACTACGCTCACAACGGAGGATCAGCGAGCTACATCAAAGGTGGAACAACCCACGACGCATCAAGCCCAGCCCACGATCAAGCCCAACTCGTCTGCGAGTCCAGCTCGGCCATCCAGCAGCAGTCCAACTTCAAACGGATGCCCAGGCCACGTACAGAGTTTGTTTGGGGTGAATGAGAACTTTACGGAGAAGCCCACGATGCCACCTTTCCAATGGATCTGGCCCCACTGCCAAATTCCATCTGGATCACCCGCAATCGACGAAATAATTTGTGGACAGATTCTACCGGGTGCTGTGTCGCCTCCACTTTGGGCCCAAGGTCCGTGTACCCCTAGGGTTTCACGTCCACCTCCTTGGCCGCCACCCCTGTTATATATGGCCGTTACCCTTCCCGTTCTTCCTCAGGTTTTGTTTAGATTAGTTTTTCCCATGTGTGAAACTTCATCTTTGTATTCTTGTGTTGCCTAGACCAACAACTACAAGTTACACAACCTCAAATTTATCGTGAGTTTCATTCATATTTGCAATTCAGATTGCTTTTACTATCATTCTTGCTTGTTCTTCGGTTGCTTGCAGGAATTGAACCTCGTGTTCAGGTTGATCATGCCCACGGCAAGATCAATAACCCTCTAGAGTTGGTTTAGCGATTGCTAAGGCGCATCGTCGTCGTACGGTGTAGTCGGATCGTCAAAGTCACTTCCACCAAATCGAAAGCATCCCTCTCATCGAAAGATCGGGACCCATATGCTTCATCACCTTCCCAAGGCCACGAACCCTTTCCAAGGTCACAAACCCTTCCGAGGTCGCGAAGCCTTTCCGAACTTGAATCTCGAATAAGTCACGACGCCTTTTGCAAACTCGACCTGAAAGACCTGAAGATCATCCCGGATCATGACTCCCCTGTCGAGAAGGAGCCAACCCCCGTGGGCGACCATTGATCAAACTGGAGATTTGGAAATGGAGATTGACCATCTTCTCGGGTGTACCACTTTGCCGCGTGTTCTCGATGATCTTTCTTGCCGATTTGGATAGACTATCATGTGCCGCTGCAAGTGGTCATCACCTTCTTCTCCAAGATTATGTCGTCAGGTAGAGGTTCTTTCCGTTGATAGACCAAGTCTTCAACAGATGGTACTATGGTATCAGACTCATCATCCAGCATAGAAAGCTCGAAGAGTTTGAGGTGCTCAATATCAATAACCCTTCGGAGTTGGTTTAGCGATTGCTAAGGTGCATCGTCGTCGTATGGTGTAGTCGGATCGTCAAAGTCACTTCCACCAAATCAAAAGCATCCCTCTCATCGAAAGATCAGGACCCATATTCTTCATCATCTCCTCTCTGCTTCTTCCTCCTCCTTCCTGTTTTCTTCCTCTCCTTTTATCCCTATTCCTTTTCTTGCTCCAAACTTGTACTGTCGCTGCGCAATCACCACTACTCCAAACTCAACACGCGCCTGCATCTCTCCCACACGCCGCCATAGATCTAGCACCGCCTCACCTTTGGATTAATCCCCAATTCGCCTCCCTCGTCGGGTTCGCTAGATTTGATGAGCCTGCGCCACTCGCAACCACCGTTCGTCGCCACTACAACCCTAGATCCACCAAACCTTCACTCCTCACACCGACCAAAACCCTAAATCCACCGCGCCGCGCCGCCGTATAGCACCTGCGCCACCTCGCATTCCGCCGCCACGGCCCTCAATTTCGCTCTTCATAACCACTCCATCGCCCACAGCCACGGCCACATTCTTCTTCATCTTCCTCGTTGACGACCACGACCATTGTCTCCCTCAACCAACCACTCCTTCAACTAGACCACAGCCCGACGACTTTGGTTGTCATCGGGCTCCGACCTCGACCTTCGACCAATCCACCTCCTCATCGTGCGACGACCACAACTTCGACGACCAGCTTCATTTCGACCACCATCTTCCTCAATTGGTGCGCCTGCTTCGACTACATCAACGGCTACTTCAACTACAACAGCAACCAACTCGGTAACAATTCTTCTCTCTAATCCCCATCTCATCTCCCCCATGCACACTATTTCCTGTAATGCTTGTAATAAACTAACTACAATGCGTGATGAACAAATGAATTGAGCTAGGCCAATGGAAGCTTAATTTGATATCTTGTTTGTGATTGCTTCATCTCAAATTGGCTAGTTCTTGGTTGTCCTGGTAGCTCAATTGGATGAAACTGATCCTGGAAATTAGTTCCAGAGCATCAATTCAAGAAATTACGTGTTGGTTGTGAGATTCATCTTGTGACTGTGAATGCTATTTCATTTTTCTGCTTTTTTTGATTGTTGCTAGTAGCTAGAATGTGTAAGTAGACATCCTCAATCTTAAATTCCTTCCAAGTTAACTATTGGAGTTCCAAATGATTTTTTCTTCAGTTGCATCCCAATTTTCCTTATTTGTGTTGAGTGCTAATTTGGGGTTTCAATCAGATATTCTTAGACCAGCAATCGAATCAAGTAATTTTGAAATTAACCCTGCACTCTTGAATCTGATACAACATCAATTCAGTGCTTCTGTCACTGAAGATCCTTCGCTGCATCTCCATATTTTTCTTAAACATTGTGATAATTTTAAAATTAATGGAGTTTTGCAGGATGCGTTACTACTACGTCTCTTTCCTTCCTCTCTTCGAGATAAGGCGAGAGCATGGTTCTACACTCTACCAGCCGCTTCAATAGTGACATGGGATGAACTCTCATGTGTTTTTCTCAATAAATTTTTTCCTTCATCTAAAACTACACACATTCGAAACCAGTTTGCTTCTTTTACTCAGTAGGGAGGAGAATCACTTTACGAAGCATGGGAGCGGTATAAGTAGCTTTTGAGGTCGTGCCCACACCACAGCCTGGATAAGTGGCTTGTAGTTCAAACATTTTACAATGGTTTGAATTACTCCGCACAGATGACTGTTGATGCCGCAGCTGGTGGTGCACTCATGAACAACAGTGTTGATGAAGCGTACTGTGGGACTCTCATTTGAGGAATCCGGTGGGACCCTCATTTGAGGAATCCGGTGGCAACCGCCCAGGTGGATTGCACTCAGAAAGGTATGACATAAGCTCACAATAACATAATTACATTAAACTACAGTAAAGATAATTAAACAGGTACAAGGTCGCAAAGACCAATATTACAATTTATTACGCCAAGAATGACGCTAATTAGAGTTGCTAAAAAATAACAAGTTTCTTGAAAGATGAGTCAGTATCAAAGTACCAAACACAAAGAACAACACAAAAAGCAACGACAAAGATCTTCACTTCGGTCAACAGTGATGTAGGAGGGGCTTCCACAACATCTGACTCAGCTCAGCGCATGACCCTTCTAGAAGACCGAATCATCAGGAGCACTTCCTTCTTCTTCCTGGTACTCGAAACCAAAGGAATCGGGATCGACAAATCCCTCTTCTGAATTTGTTTAAAAAGGCAAGGGTGAGCATGTTTTCACATGATGCTCAGCAAGTCTCGTCACACGAATGCAAGTACATAAATGAGGAGTTCTCAAGGAAAGAGGTCTTAGTTTTATAAATAAGAGTATAAAAGGTTTTCTCCCTAAAGTTCTAAAGAAAAGGTTTTATTTCCAAAAGCAGGCTTTGAAAATCTTAAGATCGGCTTTAAGAAAACATTATGATGAGTCACCACTTTTATTAATCCATATTAAGAAAACTTTCCAAATATTACTTGTGCTGAAACCACATGGATAGAATCCACCGCAAGCAGAATCCATAACCTGAGAGTATAGAGTATCTGATATTTTTTAAAACTTTGCAAAGGTGTATCTCTTTTTGAATCCACTTCTTCACTCGACTTTCAAGTCGGTACCTCTCCATGCGACTTATATGCATGTGACAAGGTCGAGATCACACAACGATTTTGCAGTCTAGTATTAACAGTGTCCCTGCCTGGTAGATAGACAGTTATTATGGGTCCTCCCCACTGCCTTTCTTCCTAGCCTTGGCCTATGTTCAGGCAAGACACATAATCTATGGATGCAGTCGTGCACGACTCAAATCCAGGCATAGGGCGACTTCCTTCTTTACACCTTATCCTCTCATTATTTTTCTAATCTCAAACCACTCATGGCCCTCTGTGGCCTACCAGTTTCCACGTGAGAAACTGGATCGACATACCATGCAGGGAACAATTAATACCAAGAAAGCTACTAAGTTGTGCCTGTCCCATACCAGGCAAGTGGTTGGTACGATTTCATGCCACATAGAGGCACAACACAAGGTTCTAGTCCTTATGAACCAATAGTGAGGAGACATTCGCATTCCTGATGTGCACACAGCAGCCAACCATCCAAACCATCATCACTATCAATTCTAATTCACATTTTCTTTCACAAAAAGGGTTTTTTAAGTATTTTTCTCATACAATCGACCACTTAACACTTAATGAATACATTTGACTAATGAGCATATCCTAAGCATGATGTCCTAGGGTGACAAGGGTGCAGGTGATAGACAAATATAAAGGGGCTTTACAAGAGATTAGGTCATATCTATTCACAATTTTTCTAGAATCTTAAACTTATATGGTACTTCTCCTTGTTTTTCTAGAATCTTGTATGGTCCGACATATCTTGGACGTAGCTTTCCTTTCATCTGGAATCGGCAGACTCCTTTGTTGGGTGTTACTTTGAGGTATACATAATCTCCTATCTCAAAAGATAGTTCCTTTCTTCTATTATCAGCGTAGCTCTTCTATCGAGACTGAGCTGTCTTCAACCTTTCTTGTAAAATATTTAGATGGACAGTAGCCTCTTCTACTAGCTGCGGTCATAAAAATTGTTTTTGGCCCACTTCGGTCCAATACAGTGGTGTGCTGCATTTCCTTCCATAAAGTGCTTCATAGGGTGCCATTTGCAAACTTGCTTGATAACTATTGTTGTAAGTGAATTCTGCATATGGTAGGAATAGTTCCCAAGAATTTCCATATTCTAAGGTACATGCTCTCAACATGTCTTCCAGAATTTGATTTAGCCTTTCAGTCTGGCCTCCAGTTTGAGGGTGGTATGCGGTACTGAACTTCAATCTTGTACCCAAAGTTTCTTGCAATTCTTTCCAGAATTTTGATACAAACTGGGCTCCTCTATCTGAGACAATTGCTTTTGGCACTCCATGCAGAATAACAATCCTAGTGAGGTATAGCTCTACTAGCTGTTTGGTCGAGTATTGTCTTCACTGGTAGAAAGTGAGCTACCTTTGTTAATCCGTCCACTATGACCCATATGGAATCATAAGCTTTTCGGGTTCTTGGCAATCCAGTTATGAAATCCATTCCAATCTCATCCTATTTCCATTCAGGGGTTGGTAAAGGTTGCAACGATCCTGCAGGTTTTTGATGTTCTGCTTTTACTCTTCGATAAGTGTCGCAAGACGCTACAAATTCAGCAATTTCTTTTCTCATTCCATTCCACCAAAACTGGTTCTTCAAATCTTGGTACATCTTTGTATTGCTTGGATGGATAGAGTAAGGGGTATGATGAGCTTCACGCAATATTGCATCTTTGATTTCTTTGCTGTCTGGAATACAAATTCGGTTATGGTGCCATAAAATTCCTTGTTTATCTTCACTGAAATTGATTGCACTTCCAAGCTTCATGTCTTCCTTCAACTTTTGAATATTCGGATCCATTACTTGAGCTTTCTGAATTTGATCTATCAGTTCGCATTCCACTTTCAAAGCGGCAACAGTTCCTTGTTCAACAAATTCTAAGTGTAGCTTTTCGAAATCTCTAAGTAGTTGAGGTGGTAATCCTAGATTTTTCACCTGATTGCAGTGGGACTTTTTGCTCAAGGCATCCGCTACTACATTTGCTTTACTGGGGTGGTAGTGTATTTCAAGGTCATAATCTTTGATAAGTTCTAACCACCTTCGTTGCCTCACATTCAAGTCTTGCTGTGTGAAGATGTACTTCAAGCTTTTGTGGTCAGTGTAAATTTCACATATGTTTCCCAGTAGATAGTGTCGCCAAATCTTCAATGCATGAATAACGGCGGCTAATTCAAAATCATGGGTTGGATAATTCTCTTCATGAGGTCGCAACTGTCTTGAAGCGTATGCCATGACTCTCCTTTCTTGCATCAGAACACAGCCTAATCCTTGCTTTGATGCATCACAATAAACTTCAAAGCTCTTCTTGTTGTCGGGTAATATAAGGACACGTGCGGTTTTTAGAACTTTCTTCAGTTCTTCAAAACTCTTCTCACATTTCTCGGTCCATTCGAAAGTGACACTCTTCTTTAACAGTTGGGTGAGTGGTTTGGTGATCTTAGAGAATCCTTCAACAAATCGTCTATAGCAGCCAGCTAACCCTAAGAAGCTTCTTATTTCCATCACTGTTTTTGGTTTTTTCCATTCCATGGTAGCTTGAATTTTCAACGGGTCCATGAATATTCCTTCACCAGAAATGATGTGGCCTAAAAAGGAAATTTCTTTCAACCAAAAGGCACACTTATCAAATTTGGCATACAATTTGTGATCTGTCAGTTTCTTTAGCACCACTCTGAGATGCTAAACATGTTCTCGTTCCGTCTTAGACAAAATAAGGATATCATCCACAAATACAATAATGAACTTGTCTAGAAATTCCATGAGGATTTTGTTCATAAAGTTCATGAATACTGCTGGTGCATTTGTCAATTCAAATGGCATCACCGTAAACTCATGTAATCCATATCTCGTTATGAATGCAGTCTTCGGGATATCTTCCTTTTGAATCTTCAGCTGATGATAACCGGATCTCAAGTAAATCCTCGAAAATATCTTTGCTCCTCTAAGTTGATCAAAGAGATCATCGATTCTTGGCAGAGGGTACTTATTTTTGATTGTCATGTCATTCAACTTCCACTAGTCGATACAAAGTCACAAATTGCCATCTTTCTTTTTGGCGAAGAGTACTGGGGCTCCCCAAGGTGAGGAACTTGTTATGATAAATCCTTTCTCTTCCAACTCTTCCACTTGCTTTCTTAGCTCCTCTTGCTCTTGGCTCATCATACGTGTAAGTTTTCTTGCCTATGGAGTTGATCCAGGTTTCAGTTCAATGGTGAACTCTATATCCCAATTTGGTGGCATTCCAGGGAGTTCTTCAGAAAAAACTTTCGGGTATTCGTTGACTATTGGAACCTTCTCGAATTTGATCTCTTCCATGCTGTTCAGGCTGTTCATGTGGTCACTTACTGAAGATCTTTCTGTAGAGAATGTGACTTGTTCTCCTTCGGAATTGGTTAGAGTGATGGTTTTCTTCTCACAGTCCATTTGACCTTTGTGCTTTGCCAACCAGTTCATTCCAAGAATGACGTCTAGCCCTTGAAGATTCAAAACTAGCAAATTTGCTAGGAATTCTAAGTTGCTGATACAAAAGGCAATATTTCTACAGATGGATTCGACTGGCATTCTAGCTCCAGGAGATTGAATTAGAACAGGACACTCTAATGCAGACACAGGCAATTCATTTCTCAGTGCAAAAGACTTTGACACGAAGTGAGTAGCACCAGGGTCAAACAAAGTAACAGAAAGCTTAGAGTGAATCAAAATTCTACCAATCACAACGTCAGAAGCTTCTCCAGCTTCGACAGCAGATGCATAGTTGAGACGGCCACGACCTGCGGTAGGTATTCCTCTTCCTCTATTGTTTTGAACTCTTCCTCCTCTGGATGTCAGAACACTTCTAACAAAGTTCTGAGCTGGAGCGGGAGATCTTGCTGCTTCAACTCTGGCAACACTGAATGGTAAATGATGGAGCAGACAAGTATCCTTGCGATGTCCTTTCCTCCCACAATGGTAACATTCTACGTTCTTCAGAGTACAGTCCTTGAAAAGGTGATTTCCTTTGCATCCAGTGCATTGCAGTGTTGAAGTTGGTGTTGGTCTCGGGGGTCTCCAAGGTGATCTAAAAATTGTTTTGAAATTCAGCATCGGTCTTCCTTGACTTGTGTTCCCTTGAAAAGAACTGGGCAAGGCTTTTCTTTTCCGATCCTCTTCAGTTATCCCTCTCTTCTCTTCCATCTTGAGCAGTTGGTTGATTAGGACATGAAAACTGTGAATTCATGTGACGACAGTTGGTATTGTAGAGAGTTTTGCAGGCCTTCACAGAATTTGTCTATCTTCCTTTCTTCTGTTGTTGTCCTCTGGGGCATATCTTGCTAATTGGATAAACTCATGCATGTATTGTTTAACTGGTTTGTTTCCTTGCTTCAGGTTTATGAATTCTCGGCGTTTTGTTTGAACAACGCCTTTTGGAACGTGATACTTGCGGAATTGCTGCTTGAATTCATCCCACGTGATTATGTTTGGGTTAGGGTGTACGGACTGATAGTTTTCCCACCAAGCTGCGATAGGTCCAGATAACTGATGCGGTCCATATAGGAGTTTTTCTTCGTTACTGCATCTAACTGTGTTTAGTTTCCTCTCCACGTCTCTCAACCAATCGTCGGCTAGAATAGGGTCTTCAGTACTTGAGAAAGTCGAAGGATGTGTTTTCTAAAAATTTGTCAGTCTTGCTTCGATTACTGATCCTTCATTCTGTCTGGAAGGCAATTGTTGCATTAAATGCCCTAAAATCTGGTTTTGCACAACCATTGATTGTTGTCGGTTTTGTTCCATCCACATCAGTACTTCACTGATGTTACTCCCTTGAGGTGTAGAAGAAGATCCTGGCTGATCTTGATTGGTATCAACTCCGCTTCCTGATGTGGCTCTTATATCATCAACATTTGCTTTGGGCACTCTTCCCTGAGATCTTCCACGCGTGTTAACCATTCTACTCTGACAGGAGGTCAAAGAAATGACTGCTGATTTAGAGAGAAACACAGATAGGGTACAAACAGGATACTGACGTCAATCCATGAGACAGGGATAGAAATGTGCAAGATGCTTTTCATAAATTAACCTTCATAAAATACATAGCTTTGCCTCTACAGCTTATAGGGATATTAAACAATCAGCACAATTAAAACAACTACAAACCAAAGCAGCTAACACACAAGTAGATCTAACGATTACTGGGGTTAGGCACAGAAAGGGGTTAAGCTAGGGAAAGTCTAGAATCACGCGTCGGCTTTGGAAGAACCACAAGGGTCTGCCTCTTCTGGGTCCTCTTCTTCCTGATCTTCATCTGCATCCATTGGGTCCAATTCCATGTAATCATCCTCTTCTTCATCTTCAGACGAGGTGTCGGTGTCGCATTCAACAACTTCTTTTCCTTTGCCGGCGGGAGCTTCTTATCTTTCTTCAGCACTAAGACACTCAGGCGCATGGGAGTTGATGACGATGCCTTGCAATGCAGGAGTGAAATAGCCAAGGTAATCCCTAGGCCTTCCCACACTCTTGGGGGCTGTAACCCTCGTTCTTGGACGGCTTCTCTTGCTAACGGACTCTGATGCTTCGGGGCTTCGTCCTTTACTCTGACCAACTAGTTCTTGAATCCTTTTCTCCTTCTCCTGGAGATCTGCACGGTTTCTTGCGAGCATGCCTTCAAGATAGTGGCGATCATCACGAGCGTTCTCATGCTCATGAAGCAAACGGGTGTATCCAATCTCCAAGGCTTGAACGATGTATCTGGTCTTCGTTAGAATAGCATCTCTTTGGTAACTGGATGGATGGATGACTCGATGCTCTGATCCGGGAACCTGGCAAGGCATGAAACAAACAGGGGAATCTAAAAGGAAATCCTCATACAAGTGCCGAATGGTGCCTACGGTGCGACGAGCAGCGTCCAGAATGGCATCTTCTTCTTCAGCTCTGCGGGCTTCCTGTTTTACTGAGCCTCTTCCTAGCTTCAGGATCTCGTAGACTACTACTGAAGCGCAAAAACCATAAGGTCTACTATCCACTTCTTCTTGCCGAACGCTGTACACCGGTCTGACTGTCCAATGCTCCAAGGAATTGCAACATCATCCATTAGAGAAACGCCCACGATCCTAGCTCATCACCATGCACGAACTTCTTGCTAGAAACCATCTGAGGAGACAGAGCACGGAGCACCTAGAAGTTAAAATAGCGTTTAAATCTTTTCCAAATAATCATTATATATTTTGCTTAAACAAATTACATTTTCGTAATTAAATTTTTAGTCAAATAAATTAGCGAATTTTCTGTTCTAGGGACGCCAATGTCTATCTAAGGGTTACGACCTACAGTCGAGTCTTATGTTCTGATACCAGCTTCTATGGGACCTTCATTTGAGGAATCCGGTGGCAACCGCCCAAGTGGATTGCACTCAGAAAGGTATGACATAAGCTCACAACAACATAATTACATTAAATTGCAGTAAAGATAATTAAACAGGTACAAGGTCATAAAGACCAATATTACAATATCATGACGCCAAGAATGACGCTAATTAGAGTTGCTACAAAAATAACAAGTTTCTCAAAAGATGAGTCGGTATCAAAGTACCAAACACAAAGAACAACACAAAAAGCAACGACAAAGATCTTCACTTTGGTCGACAGCGGCGCAGGAGGGGCTTCCACCACATCTGACTCAACTCGGCGCATGACCCTTCTAGAAGACCGAATCATCAAGAGCACTTCCTTCTTCTTACTGGTACTCGAAACCAAAGGAATCAGGATCGACGAATCCCTCTTCTGAATTTGTTTAAAAAGGCAAGGGTGAGCATGTTTTCACACCATGCTCAGCAAGTCTCGTCACACGAATGCAAGTACATAAATGAGGAGTTCTCAAGGAAAGAGGTCTTAGTTTTATAAATAAGAGTATAAAAGGTTTTCTCCCTAAAGTTCTAAAGAAATGGTTTTATTTCCAAAAGCAGGCTTTGAAAATCTTAACATAGGCTTTAAGAAAATATTATGTGTGGCGGTCTTTCATGAGTCACCACTTTTATTAATCCATATTAAGAAAACTTTCCAAATATTACTTGTGCTGAAACCACATGGATAGAATCCACCGGCGAGCAGACTCCATAACTTGGGAGTACAGAGTATTTGATACTTTTTAAAACTTTGCAAAGATGTATCTTTTTTTAAATCCACTTCTTCACTCGACTTTCAAGTCGGTACCTCTCCATGCGACTTATACGCATGTAACAAGGTCGAGATCACACAATGATTTTGCAGTCTAGTATTAACAGTATCCTTGCCTGATAAATAGACAATTAAGTCTAAGATACCATTGTGGGTCCTTCCCATTGCCTTTCTTCCTAACCTTGGCCTATGTTCCCGCAAGACAAATAGCCTATGGATGCATCCGTGCACGACTCAAATCCAGGCATAGGGCGACGTCCTTCTTTACACCTTATCCTCTCATTATTTTTCTAATCTCAAACCACTCATGGCCCTCTGTGGCCCACCAGTTTCCACGTGAGAAACTGGATCGACATACCATGCAGGGAACGGTTAATACCAAGAAAGCTACTAAGTTGTGCCTGTCCCATACCAGGCAAGTGGTTGGTACGATTTTCATGCCACATAGAGGCACAACACAAGGTTCTAGTCCTTATGAACCAATAGTGAGGAGACATTCGCATTCCCGATGCACACACAGTAGCCAACCATCTAAACCATCCTCACTATCAATTCTAATTCACATTTTCTTTCACAAAAAGGGTTTTAAGTATTTTTCTCATACAATCAACCACTTAACATTTAATGAATACATTTGAGTATGAGCATGTCCTAAGCATGATGTCCTAGGGTGACAAGGGTGCAGGTGATAGACAAATATAAAGGGGTTTACAAGAGATTAGGTCATATCTATTCACATTGTTTCAACATAACGCTAAACTTGAAGATAAAGCATGCATATATTCAAAACAGAATTTAATCTAGTTCATTTTAAAATATTAGGAGAGATATGGTCAAGGGAATGAGACTTGCCTTGCAATGCGGGATCTAACTGCTCTACTGGGTCTTCAAAGATTCCTTCTGATCCTTCTGCTTCTGGTTCTGCTCTCGCACAAAAACACTACACATCGCAATACATAATCATACCGAAAATACTTGCTATTGAAAAGTATGCATAAAGCATAGACATGCATGCAACAAAATGATTTGGTCGAAGGCAAACAGCGGGAGAGAAGACACTTAGGTTTGGCTCACAGGGTTTGGCTCAAATGCGACGGATGCCTACAGGCTGACATTCGGTCCACAGCCAGACAATGTCTGAGAATGGCAGAGTTGATCTGGAGTTTCCAAAAGATTAAAAAGAGAACAAAAGGGAGCATTAGGTGCCAAACACAGTAAGGCATCTAAATGACAAAGTGGTTTTGACAGAAAAGTCCAGGGATTAAAGAAACTTGCAGCAAAGTCCCTGGCACAGGAAAATTGCATGCTAGTGTACTGCAGCGAGCTGGGGCATATGCGTCTGGACAATCCACGCATGCGCTGCTTTGCCAACCTTGTCAAACGTGCAGGCGAGATCAAGGTGAAGCTACTGGTGTAGTAAATTGCGTAGAGGTGGCTTGACGACGGTGAACGAAAAGGTTCAAATCATTGGCTGCCAAAAACGAAGATGGGCTACGGTGACAGAGAGCTGGGATTGAAGATTCTTAAAATTGACTGGGGGATATCACTACTGGGATGACACTGATCGTCCTGGAGTGAGGGATTGAGTTGCAAAGGTGATTAGAGGCTTGCCGGCGTTGACGCCGGCCAAACTTGGGGACGATGGTGAAAAGGGGCGCCATCGATACACGGCAATGCTGGACAATTGGGCTTGGCTACACCATCTACGGGACATAGGGATGGTGTAGGTTGAATCAATTTGGTTGGAGGAACGGTGGGGCGTGCCAGCGAAGTGAACCATCCATGGCTGCGCGCGAAGAAAGGGGGGAACACACGACACAACTTCAATTTGAAAACTGAGTTCACAGGCTTGCTTAGAATCTACAGAGGGTTGATTTTTTTTCTACAGAAAGGGTTGATGACAAAGACTGGAGGGGATTCAATTTAGGGAACAGGGCATTTGAGCTTTTACGATGATCATCGGCGATGGGGTTCGTTGGAGTCGAATTGGATGCTCAGACACAGAGAGATAAACACAGGGAACTCACTGGTGAGGTTAAATTGAAGTTTGGTGAAGTGAGGGGCTTTGGCGACGGTTGCCTCAATGGCGGCTCACCGGGGACAAAGAAGACGAAGAAGAAAACAGCTAAAACTGGGACTTAGCTTACTTCTGGTGGCGTGAAGATAGTTTTGGACGAGAGGGGGTTTAAATAGGAGGAGGACGGGGATTACAAAGGGGAACACAACGAAATTTGCGCCGGGGATGAGACTGGCCGGGTGCAGGAGAAACAGCGGCGAACGGCGAAGCGACGGCGTGTAGGCGGCTAGCCAGCTTTGCCAGCAACAGTCGGGGACTTAGGAACTTTGTCCAAGACGGTGCGAAGGCAGAGGCGACGAGGTTGCTCCGGCAATGACACGTACTTGCATGCAAATGAAATCTCCACGGGCGCGCGCTGAAGCTGCTACTGGTGGTCAAAGCACTGCCACGGCAAAGGACTTGGCGCAGACACGAGCGCACTTACAGGCACGGGCAACCACGAGCACAGGCGACGTCACATCCTGGCCAGCGGCGAGGAGACACGGCAAACGCGCTGGTCAAATCGGCGCTGGAGTCCTGGTCGAAGTGGCAGCCTAGGCTCTGGTAAAAAAGGGCTGAAAAAAGAGATTTGGGCCGATTTGCAAATACAAGAACTTGGTTTTAGGACAAAACTATAAATCTGGAGAAAGGCTTAAGTAAAAAGAGAATTGGTTTCACCAAATGGGCATACTAAACTTAGAAAATAGTTTAGCAAGGAATAACAGAATTTAGGGTCTTGGTTAGGTTTCGAGCCGAAATGAAAACAAGGTAAAATAGGGTAATTAGGGTTTGGAATTTGGCGAGGCTGAAAACAGGGACTACGGATGATATTTTGAAATTCTCACGAAGGGAAATTTGCTCAGAATAGTGAATGGGAGATATTCCCTAAATCAGACCAAGATTTGGAGTTAATCTGTTGCTTTTATCTTTTTCGGGCTTCTGGAAAATGTGAAAAAGAACTAATCTGCGATACTTTTGGGCTGATTTGTGAAAAAGGACTGAACAATGGAGTTCTGCTGCCAACTTTTTGGGTTAAGGTATTTACATACCCTGGATCATAGTCCTGCGATAACAGACTTTGATTGGGCAAGATTTGGGGAAAAGCAGGGATGATACATGTACAATCTAATTGAAGGTATGACACAAAGAGGTAGGTCTCTAGTGTAGTGGTAAAGTCACTAGGTGGTAAGCTAGAGGTCTTGAGTTCGACTCCCCACCTCTACCATTTATTCCTGTAGGACCGAGTCGGCGGTACCCTACAGTCTCTCTCAAAAAAGGTATGACACAGAACTACACGAAATGGGGGAACGAACACACTACATCTGGTAAGGCCAACAATTTCGAGGTAAGTGTGATGGCTCGATTAGCTAACTAGGTTACCTTTTTATCTGATACACTAAAAAATCTTCAACAACCTGCTACTTGTATATCTTCTGTTAATGCCATTGCACCTATTTGTGAACTGTGTGGCATGCAAGGCCATCATGGCCATGAATAACAATTTAACCAACATATGCAGCGAGCTCATTCTCTTCAAGGAACGCAACCACGGTAAGGTAATTTATTTTCAAATACTTATAACCCTGGATGGCACAACCATCCAAACCTTTCATGGGCAGAACTGATCCAACTGCAACACCAACTCCCTCAACAGCAGTCATACGAAGCACCAAAGCCATCATTTCAGCAACAATTAACAAAAATCATACCGGCCACCACATCAACAAAAAAATCAACCCGATCAATTCAACATCAAGTGCATGCTAGAAGCTTTTCTAGAAAATCAAGAGAAGGAAAAGGTTGCACTGAACTAGAAGATTGACTCCATCTCTATGGACGTTCGCATTCTCGAGACTCAATTCATGCAAATGGCCAATCCCACACCAATGATTTCTAACCCTCTTCTTTCTCAACCTGTCAACCCTCATGATTATGAACATATTAGTGTTATATCTTGTGTTGATACTGTTGATTTGAATGGTGCAGGAACTTTCCAAAGAGAGAAGATGCAACTGGAACCAACGAAGATGCCTACCAAGGATTTGACACCTATGACCAAACTTAAGTACAATGATCCACCTGCGCTGGCAGACGACCTCGATATGGATGAACAATCAAAAGGAACAGAATCAAGTAATAATCAGGTAATTCATGTTTCTAGACCAATTCCATCTTTTCTGAGTTGTTACCTGCAGTCTAATTTTAAAAATAAATCCCTTGATATCATAAAAAATTGAATGTGACTGTGCCTTTCGCTGATCTTATCACTCAAATTCCTTCATATGGAATATTCTTAAAAGAAATTCTTACCAATAAAAAGGATTTGGATGATTTAGAAACAGCTCAAATTGATGTATATGAGGGTAGAATTGCTTTTCACATGGGGAATGAGAAAATATTGTTTAAACTGTCCAAAATTGCTAATTGCCCTATGTATGAGGACACCACACGCAAGATAGACCCTCTTGAGACTATATTGCATTGTAAACCAATTGGAGATGATACTCTTGAGGACAACATAGAGACAAGCAATAAAAAGGACAATCATGCTACTACAAACACATCGTCATTGCACAATCGACTCTTAACGGTAAGAAATCCTAACAATTCTTGCACGAACAAGCTACCAATTCTCACACCTCTTCCTTTCTCGGTAAAATATATGCTTCTTGATAGAGATAAACAAAATCCTATGCTTGTAGATGCCAACATAACTGATAAACAATTAAGAACATTGATCGATACACTAACATTGCATCACAAGGCATTAGGATGTTCTATTGATGATCTAATTGGTATTAAGCCCCAACATCGATTAAACCAATCTGTGATGAAAACTGAAAAATCTGAACTGCTAGGCAATAGGCTTAGTTCTCCCATTGCACCAAAAATTCAAAATCACCATTGGAAAGCTCCATAAAGATCATGCTAGAGTCTGCGTCAAGCAGGACATTAAACCAGTGCTTGTCGGGAGGCAACCCAATGCTTTTTATTTTATTTTTCTTTTCTTCTTTCTCTTTCTTTTTCTTTGTTTTATTTTTTCTTTTTATTTTTTAGGGCCAACCAAATTCAGATTACCACATTCAGCTCCACAACACATCATCTTCCTCGAAAGGAAATTGAAATTGCGATGGATTGGGCCTTACACAATAGAAAAAGTCTTCCCGTATGGTGCCATAGAGCTTTGGGCACATGACGGTACCACATTCAAGGTAAACATGTATCACATCAAATTATACAATGTGGGAGACTAGGTAAGTGCACTGAACTCAGTTGATTCTTTCAATTCGGTATATTTCTGAACTACCGAGGACGTTCCATCAAGCAGGACATTAAACCAGCACTAGTCAGGAGGCACCCAGTATACTAACACATTGTTTTCTCTTTTACGAACACAACAACGCAAGAATCACCGAATTTTGATGTTGTTTGACCATCCAAAACTTATTTTTCAAAAAACATACACAAACTAGGGCTGAAATGTTTTTAAAAAAAAACAAAAAACCAAAAATTTTTGAAAACTAACAGAGCCTACACGACCAGTGGCACGACCCATGCCCTGGTCGAGCACAACCCATGCTCATGGTTGTGCTGGGCTCGGCTTGCTCCTTTTGAAAAAAAAAACTGGTCAAAAAAAAAGAGAGCCGAGCACGATCTGTGCCCGTGGTCGTGCTGAGCTCGAGTGGCTCACTTGTTTTGGTTGTTTTGTGCTGATTTTTTATTTTCTTTTCTATTTCCTTCTCCCATACAACTACAACTCCTACCTACAACCTTTATTTAAATAAAACCATCTTCTCCAACCCTCCTAATAGCACAAACTTCATTATTTGAGCTCCAAACTTCCACAAAAACACCACAGAACCAGCCGTAGATATCTCCATCCAATCATTAAAACTTCGATCCGACTGCGGATTCGGACTCCTCGCACCACAACAACTCTGGATCTAAAGCTTCTATGCCAATGACGATGAGTGATATCCCAGGTATGCAAGTTTTATTTTTATTTTTCTTTTCTTTTTTCTTTTTGTTTTTCTTTTCAGATTTTAACTTGCGACGCCTTGGACCGCGCCACCGGAGCTATGTGGACCGCAACACCCTCTTCCACCACATCACACCCTCCACTACTGCAAATGGTAAGTTGTATATCTTCCGACATTGAGGACAATGTTTGATTTAGCTTGAGGGATAGTCACTTTACCATTTGCTTATCCTTCAGAGAATCATCATTATACCCTCTTGCCATCATAAACCGAAAAATAAAATAAATATATCAACTTGGAACACCTATTTTGAAGATGATCTTTAATCAATTAGATGACCATTCTATCACATCTTTGCATATGATCCATTGAACTTAGCTCTCTTTAAAAATTTTAAATGCACGTGTTTAGTATTTGTCATAACTTTACCATTAAAGATTGTGCTTGTCTTTTAGATCATTATTGACCTCTTCCAAATTTAAGGTTTTTAATAAACTATTATCTAAAATTAACTATCTTATGTCACCTTTTATACTTAGATTACTAATTGCCCTTCTCTTTAAAATAAAAATGTGTAATAGTGAAGTATAATCCACAAATTGGGGGGAGGCGGTGATGAATCGTCGACCAGCTGGGGAAGGGAAGATTTACTTAAATTATGCACACAAAACATTTTCTTTGTTATAATAAAATAGTTGCTTAAGATGCGGTTTTGTTTATTCTCTTGTGACGTATATGCGACCAGCTGGGGGGAGGCAGTGATGAATCGTTGACCAGCTGGTGAAGGGAAGGTATATGGAACAACGAGATTACTTACAGGGGCTTAGGAAACTGACAAACCTGCCTATTTGTGAGTGCACTTAAATAACTGTCTTCAGCTGTGTCTACTCTTATGTCACGGAATGATCCATTTCAAAACATTCTGCCCAAGAGCACGAAAAAGTTGAAGAAGATAATAAAAATGAATAAATAAAGAAAAATCAGTAATAAAAAGTGTTTAAATTTCTCTCTCTAATTAGGGCAATCTAGCAACTTTGTATGAATTGTAGCATAATGATTGTTTTTTTAGCTATTGTTTGTTCTAAATCCTATATGAAAGAAGTTGTCAAAATGATTTAGTTGATTAATCTCTCTCTTTTCTAAGGTTGAGATTTGATGAACCGAATATTTATATTTGAAAATTTTAAATTGCTTAGATCAATTGTATTTGAAAATATTTGTATATGCATCGATGTGATGTGAATTGCCAGAAGTTGTTTATTGAAAATCTGATTAACCTAGGCATTCCAATTTTTGGAAGACTCATTCACATCCTTTGCTTGAGCACAAGTAAAATGCTAGCTTGGGGGAATTTGATAAGTGCTAAATAGGTAGTATTTTTACCCTATGTTTGCTAATGAAAACATGCTGAAAACTCTTTTGACGTGACATTTTATATATCTTTCTATATTATTTTTACAATCTGATCTCACAGTTGTGTTTGCCTTGTTCCAAGGATTGAACCTACAAAATTTCAGGATGTTTCAACTTCGTTTGGATCAATTTCGACAAAAGACACCAAATTGGACGAAAAGGAATCCTAATCGAATATTCCATGGTCGAAATCACTTGGTCAAACACACTTGGACGAGAAAGAGCTATGATCGAACAAACTTGGATGAAAAAGAGCCATGGTCGAACACAAACATTTAGTTGAACAAATCCCGATCGATCGCCTGGTCGTTACTTGACCGAGTCCAGCATGACCACGACCACGACCTGTGCCACAGATCGTGCTCGACTCGATTTCTACAGATATTTTGGTCAACTTTTGTTTTTTCGACTCAGATTTATCTGTTTCTCATACCGTTTGAAGCTGGATTCCGTCGCCTGCATGTCAACATTTATATTTTGGCACATTAACCTATTGTATCTAAAAAAGAAGCTTTTGACTCAATTACATATGTTTTCCTTAGGTGCTTTATCATAGGCTTTAGATGCCTTTAGGGCTTACTTGTAGTTTAGTAGAGCCTCCTTCTCTATTTTTCTACATTTGTAAATCGGCAAGGATGGTAGACTTAATTTTGAAGCAATCAAGTAAGTTTTTATTTATTCCTTATTATTTATGTATTTTTATGGCTTTTTGTGAGTAATTCACTTCTAGGGTTAGGGATGACCTAATCCAGAAAACATAGTTCTTCCTTAGTCTCGATCTTAAGTTTTGTAGTTAATTCCTTATGTTTTCTTTCTCTAAACCCTAAATTCTCATTTTGGCAACAGACGTAACAGATGAGCCTTAGCAAGAATTTAGGGGAGTTGTTAAGTCCTTAGCGCTTTGACACGGGATGCTGAATAGGAGAGAGGCTCTTGCCAAACATAACAGTGGAAGCGATTCTCTAATCGCTGTACCAGTGACTATACTGAAAACTTATTCTATCTTGGAAAACAATTAAAACTAACTTGCAATTCTCGGACCTTGGATAGAATTACACTTGATGGTTATAGAATTCCTGAAACCGTAAGATTTCCTTTCTGCTCTTTAAACCCTAGTTTTCATACTTGCTCTTTATTGCTTTAAAACCTAGATTGATCGCCTTAGTAGTAGATTTAGTGGTATAAAAACAAAACCCCCAAATCCTTCAGACTTAATCAGTAATCTGTTAGCCTAAAAGACGAATAGGCTTGTTCCTCGTGGAATTTGACTCTCAAGTACTCAACATTCAACCGTTCGCTTGCGGTTATTGCACAAATTGCACACGACCGACCCCTTGCGCATGCGATCAATCAGTTCAATGTTGGTCGTATTAAAACTAAACCTGGTGATACTAAGTTTCAACACAAATGTAATCAAAGACAAATACATTTTTCCGGACCATTTGTCCGGCCGAATATGTATCCATCCGGCCTTCACAAAATTGTGCTGAACGATCACTGACAAATGTATTAATTGCCCAACAATCACTAATCACTTGCACCATCCAGACAATGTCCGACCAATACAAATTTTGTCTGAAATTTGACTATTTGCTAGTTTGAGCTCATGGGCTATATATACACTTCAATTGGCATTTACTCTTTTGGCACAAAAAATTAATTGCTAATTGTTGCTAGTTGTTGCAAAAGCTAAGAGCATTCAATTTTCCATTCAATTCACAAATTCTTATATCTAGAGCTAGCAAATTGTATTCAATACATTAGTTGCATTGAAGAGCTAGCTTAGAGAGTGAATTGCATTGCATATTGAGTTTCTTGTGTAGAAGTGGATCAAGTGAATGTGTTTCATTTGTTACTCTTAGTGATTGCCATCACCTAGACGACCGCAGGATTCCGGCGATCTCTCAATTGATGGTGTTTGTCGGATAAGCCCATTGTTTGGGTGTGAAGGCTTGGTGCTCGCCTATTCGAAGAGGAGAAGGCCAACCACTAGTGGAATTGAGGCAATACTCTTGTGTAGAGTATTTCAACGAGAATTAGTGGAAATTGGCAAATTTTTGATACCTTGGAAAAAATCGATTGTGTCCTCAGTTATTTCTTCCTGTTGCAAATTTTATATTTAGAGATATTTATTGTTGTCTTGATCACTAAAGCAAAACCCTAATTTGTGCAGCTATACTTATCTATGACAATGTCACATTATTGTTTTAGATTGAGATTGCAAATTGGAATTAAAATTTTAAAACCACCTATTCACCCCCACCTATAGTCGGCATCTTTTAATCAACACGTGGTATCAGAACATGGTCTCCATTTCTAAGACTTTACCATCTTGAGAGAGGATGTCATCTATTAGAGAAAATTACAATGGGATGGTATCCTTCTTCAAGGGTGAAAATTATTGTTATTGGAAAATTAGGATGGCGGTTTATCTTGAGTCTATTTGTTTAGATGTTTGAAGAGTCAATAGGGATGGTTTTAGAACACCTCTTGATATGGAAATCTTACTCCTTTGGAAACAAAAAATCTCCAAGCAAATGCTCTAACTAAGAATGCTATTTTTAATGGTCTACACTTAAATGAATTTAATAGGATAAGTAATATTGACACCGCTCATGAAATGTGAAAAACATTAGGAGTAATTTATGAGGGACTTCAAAAGTAAAAGAAGCTAAACTCAATACGTTAAATAGAGAATACAATTCTTTTGCCATGCTAGAAAATGAGAATGTAAGTGATAGGTTTACTTGACTAAATCATTTGATCAATGATCTAAAAGGACTAGGTACGAAGTTTGAAAACATTGATGTTGTTTGCAAGATGCTTATTGTTTTGCCACCAAGCTTCGATACAATTATGACTATGCTAATCAACGGTGACCTCTCCTCCACAACACCCACCGAGCTCTTGGGTATGCTTATTACTCATGAGATGCAAAAGGAGGAAAGAAAGGAAGTCATGGAAGCCTTCGGTTCCATGAAGAAGAACTTGGCATTCAAGGCTAAAGTTGAAGTATCAAAAAGGGACAATGAGAGTTCGAATGACTCATCAGATGATGATTTTGCTATATTTGTGAGCAAGACATGGAAGCTCCTAAACAAACTCAACAATAAAGGTTTTTACTTTGAAGAGAAGAGAGAACCTCACAAGAAAACATCCTTCAAGAATATCACATGCTACGAATGTCATGAAAAAGGACACATCGCTTCAAGATGTCCTAACAAGAAGGCAAAAGGTAAAGCATGTTTCGGAGAATGGTACTCTGGATTCGAAGAATCTGACTCCGATAATGACCCACCATCCACCTCCAAGAAAATTGCGAGAGTCACAATTAGAGAGCCCACTCCATCAAATGATGACTTGTCCCTTTGCCTTATAGCAAGTGATGACACCAAGGTATCAGAACGCGATCCATCTTATGATGACTTAATTGACATGGTTATATAGAGTTAAATGAAGCTCTTGAAAAAACAACAAAACAATAAAAATTACTCAAGAAAGAGCATTCCATGATTCACAACTTGTATAACGAGTTAAAAGACTCACATGAAGCCTTGCTTGTCAAGGACTTTGTTAGTCCTAAACCAAAGGTGGATGTAGGGATTACTTGTGATATTTTGAAAAATCCACCTTGTGTCAGTTCTCATTCTATATCTACGTCTTGTGATGATTTAATAATTGATGATGATCCTATTGAAGTATCCTTCGCAAATAAAATCTCTCATGTGGTACAAAAAAATGTGGAACTTAAGACTCATGTAGAAAAATTGAACAAAGAGCTAGCAAAATGTTTCAAGGGCAAAGAAACCCTTAATAACATTCTTAGTGATCAAAGATGTTCCTTTAGAAAAGAAGGCTTAGGTTATGTGCCCTCCAAAGAAAAGAAGCTAAATACTAAAACTAAATTTGTTAAGGCTAGAAATAAAATTTTATTTAAATGTCATGATGTAGGTCACTTAGCCGAAAATTGTCCATTAGCTTCTAAGAGTAGAAACTTTGTGTATGATTCACAACACATGCTCAAAAAGAATAAAAATAGACATATTGTTGCAAATTTTGTTGGCACCCCATTCTTGAATCATCATAATAAGAAAATTTGGGTACCTAAATCTCTTGTCACTAACATTCAAGGACCCAAACAAGTTTGGGTACCAAAACATACTTGATGTATTTTTATAGGCAATGATGTCTTGAGGGGAGAAAATGACGACCCGACCATTCATGAAATCAAGCTCAATGTTTCTCTTAAGTTGAAATTTTAAGATTTTGATGAAATTTTTGTCCTCATTGCACAATTAGAAACTATTTGTATCTTATTTGCATTTGCTTTCTTTATTCCCTCTTATTTTAACCTTCCTGGCCAACTATGCAATAGAGTGAAATTTGAAATTTATGAGGTTACACTCTTAGGGGTAGTCATTTATAAATCTCTTCCATTGTCTATTGCACCCCTATATATGAATATTTCAAAATTGCAAGTACAAACTCTTAAAATGAACACTTTTGGTCAAAATGTCAAAATTTCATTTAAAAGGCCAAAAATCATCAATTTCTATCAAAATGATTTTAAATATGTATTTAAAACATTTTTAGAGGCTTTGGATGAAAGATAATTGAGTTTAAAATGTTTTTATTAAAACTAGCCTTAAAACGATCTTCGAGAATCTTATTTTTTAGCGAAATCGGTTTCAAGTGAAAATTAAAATCTATTTGGATTTTTCCAAAACTTTCTTTACAAAACTGCTAGATATTATGTCCCTAAAGATGTTTTCTATTGAAAATTTTCTCAAAAGAGTTTTAGTTTGAAAGTTATGGGTGTTTGAATCTCACCGAAAAAACTTGCTTTGACCCGACATATCTTATACTTGCAAAACATGAGTTTAGTTATTTCTATAGTTTTTACTTGCGGGCTTTGGCTCAAAATGATATCACTAACTCATATAAGCTCTTTGATATCAAAAATCTCATGAAATCAAATCTGAGCTCAATTTGCAAAAATTTGCCCAATTTCAACCTTCTTACTTAACATGAAGTTCATTTGATCATAACTCTTGACTGAAAAATCCTTTTAAGAAAATTCTTTCTTCAAAATGTGTGTCATGCATTAAAAATCATTTCTACAAATTTTAATTTCAATTGTATTTTATTTGAGCAACATTTGACTTTTTCACAAATCAAATATGAAATCTACAAATTCATACTTCTCGTGATTTGTGGCTGAATCGTCATTTTTATATCTCTCAATTGGTCGGCTATTCAAAGAAAGCTTCAACATGATATCTTTTCATCTGTGGTTTTTCTATACTGTCCATTTATTTCAAAATTTTTGGAAGTTAATTGTATGATTTTTAGGTGCCTTTACATGTGTAAAATAATTTACTCAAAACCTGAAATCTGAAACTTTCACTCTGATCAAAATTTTTCTATTTCATATCTTGTTATTGGCTTCGATTTTGGCTTCACACTAAAAGGAAAACTTGTTCCTCATTATCTCAGTTATCTCCATATAGTTTATTTTAGAATTTTTGGAGCTTATTTGTGTGTGTTTCTATGATTATAAAGAAGTCACATTGTTTAAGAAAATTTTCAATCAAATTAAATTTCAAGCTCTCATTTCCTTCAAATAACTAAAATTTTGAATTTTGGATCTTCATGGAAAGTGTTTGTGTCGATGTTTGATGAGGACATCACTAGCTCGGATATGAACGAGGCTCCATCCACTCCTTCCACTACTTCCACTACTTCCTCGCCGCCACGAGAAGATCAAGAAGAACAGTGAGTCGACATGAATCCATGTGCTGAGCCATTCACTACGCCCACACCGGAGGATTAGCGAGCTACATCAAAGGTGGAACAACCCACGACGCATCAAGCCCAGCCCAAGATCAAGCCTAACTCGTCCGCGAGTCCAGTTCGGCCATCCAACAGCAGTCCAACTTCAAACGGATGCCCAGGCCACGTACGGAGTCCATTTGGGGTGAATGAGCACTTTACGGAGAAGCCCACGATGCCACCTTTCCAATGGATCTGGCCACACTGCCAAATTCCATCTGGATCGCCCGCAATTGACGAAACAATTCGCGAACAGATTCTGCCGGATGCTGTGCCACCTTCACTTTGGGCCCAAGGCCCGTGTACCCCTAGGGTTTCACGTCCACCTCCTTGGCCGCCACCCCTGTTATATATGGCCGTCACCCTTCCCGTTCTTCCTCAGGTTTTGTTTAGATTAGTTTTCCCCATGTGTGAAACTTCATCCTTGTATTCTTGTGTCGCCTAGGCCAACAACTACAAGTTATACAACCTCAAATTTATCGTGAGCTTCATTCATATTTGCAATTCAGATTGCTTTTACTATCGTTCTTGCTTGTTCTTCGGTTGCTTGCAGGAATTGAACCTCGTGTTCAAGTTGATCGTGCCCACGGCAAGATCAATAACCCTCCGGAGTTGGTTTAGCGATTGCTAAGGCGCATCGCCGTCGTACGGTGTAGTCGGATCGTCAAATCCACTTCCACCAAATTGAAAGCATCCCTCTCATCAAAAGATCGGGACCCATATTCTTCATCAATGTTATTTATCTCTATGCAACATTTCATGATTATTGGCATTTGTTTAGATGGTTCCTCGATTTGAATTCATTTCAAATTGGTCATTTTTATCAAGAATATTTGAAAGTTAGAAAATTGAATTTTGAGCTAAAATGTCAATTTTGACAAATTTTGGAACTTCAGGGATCTTGTTTTGCTTCAAAGCATCGCATTCTCTCAAAACAAGATACATTGAGTTTTGGTAAAAACTTTCTACACGAAATTTTTAGAACTCAAATTCTTGAAGATAGTTCATGTTGAATATTTTCTCAAAAACCCTATGCTTTCCAAGTTATTATCTTTCAAAGGTCGCTGAAATATTGTTTTTGACCCTAAAATACCTAGAACTTGCATACTATGATTTTGGCTATCTGAGCCAGATTTCTTCTCATATCTAGGCTTGAAATTGTATTTCAAACTCATACAAATCCAAACTTTTCACAAAAACATCAAATTTGGTTGAAAATTGGCTACTTGATGAACACATTTCAAAAATACCTTTATTACCCCTTCCTAACTCTAATTCAATTCAAGTTGAATTCATCTTTTTGCACAATCTTTCCGAATCGGTTCAAACACGTCCCAAATACATATTCTCAAGCTCAAACCAAATATGGGACAAATTAGAATCAAATTGTATCAAAATGCTAAATTTTTTAGAAGTTTTAGACTATTTTACAAGGTTTCAACAAAAGTCGAACTTTGGCCGGTTCTTGCAGACTTTGTCCACCATGAGCTTTTTAATCCAGGAATGCATGTATATATTTTCTTAAAGTAATTCAATGCTAGCATACATTTGACACATATTAATCATTCATATATATTTCTAATTGTTCGTTGTCACATAAATATAAGCCATCACTTCTTCTAACGAATCTGTCGTAACAACGGTTAGTAAAAGCTTTCAGTTAGAAAGAGTATAGTGTAAATACTTCTTCTAACAGTTATCTCTGTACGAACCAATAAAAAAGTTTGAGACCATGCCTCATAGCATTGTGCATGTTTTTCTAAAGTAGTGTCATTTGCTTCTGTTGCTTATTATTATGATTACCCTCTTGTGTGGTTGATGTCAAAATGGAACAGAGCAACCCAATTGTTTCCTATATAGCTATATGAGTGTTCTACATGTCTTATTGTCTTGCTTTTTTCCCTTATGGGTGATTAATGCCATAGGGGGAGAGAAAAGAAAAGCATTTGATGCACATAAGAAAAGAAAAGGCATAGTAATGCACATAGGGGGAGCTTATGATTTAGGGGGAGTTTACGAACTTATGACTCTTTTCATGCATTTGATCTTGTGTTTATGCATCATGCTTTTTGGTTGTCATGTTTAGGGTTTTGGTGATTAATGACAAAGAACAAAACTAATGCGTTTATTCCAAAGTGGCTTAAGTTTCAGGTCAACGCATGATAATGTCGTGACAAAAGCGAGAAATGGAGAAAACCCCATGACCGATGGCTGATATAAAAATGAAGATTAAGATTCATTTCTTAGTCTTTTACTGGTCGTTGGTGGTGAAGTCGACCGAATTCATTCTTTAAGTTTTAGATTTATCGGTCGTACTATTAAGAATGGTGTAGCCCTAGTAGCTTGATCCATCTAATACTTTGGAGCTCAAATGCATACTCATATAGTGTAGGAGCTACTTAGGACAAAGTGTGAACTTCAGAGATAAAAATTGTTCTAGTTTGCATTAGCTAGACAAAGTCTGTCTTGATCGGACAATGTCTAGCCAATATAAATTGAGCTCTAGTTGTGCACTAGTTCACCAGAGACAATTGAATATGTTTGGGCACAACTTGGTCTTGACAGTTGAAAAACCTGGTCATATCAGTAATAAATCTGGTCGAATCAGTAAAACAAAAACTTGGTCGTGACAATAAAAAACTGGTCATATCAATAATAAATCTGGTTGAATCAGTAAAACAAAAACTTGGTCATGATAGTAAAAATCTGATCGTTTCAGTAAAGCAATACCTGGTCGTATCAGTACATTAACTGTTCATCATTGTATCAAGTCTAAACTAGTCATATCAGTACAAGACCTGTTCATCGTCGTATCAGTACAAGGCCTGTTCATGGTTGTATCTGTTGCATCTAGGCCCTTACTCTTGATTTTGATGATTAATGAGATTAAGTGTCTCGGACTATTCTATTTGCTTTGAGTGTGCTTAAAGATATCAGGTGAAAAGAGGAAATACCAAATGGAAGCCACAAAACAGAAGTCGCAAAGAGTTAAGGTAAATTTTTAGGATTTCACCGGTCTTGGAGTTCTGGGTATTAACTTCATTTATATAAATTCTTTTAGTTTAACCGTACTATTAAGAGGGGTTGCGAATCTCTTCTAGTTACAACAAAATTGATAAACTCCTAGGTCATGTGTTGCATTCACACTAATTCATAATCTTGGTCGAGTCTAAGAAAAATATAGATTTCAAAAAGACTGAAACTAGATTTTAAAAATCTGAATTATAATTTCTGTCATCTCGTGCTGACAATCAATATTTAACACTGACATTCGACCAGTAGTTAATAGCTCTCGAGCAGAAAATACTGTACTATGCTGACAGTCAGCACGAGTGCCTGGTCGAATGCAGACATTCGATCAGCAGTCTTTCAACCAGTAGCTTTCGACCACTGGCTTTTTGACCAGATTTTTCAACTTGATCGATCAAAACTGGTCGATAGTGATGCTAACAATCAGCTTCAATGTCAGCTTAAATGCGGACATTTGTCCAGAGAGACATTTTTTTGAGCCAAAATCAGTTTACACTATGCTGACAGTCAGCATGAATATCAGCACAAGTGCAAACATTTGTCCAAAGACTTATGTTTTTCGAGCAAACTATTTTTGATCTATGCTGACTGTCAGCGTGACAACGCTAACTGTCAACACATGTGCTGACAAAAATTACAACGGCTTCTGATTATATCATAACTAGCCGTTAGAGGTCGATGCTAACTGTCAGTCTTTGATGCTGACTATCAGCATATGCTGACAATTTTCCTACACGATCAAAATGGCTGCTTGAGTGTTGTGGGCTATATATATAATAGTTGTGAGCATGATTATACTATCTCTCTGAGCTATATTCCGATATACACTTGAGCCCAAGTCCTCAAGCACTAAAGTCTCGATCTTTTGATCAAAATCATTCATTTTGTTTGTGAGAGATCCACCGGGAACAATCATTTGCATCATTTGCATCTTTAGAGTTTCTTGGTGATTGTTGGAGATCAAGAGAAGATCTAGCAACTTGTTACTCTTGGTGATCGTCTTCACCTAGATGGTTCGGAGGCATTACCGTTGATCTCTCCATTGAAGAAGCTTGTCGGAGAGGCTCGGTGTGTTTGTGAGAGGTTCGGTGCTCACCTTTCCGGAGAGAAGGAGCAACAATAGTAGACATCGGAGCTAGACTCATTCATTTGAGTGCTTCAACGAGGAGTAGGGGAGACCGGGTGAGTCTTTGAGACTTCGGGATACATCGTTGTGTTTGATTTTCTTTCTCTCATTTTACTTGTGCAATCTATTGTTAGCTTATTGAAGTTTTAATTGTGTAAAGTTTAAATTCATACAAGTTTTAAAAGCCTTCTATTCACCCCCCTCTAGTCAGCATCCTTAATCCTACAGTATCAGTTCAAAACTGGTCGTATTAATACAAGACCTGTTCGTGGTCGTATCAGTTCAACCTGATCGTATCATTAGAAAGCTGGTCTTATCAGTTCAAATCTGGTCGTATCAGTACAAAGTAGGTCGTATCAGCACTAAATCTAGGGATACTAAGTTTCAACTCAAATGTCATCAGAGACAAATACATTTTTCTGGACTATTTGTCCAACCGAGTATGTATCTATGCAGCCATCACAAAATTGTGTTGAACGGTCACTGACAGTGTATTAAGTGCCCAACAGTCACTAATCACTTGCACTAGTCAGACTATGTCTGATGTGGTCCAACAATGTAAGGGCCTTTGGTCGAAGGAGTACGTTGCCGCGGCCTCTTAATCGAAAGTTCACATGCTTAGTAACTGTTCTGTGCAGTTACTCATTGAGGCGGTTCCCTATTAACCACCTCAATACATGTCTCTTGAAAGAATAACCGATGATAACTTCTATCAACAGTTATGAAGCAATTAATGTCCTTTCAAGATCTATATTATCTTGAATCTTAGGATGAGAAGGGACGGGATTTTTCAGTGAGAGATGGAAGATTGGGAATTGGGAGGATCCTTGAGATCTAACCTGTACTCGATATACACATAACAAAATAAAAACAGAACATAGAGCTATTACTTATCTTTTGAGGATCTGAACCTATATTAAAATCTCATCGCTTTCTCTTTGTATAGTCATTCTGTGAATTCTCTCTACAATATTGCATGGTGACCTCGCAACCTAAATCAAATATGCTGTAAGTTCGGGATCATACTTTTTAATCATCGACAGGAAATAATACCAATAGCGGAAGTACTCTATTTGGACCAACACTGACACTGAGAGAAGAAAACTAGGGGAGCAAATGGAATTAGAAAGACTTTTCTTGAGCTTTTGAATGGACATGTACCTGCAGAGGACCAGAAAACCACCCAACCTTGTAACTGGTTTAGATGGATCCTTCCCAATTGAGTCCAAAAATAGAAAAAAGATTGCCACAAGGACATGCTGTAGGAGTAACCCATTACTTTACGAATGGAATTGCGCAACATGGAACACTAGAAAGTTTGACTTTTAGTTCAACTTAGCTTAAGACGCTTGTGTGCAGCAGCACCAACTAATAGAAATCTGCCAATCCTATTGTGGGATCAAAAGCCGCTAATTCATCTAAAGCCATCAAGCCAACCCAATCAGAACTTAGAGTTGTGTGCATTATATGCATCAAAAGTAATCGACTCGCGGCATCTAGGGGAGAGAGAGAATATTTTCAAGAACAAGATAATTTGAAGACGAATTTAGCAGTTTTTTATGCCTCTGATCCTATTTTGGATCCAATGTGGAGACAAGGTATATTTGTCATTCTTTTCATAACTCATTTGGGTTTATCGTCTAGATTAATCCTTTTGCACTAAGTAAGAAGAAAAGTGCATGAAAGTTAGTGCATTGTATAGCCTGTATGTGGGGGTGACAGAAGCATATTTAATCCTGAGATGTTACTCTTTCTCGCTCCAAATGGAATATTAAAACTTGCATTTTTTTTCTTCCATCATCCAAATACCGCTGTTGAACAATTTTTATATTTATAATTCCTATGGATTCAACTGGACTTGCTGTTGAACTCATGTGTTTCTATATTCTAAATAAGCTCTAAGATATACGGTTCCTAAAACTTTAAAATGGGACAAATATTGGCAAAGATTTGGGAACCAGTGGAGGGACAGATTAGCTCTTTTTGGTTAACAAAGATATTATTTTGATGAAACATATGGTTTTTTGTGTGAACACATATCAAAAACAAGAAATCCAATTAGATATAAATGAAACATACCATATAATCATGAAGATGCACAAAAGGCAATAAAAAATTTTTGCTCACACCTAAATCTTTATCTCGGGATGGATTGTTGCACAACTGCATTTTCCTACACTAGCCAAAAATATCCCTTCTGTGTCGATGCTGTCATGTTCCCTGCCTTACATGAACCACCCAATCAAGCATATGAAAAATAAAAAAGGCAAAAGATTCATCATCATAGCATAGCTGGTGCATGATAAAAGCTTATATGACTATATGATGACCATCCTCACACCACAAATCAGTATAAATTATACCAAACTGATGGTGGAGGTGGTGGTTCTCACGTGAGAACTATTCTTGCCAAAGTGTTTTCCCTGGTGCATATAAATCAAATAAATGCCAAGTCACGAGAAACTAGCAAATATTGTTGGTTTTTCATGACTCCATAAGAAATGACCGTTACAGTTTTAGATTTTTGGAGGACCTTTTGAAATTTGAAACGGATCCTTTAAAGTAGAAAGTGACTATACAATTATTACAAGTATTTTTACTTATTAGATCAAACAATAATGACTATGATTAATATTGTATAATAAATTAATATTTTTTATGCTTTCTAATAATTTATCTACTTAATTTGAACTGTCTGTTATAAAGTTAAACAACCAAAAATACATATAATATTTTCTCTGCAGTAACCACTCTATTTTACATGATCTCGTTCCTTTGGAATGATGCTCTAGAGCTTTTTAGTTTTTCTTCGTCACTTCCCCAAATTCTTTTCATCTCTCCTATTCCAAAACAAAGATCAGAAAAATGGAAAAGGAAAAGGAGGTAATGTTGGTGGTGTGTGATGAGAAGGCTTGTGATGCTGATGCAGCATCAGTGTATGACATCAACACAGGGAAGAAGATTATTTGCATACCCAACTGCATGGCCCCTCCATGTGGCCTCGCCTACGTTCCTGGCGGCCTACTCGCTGCATCGCGATCTGACAAGGACCATCCGTTCGTCGGTGGCGCCATCTATTTCTGCGCTCTTAGTAAGGTGCATCTCAATGACATCATGTGTAAAATTCTGCCAAGGAAAAGATTTTGTCTAAAAATATTTGAAGTTTGATGCTTTCTTTGTATAAGAATTGCAAGTAGACCCTGTTCTTAATTTATCTATTTAGTTTGGGTTCAAATAAACTCATAATGATTTGTATTGTTGGATGCTTGATACTACTAAAGTTTTATGCTGTAATGTTTTTGGCAGTAGCGGAGTTTCAATGAAACTTTTTGAGGAGGCTAAATCAGAGGAGGAAGAAGAAGAGATTAATTATAGATAGAAAATTTTATGACAAGATGGGCCTGTTAGATGGCCAATTAGCAAACAATTAATAAAGAACTAATAGCTTCTCAAAGCATTTTGGAATTTTAGGGGGCATGGCCAAGTGTTCGGCCTAAGAAAAGCTCTACCGCTGGTTTTTCAATGTGTGGGGTGAGCGTATACGATCTAGTGTGGTAGAAAAGCTACTGTGCCGATGCTGAATGAGGATCTTCTAAATGTTTGATCACAGATTGAACGATATATACTAAGGTAGATAAGAAATTAAGATTTACAATCGCCCCACAAAATATGAATTTGAAGCCACCTCATTTCATTGCATTGATTTATAATGAAAGGTTCGAAGGCATGCCAATCTATACTTATAGTAGCTTCTCTAATACGGAGGATTTGAGCGCATATATGCTCATGTGAAAATTTATATGGCATAGTGTTTATTTAGACCAAGACAAATCCACAGTAGTGGGTCTTTTTCAATGGTGAATTATGATGTTGTAAGTATTGAAATTTCGTAATCACCTACGAAAAGTGCATATTTATTGTCTAAGTATCATGGTGCAGAAAGAATTTACTATTTTAATAACTTGGTAGGTGTATATCGTACAACTAGTTTGGTGTATGTTGATTTTCTTGTATATTTAGAAAAAAAAATTTCCCTTTCTTTAGCTCCAAACAACACATAGAAGCTATGTGGTTGAGGCCATTGGACCCATTGCTTGCTCCAAAGATGGATTGTATTTACTTGCTGGAGCTCCTTCTGGAAATGCTTACATATGGGAGGTATTTACTCCTATCAGTTAGATTCTCTTTTATGTAAATAATAATAAAAAACTACATTTAAGGCCTTTGTTGGAGTTCCAAAATGGGCATTTGTTTACAATCTTCCTCTAAGAGGAGCATAGAAGCACCTTTGAAGTTAATTTTTTTCCTATTAATGTGGTCTGGTAATTCCAAATTTTTACCAATGAAACATGAATGATAGTTGCCACAAATGTTGAATTTACATTATGTTGAAGTCAATTCATGCTCATGTTGTTCTATTAATTTGTATTTGTTCTTGACAACCCATCAGTCGCATAATCTTCATATGCCACTTGAGTATATCTCATGTTGTTCTCTATAGATTAATCATTATTTCTTCTTTGAGTTGCCTGGATTATCCTAAGAAAGAGAAGCCAAATATATATTTGCAAATCTTGCAATATGCTCATGAAATGTTATGTTCATTTGAATATAAGATACATTGGATATCATTATCATGTTAGGATACCCATACATTAAACCATTGTGTTCATATGACAGTTGCAGTTTGGCACAAATAGTAGTAGATACATGATGACTCATTATTTTCTTTCCTAAAGTAATGAGCAAGTAAATACCTCAAGAAGCAATTTATGCAGAAGTACAGGCACCAAGGTTCTAACAATCTTAACTTGTAGTTTGAATTTTCTACGTCCTTGTTCACGGAAAATTAAACTCCTCTTGTCAGATCACAAGTGGAGCATTACTGAAAAGATGGTGCGCGCACAGGAAGCCCATAAGCTGTTTAGCCTTCTCTCAAGACAGTTCTCTCATCATATCTGGCTCTGAAGAAGGCACTGTGTGTGCTTGGTCCATGATTAAGTACTCTTTGATAAATCATCCCCATATTTCCTGTGCCACAAAAGAACATAACCTGCTAAACTAAAAAGGAAAAATTGAATTTGTCACTGGAATTTAGTACTTAATATAATATTCCATGGTTTTGGACTCTTTGATATATAATATTAAATTTTTTTGCCTAATATTATATACTATTTTTGACCAATCAACTCAGTAAAATAATCAAAATATCCCTATCAGTTTTCTTCTAATTAGATATAATCATGATTTTAAATAAATAAAAGTACTAGAATTGAAAATTTTCAAATTTTCAAATTTGAAAGTTTGTGTTACAGTCCTTCTATTTATTTAAAATCATTATTGGGTCTATATAAAAGTCAATTGACAGGAGTATTTTGGACAATTTACCATTGATTTAATAGTTGACTGATCAAATGGTATATAAAATTAGGCCAAAAAATCCAGTGCTATTAGGCACTAAATTTCAATGACACAGAATCAATTTTTCTCATCTAAAAATGTTTGAGTAAATTTCACTAGTAATCTCCGTTATAACACAAGAATTTCAATTTTTTCTCACATTTTTCAATTTCGCACCCAAAGTCTCACATTGCACTTAAGAATTGCAATCAAGTCCTTATTCATTAAATTCCACAAAAATATGTAAAAAAAATTCAAAAATTACTAAAATTTAGAAAACCATAGTACTTCATAAAAATAATAAAATATATATTAGTTATACAAAATATTTGAAAGAAACAAAGTAAGTTGAAAAGTAAAAATTAAAAAGCATAAAAACATAAATAAAAAAATAAGCATAGAATCATAAAATAAAATTATATAAACTCAAAATTATCTTGTAAAATAATAAAGATATCATGAAAACTACAAAAATGAAAAATAATAGGAAGCTACGAACAAAAAAATAATAAACACAACAAAAAATAACTAAAAAAATTATCATAAATAAAGCATTTCATAAATTACAATTTTGAGATGAATTGTTTTTGTTTTGCAAAAGAACTTTAAAATTTTTCTAACAGAAAAAATGATGAGAATGGCAGTTTCATTTATATATATGGATAATTTAGTTTTATTTTTCTAATATACTTTGCATGTTAAAATTTTTCTCATGATTGTATATGATATTTGATTTTTTAAAAAATTTGTATGCTTATTATTTTTAGTATTTTTTAAATATTTTCTATTAACACCACTTATACAATTTATTGGTTAGAGACCTAATTGCAATTCTTGTATGCAATATTGGACTTTCAGTGCAAAATTGAAAAGTGAAATAAAATTACAATTCTTTTGTTATAATATGGACAAGTGATGAAATTTACTCAAAAATGCTTCATCATAACCATGCTTTTTGTTATAACTTTGCAGTGCATGTTTACAGTTTACTTAACACACAAGACACACATCTCCAAGAAGCTACAAGGATCTTTCCCATGTTCCACATTTGGACAAAGCACCATTCCTCCATAACTGGGCTTTTGACATTTCTAGGAGCTTCTAACCCTATATTGATATCAAGCTCACTTGACGGCAGTTGCAAGGTTTATGCATCCCATAATTCGTTGTATTTTGTTGCATATTTTCATGATTGTTAGGTAGTTCTTATATTGTGTATATAGACTATTGAGCTTATCTTGCACCCAAAAAAAAAGTGCAATCAAACTATTCTACTAGAGAAAATAGCACGAGTCTCTCTATTATCACCATTTGTATAATCATATCCCTCTATTTGAATTTAAAACAAATAAAACTCTCTACTATTCGAATATGAGTAATTAGAACCCTCAGTCCAATTTCTATTATTTTAGTTAAATGTTAAGTCACTAACATTTGAAACTAATATATGAGCATTGATATATGGATTCATATGTCAATAACTATTATTTTAACAAAATTAATAGAGAATTAGAATGAGGATCCTAATTTTCCTCATTTGTATATCAGAAGAGTTTATTTGCTCTAATTTCAAGTGGAAAGGCCTAGTTATACAAATGGTTATAGTAGAGTGGCCTCTAGTGCTATTCTCCCATTCTACTGAGAACTAAGCACATTAACTTGTTTTCTTGGATATGGTTGCATTGGACACAAATACAAGAGTGGACTTGAGTATTTTTGGGTTTGAGTCAACAAAAAATCCAAATCCTTCTAGTCGGGACGAGCTCAGCCAGCTCAGCTGAATATATATGTCGGGCTGGTCGAATTCGCGTCAGGCTCAAGTTGCTCTAGGTGGGTTTAATCGAGCTAAGTGGAAAAATTGGGTCATACCAAGTTTGGGTGGGCTTTTTTGAATTTTAAGGGTCTCAGATAGGGTGTATGTAGCTTGAACCTAGCCCTAATCTCAGCTTGGACTTGGCCAAGCTCGCTCAGAATTGGATTAGTCGGGCGGGTCTAATTATACTCGGTCGTATATAAGAGTATGTTGTGTTCAAATTTCAATGTACTGTTTGAGTGCAGATTCCTTGCTAATGTAGGAACAAGTGCAATTTGCCGTCAGAATTCAAGACATGCTTGTAAGTTTGTAATACATACATATTGCTTTTGTTCGCAGATTAGGGAACTTATGTCTGGAAGGTTACTTCAAACCATGGGACTCTGCAATCCTGTGACTGCAATTGCAGTGGACCCTTTGGAGCAATTGTTGCTTTGTGGAGTCAGTGATGGTGGAATATATGCCAGTGGCTTGATCGGTGCTGCAATGCAAGAACATGCCATCAAGCTTTCCAAGGAAGACTGTCGTCTGCTATCTGGACACATGTAAGAATTGTTCCTTACTGTAAGTCACACTAAGAATATTACTATTTTTATTCTCAAATACTTCCTCCATCCTAAAACACAAGATATATTTTTACCATACACATAGATTAAGAAAGTTCTATAATTAAAAAAATATTGAAATAAAATGACTAAACTACTTTCATTCATAATGTCTTGAAAATAAAAGAGAATACTAACGTTAGAGATTAGTTATAAATATCACAGAAAATGAAAAAGTAAATAAGAATAGAATGTGAAATATATCAATAAATTTACATACACACTTTATATTATGTAATAAAATTGAGAAAATTATATGTCTTTATTAGAGATATTCTTGATATATTTTACTAAAAATATTTTTTGTCTTAATAATCATAATTTGAAAAAATAATACATATTTGAGAACACAATGTTAGTTAATAATTTTGTTGTCCAACTTTAGTTTTGACTTATTAGGATTATATTAATCGCCTGTATCATGTACTTTAAGATTTGACATTTCCAAGATTGGAAGAGTGCTTCTATGCTAAAAAAAAAAAGCCAAAGAAAAAGAAATAAAGAAAGAGGGGAGGTTGGGGGGTGGGGGGCGATTGTGCGGTCCTACTAGAGGTTTGTATTTTTTTTGTTTTGCGTGATATTTGCTATTTATTATTATGAAAGTATGATTTTTGATGAATACTACTATATTTGAATGTTAATTTGTTGCATATCATTTCTTCCATTTCCTCTGTTAAAACAATCATATTTTTAAATTTTGGACAAAATTCTTTTTTAACTGATTTTGTTTGGTAAAAGAAGTCTTTGTTTTCAAACGAAGTACATTAAATTACAAAAATCTTAGCTATTTATATAAACCTAAACCTAAAATATAGAAGAAAACTGAAAACCTGAAATTAATTAGGACTAACTATAACATGACTGAAACAATTTTTTAATAAGGTAAGATATCCTAACAATTTTCTTAATTTAAACTCCTAACAAACCAAAGTATTATCATGTTTAAACTGATTTGAGTCAAATAAATAGGTTCTGGGGTACATTGGTCATTTAGAAAAGAAACTCTCCAACTATTAAAAATAATTATTTTAATAAAGAAAGCGAAGAATGTAATCGACAAATTAACATTCAAATACACATTTAGCAAAGCCATATTATTAAAATGGAAAATAACTAATACCACACAAAACGGAGTGTTATAAAGTCAATTTTTCCTTACACCTCATTTGGATCACAGGAATTGAAATCGAAGAGTGGAATTCGATTCTAATTCATTTCCAATGAAACTGGATTTGGATGGAATTGAGCCAATTCTAAATGTTGTTTGGATGATAACTAGTTGGAATTGAATATAATTGACATAATTTTTTACATGCATTACCAAAATTTCAACCTCAAATTTGAAATTTGTCTTTTGAAATTTGAAATTTAGAGTTTCAAATTTGAAGTTGAATTTTTTTAAATTTGAAATTTTGATTTTTGAAATTTTAAATCGAATGTGAATTTGAAATTTAATTTTTATTATGAATTATGGATTATGGATTATGGATTTTGAATGTGAATTTGAATTTGAAATTTTGAAGCTTGAAAATTAAAATATGAAATTTATAATTTGAAGTTTTGAATTTAAATTTAAAATTTCAACTTTTGTACTTGAAATTTGAAATGTCAAACTGAACTTTCAGATTCAAAATTTTAAATTCAAATTTCAAAAATCTAAACTTTGAATTTGAATATAAGAAGTTTTTAGATTTATATTTAGAAATCAAATCCAAACTCAAATTTGGAATCTAAATTTTAGTGTATATTTTTGAGAGATGAAACAAGTAAATTCCATTGAATTGTTGTGGGTAAGAGAGAATTGATCTTACCCCCATTTATAGTTATAATTTAATTTAATTTTTAGTGTGCAATCAAACACCAGAATTCTAGAATGAAATTCTAATACTTGAATTTCATTCCTAATTCCTAGGATGCAAATGGGATTTTATAGTTATTAGTGGTTAATGATAGATAAACCCTTAACTCTTGTTCTTGCTTTAAGATCTGTATAGTATTGTTTTTGAGAGCTATAAAAGCACTCTACAAAAGGTAAGTATAGTTGTAATGAGACTAAAATGAACACGTGCTCCACTTAGCTTAGTTAGTACATATTGGTAATTACTCATTTTATATAGAATTTTACTCTATCCCTTTTATCATGAATTATGTTGCAAAATATTAACTGTGTGACCTTTATAATTATTGTCATGTGCAAACTAGATCAAGACAAACAAAAGCTCATGTGCTAGCAGTGTGTTCGATGTATATCAGTACAATTTCAGATCAAATAACAATCAAATTATTCAACAGGGCTCCAATTAGTGCTTTAGCATTTAGTTCTGAAGGAGTAAGTTTGGTCTCTGCATCCAAGGACAGCACTATCCTCATCTGGGATGCAATAACATGGCATGTTCTTAGGAAACTACAGACCGGAAGCGGTAAAAATAAATTAAAATTTCAGATCTTCCTAACAGCTCATTTTATGTAAATTTTTTGACTCTCATAGTTGATTAATCTTCCTGCTCTTATTGTCAACAGGGCCTATATCAAACTTGCTAATGATCCCAAAATCCATTCTCCAAACATCACATCAAAAAAGAAGATGCCTTCCTCTCAAGGTCCCTACACTAGAGAAAACGTGTCAGCCAACCAATGCAACAAGCACATTCCTACTGCCATCAAATTGCTCGATAGATGGACAGTCAGCCTGTGCAAGTTTTTGCACTTCTGTTGTTCTAAACGAGCAAATCTTGGATTTGGAGGTAAAACAAATGTCAATATTACCTACATTGGAAAAGTTCTTAAATGATTGAAAGATAATGACTTTTTTTGTTTCTATAATTTTACTAGCAAAAGAGGACTAGCGAAGCAATAGAACTATTGGTTGCAACGAACATCGGAGACAAGGTAGAAAACGTAGCCATGGCAAAGGAGCTGTTGGATATGAACAAGCAACTACGGCCACAGTTGATTGATGTGATGCAGGCTGGACTATGCAAGGATTAGTTCACTTGTTGCTATTGCTCCGACTAACATTTGAGATAAAGTGTAGTAGTGTTGCATTAGTATATATGGAGAACTTTTTTCTTCAACATGCAATTGTTTTTTAAGAAACCAATTGTCAAGAATTAAATTCCTCATGCCAAATGATTCATTGCACAAAGAAATGTTGTGCTTTGTGCTTCTTAAATTTCAAAACATGACAAAAAAACATGCATTAGTCAAATACATGCCATTTTCACTAAATTTTTTTTTCTCGAAGATAGTAAAACGTTTGTCGAATACATCTCAATGCTTCGGAGGAACGAAAGGCTGATGTTTTGCATACTTAGATCGAAATAGATATTTGTTACAAACGTACTAATAGTAGCATATAAATTTTAATTATCAAAGCATGTAAAAGAGATAACTCCTTGATGTGCCCAAACATAACTCTTGATGTGTAGGAGATGAAGTCTATCTTCAAACGGCGTGAGAATGGATGAATCTGAGTCAAAACTGATCAGATTCGACTAGTTTTGATCAAAGCGGCTAAAACCGAACAAAACTGACAAGTTCTGATCAAATATGACTAAAACCAACCAAATCTAGTCAAAACCGAGCAAATTCGACTAGTTCCAATCAAATCTGACCAAAACCGACTAATAAAAGTCAAAGAAACCGAGTCGAACATGACCAGGACACGTGGTATGTTCGCGGCCAAACACATTTGTGACCAAAACCGAGTCGAACATGATCAGGACACGTGGTGTGTTTGTGGCCAAACACGTGTTGTGACCGAAATAGCCAAGGTGTTGTCGTGGTCGATCAGGACTCTAGTCGACCACGTGCTCGTAATCGACCGGGAATCTTTTTGAGCAGTAGTCTTTGAGTACAACTCCTTCTGCGTCGTCACATGTTCGAATAGGTCTCTTTTTGCCCAACCATGTACGGATTAGATATTTTCTCGCCAAAACGAGTTCGACCAGGTCTTTTGTCTGAAGAATACTTGACCAGGACCTTTTTGCTTCCAATTATGGTTTTCTTAGTTGAATTGGGTCTAATGTGGTCGAAATCCTCTCAAATGTGGCAAGTTTGATTCCTGAAACATGGTGAACACAATCGTGAAAGCAATTTATAAAAATAATGAAAAATTATGCATAAAATGTCACATTAAAGGAGTTTTAAGCATAATTTTGCACGTTTTCGATACTAAACCTAGGGTAAAAATGCTACCAATTTAGCACATATCAAATTCCCTCAAGCTAGTATTTTCTTGTCCTCAAGCAAAAAATGTGAATGATTTTCCAAAAATTGGGATGCCTTGGTTTATCTGATTTTCAATAAACAACTTTTGGTAATTCACATCACATCTATTCATATGAGGCAATTGATCTAAGCAATTTAAACTCTCCAAATGCAAATATTTAGATTATCAAATTTGAATCTTAGAAAAGAGAGAGCTTAATCATTTAAATCATCTTGACAACTTCTTTCATATAGGATTTAGAACAAACCATAGCTAAAGAAAATACTCGTTATGCTACAATTTATACAAAGTTTACTAGATTGCCCTTTTTAGAGAGGAATTAAAAAAAAATTATTTTTTATTTTTTTTAATTTTTTATTTATTTTTATTTTTTTCTTCAACTTTTTCATACTCTTGGCCAGAATGTTTTTACTGCATCATTCCGTCACAGCTAGAGGAGACACAACTGAAGACGCTTATTTAAGTGTACTTACAAAAAGACAACTTTGTTAATTTCTCAAGCCCTTCTAAGCAATTTCAATGCTCCATATATCTTCCCTTCACCAACTGGTCGACGATTCACCACTGCCTCCCCCCAGCGGGTCGCATATACATTACATGAGACTATATAAAGCCGCATCTTAAGCAACCGTTTTATTGAAAATATAATTTTTTTGTGTGCATAAGTTAAGTAAATCTTCCCTTCCTTAGCTGGTCGACGATTCACCACCGCCTCCCCCTAGTGGGTCGATTATACTTTACTCTTACACATTTTTTATTTTTAAATAGAAGAGCAATTAGCAATCTAGGCATAAAAAGTGAACATAAGAGGGTTAATTTTAGATAATAGTTTATTGGAAATCTTCAATTTAGAAGAAGTCAATGATAATTTAAAAGACAAGTTCAAACTTTAATGTTCAATTTAAGATAAAAATTGAACATAAGCAATTGAAAATTTTAAGAGAGCTAAGTTCAATGGATTATATGCAAAGATGTGATAGAATCGTCATCTAATTGATTAAAAATTATCTTCAAAACCAGGCATTCTAAGTGATAAATCTCTTTTTTTTTTATTTTTTTCTGTTTATGGTGGAATGTGGTGGAATGATGATTCGATGAACACTAAGCAAACAGTTAAGTGAACACCCCGAAGCTAAATCAGACATTGTCCTCTATGTATGGAGAGAGATACTAATTACTGTTTGCAGTCATGGTTCCTGGAGGTAGATGTTGAGGAAGATGCCTTGGTGAAAGACGATGTTGTGGTCCACGTAGCTCCAATGGTGCAGTCCAACGCGTTGCAAGTGAAAACCTGAAAAGAAAAACAAAAATAAAAAAAAAATAAAAGGAAAATAAAAAGAAATATTTGCGTACCTTGGAGATCACTTGTCGGAATCCGGTGGAGGAGTATGTTAGAAATGTGGCAATGTATAAAATGGATAGGTAGGTAGTGGATAGGGTTGTGGGGAAACTCCGTGGTTGTGAAGATGGTCCCTGTAGTGGGTACGTGCGCCTGGAAATGTGCCGCCCAGGAGGATGTGGCCTGCATGCACATGATAGTTATAGAGGCGATCTACATGGGCTATGAGGTGATCCATCCTGGAATCCATCGTAGCCCTGTATTCTGCAAATTCCGACCTAAAGTCAGAGATACTAGTGCACAAGGACTCTATGAAAGCATGTAGAGCGGCGAAATCATATGCTGTCGGTTGATTAGACTCAGCAGCACATGAGGAAGTATGATTGGATGAGCTAGATGGAAGCATTCTCCAATTTTGCTCATTAGATAAGCAAGTCCGAAAAATATCAGGCAAAAGGATAGAGGGAATTCCATTAATAATCCAATGAAAAGAGTTTTCTTCCCTCCTGCAAAATCCCACTGAAAACAATGCATGCAAGTCTAGGGTGCTGCAGGCACATATTCTTAATAATCAGTAGCATTAAACCCTAAGGTGGATACTATGTGAGTGATTAAGCCACCTAAGACTATGGGTAGGGTTTTGCGTAAATCCTTACCAATACTTTCAAGGCGATAGGCAAAATAGGCTGCTGACGAAATATGAATTTTTCCTAACATTGTCCACAAATTAGACCTTAGTTTCTAAAACTTTATCATGATTATTTTCACGGCCCAAAATTGTCCGGCCATGAGATGATGTAAATAGTGAAAGGTGGGATTGCAAATTTTGGCAGCCTTTGATTTACCAGGTTCAAAAAGATGTTACCCTTCCTCGGCTATACCACTCCAAATTTTACCGAGGGTGCAAATAATAGAAGCATGAAAAGTTCCCCCGGGTTTTAACCCTAATAGATTTGCAAATTCATCTATTGAAAAATCATAATCCACATTTGCAAATCTAAATATTACACCTTTAGTTTGATCGGGAGGAACACGTATAGTGTTTTGTTCGAAGGAGGCTAGAATCTCCCAAACGACTTCACCAAAAGTTGGAACCGGAACTCCTACAAGCATGTTCCAACACACATTACTAAGTAGGCATAAAACATCATCTTCTATTCTAAGAGGTCTAATGGCATGAACATCCAAAAATCTAGTAGACCATAATGGCCTCTTCTTTAAGTGCATGAAACGAGCCAGATGATTAGGTTTTGTAAAGTAAATATGTGGAAAATCAGGATTAGAGAAAGTTTGAGGAGACATACCTCGCTTGCACTTCATAACCTTCTTGATGTTGCGTCGGGGAGTCGTCATTGCCGTACAAAACTTCAGATCCGGGGGTGTCGAGGCGCGAGGAGATGAAATCCGCAGTCGGATTGGAGTTTGAACGGTTGGATGTGGAATTGCAAGGCTAGGTGTGTGGAGTTTTGAGAGGAATTTGGGTAAATAATGGTGGTTTTACTGTTTGGGGAAGAAGGGTAGGCTTATATAGGGTGGTAGGTGAGAGTTGTAAAGGTTTGAGAAAAGAAAAAAGCAAGAAAGACACAAAAAGGACACTTTCGACCGAAAGACAGGGGGAAATTGAGTCTGCCACGACCACGGGCACAAGGCGTGCTCCGGGTCATGCTTGGTTTGGGTTTTACCCGATTCGACTAGGTGGTCGAATCGACAAAATTTGATCACGAGCATGGGACGTGCCCAACCAAGGCACAGGACGTGCCACTAGTCATGGTCGTTTTGGTCAAAAAAGAAAAAAGTTTTTATTGTTTTGAAAATTTCAACCCGAGCTCACCGCTGGTCATGGTCGCCTCGGGAGGTTTTGGAAAAGCTAAAAATTTCTTTGAAAATCGACCCGAGGCCGGCACTGATCGTGCCCGTCTTAGGAAGTTTGGAAAAACTTAAATTTTAGGAAAATTTTGACCCTAATGCGGCACTGGTCGTGCCTGAGGTCATGGTCGGCTCGGGTAAAATGAAAAACCATGTTTTTTTGTGAAAGTTGCTAAACCAATGCTACCACTGGTCGTGCCTGTGGTCGTGGTCGATTCGGCCTGCTTTGGAAATTTTTTAATTATTTTTTTTCCAAAAGAGTCAGCCCTAGTCTATGAAAGACAAGTTTTGGGTAGTCAAACAACATCAGAATTGAGTGATTTTCACGCCGTTGTGTTCATAAAAGAGAGAACTATATGTTAGTATACCGGTTTGCCTCCCGGCTAGCGCTGGCTTGACTCCTGCTCAACAGAACGTCCTTGGCCATTCAAAAATGTATAGAATTGAAAGAATAGACCGAGTTCAGCTTACTTACCTGGTCTCCCGCATTGTATAACTTAAAATGGTACATGTTTACCTTGAAAGTGGTGCCATCTTGTGGAGAAGCTCTACGGACCATACGGAAAGACCTTTTCTATTGCGTATGGCCCAGTCTATCGTGATTTCAATTTTCCTGAGAACAATTTTAACCGAGTATTGAATAATAAAATCAAATCCCCTGGTTTGAACTCACGGTTGAGGATCCGTTTGTGATGCCACTTCTTTGTGTTGTCTTTATAGATCAAGGCACTTTTCGTAGGAGTTGTTCCGAAGCTCTTCTATTTCATGTAATTCAAGGATTCGCCTTCGCCCCGCTTTGCCGAAGTCCCAATTGAGTTCTTTTAACTCCCATAATGCTCTATGTGACAATTCAACAGGCAAATGGCAATTATTACCAAATACAATTTTGTAAGGTGTCATACCTAGCGGAGTCTTGAATGCAGTACGATATGCCCAAAAAACATCAGGAAGTTTGAGCGTCCAATCCGTATGAGTCGGTGCCATCACCTTTTGCAAGATCATCTTGATTTCTTTGTTTGAGACTTTAATTTGTGCACTTGTTTGAGGGTTATATGCAAGAGAAACTTTATGATTAACCCCATATTTGATTAATAATTTCTGAAATTGGTAATTAGTGAAATGCGCATCGCCATCACCAATTACTTCTTCCAGTATACCATATTGGAGAAAGATGACTGCTGTGAAAAGCTTGATCACATGTTTTGATTCATTTGTTGGTGTAGCAATAGCCTCTACCCACTTTGAAACATAAGCAACCGCAACTAAGATGTAGGAGTTACCCATGGAAGAGGTGGGGAGTCAAACTCAAGACCTCTAACTTGCCACCTAGTGGCTTTACCACTACACTAGAGACCCACCCTATAGTCGAAAGATGTTGTCAACTCCCTTTTTGAAAAAGTTTGGATCGTCCCAGTAGGAGCATCGGATGTCATGAAGCAAGCGCTTTCATTGTCTACTCGTCAACCCTAGAGGAAGTTCATGGTTAAATAAATAATTTGCATAATCAGAATACCATTATTCTTGTTGAATGAAGTAAAGGTGCTCGTCGGGTAAAGCGTCATTGATATGAACGTCAACAATGTTGGTGAAGAGTCGCGAAAGATGGTTAGTGACGACGTTCTTAGCACCTTTCTTATCTTTGATCTCCAAATCAAATTCCTGTAGTAATAGGATCCATCGTGCAAGTCGTGGCTTGGGTTCTGTCTTGGTCAAAAGATACTTAAGAGCAGTATGATCAGTATGCAAAATAAGTTTTGAACCAATTAAATATGGATGATATTTATCTAGGGCATACACTATAGCAAGCAATTCTTTTTCAGTTGTAGTGTAATTACTTTGAGCATCATCTAAAGTTTTGCTTACATAGTATATAGCATGTAAAACCTTATTCGTTATTTGCCCTAGAACAACGCCAATTGCATAGTCACTTGCATCACACATCTATTCAAAGGGTTCATTCTAATTTGGAGATTGTATGATGGGAGCAGTTGACGTGAACCCCGCAGCAACGAAGTGGTGCGTAACTCAACGACCAAGACGGGGGATCCCAAGACTTCACGAAACAAGTTCGAACGGGTAGAATGGCACCACACAAAGACACCCGTGAGCCAAAGTGATAAGCCAGTTGAACGCCACAAGATCAAATCTTGATAAGTTCAAAGAATCCTTTCAAGAAGGAAAAAAACACAGGATTTCAAATGATTCAAATCATAAAATCTGCCTACAAAACAACTTATAGATAGGTATTTATAAGCTAGGAACAACCCTCCTAGTTAGGTATGAAAAGAAAAGAGTTGTACCCTTTGATAGGTATGAAAAGAAAATAGTTGTACCCTTTGATAGGTATGAAAAGAAAAGAAAAGAGTTGCACCCTTTGGTAGGTATGAAAAGAAAGGAGTTGCACCCTTTGGTAAAAGATATCATTATGGTTGCATGGCTACAAGTGTGAACTCTAAATGGATGCATCTTTTGGTTCATTTGGTCCTTCTAGCTTTCAAATTTCGTCACTCCTCATGGCAGCCCAAAAAAGAAGTGATTAACTCTTTATTCCACACATGCAATATCATATCTAGGGGCTGGTTATGATGTATAATGATAGTAGCCTTCATTCTGACTCGTTTGACTCAGCATAGTGACTAGAATTAAGCTGGACGCCACATCACTCATTGACATGTTACTGGTTTGCTGAATCACCACATATATGGCATCTCTGAATTGGTTTGCTCTTGCTCTTGTTATTGGTCCAGGTGGTAGCTAAAGTGGATCAGTTGTTAGATGTTCTGCATCATGCTCCTCCTCTTGAAAAGGATTTGTCCTCAAATCTTCATTCGTCTCATCACCTACATCAAACAAAGTTAAGTCAGAAACATTGAATGTATCACTGACTTCATACTCACTTGGTAGATCAAGTTTGTAGGTGTTGTCATTGATGCGTTGCAACACTTGAAATGGTCCATCTCCTCTCGGATTGAGCTTGGAGCTTCTCTTCTTAGGAAATCTCTCTTTTCGCAGATGTAACCAAACCCAATCTCCTGGCTGGAAAACAACTTTCTTGCACCCTTTGTTTGCTTGCTTAACATATTGCTCAGTTTTGCGCTTGATATTGTCCTCAACCTTTGCATGAATCTCTTTAACAAAATCAGCTTTCTCTTGTTCTTCTCTCCATTTGAATGCAACGTTATTCTTGATCACATTAGTCAATGGAGCTGCTACTTTGCTGAAGTTGTGAACCAAACGCTGGTAGAAACTTGCCAAACCATGGAAGCTTCTAACTTGAGTCACTGAAGTAGGCGTAGGCCACTCTCTGATTGCCTTGACTTTTTCTTCATCCACCGCAATACCTGCTGCACTTACAATAAGTCCAAGAAACACATCCTTATCTGTGCAAAATGTACATTTCTTAAGATTAGCAAACAATTTTTCTTTTTGTAACATTGCTAAGACTTTCTTTAGGTGTGCTACATGCTCATTCATGGATTTGCTATAAATCAGTATGTCAACAAAGTAGACAACCACAAATTTTCCAATAAAAGATCTCAAAACATGATTCATAAGTCGCATGAAAGTGCTCAGTGCATTGGTTAGGCCAAAGGGCATAACTAACCATTCATATAAACCTTGTTTTGTCTTAAATGCAGTTTTTCATTCATCACCTTCTTTCATTCTAATTTGATGGTAGCCACTTTTAAGATCAATTTTTGAAAACACACATGAACCATGCAACTCATCTAGCATATCATCGAGTCGTGGGATGGGGTATCGATACTTGACGAGGATTGTTACCCGAGCTAGTTCAGAATAAATGCACGTCTGGTTCAAGACAGATTCGAACCAGGTGAGTATCTGTTGATGTGATTTCAAGCTATCCTGGGAAGCGCGGACACATGGTCACAGGCTTTATGCGATCAAGCCGCAGATAGTGTGCGGTCAGAAGCCCGTATGCGATACGCGGATAGAAGGCTACAGATAATGCGCGGTCAGATGATTGCAAGCAATGCGCGGTCAGAACACCCTCGACCAGGAGACGCGAGGTTACTTAGACCTTACAAAAAGCATATCCCGAGTATCCCGAAGATTCCTCCACGTGCGGAGACAACCGTCAGGAGGTTAATACGTGCAGTTATTCCTTAATTACACGTGTTAAGCTTGCGTGAAGGTTAAGTGCAGTTACCAAAACTGCACCCGAGCAACTGTTCGGAGCCGTTATGCCTTGGCACCTTCTTAACCAGTATAAAAGGGTAAGCCAATGCATCGGAGAGGGGGGGATCGGAAGATCAACAGAAGATATTAGATTAAGTCAACTAGTTTTCATAAGTCTTTTTGACATTGTCTTGTATAACTGCACAGAAAAGATCTTCGTCTGTGAAGATTCTTTCCATAGTCTTGTAATTCTTTTTCCTACACATAGTAAATCCCAACAGGACGTAGGTCTGTTACTCTCACCATCGAGGGCCCGAACCTGTCTAAATCTCTCTGTGCTTCAACTGACTTTGGTTCATCATCCCTTCCCGGAGGGACACCTTGAAACATTGATTTTGCCGAATCTGACCAACCAGCAGCATAAGATTTTGCCGCTTTGTATGCTTCCATAGAGTTCTTCTGCACTAGTTTCCCCAACTTTAGGTCAGAATTTGCAGATTATAGGGCTATGATGGATTCAAGGATGGACCACCCCACCGGCTGTGTGGATCACCTCTACGACAATCATGTGCCAATCACATCCTCCCAGACGGCAAATATCCAGGCGCATCTACCTACCACAGGGCACATCTCCACAACCCTATCCACAACCACCTTCACCACCTCCGATGAGTGATCTCCAAGGTACACAAGTTTTTATTTTTATTTTTCTTTTCTTTTTTGTTTCTTTTTGTTTTCTTTTCAGGTTTTAACTTGCGATGCCTTGGACCGAACCATTGGAGCTACGTGGACCACAACACCCTCTTTCACCACATCATCTTCAACAACATCCACCTCCAGACACCACGACCTCAAACGGTAATCTGTATCTTGTTCCGACATTGAGGACAATGTCTAATTTAACTTGGGGGTAGTCACTTTATTGTTTTCTCATCCTTCAAAGAATCATCATTCCACTCTCTTGCCATCATAAACTAAAAAATAAAAAATATATCAACTTAGTATGCTTGGTTTTGAAGATGATCTTTAATCAACACTATAAGATAGCACTTCAATGTTAGTAGTAGAGAAGCTGGTAAGAACTAGCATTGGCAACACTTTAGCTACGAGAATAAGATTTGCTACCACTGGGGAAAAAGGTGCTGTAGAAAGTTTTCCCAGCTGAATTTTTTCCCAACTGTAGACCCAATGGCAAAAACTATTCCTAGCTGTAGGTCGCATGAAAGGTTTGAACTTTCCCACCTGTAGGTCCACTTGTAATATATTATTCTAAGTTGTACAATTATTTGAAATATTTTTTTCCCAGCTGTAGGTCCAATGGTAGAGAGTATTTCTAGTTGTAGGTCGCTCGGACAGTTTGAACTTTTCCCACCTGTATGTTCACTTGTAATATATTATTTCAAACTGTACAACTATTTGAAATAAATTATTACCAGCTGATCTGTCACTGAGAATTTAGACATCCAAATTTGAATATGTGAATTATTTGTGATAAATGTACCGCTTGGAATTGTGTCAATAATTAATTGTAAATATATATTTTTTTCAATAATTAGGAAACAATATAACAACTAAAACTATAATATGCACACTATATTTACACAAATCACACCACATTTTGCAACAAAATTATCAAACAAAAGATAAATGACAGAATTCAACCAAAATTCAGACTTCAACGGGAACCTGGGCCAAGTGCTATATTCATTCATTAGGCAACTATCCATATCCCATACAAGTCCAAAATATCAATTCTACAGCCAAAAATGTTGTGTTCATTGCATAGTAATATACATAAAAAAATGATCCTTGACTTAATTACAGCAGTTGAAAATGGCTACAATATTGCTCATATCATTACTACAAATTACATGAACAATGAAAACTCGCCACAATTTTTCTTTGCACCAAATTAGCAAGGGATCAGCTAAACTTTGTACAATGAAAAGTTCACATATGGTTTTCTCAATCAAGAATGCTTGTTAATAATATATATGGAAACTCAGAGTGCTAAAACTTTGCAGAGACAGGAACTCACATAAATGGAATGGCGTCCCTTAAGTTGTCTATTCTAGTTGCAATCTGTACAAGTCGTTCGAATCCAAGACCAAAACTAGCATGAGGAATTGAAAACAGAAAAGTGGAAGTTTGTCATGGTAGGATGAAAAATCATGTCAGAGTTAGACGTAGCACATACAAAAATTAATTTGGGATCTGTAAAAAAAACTAAGATCACATCGGCCAACTTATTTACAATATTTCCATGGTTTAGGCATTTAACAAAAACTAAGATCGCATTGGCCAAATTATTTTCAATATTTGCATGGTTTAGGCATTTAACCTGATCCAAATCACTGTAGATCTAAATACCACCAGTAGCTATTTTTAGTAAGATTTAATTCATCTAGTCGTGCTTCAAGGTAATCAAGGTGCTCTTCCCTTTGACTTCCTCTAGTAAGCTCACCAACCTAAAGTTTAATAGAAAAAAAGAAAATTATATTGGCATAACTAGAGCTAAAAGCATCTCTGCCTTTTTCTTCATTGATGTATCAAGATATTTTTGCATACGATGTAGAGCTCTAGATTTTGTTTATGTACTTACCCTAGGAACCAACAAATCCATTGCAAACTGTCTTCTCATTGTCATTTTGTCGCATATAAAAAGCTTTAGTTTCCTACAATATTGTAGGAAGTTTAAGATATGATTCTTTATTGTTTGACCAGGTAAACACTGAGAAATATAATATACAAACCTTTGGATAGTCTCTAATTATTACAAGGCGCCCACCGAAAGCAACTTCTATGATATATCTTTCATGCTCACTTTGAAGATCCAACCCTCATTTCACCTGTGGAATTAAAAAAATAATCATACAACATCTCCATTTTTATCTAACCATCAGTTCCTTCCTTTCCCACCACCTTCTATTTAGCAAAAGTATTTACTTCAATTTTCATCAAGACTGGAAATGAAAGTCAAATTAAGACAAATCATATAAATCATATTAGGGAGAAAATGGCAAAGTTATTAATAAAACTTGTAGGCAGTTTCCATTTCACAAAAGTATTTACTTTAATTTTCATCAAGACTAGAAATGAAAGTCTGAATATGACAAATTTATTATGTTACAGGAGAAAATGGTAAATTTATTAATAAAACTTGTTCATTACCAGAAACTCGAATTTCTTCTTCGACCCAAGAAGTGCTCAATAGCAATTGAATATGATATGTGCACAAAGTTTTTCTCGACTACATCCTAGGAGCAAGCACAAAAAATTTGCATCATGCCTCTAAGAAAAACAAGAAGGCAACTGAGTCAAACAAAGCCCTACACACCATCAGAGATGCAAAAACAGAAGCAAGAAAGATGAAATAAGAGGTACACACTAAACCGATCTATAACCCTTTCTCAATCCACATATTGAAGAAATCCATATCCTCTTTACAGTTCCCTAGAATATACTTTACCAAGATGAAATAAAGCAATGCTTGCATCAATAAGACATAAAATGTCCACACATCTGCTCTAAAATTTTCATATCAAATGTAACACCTTTCAAATATTTCTAAAACTAGATTGCACCAAAGAAAGAACTAAACATAAGACTGAGTATAAAGCAAACTTTGATAGAAGACGATATGAAGTTGGTGCAGCATAAGAAAATCACTCGCCACATTTTAGCTCTTTAATTGTTGATAATTAAAACCATGAGTATACTTTTGTTCACCAAATGCAACATTGTCAAGAATTGTTGTATGTTGACTAAAAAATATCTTTAGCTTTCTGGTTCTATATTGCATTTCCACCTTTTTATTATAGTAATTTGATAGCCTCGTAGAAGTTCTCAATTTTTTTGAAAGTTTTTTCATTAGTTAATGCTGTGATGCCTATAAAAAAAATCTTTTTTGGATCATTTACAGTACATACATAATCTTGCTTTGAAAGTACATGTAGATTTGACACAATTTGAATCTACCCAATTTACTCTCTCTACAGAAGTTTTCACCAGTCCTTGATCTACTGGACTTAAAAAAGACTGCATAGCTTAGTACTTCGTACCTAGTCTTCCAAACTAAGAATAATCACATAAAATGGCAAGAAAATGTTTTGATCAATAGTTATGGCATCATATAGACTTTAGGTAGACTTGGTTGCAACATCTTAAGAGTTGCATGCATATAACCTAAAAAAGTTAGGCTGCACTTAACAATAACTGCTTCACCCTCACAGCATTATCAATATGATGACATATTCAATTAGATTGCAATGTTAGCTATACCAAATCAAATAACTAAATAGCAAGTTGATTCAGAAAGTGTTGACAACTCCAATCAGCCATTCCACCCTTGACATATCAAACATCACACGACTCCTATGATTACAAATGTTCTCCAACTTACCTCTATTACTGAAAATTAACCCAACCTAAGAACCTTTCAATAATTCAACCCAAAACCAGATTATGTATTGAATTCTCCACCAATTTTAGCACCAGACAAGTAACTCAGCACCACATCACAATTCACAACTCGATCAGAACAAATTGCAGCGCACAACACGCATCAAATTTACAACACGATCAGAACAATCTACAACAGGACCAAGCCACGAGAGGACAAGGCGGAATGGATCACGCACCTTTGCTTGCACTGATGAGGAAGTATCTGTCGGGCGTGATGCGACTGTAGAACAGGTCCACCACCTCCTGCGAGTGGCCGTGGCATTAGCTCTCGCCCCCCTGCCCTCTACTGCACTGGGCCTCGCTGGCCCCTTTGATGCACCAGGCCGCTGACCTGGACCCCTCACTGATATAAGCTGCGGTCCCGATCTTTCGATGAGGAGGATAATGCTCGATTTGGGGAAGTCGACATTGGCGGCCCGACTACAACCGTCCAGGACGTTGCGCCTTAGCAACCGATACACCAACTCCAGAAGGTTATTGATCTCGCCGGCGCGCAATCAACCTGACCACGAAGGTCTTTGTTCCTGCAAGCAATCGAAGAACGAGCAAGAACAAGATGAACAAGCAACTCAATTTGCGTATATGGATTAAGATCTGATTGAAAACAACACAAGACGATGGGGTTCCGATGACGAGTAATTCAGGCGGTCTAACCGACACGCGCGATTACAAGAAGTAGCAAAGGCTAACTTAATCAAACAAAACCCACCCCTAAAAGGTGCAGCGGCTGGCTATTTATGAGAGGGAGAGATGAGTAGGTCGGCCAAAACCTTAGGGTGGCCGAGTAGGACTCAATTACACGGCCCAAGGCCCACTTTGACTCGGACTGGAAAAGTGATCCAAAGTATTTCATATATTCCTGTTGACTGAGATGGAATTTGGATGCGAGGCCGGATCCGTTGGAAAGAGGACGAAAAATCCTTTCCGTCAAGTACTTGTGGGCCCCCAGGAGCCTTCTGGATCAAAAGTTATGGCTGTTTCATTATGATGCTGTCTAGATGGCCGAAATTGACTCGAACTCGAATTCGATGTCCACTTGGTCTGCAAGGCCGAACCTGACTTGAATTCTAGGTCTTCTGTGGCACCTCCCTGCAAAACACTTGTATGTAAGCCTAGGAACGTATTCACCTGGTAATTGAGTTGACGTGCTCGAGCTCGAGTAATTGGTCCTTGTATTATAGCAGCGGCCTCCGGTTGATACGTAGGCATATGCGTTGTGATTGTATCAATAGAAAGGATGTCCTCATCACTCACCAAGCCCCTTTGTCGCACGCCTGCGACAGGCCAAACAATCTGTCATGCCACACTGGTTCTGCAAATCTACATAGTACAAATAAATTAGAAAAACAAATATGTAGGATACAGGGAGTGCAACAAACTCGATAAAAATCTATTTTTTTTCTTCTGTGTTAAAGTTTTTTGTGTTGCATATTTAGTTTTCACTTTCTTAACAAATTGCAGGATCCTCACATATTAGTGGGTGTCAAGGTATTTCGGGAGGATAAGAGGATTTGACCGGCAAGTGAAACAACAAAAAAGTGTTTGTGGGTAATTAGAGAGATTTTCATATACTTTTATAAAAGAATTTGTTCATGTACATGGTCTGTTAGATATGCTAAGAGAAGTGACATCAGCTATGCCTTGATGGCTTAATGATCTAATGGGAAAATGAAATGGATGTGCGCAATGTCCAAAAGCAACAGAAGCAGCACTACAAAAGCAATTTTTAGCTTAGTCTCAAGACATAATCACACCTTCGAATATTCTCAACAGCAGAAACCCATTGAAAAGATGTCATCAGTTCCATCACCTCCATCTCTTTGTTCAACTACAAGCTAGGCTATATCATCCATCATTTGTGCTTTTAGAGAAGGAGGATTTCACTAGTGCATTTACTTGAAAGCGGGAAACATTAGAAAGGTTATAAGATCAAATCTCAATTGTAACAATTTAATCACTGAAATTAATCATAATAATCCATACACCAACAGCCACTAAATGTAGATCTTTTGTCTGGTGATAGAGTTGATTAGTAAATTTTATTGAATTGTATTTTTGGTTGATAGTATTATTTCATAGTCAAGTAGTTTGTGATGCTATTATATCATCAGCAAAACTTTGTTAAAAAAAAGGAGCACTTCAACTTTACTAGCATGCTTTGAGATGGTAACTTTTAACACACTACACTGTCTTTTCTGTTGAATGGAGTTGCTATTAACATTGTTTTCGCTTTTATCAGTTAAGGACTGCAGCACCTAATCTTTTACTCAAGGGAGCACCATACTAGATAGTCCCCAAGGTATGATGTAGTATTCCTCATATTACTACCATTTCCACATTGTGGCAAGATCAAATCATTTTGTAGACAGCATATTATAAATCTTTTCTATGTACAATACTCAAATTACTGTGTGTAAATAATGGAACTTCTTATGATGCAGATTTTTCTTTTGAAAACTTTTTAATCTTATGATGATCTTACATGGTTGGCTAATCTTAGCTTCTTCTAGATTGCATCCATTTGATTTCCTGCACTGTAGTCTTGCAGACTTGCAATATTTTATGAAAAGACAAATAAAACATATTATCTCCAGCATGACTTGGGCTGGTACAGTACCAAAATTAGTTGATGAGATAAGAGGACTGAGAACTCCACATTGTTATTCCTGAATACATTCTAGTGAATCAGTTCTTGGGGAATAAGAGCTTTTGATATCCTAGGTTCAGAAAAAGTGCCAAAATGGATTAATTTAAACTAGCATAACAGCTCATTGCATGGAGTTTGATTCTGCTTGTGGGCCAAAAGAAGATTCTGACAAAAAGAAGATTGCAAGTGTCTGTACCATTTAGCTGGATGCTAGTTTACAGCGATTCTTTAATTTCATAAGGGAAAGTATCTTTTTACCCTGAACTTTTGACTCAGGTGCTCTTTAACCCCTCAACTTCATCATTGAAATTAATCATAATAATCCATACACCAACAGCACAAGATTTAAACTATAATATACAACATCAGGATTAATTTGAACTCTAATACAGTCATCAGGTCCACTTCTACTATACTTTTTGTGGGACCCCCATTTGAGGAATCCCGTGGCAACCGCCCAGGTGGATTGCACACAGGTTGGACCATTATAAAACTCACAACAAGCGGAAACCAGTTATAACATAAAACATAATTAAACAGGTACGAGGTCACGAGGACCAATATTACATTAACATAGCACCCAGAATGACGCTACTTAGAGTTGCTATGAAAATAACAAGTTTATCCATACAAGAGTCGGCATCAAGATACCCAACACACAAAACAAGGCAGACAGCAACAACAAAGATCTTCACTTCTGGCAGCAACGGTTCTGGTAGGGCTTCCTCCACATCGGACTCAACTCGGCGCGAGACCCTCCTAGAATTCCGAATCATCTGGGGCGTTCCCATCTTCTGCTTTGTCTTCATAACCAAACGAATCGGGATCGACGAATCCCTCTTCTGATTTGTTTAAAAAGGCAAGGGTGAGCATGCTTTGACACAATGCTCAGCGAGTCGTTTATTTACAAATGCAATTATATAGATGAGGAGTGATCAAGAAAATGGGTTAAGTCTTATAATCATAAATAGTATAGATTTCAATCCTTTGATCTTTTAAATAAGGGTTTTATTTTCAACAGCGGGGTTTTTGAAAACCTTATGATAGACTTTAAGAAAACATTGTGAATGGCGATCCTCCGTGATCCACCATTTGAATTAACCATATTATGAAAACATTTCAAATAGTTACTTGTGTTGAACCACATGGATAAATCCACCGCGAACATACTCCATGAACTGGGAGTACAGAGTATCCGATACTTTTCTTATGCTTTGAAAGATGTACCTCTTTTTAAATCCACTTCTTCACTCGACTTTCAAGTTGGGCCAACTCCATGTGACTTATACACATGTGACAAGGCCGAGATCACACAACGCTTTTGCAGTTCAGTATTAACAGTATCCCCGCCCGGTAAATAGACAATTAAGTTTCAAGTACCGTTGTGGGTCCTCCCCACTGCCTCACTTCCTAGCCTTTGGCCTATGCTCCCGCAGGACACATAGCCTTGGTCTGTCCACGCGAGACATTTGACCGTCACGATTACAACCGCTCACGGCTTAATCAGAGGCATAGGGCGTCTTCCTTCTTTCCACCTTTTCCTCTCATGCTTTTTCTGAACTCACATCACTCACGGACGAACTGCACCCAACCAGTTTCTCCACACGAGAAACCAGACCGACAAACCATGCAGGGAACTGCTAATACCAAAAAGCTACTAAGTCGTGCCTGTCCCATACCAGGCAAGTGGTTGGTACGTTTTTCATGCCGCATAGGGGCACAACACAAGGTTCTAGTCCTTATGAATTAATAGTGAGGAGCCATCCACATTCCCTGGTGCGCACCGCACCCTCTCCATACAAACCAATCCTCACTATCAATACTAATTGACATTTCATTTCACAAAAGGGGTTTCAAATCCATTTCTCACATATTAGCCATTTCACATCCAACATGTATACTTAAATAAGATTAAAGCCTAAGCATGGTATCCTAGGGTGACAAGGTTGCATGATGATTCGATATCAAAAGGGGTTTTCACATGAAAGTTGGGTCATATCTATTCACATATTTCTAAACATAGTTCCATCAAATATTCAGCATGCATATATCTTTAAAACAGTGAATCTAGTTTATTTCAAAATACTGGGTGAGACATGATCAAGGGTGACGACTTGCCTTGCCAAGTTGGGTCTAAGAAATCTGCTGGATCTTCAAACGTTCCTTCCAAATCTTCCGCTCCTTGCTCTGCATTCGCACGAGAGCACACACAACACATACAATACATAAGTATCCAGAAAACAAGCTTTGTGCAAAACATAAGTAAAATATACACATGAATGCAGATGAGGGAGATTGGGCAGAAACAGGACAGCGGAGAAAAGGATTCTAGGGTTAGGTTCACTGGACAAGACTCGAATGCGATGAAGTCCAAGGGTTGGCATTCGGTTCGCGAACAGACAATGTCCGAGAAGGACACCAGGATGGTTTAGGGTTTCTAGATGATCAAAACTGGTGCAAGAGGTGGCATTGAGTGCCAAATGCTGTGAGGGACCTAACTGACAAAGTGAACTTTTTAGAAAGGCCCTTGAATTAACAGAAATTCACAGCAAAACTCAGGACACAGGAAATCGAATGCCACTGTACAGCAGCGAACTAGGGCACATGCGTCTGAACGAATCACGCATGCATTGCTTCGCCAAACATGTCAGGGAGGTAGGCGGGATCAAGACAAGGTTACTGGTGGAAGGAATTTGACTGGGGTCGCTTGCCGACGACGAACGGTGAGTTCGAAATCCTCGACCGCCTGAGACAAGGACAAGCCACGGTGACAGAGAACTGGAGTTAGCTAAACTTGAAATTGACCGAGGGGAAACACTTCTGGGGTGGTGTGGATTGTTATGGAGAGAGGAATTGGGCATTGGTTAAGCGTGCGAGCTCGTCGACGTTGTCACCGGAGTTGGAGAAGACGGTGAACGACGAACTGGCTCCACACAGCAATGCAGGTTATAAGCTTTGGGCTACACCATCTAGGGGTTATAGGGAAGGTGTAGGTGGCTTTAGTTTGGGGAGAGCTGCAGCAAGGCACGCCGGCGACGTGAGACGTCCACGGTGGCGCGCAAAAATTGGGAAAACGCACGACACTGCATCAATTTGAAAACTGGCTTAATAGGCTTGCTAAGGAAGGGCTAAGGATCATTTGATTCTACTGGAGCAAGTGATGAAAAGCACTGGAATGAGTTTAATTTCTGGAACAGGGGTTTCTGGTTTTCCGGCGATCACCGGCGATGAAGAGCACTAGGGTGCAATTGCTTGCTTGGACACGGGAAGATGGGTGTGGGGATCTTACTGGTGAGCTTGGATTGGAGAGAGGGGCTGTGGTTTGCTCTGGAGACGATGGCCTCAAAATCGGCTCGTCAGGGAAGAAAGGGAAACAGTGGGCAAGCTGGAAAATGGCTAAGTCCTGGAGTTGTGCTTCTTCACAGTGCTGAAGGGGGTTTAAATAGGCGCTGAGGCGGAGCTTGCGAGGGGAAACGGCGAGAGAACTTGTGCCGGGAATGAGACCGGCCGGGTGCAGCTGCGACAGCGGTGACCGGCGATGTGATTGCGCACTGGCGGTGTAGCTGCTCTACAGGCTTTGTCGATTGCATTGGGACTTCACCAGTGATGGCGCAGATGCGGAGGCAGTAGCAAAGCTCCGGCAACGACACGTAACGCATGCAATTGCCACGGCAACGGTTGCGCGCGCGAAGACAATGCTCTGGAGCGCGGGCGTTTATCTGCTGGTCATGGCGCGGTACTGGTGGCTGGCACGTGCGCGCGGGGTGGCTCACTTGTTCACAAGCGCTGGCGACAAGAGGCAATGGCCGGCGACGAGCAACTGCGGCGAGAAAACGCGGCGCGGCTCCGGCGATGCAGCACTGGTCGAAGGCACGACCTGGCGCTGGTCGAAAACAGCAGCAAAAGACTAGAAGGGCTGTTTTGCAATTACAGATTCTTGATTCCAGGGACTGATCTGTAAATCTGGCATTTGGCTTAGGTAGAAAGGATTTTGGCTTTGCCAAATTAATCCACAAAGTCTAAGATATTAGTCAGCAGCTAGAGATGACAAAATTTTGGAGATTTAGGCAAGTTTTGAGATGAACTGAAAACAGGGTAATTAGGGTAATCTGGATTATAGAAATTTGACAAGGCTGAAACTAGGGTTTCGGGAGAGATTTGGAAATTCTTCCAGAAGGGAAAAATGTCCAGAATAGTGAAGGGAAGATGTTCACTGAATCAAATCATGATTTGGAAATGATCTGTGACTTTTAGCCTTTTTGGGGTTCCTCAGATATCTGAAAAGGACTAATTTGTGAATCTTTTGGACTGATCTGCAAAATGACTTGAATGAAGGAGTTTGGCTGCCAACTTTTTCGAGTAACACTCTGGCATCACCAAGACCTCATCCTGATATGCAGATAGTGAAGGCAGGCTAGGGTTGGGAAGAACAGGGTGTTACACTTTTTGTTTTTACTGACAAGCTAATGGTTAAACGTGTTATGCACAGTTTTCTAAAATCAGTCCTGTTCTTGAAATTTTGTTGTTTGTTTAGATTCTATTGATTACATACTGATCAATTTCATTCATATAGTGTACCATTTTCTTTCATCCTTTGAACACACAAGTTTAATTGTGTGAAAAAACAATTTGGTCGAGATCTCCGGAACACAATTTTTGGAATTTCTGAAAATCCACACCCTATTTGTTCATTCTCAAACAGCTTGAGAATTCAATTTTTGTTATTGTTTTTGATCAATATTAACAATCATACCTACAATCGCACCAATTGGAGGCAGCTTCGGATTAACAGGAACAGCAACCACCGGAGTTCTATCGTGCGGAGCATCAACCCTCGCCCCCCTTTGCCCCTCTACGACACTAGGCCTCACTAGCCCCTTTGTCGCGTCAGGCCACTGGCCTCAACCCCTTGCCAAGCTCCTTTGTCGCATGCCTACGACAAGCTTGCCAATCTGCCGCACTGCACCAACCTCGTGCCTGGACGGTCTGCCTCCGCCCTCCACTACTGCCGCTAGGGTTTTGAGGTGGGGTGTGATGAGGGATTGGTGGGGGATCGGTGGGAGAGCAGAGGTGGCAGTGTCGGCCGACGGTGGGGTAGAGGAGCAGTGAGGAGGAGATTTCAGTGGTGTGGGAAGCCTTTGCAAATTGGTGGGAGAGGCGCAGATCAGAGGGCTTTATAATTGGTGCAAAAAAAAATAAATCTGTCGAAGATTTTTCTGCTACTGAAAATTTCCTCTCAAAATAATAAATCTATTATTATTCTGCTGAAAATTTTTAGTTTTGCACCAAAAAGTATATATTATTTATTCTTAGTGGTAGATCTGATAAAAATAATAACTTTTCTCAGCTGACACATCGATGAAAAATCAAAATTATATCTTCACCTGCAAGACCACTAGTAAAAAAAGTTCTTCCCAGCGTAAAAAATATTCTCAGATGTTCCACAAATCTTATATATCTTTTTCCAAACTGATCTATAGGTTGCTATATATTATTTATTTCTAGTGGTAGATCTGGTAAAAACAATAACTTTCCCAGCTGACGCATTGGTGGAAAATAAAAATTATATTTTCATCTATAGGACGGCTACAAAAAAAGTTTTTCCCAGCGGTCTTACAGCTTACGCTAGCCTACCGTGTTGTAGTGCAATTAGATGACTACTTTATCACATCTTTGCATATGATCCATTGAACTTAGCTCTCTTTAAAATTTTAGATCATTATTGACATCTTCCAAACTGAAGGTTTCTAATAAACTGTTGTCGTGGTATTGCGAATACCCCGGCAGGTTTTGTGAATGATCCTAGCGAAGATTACGCGGCGCGGGTTGACCGGATGACCGGTCCTCCCCCGCCGGACAAGCACAAGAAATGACACACGGGTTTATACAGGTTCGGGTCCCGGTGGGGGCCCTAGTCCTGCCGACGCGCTCCCGACCGGAGTTAGCTGGGGAGGCTCTCTCCGGGGGAGAGCCTTCCGGAGCACGTCTGTGAGTTTAGCTATTCCAATAAAAGAGAACCGATCCCTTACAACAGAGGGGTACAAGGGCTATTTATAGCCCCAAAAGGAAGCAAAAAACCTAAACTACCCCGGAAGCCACCGTTGGATTGAAGGGTAGGACCATCCTTCTCCCGGTCAAACGCCTTGGATGTTTGACAGGTGGTCGCTAGTTCCCGAGGCGCTCCTCGCGTGACCTGCACGTGACAAACAATTCGAGACTTTACCTTTAGGAGGGCGATGAGGCCCGGGACGGCGCCGGAGACCAGGTCCCGGGGGCCAAAAGGCGGCGCCCGGGGAGGCCCCGGAGGCCACGTCCCCAGGCCAATGGCGGCGCCCGGGACGGCGCCGGAGGCCAGGTCCCAGGGGCCAAATGGCGGCGCCCGGGGAGGGGCCGGAGGTCACGTCCCCGGGCAAATGGCGGCGCCCGGGACAGCACCGGAGGCCAGGTCCCGGGAGCCAAATGGCGGCGCCCGGGAGGGCACCGGAGGCCACGTCCCGGGGGCCAAAAGGCGGCGCCCGGGGAGGGGCTGGAGGCCACGTCCCCGAGCAAATGGCGGCGCCCGGGAGGGCACCGGAGGCCACGTCCCGGGAGCCAAATGGCGGCGCCCGGGAGGGCACCGGAGGCCAGGTCCCGGGGGCCAAAAGGCGGCGCCCGGGGAGGGGCCGGAGGCCACGTCCCCGGGCAAATGGCGGCGCCCGGGAGGGCACCGAAGGCCACGTCCCGGGGTCCAAAAGGCGGCGCCCGGGGAGGGGCCGGAGGCCACGTCCCCGGGCAAATGGCGGCGCCCGGGAGGGCACCGGAGGCCACGTCCCCTGGCAAATGGCGGCGCCCGGGACGGCACCGGAGGCCACGTCCCGGGAGCCAAATGGCGGCGCCCGGGAGGGCACCGGAGGCCACGTCCCCAGGCCAAAAGGCGGCGCCCGGTTAGGGGCCGGAGGCCACGTCCCCGGGCCAATCGTGACGCAACTTACCTGGACTTAGTCCCGCGGAGATTTCCCCCGACAACTGTTATCTAAATTTCACTCTCTTATGTCACTTTTTATGTTTAGATTGCTAATTTCCCTTCTCTTTAAAATAAAATAAAAATGTGTAATATTGAAGTATAATCAATCCACTGGGGTAGGCAGTGATGAATTGTTGACCAGCTGGGGAAGGGAAGATTTACTTAACTTATACACACAAAAAAAATTTCTTTGTTATAATAAAACGGTTGCTTAAGATGTGGCTTTGTGTAGTCTCTTGTAATGTATATGCGACCCACTAGGGGAAGGCGGTGATGAATCGTCGACTAGTTGGTGAAGGGAAGGTATATGAAACAATGAGATTTCTTATAGGGGCTCTGGAAACCGACAAAGCTACCTATCTGTAAGTGTACTTAAGTAAGCGTCTTCAGCTGTGTCTCCTCTAGCCACGATGCAATGATCTAGTTCAAAACATTCTGGCCAAGAGCACAAAAAAGTTGAAGAAAAAAAATTAAAAAAATGAAGAAATAAATAAAATCAGAAATAAAAGTGTTTGAATTTCTGTCTAAAAAGGGCAATCTACCAACTTTGTATAAATTGTAGCATAACGATTGTTTTCTTTAGTTATTGTTTGTTCTAAAGCCTATATGAAAGATGTTAAGATTATTCAATCGATTAAGCTATCTCTTTTCTAAGGTTGAGATTTGATAAGCTGAATGTTTGCATTTGGAGAGTTTAAATTACTTAGATCAATTGTCTCATATGCATAGATGTGATGTGAATTGCTGGAAGTAATTAATTGAAAATCTGATAAACCAAGGCATTCCAATTATCGGAAAATTCATTCAAATTCTTCGCTTGAGGACAAGCAAAATGCTAGTTTGGGGGAATTTGATAAGTACTAAATTGATAGTATATTTACCCTAAGTTTGCTATTGAAAACGTGTAAAAACATGCTAAAAACTTTTTTGAGGCAACATTTTATGCATATTTTCATATTATTTTTACAATATTCTTTCACAGCTGTGTTTGCCATCTTTCAGGGATCAAACCTACCAAATTTGTGGAAATTTCGACTTCGTTTGTGCCAATTTCGACAAAGATTCCAAAACTGAATAAAAAAGGAACCCTGACTGAATGTTACTCAATCGAAACACCCTGGTCAAACACACTTAGGCTAGAAGGCACCATAATTGAAGACAACTTGGACAAAAAAGAGCCTTAGTAAAACACGAACACACTTGGTCAAACAATGTCCCGATCGAACACGAAGACATCTGGTCGAAACAAATCCTAATCAAACACGAACACGTTTGGTCGAAAAGAGTCCCGATCAAACACGACTATCTCTTGGTCGTTATCTGACTAAGCTCAGCACTACCGCGGGCTCGACCAGGACACTGGTCGAGCATGACTCGGTTTCCATAGGTGTTTTTGGTCGAATCTGGTCAATTTTGACTTAGATTTGTTCGTTCTCACATTGTTTGAAGCCAGACTTCATCACTTGCATGTCAAGGACTTATATTTAGGCACATTAATCAATATAACATAAATAGGGAGGCTTTTGGCTCAATTCTTAGGCTATATTTTAGGGTTTTAGTTTACTTTTCTTAGAAGAGCCCCGTTCTCTATTTTTCTTGCGTTTGTAAGCCGACAAGGATGACAGACTTAATTTTGATGCAATCAAATAAGTTTTCTTTTACTTCTTATTATTTCTGTATTATATGGCTTTTTGCGAGTAGTTCACTTCTAGGGTTAGGGATGACCAAATCTGGAAGGTGTGATTCTTCTTTGGTCTTGATCTCAAGTTTTAAAGTTATTTCCTTATGTTTTCTTCCTCTAAACTCTAAATTCTTGCTTCGGCAACAACGTAACAGTTGAGCCTTAGCAAGAATTTAGGGGAGTTCTTGAGTTCTTAGCGCTTTGACGAGGGATCCTGAATAGGAGAGAGGCTCTCAGCAAATATAACAGTTGAAGTGATCCTCTGATTGTTGTACCAGTGACCGTACTAGCAACTTAATCTGTCTTGGTAAACAATTGAAATTTACTTGCAATTCTCAGGCCTTGGATAGAATTATATCTTATGGTTATGGAATTCCCAAAACCCTATGTCTTCTTATACTGCTTTAAACCCTAGATTGATAGATTTAGTAGTAGATTTAGTTATAGACAAACAAATCCTCAACTTTTTCAGACTTAATTAGTGATACATTAACCTAGAAAGACGAATACACTTGTTCCTCATGGAATTCGACCTTCTAGTGATCAACGATTGACCATTCACTTGCGGTTATTACTTTACGTCACCAGCACCCACTCCTACAAGATGGGATGCCACGTTCACACAGAGGTTCTATCCACTACCTCTGGGGCAGGAGCTCTTCCACCATGGTGTAGAAGTTCCTACAGCTTGGTTCGCTCACTTCAGGACATGTCCAGCGGATGCCAACGAGTAGACAATCAGCCAACACTTTGAGGCGTATTTACAACACCTATTCGGTGCCTTCATGTTCACTGGAATGCTTAAACATGGTATAGCCACAAGTCTTTCAATTATTGCATTTAATTATTATCTTCGATGTCAAACAAAGTCCCGATCGAACACGAAGAAATCTGGTCGAAACGAGTCCTAGTCGAACACGTACATGTCTGGTCGAAAAGAGGCTCGATCGAACATGACTTTCGCCAGGTTGTTATTTGACTGAGGCCAGCACAACTAGGGGCTCGACTAGAACACTGGTCGAGCATGACTCGGTTTCCAAAAGTATTTTGGTCGAATCTGGTTGGTTTTGACTCAGATCTGTCTATTCTCACGCCAGTTGAAGTTGGATTTCATCACCTACACGTCTAAGAGTTATATTTGGGCACGTTAACCCATTGTATCATAAATAGAGAAGTTTTTGGCTCAATTCTTATGCTATTTTTATGGTTTTAGTTTGCTTTACTTTAGTTTACTTTAGTAGCGCCCCCTTCTCTATTTTATCTGCGTTTCTAAGCCGGCAAGGATGGCAGACATAATTTTCAAGCAATCAAGTAAGTTTTCATTTAATTCTTATTATTCCAATATTTTATGACTTTTTGCGAGTAGTTCACTTCTAGGGTTAGGGATGACATAATCTGTAAGGCGTTATTCTTTCTCGGTCTCGATCTCAAGTTTTGAAGTTATTTCTTGATGTTTTCTTCCTCCAAACCCTAAATTCTAGTTTCGGCAACAGACATAACAATTGAGCCTTAGTAAGAATTTAGGAGAGTTCTTGAGTCCTTAGCACTTTGACGCGGGATCTTGAACAGGAGAGAAGCTATGCCAAACATAACAGTGGAAGCGATCGTCTGACTGTTATACTAGCGACCGTAGTAGCAAATTAATGTGTTGGAAAATAATTGACATTAACTTGCAATTGTCAGACCTTGGATAGAATTATGCCTGATGGTTATGGAATTCCTGAAACCCTAGGTTTTTGTTTACTACTTTAAACCCTAGATTGATAGATTAAGTAATAGATTTAATTGTAGCTCACAAAACCCATAAATTGTTTAAAATTAATCAGTGAACCACTAACCTAAAAGTGCTCAATGTTCAACCGTTTGCTTGCGGTTATTACTTCCCAATCCACCCTAGTTGTATGGAGGCCCTGGATGGCTGGCTACATTGAGAGCACAGCAACAGGTAGGATCTCGTCGGTATGTGCAGAGGACCGGGACTTATGGCTCACCTGATGTGTTTTTTCTTTAGCCATATGTTGGAGGTGTACGCTCGGTGGAGGCTGATGCATCAATTTGGTTTATTCCAGCCGATCCCCCTCCAGACGGTGCACATCAGTTGTGCATGACCAGCACGAGTAAGTTCGTGATCATCTTAGGGTAGGGTGTTTTTTCCCCATTGAAATGTTGAATACTTTAGTTTTTTTCGCAGGTAGAGCCATAAGGGAAAGAAAACTGTCAGTTGGGAGGACGACAGGCTCCTTAGACTCGTTGTTGGGAGCAGGTAGCTGCGATAGATGTAGTGCGTGAGGAAAGTCCATACAATTCTATAACATATAGCAACTACCTCCGATGGTACATCCCTAGCACCAGTGCTCGCTTTGCCCCACCACCTCCGGTGCCTGCAAATGTGCCTGCTCCGACTGTGCAATAGACATACTACTAACATAACACACCCAGGGTACACTACCAGGTACACAACGATAGTCTATTTCTTGCTTGTTATTGTTATTTCTGCCTCCCATTGTCTTGTGGTCTCACAAATTGACAACCTCCATATGATCACCTCATTGGCACGGCCGCTCATCAAGCGGATGCAAGCACGTCTACCTATCACGTTCAAGGAGTACGAGAAGGCCATCGCGCCATTTATCAAGTCGCCTCCCAGCTAACATTGGAGAGCGTCTCCATTCCCCCGATATTTGTTGCACCTCCACTACCATGAGCCCCACCTAGCCATATGCCACCGCAGCCAGCCGATCATCGTCCTGACACAGCCAGTGTGGGACCCTCCTTTGAGGAATCCCGTGGCAACCGCCCAGGTGGATTGCGCACAGGTAGGTTCATCACAAGCTCACAACAACAGGATTCACTTTAAACAATAAAGCAAGTAGATAAAACAAGTACAAGGTCACGAGGACCACTATTACAATATCATAATGCCAAGGATGGCCTTAATTAAAGTTGATACAAAAGTAGAGAGTTTTTCAAAATCAAGAATCGGTATTGAAGTACCGAACACAGAAAAACAACACAAAAAGCAACCACAAAGGTCTTCACTTCCTTCTGCAGCGGCTCTGGAAGGGCTTCCTCCACATCGGACTCAACTTGGCTCATGACCCTCCTAGAAACTCAAATCGTCTGGAAAAGCTCCTTCCTCTTCTTGGTGCTCAAGGTTAGGGGAATCGGGATGCTCGAATCCTTTCTTCTGAATTTGTTTGTAAAGGCAAGGGTGAGCATGTTTTTACACAATGCTCAGCAAGTCTCGTTACAAGAATGCAGGTATATAGATGAGGAGTGATCAAGAAAAGGGCTTAAGTCTTATAATCATAAATAGTATAGATTTCAATTCTTTGATTTCTTAAATAAGAGTTTTATTTTCAACAGCAGGGTTTTGGAAATCTTATAATAGACTTTAAGAAATTGTTATGTGATGGTCTCCCATGAGTCATCACTTTTATCAACCCATATTATCAAAACATTCCAAATATTTACTTGTGCTGAACCACATAGATAAATCCACCGCGAACATACTCCATGAACTGGGAGTACAGAGTATCCGATACTTTTCTTACGCTTTGCAAAGGTGTACCTCTTTTTAAATCCACTTCTTCACTAGGCTTTCAAGTCGGATCAGCTCCACGCGACTTATACGCATGTGACAAGGCCGAGATCACACAACGCTTTTGCAGTCTAGTATTAACAGTATCCCCGCCCGGTAAATAGACAATTAAGTCTCAAGTACCGTTGTGGGTCCTCCCCACTCCCTTACTTCCTACCTTTGGCTTATGCTCCCGCAGGACACATGGCCTTGGTCTGTCCACGCGAGACATCTGACCTTTCTTGATTACAACCGCGCACGGCTTAATCTTAGCCGTAGGGCGTCTTCCTTCTTTCCACCTTTTCCTCTCATGCTTTTTCTGAACTCACATCACTCACGGATGAACTGCGCCCAACCAGTTTCTCCACGCGAGAAACCAGACCGACAAACCATGCAGGGAACTGCTAATACCAAAAAGCTACTAAGTCGTGCCTGTCCCATACCAGGCAAGTGGTTGGTACGTTTTTCATGCCGCATAGAGGCACAACACAAGGTTCTGGTCCTTATGAATTAATAGTGAGGAGCCATCCACATTCCCTGGTGCGCACCGCACCCTCTCCATACAAACCAATCCTCACTATCAATACTAATTTGACATTTTATTTCACAAAAGGGGTTTCAAATCCATTTCTCACATATTAGCCATTTCACGTCCAACATGTATACTTAAATAAGATTAGAGCCTAAGCATGGTATCCTAGGGTGACAAGGTTGCATGGGTATTCAATCACAAGAGGGGTTTCACAATCATTTAGGTTATATCTAACCACATTATTTCTAAACATAGTTCTATCAAATACTTAGCATGCATATATCTTTAAAACAGTGGATCTACTTTTATATCAAAATATTAGGTGAGACATGATCAAGGGGTTGAGACTTGCCTTGCACTGCTGGGTCTAATTACTTGAACGAAACCTTGAAGACTTCTTCCGCTCCTTCAGCTTCGGTACTGCGGCGGACACAAGCAATACAACACATACACTACATAAGCATACATAAAATAGTTGCAATAGAAAATAATAAGTAAATATATCATGCATGCAAGGGAAAAGATTTGGACAAAGTCACTTGGGTGCTGGTCGAAGAGATGGGCTCAAAAGAAGTTGAATGTCAAAGGCCGACATTCAGTCCACGGCTAGACATAGCCATAAGTTGGTCTTAGGTAGGTTTTCTGGAGAAGTGGCAGAAGAGAAAGATGTAGAACTCAACTCCAGGAGTCTAGGGGACAAAGTGACATTTTCATTGCTCAACCAGAAGGGGTCAAACAAGGCTAATGCCAGTGGCTGACATGCACTGACATAGTGCAGACATTGCCAAAATCTAGGGCTTGACATAACTTTTGATCCAAGGCTCCAATTGATGCACAACTTTGTCTGGGAGGTAGGCATTGATAACAGGATCAAATCATTCAACAGGATCTAGGGCAGGAAATGGCTGGAAGGTGATGAAATTCAGTGATGAACTGTGGTGACTTGGACATGAACTGGGCTTCTGGACAGTGATCTTGGCAAGGGCATAACTTACAATCTAGGCAGATTCAGATGTCGAGCTAGTGGAAGAAAATGCTCAGGGAGGTGAGGCAAAGCTAAGGGACAAAGTGGTGTCGGCTGAATCGGCCGGGAAGCAAATTCCGGTGAACTGTGCCGGAGAAGAAGACACAGAATTGGGGATTTTCGATACAAGGCAAAAGAGCTCAATTCCAAGCTTGAGAATGATCTCTAGGGCACAACAAGGCTGCTGGAGGGGTTAATTTCACTGGAGGATGGCCGGAGAAGCTCAGCGGCGAGGTCCAGCGAACTGATGAAGTTCCAAATCGGGATTTCTTCGATTTGAGCACAATTGGGGATTTTGATTCTACAGGCTTGCTAAGAAATGGCTAAGGATCAGTTTCTGCTACTGGGACGAGAGCTAATTCGGGCTGAATCTGATAGCATTGAGGGAATAGGGCAATTGGGCTTTTCCGGCGATCATCGGGGAGGGGGATCGATCTGGTGCAATTGGGAGCTATGACACAGAGAGGGAGAAGAGAGGAACTCACTGGTGGTATTGGTTTGAAGAATGGTGCAGCGAGCTGGGCTGGCACCGTGAGCTCTCTCACTGGCTCGCCGGAGAAGAAGGAGACAGCGGCGAGGTTGCTGGAAAAATGGCTAAGTCCTGAGATGAGGCTTAAGCACAGTATTGGTGGGGTTTAAATAGGCTAAGAGGCGGAGCTAGCGAGGGGGAATCCGACAACAAGGCTTGTGCCGGGGAGAAGCTTTGTCGGGCGCAGGAGGAACAGCGGCGACGACGACGTGATATACGCGGCTGTGTAGTAGCTTTGCCAGCGTTGTCGGGGCGCCTTGGAACTAGGTTTGAAACGGCGCGGATGCGGAGGCAGCAATGCAGCTCCGGCGATGACACGTACACGCATGCAAGTGCCACGGCCACGGGCGTGCGCGCGCGAAAATGCTGCTGGAGCGCGGGCGTTTAACCGCTGGACTTGGCAAGGGTTTGGTTGCTGGCACGTGCGCGCGGGGTGGCTCAACCGATCATGAGCACAGGCGACCGGAGAAGATGGCTGGCGGCGAGCGTGCACGGCACAAGGAAACCACGACGATCTCTGGTCGTGTGCACAGCAGTTGGCCTGGTCGAAAAGGGCTGGAAAAGAATATCTGGGCCGCTTTACAATTCTGAAACTTGCTCCAGGGACTGATCTGTGAAGTTTGAATTGGAAATGGGCTTGATTGTAAATCTGGAGATCTGGAGGGCTGATCTGAAATCTGATTTCAGGAATGAGTTGCATAAGGTTAATGGAACTCATCTAGCCAAAGTTTGACAAGATCGGGAAAGATCTGAAGGGTTTCAACAAAAGTGGGGAAAACGACTTTAGGGTAAAATAGGGTAATTAGGGTTTCAAAAATGGCGAGGGTCGAAACTCAGGTTTAGGGCAGGATTTGGAAATTCTTCCAGAAGGGAAAAATGTTCAGAATAGTGAATGTGAGATATTCACTGAATCAGATCAGAGTTTGGAGGTGGTCTGAGACCTTTAGTCTTTTTGGGCTTCTGACAAATCTGAAAAGGGCTGATTTGTGATACTTTTGGGCTGATTTGCGAAAAAGATCTGAACGAAAGAATTTGACTGCTAACTTTTTGGGGTAAGCTGCTGGCACAACTGGGATCTCATTCTGAAATAGAGAGGGACGAGGCAGGCCAGGATTTGGGAAAAACGGGGTGTTACAGCCAGGCCATCAGGTATGGCCATTGATGCCCCGATTTATCTTGGTGTGCTCCCGCCCCACTCTTAGCGTACAGGTGTTCCACCTCATGTGGAGTCGCCGTCGTGTGGTGGTGCATGGATCTTTGAGGGTCCCCATACGCCGCCTTCCATCTCCATGTCTGATTCTAGCTTAGGCTTCGACATCATGTTCAACTCGGATGATGAGTACGTCGCCTTGTCACAAAGGACGTTGGACGAGCAGCTGGCTACGTCCTCAACTACTACGATTGCACCTCTCGGTAGGCTCCCACCATACATTCCTCCCCGATCAGTCTGTGCCAACCCGGAGGTAGTACTCAACCCTGAGTACGTGGACTACGTCAACATGTTGCGGTGGAGAGATGACACCAAGCAGAGGCAACATCACTTGGCATTTGCACAACTTGGTGGGGCCCCTCCATCGTCTCAATACCCTATGGAGCATATCTCACATACAAGTGCTCCTAATGCAGGCCTCGACTGGGCGAGTGACCGCCCCCCCCCCCCCCCCCCCCCCCCGTCGACAGCTGTCGTAGAGGATGGTGGTTCCATGCCGCACCTTCTCACTATCGCTGTTTTGGCGTGATCGGAGTCATCGTCCGAGGGGGCGGCATTAGTATTTTTTTTAGCAAATGTCTTATTACCTTTAGGAAAGAAGATTTATGTTTTCACATATATATTACTTTTTTCTTTTCGAAGTTATGCAACTGCTTTACATTTTGCCATAGTTCATGGAAAACCCTAACTTTTGTACCTTTATGCTTTTCTATGATTGATCCTTTCTACTTTTCAGCTTTTCTACTTTCCAGCTTTTCAGCTTTTTAGCTTTTCAACTTTTCAGTTGTTCAGCTTTTGTACAATTGCATCTAATAAATGTTTAAGCTATTCAATAATTTTGCTCCTATAAATTATGTTTTTGAGCTCCGAACACACAAGTCACACTTTCCTCACTAGTCTATCTGAACATGGCGGGCAAGAATAGCCATGGCCAGAGAAGAAGACACACCAAGGTAAATACATAATCAACTCGCCTAAAATAAGAAACTCTTTATGCGTTACTTTCTTGGCTATTCCCTTTCGTTCCTAGTATGAAGGACAAAGTTCAGGGCCATGTCGTTGCAACTGCGGTTTGTTGCCGAAGACTACTACATCGTCCGTTCAGGGTGACTACGGGAGAAGATTTTTAGAGTGTCCTAGAGGAGGTGCTCATAAGTGCACTTTCCTGCTTTGGCTCGACCTGGGGTGGAATACAATAGCTGCGTGTACGATACTCTATCTTTTTTGCAGAAAGAAGAGACTTCGTGAGCAGCTCGAGTTCATGGAGGAGCTGTCGATCAACATGCACAATGTTCAACACATGTGTTGCTGCAGACGTCCTTGTTATTTCTCTTGTCATTGAGACACGTAGACAATAACGCGTCCTCTAGAGGAGTTCAACTGGCCTGGTGATTCTTCCGACACAGATGACTTTATGTGTAGCTGTCGAGGTGATATTACAGTCAGTACATTTTGGGTCTACGACACTGCAGGTAGAAACTACATACATTACGACCGTGAAGATGCGAGGGATAAATGCAATTACAAGTTGTGGCTCGATCCGGACTAGAATGAGGTGGAGAAAATACTATAAATACTCTTCTAAGCGAGCTGGACACTCTCTACTTGGATCAAGTGGAGCTTCGAAGTTTAATCATCTTTTGCTACTGTAGATCCAGGTCCAATTGTTTTTACAACTATCACACATGAGTATAACTTTCTATTTTATCTATAGGAACAACTTGTTAAGGTGTTTTATGTTTTTGGTTACTTTTTGATTGCACTATTTCTTTTATAACGTTAACATTTTATAACCCAAAAAGAAAACTTATTTTCGCTATTTTTCTTATGTTTTTAGTACCTTTCGATGTTCATTTTTCTCTTTGGTAGCCCAACGAACTAAACCAATCACGAAATGTAGGCATCAATCAACCCAACAAATTAAACCAATCATGGCCCATTCTCTTCTTAGCTAGCCGAGTGGTGGTGCTTCAACGACCTTTTCTCGATTTTATTTGAAATTCTTTTTTTTTTGGCTTATTCATACAAAAACACACTTTGTGACTGTTTTTGATGTTAATTTTTTTTGTTCTTTTAGAAAAAAAACACACTTCGCAACTATTTTTGTAATTTCTCAAGGGAATTCAACTAGTCGACAGGAAATTTTGACCAGTCATCATTTTAGTTGGCGATTGATCGTGACGACTGATGAGGTGGTTTGAGTCGTCAAATCAGATGTCGACTGATTGAATTTTCCGAATGTCTCCAATCGGGTTGGTGAAATTACTTTTTATTCTGTGCTATTTTTAACTTTTTCTTTATATACAGATTATCCATACAAAAAATTCCAATCTTTACGCATTGGATTAGATAATCTACACTAATCAAACTCTCTAGAACGCTGACCTCGTCTTGAGGGCTGCCCTCATACAAAATTCTTCCGTTCAGACGGCACAATTACAGAGCTTATGTAAAATTGATCAGGTCTGAGGCACAAACAAAATTCAATGAAACAGAGATTGCATATAGTACCAACAAGAAGTATGCGAACTTTCTCCAATACTTTAATTGAACTAGTAAACGATACCCATGAATAACCATCCAAGAATTATTTAGTGGAACATTATTAAGAAACAAGTTGCCCGAAAGCAGAAATGACACAGACTAAATCACAAAGATAGGATACGAAACTCAGCAAAAATTCACCAGAAATCTCACTGAAACACAGATAGAATTGGGGAGTCATTCATGTTTCTTATGCCAAATATATAAAAGATTGCCACATGAAGACTTGCATTTTATCCTAAACCAATAATTGTTCAGATATGAAAGCAAGCTGAGCCAATAGCACCTCCAGAAAAACAAGAAATAAAGGCATAAGCACAACAGAATTTGATCAAACAGAGGCACTTGGAAATTGGAGAACGGATTCCTTCTCCATTTTATTCACAGATGATATGTGCAGATCAGATCATTCATAAACCATGACCACAAGCAGTCAACATATACACATGGACACAATGAACAGAAGAAGCAGAAACAAATCAGACAACATTAGTATATACACAACCAGAATAAGAGATAATATCATTGGAATGACCCCTCTTACATGACTTATTTGCATTGCCAAATCAACACACATATTATCATATCATATCAGATCAAATCTCCTCCACAACAATCCAGTCCTCCCCATCAGAGTACTCCACTGCAATTGCAATGCCCACCATGCAGAATCCCATGTCCTCCTCTTGTTCCTGCTCTTCTACTGGTATGTCATTAGCATTAGCCGAGTCAGCTTCTTCTGCTTCTTCAGCCGGCGCGCCACCCTGGTGTCCTACAATGAAATCATAAACATCGGAGACTGCTCTGTACGCCGGGTTATGAAGAATGCCGCCGCCGTTGTCGTCTTCGTGCCAGCTGCTGCTGCCGCCTGCCAGGTATGCCAGCACGGCAGTGGCCGACGCGCCCTTGTAGTCCGGGATGCCCGCGGTTTCGACGTCGACGACGCGCCATGACAGGAGGCGGTGGTTGAGGGCGACGTCGCAGGCGCGTAGCTTGTGCGAGCCCTTGGCCTTGTCCCGGGCCTTACTCACGGGGTGGTGGTGGCACGACGGGCACCGCGCGCGCCGGCACTTTCCCGTGCTCTTGGACGCGTTCGTCGGCTTCGACGGCGCCTTCCCAAACACGCCAATCGCCGCCGCCGCCTCGGCGTCAGCGTCGGCAATCCTTAGCAGCTTGTTGCGGTTGATCCTGACGGTACCATGCTGCAATCCTTCCCTCTTCATCGTCCGGTTGCTCTGCCTGCGTCTTCTTGGTTTTCTTGGTCTTTGCTCTTGTAAGAATTAGCCTATTGCTTCTTGGGGTTTCTTGGCTTGGACTCCAAGAAGTGGTTGTGGTTGACTACAGGCCGATGTGGGGTGGGGTGGGGTTGTTTGGGTTAGGTTGTGGAAGTATGTTGCCGAATGCCAATGGCGGTCGTTGTGGGGTTGTGGGGAGGCACACGTGTCAGCGTCAACAAGATAGCACAGGTGGGCGAGCAAGCCAATACTTGCTGGCTTGATGCTACGGATAAATGGTCATGTTATACCTGATATCTACAGTATTTCTAAACACCGTCCTTTAAATTATTATTTAAAGCATATAATTAAGATATCCATAATTCTTATATAAAAAAATTTTTGAGTGTGCCTAGTGCTCACAATTCTTGTAAAATTGTTTTTGATGAGATTAAGATACTCACACTTTTTACATATATAAAAATGAAAATATAGTAAAAATATTTGTATCATAATCATTCTGTTATTTAAATAAACATGAAAACTATGATAAAAGTTAAGAATGTAGGTATCAAATCAAGCTATCATATCATAAAGTTTAGAATCTAATCATTCTGTTATTTAAATAATCATGAAAACTATAATGAAAATTAAGAAAATAGGTATCAAATCAAGCTACCATATCATAAAGTTTAAAATCTAAATTCAATCTATTGGGTTAAACAAATTTAACATAAAAGTAAACTGAAAATAAAAGGATACAAATTTAAAGTTACTGTTCACTGATTTTTTCCTCTTGATAATAAATTAAGAGTTAAATTTTGTCGAATGCTCGATCATCACAAAACATATCTTCTCAAAAAAAATTTTATGCCGTTCAAACAAGCTTTTTATGAATTTTGTATGACTATTTTATATAGTGTTTTGATAGGAAGAGGGCGAGAGTATCCAACATGTAGCATGCAGTACATACTGTCCATAGTTAATAAAGTATTGGATTAAGCAAGTAGTGTCAAGAAATCTTACTGCCATCCATGGGAGCTTGTGCCAATGATGCAACTCATATTAGCTTAGGAAGCTTCCAATGGCATAATCTTCTAATTTCCTAGCTGTTGTAAGATCCAAGAACGATGGCAGTATTAAAATAATGGGAATGATACTTATGCCGAAATTCGGCGGCCGAATGTACATTAAGGTTATGTTTGTTAACCCTGTATGATTCACAATTATCACGCGCGATTTCTATTGGATAAAGAACTACTTCTATGCATTCTTCACTCATGTAATTTTGCACGCGCATAAAATTGCTACTATGTGTATTAACTCGTTTGGTAGTGTTCAAATACTTCTCATTACAGAAAAAGAGTACTTAAGGATTTTATGGCTGTAGCGTTGTCTATTTATTGCCCATTTAGAACAAATGATTTTTATCGAAATTTGTTAGGTTTTGAACTCTTAGAAATATCTCCTATAAAAGATGTTTGGAGCAAAGGAAAATAGTGGTTATAGGCCATAGGAATAATTTCTAACCTCCATCTTTTGCAAGAAAATCTAATTTTTCTCTATATTTTTCCTATGATTCAATCAAACAATTTGGGATTTTGTAGGGTTTAAGTAGACTGTTGGGGGAAAATCCTGGTCGCTTCTCGGAAAAGTCCCGGAGGCCTTCTGTGGAAAACCCCGAAGGGCTATCGGGTAATGATGAAGACATCACTTCTTCGGATACACGCACTAACCATAATCCTCCGTTTGTTACACAAGGACCAATAACGCGCAGCAAAACCCGATTGTTGCATTGTCAGGTGAACTCGTTCCTAAGTTTATATATATATAGTTTTGAGAATGGTTTACTATCTAATAGTGATAATATTTTGCTTAGGAACTATGGAGAGGACCAGCAAGGAGCTCAAGTCGAGTTGGAGTCCGGTTCGGCCATCCCCTTCAAATGAACATAACTCCCTCATACGAAGTCCGATTGGGACATTCTTATAGTCCACAGAGAAGCACACGACGAGATCTTTCCAATGGATCTAGCCCCACATCCAAATTCCTTCTGGATCGCTAGCAATTGACAAAACAAGTTTCGACCAGATTCTGATTGGACCGAGTCAGTGCTGCGTCACTTTTTTGGTTGGGTCAAGTACCGTGTATTGAGTTTAGTACGAGTAGGGAAAGAGTCCATGTCGGTTTCAGGTTTCCTTACCTGGCCACCGATCTCTTTTACCTCCTCTATATAATCATACTGAACCATTAGGGTGCTACGGGTTTTGTTTAGTCATAGTCTTTCCTTCGTGAAGCTATTGAGATATTTTTCTTGGTCGGCTAGATCAACATCAATATTTGTAATTGGAACCCCAACTCTTTTTCGTGATTCAATCTATATTTGCAATTTCAGATTGCTTGTTTATCTTGTTCTTGCTTGTTCTTCGATTGCTTGCAGGAAAAGATCTTCGTGATCAGGTCGATCGTGCTTCTAGTTTGGTCGATAACAATCCGAAGTTGGCTCAGCGATTGTCAGGGCGTATCAGTCGTGTACGGTTGGTTGCCGGATCGTGAGAGTCATCTTCACAAATCGATAGTTCTTGTTCTCATCGAAAGATCGGACCGCCCGCGTCGCATCATTTGGTATTAGAGCACGGTTGATCGGTGAGAATATCCTACTTTTTTTTTTCTTGAGTGTTGTCTTATACCGAAAAGTCCACAAAAAAAATTAGGGTTAGATCATCCTTGTCCAAACCAATTTGCGCCTGCAATATCTTTTTGGTTTTTGCTCGGTTGAATCTTTGCTGCATCGTTGTGTCGAGTTGCTGGTCTTAGCGCATAACCTTTAGAGTTTCGAGTTGAGATCACACCTCTGCTCAGGCCGCTACCACACCTACCTACCGCTGCATCCATCTATCTTGCATCTGTGTGTGCCAGTAAAGAAAGGGGAATCCAACTCCCAGTGGTTTCGGATTGATAAAAGGAAGGTAGTCACTCTCGTATCGGTCTCGGAAAACAGGTCACCGTTTTCTTGTCGGTTCAAAAAAAAAAAAGGTTGTTGACTCGGAAAATATATATATATATATATATATATATATATATATATATAAGTAAAGAATTAAAATAAAAAAAAAATCCAAGAAGGATCTAATTTTGCAATTGTGACCGACGTGCAATTTTCCACTTTTAATTACCGATTTACCCCTGTAATTTTCCACTTTTTCGTCCATTGTGCCATATCGTTGCCACAGCCTCCCCACAGCCATTCGTGAACTTTGCTAACTTGCTGTTGCCGACGTCAAAAAAAAAATCTGAGTTTTTTACTTTGTGCCCTCACTCGCGTTTCTAGTTTGGTTTAGCCTAGACCAGCATACGAGTGACTAGTATTTTGAGCAACTTTTCAACTTTGCATTCTCTGAATTGATCATTGCTAACCTTTGCTACATACTTGAGCCTATCCAAGCTACACTTTCTATCGACGTACAGGTACCGATCGCTTGCAATCGCTTTAACCAATCTTTGGAGCGTTTGAGACTGTCACTAGCAACCGATCACCACCTGCTGCTTGGTAAGAATCGGTAAGAGCTTGATAAGAAGCTTAATTGTGAGAGAGTTTGAGCCACCTACACCTAGTAGTTGATAGGGATATATCACTGTGATTTTGTTCCTTGTTTGCTACTAACCATGTCAGGTTCGGGTAATCAAAGCGAGGAGAACGACGGCCCACTTACACCTCGTACGAAGGACCTCGTACAACACTTCAACCGCTTGCTGAATACGCACACTGAGAGTATCGAAGGGATTCTAGACCGCAATAACGAAGCGCTTGCTGCACTCACCACTCAAGTGGAGCAATTGGAGAAGAAAGGAGCACCGGTTGCCCCGGCTGCCAATGATGTGCATCTACGCCAAGCATGGGCTGATGAGGTCGAAGATGATTTCAATGCCGAAGGAAATCAATATGTTGCTGATACAGAGTCCGATGGAGGATTCAATATCAACAATGATCGTGACCATCGGCGTCTTCGTTTCAATCGCAATGGTATGAGAAGAATTCCACCACACGAGGTATGTGGTCATGATGACTCATTCGGTAAGCTTAAATTGACCATACCTTCATTCACTGGAAAGTATGACCCTGATGCCTATCTCACTTGGGAATTAGCTATAGAACAAAAATTTGCTTGCTTTGAAGTTTCTGAAGATAAGAAAGTTAGGGCTGCTACTAGCGAGTTTACTGAATTTGCATCTGTTTGGTGGACTGAATATTGTCGCAATAACCAGAACATACTTTGAACTTGGAATGCTTTGAAGAGAGTCATGAGACATAGATTTGTGCCTTCATATTATGCTCGTGATTTGCTAAATAAATTGCAACGTCTGAACCAAGGTAGTTATTCTGTCGAGGATTATCAAGAGCCGCAAACTAGTATGTTACGTTGTGGTTGAGAAGAAACCGATGAAGCTAAAATGGCTAGATTTTTGGGAGGTTTAAATTGAGACATTCAGGACATTCTTGACTATAAAGAATACAACTCTATCACTCGTCTGTTTCATCTTGCTTGTAAGGTAGAGAGAGAAGCACAGGGACGGAAGTTGAGGCCCAGAGGGAGTTTCGGAGGAGCCCAACTGAAAGCTCCATACAACACATCAAGCCGAGCACCTGCACCGAGTTTCTCCAGCAACAACCGACGTCCTAGTGCTTCCACAATACTCTCACGAGTGACCGAGACGAGTAAGAGTACAGTCCAAGCCCCCGTGCAAAGTTCATCATCGGTTGCTTCTATCGGAAGAGCACGAGAAACACAATGCCATCGTTGTAAGGGATTCGGTCATATCATGCGTGACTGTCTTAGCCAGCGAGCCCTACTCATAAAGGATGATGGTGCGTACACTTCAGCTAGTGATATTGAAGAGGAATATACTATGCTTGCAATTGACCATGCAGGTGAAGGGCAACAAGCTGAACATGAACAATATGGTGCTGAAATTAATGATCGATATTTGAGCATCATTGTGAAGCGTGTGCTTAGTGCACAAATGGAGCGTGCTGAACAGAATCAACGTCACAACTTGTTCCAAACAAAGTTCGTTGTCAAGGACCGATCATGCCGTACGATCATCGATGGAGGAAGTTGCAACAACTTAGCGAGCACGGACATGGTCGAGAAGCTTAGCTTGACCACGAATCAGCACCCTCGCCCTTACTACATTCAATGGTTCAACAACTATGGTAAACTGAAGGTAACTCGCATTGTGAGAGTACACTTTTCTATTGGTTCCTATCATGATTATGCTGATTGCGATGCCGTACCTATGCAAGCATGTTCCTTATTGTTAGGTAGACCGTGGCAATATGATAGAGATGTTTTGCATCATGGTAGAACTAATCAATATACTCTCATGTTTAAACAAAAAAGATCACTTTGCTACCCATGTCTCCTGAAGCAATTTTAAAGGATGAATTGGAGAGAGCTAATAGAGAAAAGGAGAATAACAAAGGTGAAAGTTAGATCGTAGCTAAACCACTTGCTCAACCGAAAAAGAACGAACCTAGTTCTAACCATGCTGAAATTAAGTTGAAAGGTTCTGTTTTGCTTGCTACCAAATCTGAAATAACTGAGATAGACCCTAATGCATCTGATTGCTATGCTTTAGTTTGCAAAGAAGTTTTGTTTTCACTTGAGGACATGCCTTCTTCTTTGCCTCCTGCTGTTGCTAACGTTTTGCAGGAGTTTGTTGATGTATTTCCTAAGGACGTACCATCGGGGCTGCCTCCAATTCGAGGGATTGAGCATCAAATTGATCTAATTCCAGGAGCCTCGTTGCCCAACCGTGCGTTGTATCGAACCAATCCACAAGAAACTGAAGCGATTTAGCGTCAAGTACAAGACTTACTCGACAAAGGGTACATACGTGAAAGCCTTAGTCCATGTGCTGTTCCTATTCTTTTGGTTCCAAAGAAAGATGGATCATGGCGTATGTGTGTTGATTGTAGAGCTATCAATAACATAACAATTCGATATCGTCATCCTATTTCTAGGTTAGATGATATGCTTGATGAATTGAGTGGCTCTGTTGTGTTCTCTAAAATTGATTTGCTTAGTGGATATCACCAAATTCGCATGAAATTAGGAGATGAATGGAAAACAGCCTTTAAACTAAATTCGGATTATATGAGTGGTTAGTGATGCCTTTCGGTTTAACTAATGCACCAAGCACTTTCACGAGATTAATGAATGAGGTTTTGTGTCCTTTCATCAACAAATTTGTGGTGGTATACTTTGATGACATTTTGATCTATAGCAAATCCTTGGATGAACATCTTGAACATTTGCATGCTGTTTTTAAGGTTTTACGTGATGCAAATTTGTTCGGTAACATTGAGAAGTGCACCTTTTGCACCGATCGAGTTTCGTTTCTTGGTTATGTTGTTACTTCACAGGGCATTGAAGTTGATGAAGCCAAGATCGAAGCTATTCAAAGTTGGCCAATTCCAACAATGGTCACCCAAGTGCAAAGCTTTCTTGGACTTGCTGGGTTCTATAGACGCTTTGTCAAGGATTTTAGTACCATTGCTGCACCGTTGCATGAGCTCACAAAGAAAGGAGTTCCGTTTGTTTGGGGTCATGCACAAGAACAATCATTCAATATTTTGAAAGAGAAGCTTACGAACGCACCATTGCTCCAACTTCCTGATTTTGGTAAGACTTTTGAACTTGAATGTGATGCCAGTGGAATTGGACTTGGAGGTGTGTTAATTCAAGAAGGTAAACCTATTGCTTATTTCAGTGAAAAGTTAAGTGGACCTAGTCTGAATTATTTAACTAATGATAAAGAATTATATGCTTTAGTTCGGACTTTGGAGACATGGCAACATTACCTTTGGCCGGAAGAGTTTGTTATCCATTCTGATCATGAATCTTTGAAGCATATTAGAAGCGAAAGCAAATTGAATCGTAGACATGCAAAATGGGTAGAATTCATTGAATCTTTTCCTTATGTTATTAAACACAAGAAAGGGAAGGAGAATGTTATTGCTGATGCTTTGTTTAGACGTCACACTATGTTATCTCAACTTGACTTCAAGATTTTCGGATTAGAAACCATCAAACAGCAATATGCGCATGATGCTGATTTTAAAGATGTATTGCTGAATTGTAAAGAAGGAAGAAGCTGGAATAAATCTGTGATAAATGATGGCTTTGTTTATCGAGCTAACAAGCTATGCATTCCTGCTAGCTCTGTTCGTCTTTTGTTGTTACAGGAGACGCATGGAGGAGGTCTAATGGGACACTTTGGTGTTAAGAAGACGGAAGACATCTTGGCCTTTCACTTCTATTGGCCGAAGATGAGGCGTGACGTCGAGCGCTACGTTGCACGCTGCACTACATGTCAAAAAGCTAAGTCACGACTTAATCCACATGGTTTATATATGCCTCTACCTGTTCCTAGCACACCTTGGGAGGACATTTCTATGGACTTTGTTTTAGGATTGCCTAGAACAAAGAAGGGGAGAGATAGTATCTTTGTTGTCGTGGATAGATTTTCTAAAATGGCACATTTTATATCTTGTCAAAAGAGCGATGATGCTGCAAATGTTGCTGATTTGTTTTTCAGGGAAATCGTTCGACTACATGGAGTGCCGAATACGATTGTTTCAGATCGTGACGCGAAGTTCTTAAGCATTTTTGGAGATCTCTATGGATGAAATTGTGGACCAAGTTGCTGTTTTCTACTACATTTCATCCCCAAACCGATGGCCAAACTGAAGTTGTCAACCGCACATTATCCACCATGTTGCGGGCTATTTTGAAGAACATAAAGATGTGAGAAGAATGCTTGCCTCACATGGAGTTTGCTTACAACCGATCGCTGCATTCAACCACAAAGATGTGTCCCTTTCAGGTAGTATATGGGTTTGTTCCTCGCGCTCCTATTGATCTATTACCTTTACCATCTTCGAAAAGGGTAAACATTGATGCTAAATGACGTGCTGAATTGATTCTTAAACTGCATGAAATAACTAAGGAGAATATAGAACGTATGAATGAAAAGTACAAGATTGCTGCTAATCAGGGTAGAAAAGAAATAATTTTTGAACTGGGCGATCTTGTTTGGTTACACTTGCGAAAAGAAAGGTTTCCAGACTTAAGAAAATCAAAGTTGCTGCCTAGAGCCGATGGACCTTTTCGAGTGTTAGAGAGGATTAACAATAATGCATACAAACTTGACTTGCCTGCAGATTTCGGGGTTAGTCCCACCTTTAACATTGCAGATTTGAAGCCATATTTGGGTGAGAAAGATGAGCTTGAGTCGAGGACGACTCAAATGCAGGCAGGGGAGGATGATGAGGACATCACTTCTTCGGATACACGCACTCCTCTTTGGTTGGGTCAAGTCCTGTGTATTGAGTTTAGTCCGAGTAGGGAAAGAGTCCATGTCAGTTTCATGTTTCCTTACCTGGGCACCGATCTCTTTTACCTCCTCTATATAATCATACTGAACCATTAGGGTTCTACGGGTTTTGTATAGTCATAGTCTTTCCTTCGTGAAGCTATGGAGATATTCTTCTCGGTCAGCTAGATCAACATCAATATCTGTATTCGGAACCCCAACTCTTTTTCGTGATTCAATCTATATTTGCAATTTCAGATTGCTTGTTTATCTTGTTCTTGCTTGTTCTTCGATTGCTTGCAGGAATAGATCTTCGTGATCAGGTCGATCGTGCTTCTAGTTCGGTCGATAACAATCCGAAGTTAGTTCAGCGATTGCCAGGGCGTATCAGTCGTGTACGGTTGGTAGCCGGATCGTGAGTGTTGTCTTCACAAATCGATAGTTTTTGTTCTCATCGAAAGATCGGACCGCCCGCGTCGTATCATGGGCCATCGGAGTAGTGCTTAGAGAGGAGCCGGAGACTCAACTGGTCCGAGAGATGCCAGAGATACCAGAGAGTTGCGGGAACGCTCTACATGACTAATCCAACACCTGGATATGGTGTTGCACCAAGATTCTTGAAGTAGCTCGAGCCGGTCAAAGTGTGGAGGTTGCCGGTCGGGGTCCGGAACGGGAGAGACTTCCCGGCATGTGGCGAGCTATTCAACATCAAGGTGGACATGTGATGGCATTATGGCGAGCACAAGTGGTGCTCATGATGCCCGAGGAATCACCAAGATAGTCTATTGACTCCGCGTAGAAGTTTAGGCAAAAGGTTTTGTTTACAACCTAATTCTGCACTGATTTAGACTTGTTATCTAAAAGGTGTTAACAGTAAAGTTCTAGAGCTAGAAGTTAGCTTTCCAATGGATCCAAGAACATCAAAATTAGAGTTCAGATAATGGAGTTATGATTGTTTTAGTGTCTGCTATTCAGAAAATGCTGTAATTCTGAAATTGTATATCCGAAAATTGTAAAAATGATTGTTGAGAGTTGGGCCGAATTGGGCTTCGGGCCCAACCTCCACCAGCTGTTAGTTTAGTCTCACATTGGTTGTGGAGACTACTCAAAGTGGTGAATAGCTCTATATAAGAAGGGGGAGTGCTAGGGAGAGTGCTTGCCTCTTTGAGTGAGAGTTTTTGGCTATTGTGTTGAGTCTTTGAAACTTTTGTATTCTTGAACCTTTTCTTGGTTCTTGAATATTTTTAAGTTGTTACAACTTCTCTCTTTCTTTTCTGTTTAAATACTCGTAATTGTTTGTTTAAATACTCGCAATTGATTATTTAAATACTTGCAATTGATTGTTTGTTGTTTTCTTTTTATTTCTCCTTTTTCCCTTTTTTTTTGTTATGGAGATTTTTGAGTATCAAGAGAGGTGGTGCTATGATTGGGGATAGCTATATTTGAGATATCCGAGCACCCCTAGCATCTTTATACCCTCTCTTGTTTTTTGTGCTTGTCTTTTAAGATTTATTTTGGAAAGCCGATTCACCCCCCTCTCCATTCGCCATCCTGCTCTTTCACATTTAAAAACTGCCTGAAACCAGCACTGGTTGTGGTCGAGGTTGTGCTCAGTCGGTTTTAAAAAAAAAATTATTTGGAAAATCCACTCCAAAAGTAGCACTGGCCGTGTTCGAACACGTGCTCGTTTCGTTAGTTTTGAAAATTTAGTTTTCTTCACAAAATTCACACCTGAAAGCAGCACTAGTCGTGGTCGTACCCGTGCTCGCCTCGGTTTGTTTTGAAAAATTCTTTTCTTTGAAAAATTTCTACCCGAAAGCAGCACTGGTCGTGCTCGTGCCAGGTAAACAGAAAAACTTTTTTGAAAAATCATCAAACCGAACGCGACACTGGCCGTAAACCTGGTGGTTGATTCGCTTGTGTTGAAACATTGATTTTTTCAAAGTTTGAACCCAACAAAGCCCAAAACTGGTCGTGCTAGTGGTCATGGCCACCTCGGCTAGTGTGAAAACTTGTTATTTTTTTGTTTTTGCAAAAAAAGTTAGCCCTAGTTTACGAAAAACAAGGTTTGGGTGGTCAAACGGCGTCGGAATTGAGTGATTTTCATGCTGCTGTTTTCATAATAGAGAGAACTACAAGTTAGTGTACTAGGTTGCCTCCCGGCTTGCACTAGTTTAACATCCCACTCGAGGTAACGTCCTCCGTCGTTCAAAAATATATGAATTCAAAAGAATTGACCGAGTTCAGCGTACTTACCTGGTCTCCCGCATTGTAAAGCTTGATACAGTGCGTGTTTACCTGGAAAGTGGTACTGTTTGTCCTCGAATTTCGAGGGCACCGTTCGAAAAGACCTTTTCTATCGCGTATTGCCCAGTCCATCATGATTTCAATTTTCCTGGGAATAGTTTCAACCGAGAATATAATAATAGAATCAGATCACCTGGTTTAAACTCGAGGTTGAAGATCCGTTTGCCGTGCGACTTCTTTGTGTTGTCTTTGTAGATGAAGGCACTTTCATAGGAGTTGTTCCGAAGCTCTTCTGATTCATGCAGTACAAGGATTTGCCTTCGCCCTGCTTTGTCAAAATCCCAGTTGAGTTCTTTTAATGCCCATGACGCTCTCTGTGACAATTCAACAGGCAAATGGCAATTTTTACCAAACACAAGTTTGTAGGGCATCATACCTAGCGGAGTTTTGAATGCAATGCGATACACTACCACAGAAACAGACATCTAGGACGGCACATCACAGACGGTTATGAACTTTTCAATGGAAAACCGTCTGTGAACGTCTGTCGGGAGAAAATGTTAAGTTATCACAGACGGTTTTGAGGTCAGAACCGACTGTGATAGTTCGACAGACGGTTTTGAACTCAAAATCATCTATGATAGTATTCGACTATCCCAGTCGATTCTGACCTCAAAACCATCTATGATATTCTAACTATCACAGACGGTTCTGAGCTCAAAACCGTTTGTGATAGTGCTGAACTATCAGAGACGGTTTTGAGCTGAAAAGTGTCTATAATAATCATTATGAGACGGTTTTGAGCAGAAAATCATCTGTGATAGTGCTGGACTATTAGAGACGATTTTGAGCTGAAAAGTGTCTCTGATAATCATTATCAGAGACACTTTTGTGCTGAAAACCATCTGTGATAATGATCATCAGAGACGGTTTTCAGTTGAAAAGTGCCTCTGTTATGATTATCAGAGATGGTTTTGAGCTAAAAATTATCAAAGACACTTCTGAGCTCAAAACCGTATGTGATAGTGCTGGACTATTAGAGACAGTTTTGAGCCGAAAAGTGTCTCTGATAATCATTATCAGAGACACTTTTGAGCTGAAAACCGTCTATGATAATTATCATCAGAGACAATTCTGAGCTCAAAATCATTTGTGATAGTGCTGGACTATCACAGTCAGTTCTGACCTCAGAACCGTCTCTGCTAGTATGGTATTACGATCTGAAGCACACTCATTTGAGACGGTTCTATAGTTAGAACCGTCTGTGATAATCTCTTTATAAAATTTAAGGTGGGCTTTGTCCCACTCATTCTCACACTTCGCAGCTTTTCACTTCACTTGCCCTAACTCAAAGCAGCACACTTTGTGACACTTCACTTCATTTGCCTTTGGATTCTTCACCATCCACTGCTGCCACCTCATCGTCTCCTCGGTTGCACCTACGCCGTGCCTCACCAAAAAGCCACCTTCAGCACGACGCCGTAGATCCAGCGCCATCGTGCCGCCTCGCCCTTGGATCCTTCACCATCCACCACCGTTCTACACCGTGCCGCCACTGTAAGCCTAGATCCACACCGATCCGAGTTCGACTACGCCACCACCACTCCATTGCCCACCATCATCTCGTCGGCCACATCCCATGGACCGACGACCACTACAAGCTGCTCCCTCAACGACGACCATCCGACAACCACTTCTTCTTCCTTGGCCACGAGACAGGCGATGGTTTCAGCACTTCTTCGGTCGTGGTCAAACTACGGTGACCTCCTCCAGCAGCTTCCTCAAGTTCTTATGCAGCCGCGTTCTTCCACACCATGGCATCATCTCTCCTTCAAGCCTCAGTGACAATTCCCTCTCTTAAACACTCTCTCCCCCTGCTCCTTGTTTATTGGATGTTGTAAAGTGAGTAGTTTGTAGTTGTGTGATGAACAGCTAAATAGTGAAAATTAAAATCTAGTATGAACTGAATCTTAGTTGATAATTATTTATGTTTAATTGAAGCTCTTAGTGAATTTGATTGCAAATTTAAAACTCTGTGTTGTCTTTGGTATTCTAAATTTGTGTTTTGGCTATTAATTGTGAACAGACTTATGAACACCAAATTCAGCGTTTATGTGATGATCCAGTGATTTATATTTGAGCTGAAAATTGTTTGTGATAAGTCTATCACAGACAGTTTTGAGTTCAAAACCGTCTGTGATAATCATTATCAGAGATGGTTTTCAGCTCAAAAGTGTCTCTGATAATGATTATCACAGACAGTTTCCAACTCAAAAGTGTCTTTGATAATGATTATCACAGATGTTTTTGAGTTTAAAACCATCTATGATAGGCAATATCACAGACGGTTTAGAACCGTCAGTGATAGTACTTGGGCTATCACTGACTTGAATATTACTGACGGTTTAGAACCGTCTGTAATAACTGTTTTGAACCGACTGTGATGTTGTATTTTGTAGTAGTGATATGCCCAAAGGACATCTGGAAGTTTGAGTGCCCAATCTGTACAAGACGGAGCCACCACCTTCTACAAGATTGACGTGATTTCTCTGTTTGAGACTTCAATCTGTCTACTTGTTTGAGGGTGATTTGCAAGGGAAACTTTATGAATCACCCCATATTTCATCAACATTTTTGAAATGGTAATTAGTGAAATGTGCACCGCCATCACTAATTACTGCTTGCGGAATACCAAATCGGGGAAAGATGACATTTTAAAGAGTTTAATCACATGTTTTGACTCATTTGTTGGTGTAGCAATAGGCTCTACCCATTTAGAAACATAATCAACCACAACCAAGATGTAGGAGTTACCCATAGAAGATGGAAAAGGTCCCATCACTAGTACAGAAAAGCTTTCTTCTATTTGTAAAAAAACCCTTCTACTATCGGTTTTCGTACCGATAGAGATAGACACGATAGGACAAGACAGAACATTTTCTATCGGTAAATAACCGACAGAAAAAATTAACAATTCTATCGGCATATTAGGAGTGTACCGATAGAAAACCCGTCGTAGTCTGACGATTAACGGTGGGAAAAGTACCACTATTCTAATGGTTAATTACATGATTACCGACAGGAAAATATTACTATTCTATCGGCACCTTATGATTGTACCGATAGAAAACCGTCGTCGTCTGACGTTTAGCGTTGGGAAAAATACCCATATTCTAACGGTTAATTATAAGTTTACCGACAGAAAAAAGTGTAGCACTCTCTCGGTTGGAAATGACATTATCGATAGAAAAAATCTTAGTACTCTCTCGGTTGTGTATGAGTTCACCGGCAGGAAAAATCACACTCTTCTAACGGTTAATTATAGGTTTACCGATAAAAAAACCACAGTAGTCTCTCGGTTGTGGATGAGTTCACCGGCAGGAAAAGTCACACTATTCTGACGGTTAATTTCAAGTTTACCGATAGAAAAATGGGTAGTAGTCTCTCGGTTGTGGATGAGTTTACCGATAGAAAATTTGTAGTGGTCTGTCGACTATGAATGAATTTACCGATAGAACATTCACATATACAGTACGTTTACATTTACAATACAGTACATTCACATATACAGTACAGATGCAATACATTATAGATTGAATACACAATACAGTACAGATGCAAAGAAGGGTAAATTCACAGAACAGATTGACACATTAGATAGTTATTCACATTTATTCACATATATATGGACAAATACAAATTTCAATCCAATGTGGACATTTATTGACATATATATTTATTCACATGTATATAAACAGTCTATGCACAGAGTACACGAAAAAGAGAAAATTATCATGGCGGATGGTTGGGCGCAACTTCCTCCATGACATATTGAGCCCAGATTTGTCGAAGATCTCTAATCTTTGCATTTTCGTATGAGTCTTTCGAGATGGCGATCTGCAAGCATGTGTGAATACTTAGTAACTAACTTCCTAATTTAGAACGTGACACCCAATTTTCAAATTTGAGTTAGCTATCGATGCTTACCTGGGGGAATTGGGCAAAGTTTGTCTGCACTAGGTCGTACATGTAGCGCAACACATAAAACCCGCATTCCCACGATTGCGGCTGCTGATGGCACTGAGATAATTGCATATGCGAAGACATGTTAGCTATTGTTTCCATAAACTAATTAAGCATAAACAAAAAATCTCGTGAGTACCTCATATTCTTTCCAAGCTAGTAGGGAGCCCTGCGGTGCGGCATGCCTCCCTCTAGCGGACGCATATTTATCAAAAGCCCTGCATTTCAGTTAGTATTGCCCGTTAATGTATTATCATTAGCTAGTGAGGTGAAAATTTAAATCAAACATATAAGTTACTTACGCCTCCATATTCCCCTTGACCACATATTCGATCGATAATCTGTCACGCATCGAATCGAGGTAGTACACCTCATTCCTTGGCGGACAGATCACGATGAGGATCCAGTGGCCCCTGCATTGTACGTAAAAGAGGACCGCTAGCTCAAAGTATATCTCAGGTGTAACATACAAGATCGAGTTAAATTAGTACGAAATGCACTAACCTTTGGTGGTGCGGCACTAGAATGAACTCCCTGTCCTACTGCGCCATCAGCGCCTTGGATATGTACAGCTCAGCGTGCGCGGCGTCGTGCTCTAGCATCATGATGCTTATTTTCTCTAGGTCGAGGAAATCCACCTTGTCACACGCAGCCTCCGATGCTAGCCTGTACATGCACCTGCATGCAAAGGACGACATTAGTATTGCACAGAAAGTTACTACATTTCAAATGAACTACAACAATGCAGAGTTAGCAAACAGAGTTAGAAAACAGCAATACATAGCATCAGCAAACTCACAGGACTCCAGTCCGTATGATGGACATATCGAGCTCCCACCAGTTGTAGAGGTCGAACAGATCCTCGTGTGCCACGGATATACTCCCGGGCTCACGGTGGAACTGCCCAGGCCTGTAGGGAACTAAGAAGTTCAGACTGCGCTGAGCTCGATGTAGGTACCACTCGTGGAGGTCTCTGGTCGATCGATCCAATTTGCGCAAAGCTGCCTCCGACATGAGTGGGAACCCGTTCTTGAACCTCTCCGGCTGTCCCTGTCGCCCTTTTCCCTTGCCTTTGCCCTTGCCTTTTGCCGGGGACTGAGCGCGTACCTTCGAAGGCAAGGGCGAGGTGATGGCAACTTTCTTCCGAGGTGAAGGCGTGGATGCGCTGGGTGGGGTCGAGGCCGTCTTTGATGTGTCCAGGGTCGCACGAGATCGGACCTCATGCCCCGAGCTGGGGGCGCAGTCCCCTGGTAGCCCAGCGGCAGGCCACTTCAATTAATGAGCACGTATGTTAGATTATGCAAGTTGAGTGTACTGAGTAGGATGTAATCTAAAATGTGTAGGATTTACCGGTTGTATTACAAGACACTGCTTGGGCCACTGTACGTAGGAGCCCACTGCCTCAGCAAGTGTCTGTAGTTCCTCTGTTGGGACTGGCAACGGAGAATCGTTGTAGCCCGGCATGGCCATGTCCACCTGTACCTTTGCGAAACCCAACCGCAGAGGTACACAGTGGACCCGGACATCCGGCCCAGACGGATATACGAAGCCGTGTCCAACCACTTCCTGCCCGGCGCCTACGTGATTCTGTAGGATGCAGCCCTCCGGCCTCTGCAAATTTGTAACAATTAAAATAGGTTAGCGAAACAACTCTAACAGAATGGGAGTGGCATCAACTTAAGTGCACAGATGAAGGCTTGCAGTACCTCAAGTAGATCCACTGGATCCGCGAGTACCTTCGAAGCGCAACTGCTTATCCGACCCCGCGGGGTACCGTCGTCCTGGGGATCCGCATCTGCACTCTTGGCCAGCAATGCTTCTCTCAACCGTGCAAACTCTTCCCTCATTTGTGCGACCTCGGATTGCACCTCATACTGTACCTCAGCCCGCATCTCCGCCCGTATCTCAGCCCGTATCTCAGCCCGCATCTCCGCCCGTATCTCAGCCCGCATCTCCGCCTGTATCTCCTCCCATACCTCAGCCCGTATCTTATCGGAGAGGTCAGCTTCCTTTTCCTTCCAGGAGCGGGCCTTCTTCCTCGGTGGAGTCGGATCTACGAAACCGGCCTTCCACGACACAATGGCTCCCACGGCCCGTGTCCGCCCGGGATGCTCCTTATTTCCTAGAGCCCGGGTGAGGATGTCGTTCTCCCTCTGCGGGGTAAACAATCCCTCCGCTGCCTCCTTCTCAAAAGAGATCTGTTACATTTAAAGGTACCTTGTGAGACAAATTGCCTTATATACACTTGTGCGCACATAGTTTACGAGGTTAGCCAACTTACTATTCACCTCACAACGTCGGCGTCCCCAGGGGTTGCGAACTGCACAGACCCCGTGGACGACACGGACCCCCTCCCCCTCCACCATCGCTTGCACCTCTCATCCCGAATCTCGGAGAGCGGCAACTCAGGGGTGTCGATGACAGGATTTTGCTCGTCTTCCTTCTTCCACTGCTCCTCCTTCCCCGCATAGCCCCGGGATCTGAGCTGATGCGGGTGGTCGTTCCTCTTCTGGATCGCCCTATTCTTCTCGCTAAGGGCCTTGAACTCCTCAGTCCCCTTCTGCTTGGTGAATTCCTCCCATACCTCCTCCGATATGAAGGGGTACTTCTCGCAAAGAGATTTCCCCGCAGCGAGGAAGTTACTGACGAGCCAGCTCTTAAAGGTTTTTCATGTTCCGTTCATGTCCTTCAAGCAGGCAGTCCTAGGTGTATCGTCGGGGATGTTCCACTTAGCCTATTTCTGAAAAATGCATACAATTAATCACGAGTTAGTTAAACTTTAGTATAAGCCAAGAGAACATGATTACGAAAGAGTTCAACGATTTCAGTTAATTTAACCTTCACTTCCGCCCACAACCTATCCCTCTCGTCCGCCGTCACGTCCTTCCAGCTCTGGACGGTGATCTTCACCCTTTCTTTCGCCAACAGCCCAACGTAGGCCGCGTACCTCCCAGCATTCTTTCCAATCGGTCTCCCAAATTGGTTGAACTCACAAGAAAGATCCGTGCGTTTGGCCAAACGCCCCAACGTCGTCGCGCCTCGCCCCACCCTCTTGCGCTGGGATGTAATAGCTGCATCTTCAGTAGTTACGTGGGGTTGGCCCTAGTCGAACCACTAGTACCATCTGATGAAGATGACGACATGTCTTCCCCTACAAAACCTTCAACAAACCATATATATGGCAATTAATTCGCCTTGGAGTTCCATAACTCAGCCCAGGACTGGAGACTAACTAGGGCGGCAAAAGGGAAAATAATACAAAAAGAAAGACATGCATAAATTACTTCCTGAACTCTTCAGAAATATTTTCTATCGGTAAACACATGAGCTGCCGATAGACCATAACCTCCACAGAAGACAATTTTTCTATCGGCAAACCCGTGAGATACCGATAGAACATAACAATGTTCTCTACATATGGAATTTTGTTGATTCGCCACCATTCACTGTCATCACATAACATCTCGATGATTTGCTATACTAATATTCATGGGCCAGCATTATTATTTCACACGTAAATATGCACACAAGCATCTAAGTGCCACTGTGCATAATCTTTAGCCTAGCCTGTATGTGAGTCATCAGGACTTCACATCTATTAGGTTGGGAAAAGTCATGTATAGGCATTTGAAACATATACATCGAAGACCCATCCACATTGCCATATATTCATACGAAGTGAGTAAAAATTCCCAACCAAACTAGTACATTGCATGGCTCATGTCCTTCCAGATCCAAATTAAGTTTTACTACTTGTGTAGAAATATTTTCTATCGGTAAACACATGAGCTACCGATAGAATATGTGTAAGAACACCTCCAACATATAATGTGCATTACATGGCAGTTGGATACAATTGATCACACATACAGCAGCATAGATAAGTTAAAATCTCAAAACAGGTTCATTACAGCACTGGAACATATTATGTAAACCCTAATTTAAATCAACATTGCCTGCGGAATGTACATAATCCAACACAATAGGGAACCCTAGTGTAATTGCAAAACTCGAAGAATTAGTACGTGTAAAACACTAGGATCAAATAAGGAAGATGCTGGAAATAGAACGACGAATTAGGGTATTTACGGCGGCGATCAGTTCTGGTGATGGAGAGGCGGTGTAGAACGCAGCGGCGGCCGGCGAAGGACAAAAATAAGGACCGGTGGCAGTGGCGAACCAGTGTCCAGCCGGCGATCGTCGTGTGGGAGAGAGGAAGTGAGTGGTCACGGCGGAGGTTGTGGTTTTCTTCGCTCTCGAAGAGACGCAGTGCTCTAAGGTGGAACTGTTCGAGTGGAGGGAAACCCAAGTGCCTTGTACGAGTAATAAAGCAGTGGAGGAACTTTTCTATCGGTACAACAAATTGATACCGACAGAATTATGTCCGTTTCTATCGGTACAAAAAAATAGTACCGATAGAAAAAGTAAATTTCCCGGAAAACTATTTGACGTAGTGGATGCTTTTTTCTATCGGTATAAACAAAAAATCCCGTGAGACCAATTTTCCCCAGAAAAATTTTTTAATTAAGTGCTTGAGATTATAGTATTGGGTGCCCTTTTTCTATCGGTAAAAACAACAAAATACCGTCAGAGTAATGAAAAGGTACACACAATTTAACATCAAACGGACCGTGGTTGAAAGCTGCAGAATGATAAAGAAAGAGGGAAGATAGCCGGAAAATTGGAAAATTGACATAAAAAGAAATTGTTCATTCATTGTTGTTGTATCACTTACAAAAAAAAAAATAAAACCCAAAATGCTAGGTCAAGGGGTGGTCTTAGCCCTGGCTGCATGTAGAATAGAGTCAGTTAGACTTGCAGCCAGGACGCAGGACTCCTCTAGCGACAAGTTGTCCCTAGGATCAACTACTACCGCGTCGAGAAGGCTTGCGACCTCCCTCAGCTTCGCTATGGTATCCTTCATAGTCAAACCGCAGCCAGCGATGGTCATATCCGCGGCTTTCTTCTCCTAGAGAAGACGCCTCGTCCTCGCCCTAGCATTGTCACCATCCGTCTTCATGCGCTTAATGCGCTGGAAGAGATCGTCAAGGTCAAGCCGTAGCTGAGTGTGCTTGTCTGTAAGGAGCTTGTGCTCCTCCTGGAGGGCCCTCAGGTCGGCCTTCACTTTGGCAGTGTCTTCCACGGCTACCATTCCCTGTGCAAATCAACAGGTCAAGAATGAACTGAACATGGATTAACAATACAGGGGTAAACCGAGGAGATTTAGAGTTCTTACCGGGGAGGGCGTGGCTGACGATCCCATGGAGGTTGCCATTGTGAAAGAGAAGATGAGGAGTCGAACCGTTCGAGAATTAGAAAAACAACAAAATACCGCGACGCATGGCGAGGTACTTATAGAGTTTCCAAGGCGACGCATGGCGACACGGTTGAGAATTCAAAGCGGCAGAGTATTCTTCTATCGGTAAAAACAGGAAAAAACCGTCAGACTACATATACTGTGAGACTAACGAATTTATTCTAACGGTAAAATAGAATAATACCGATAGAAAAAATAAACTTTTCGAAAACTTTTGAAGTGCCTGAGAGAAGTGCCTGAGACACATGAAAGTAGCGGATGTCCTTTTCTATCGGTAGAAATAACAAAATACCGTCAGAAAAAAGTGATTTTTGGAGAGCTTAATTTGAAGAAGCAAGAGGCTGCGATGAGATTTTTGCAAGTGCTATTTGAAGGGAAGAATTAAGTATTTACAGGATAAAGGTACTGTACATGTTAGAACTCATGCTGTGGAGTAACATTGAGATATATTAATGCTGTGAACTAGCTTATCATTAAGTTCTAAAGAAAAATGTACTGCCTGATGTATTAATGATAAGTTCCTCACCTTGCTGCAGAACTTGTGGGCTGTTTGCTTGGCAGTTATCCCTGAAATAGAAATTAATCATCAATGGTTCTCAACCCATAATCCTTCTTCGTGGTCATCTCGCAGATACGTTGTTTTGTCGATATCTTCAGTACGGATAGATTGAATGTCCTCTAAAAATGGAGGTATTTCATCGAATTGGTTATACTCCTCTTCGTCGACAACATCTTCGACCCCAACAATACGTCTCTTGCTGTGGAGGACAACATGCAAGTTTGGATTGGCCGGGTCAACGATGTAGAATACCTGTGTGGCTTGCTTTGCAAGTATGAATGGATCGTCTTGGTGTCCGACTCTACCAAGATCGACGAGAGTAAACCCGTAATTGTCAACTTGAACACCTCGAGGGATTTCGACCCATTGGCATCGAAACAGGGGAATCTTAAGTAATCCGTAATCGAGCTCCCATATTTCGTCAATAGCACCGTAATATGAGTTCAGCGCCCTTACTGACCTGGCATCCTCGGAAATAGCAAACAGTGTCACTCCGCTACATTGCGTGCTACTCTTGGCGTCTTGAGCTCTAGTGTAATATGAATACCCATTGATGTCGTACCTCTGCCAAGTCCCTACAGTGAATCTTGGGCCTCTAGCCAACTATGTCACAGTTTCACTTACGGAGCCCTCGGCAGCTCGCGTGACTCTTTCTTGGATCCACTCAGCAAATTTCCTGTTATGTTCTCTGCTGACCCAAACGTCTGACTTCGAAGGATTCTGTGACCGTAACATTACCTTGTGCTCGTGTATGTATGGCTCGACCTCCGTCATGTGTTTTAAGACCCAAAAATGTGATTTTGCGTACACATCACGAGCGGGGACGATAGCTTTGAATCCAATCATTCCGATTCCCTGAAGCCTACCCTCGTGTCGGGACCTAGGAACGCCAACTAGGTCAACCCCGGCCATATAATCTGTGCAAAATTCAATCACCTCCTCGGCGGCATAACCTTCCATGATACTCCCCTCGGGTCGACGACGAGTCCTTACGTATCCCTTCAATACACCCATAAATCTCTCAAATGGATACATGTAGCGCAGGCACACGGGTCCACAAAACTTAATTTCTCTGATAAGGTGAACAATCAGATGGACCATAACATCAAAAAAGGATGGAGGGAAATACATCTCGAGCTGACAAAGTGTTGTAACCACGTCGCGTTGCAAAGCATCCAGTCCATCGGAATCAATTACCTACGAGGACACAGTTGCGCCAAATATTCATATCAGAAAAATCTTCTAATTAAGCTCCACAAATGAAGGTAATGAACTTATAGTACGAGTGCACGTACTTACCTTGCAATATATTGCGTTGAAGAAATAACATAGGTTTGTGATTGTCTCTCTGACTTTAACTGGGAGAATGCCTCTGATAGCAATGGGAAGCATCTGTGACATCAAGACATGACAGTCGTGGGACTTCATGCCAACCAGTCTTAGGTCCTTCATAGACACAAGTTTTTTCAAGTTCGCGGAGTACCCACATGGAACTTTAACACCGTGCAGGCACCGACAGAGTTCTATTTTTTCGCTCTTGGACAACGTATAGCAGGCCGGGGGGAGGTATGTACGCTTTCCATTCTCTAAAGGTGCAAGCTCAGTCCTTATCCCCATTTCCACCATGTCACGACGAGCTTTCACACCATCCTTTGTCTTTCCCGGAATCTTCAACAACAAACCAATCAAACTGTCACAGACATTTTTCTCTACATGCATTACATCAATGCAATGTCGAACTTGTAAGTGCTCCCAGTACGGTAGATCCCAGAGAATCGATCTCTTCTTCCAAACATTTTTTTCTCGAGGTTTAGAATGCTTACTGAACTCAACTTTGATGTCGTTCATGCGCGAGTAAATCTCCTTACCGGTCAAAAACACTGGAGCTGATCCCTTCTCAGGCTTCCCGTTAAATGATTTCCTCTTCTTACGGTACGTGTGATGCACCAGAAGAAACCTGCGGTGACCCATGTACACTGTTTTCCGGCAGTTTCGCAGCCACATGCTCTCAGTTTCATCTAGGCAAATAGGGCAAGCCTTGGCTCCTTTCGTACTATACCCCCGACAAATTGCCGTAGGCCGAAAAATCATTTATGGTGCAAAATATCAGGGCCCGCAAGATGAAATTCTCTTTCTTGTATGCATCCCACACCTGCACACCCTCGCTCCACAATTTCTGTAAGTCCTCGATGAAAGGCGCTAGAAACACTTCAATATCATTTCCGGGTTGTCTGGGTCCTGAGATTAGTAACGCCATCATGATGTACTTGCGCTTCATGCATAACCAAGGAGGAAGATTGTAGATGCATAAAAGAACCGGCCAAGTGCTGTGCCGGCTGCTCATATTACCATGTGGGTTCATACCATCTGTACTCAGCCCGAACCTTACATTCCTAAGTTCGCCACCGAACTCAGCAAATGTTCTGTTGATGTTTCTCCATTGAATAGAATCAGCTGGGTGTCTCAGTTTTCCGTCTTGTTTCCGGGCTTCAGCATGCCAACGCAAGTGCTTCGCGACTTTTGGATTTGCAAACAGCCGCTTCAATCTAGGTATCGCAGGCAAGTACCACACAGTTTAGGCCGGGGGTCCTTTCCTTACCTCGTGACGTTCACTGTCAATCCGGTCCCTACGCGTATACCTCGATGCACCGCATCTTGGACAAACATGCAAACTGGAGTACTCGTTACGGTACAACACACAATCATTTGGGCATGCGTGTATTCTTTCGATTTCCATTCCCAACGGACACAATAGTTTTTTGGCTTGGTAAGTAGATCTTGGCAACTCATTTCCCTCTGGAAGCATGTCCGCTAGAAGATCTAATAGTGCCGTGAAACTCTTATCACTCCAACCGTTTCCTACCTTCAAGTTATATAATCTCAGCACAGAAGACAGTTTTGTAAATGTTGCACATCCAGGGAACAGAGGCTTCTCAGAGTCAGCAATCAGTTTCTCAAAATCACAGAAGTCATTTTCGTTGTAATCTTCCTCTACATCACGTAACATCTCATCTAGATTGTCATCATCATCATCTACGTGCACATCGGAATGAACATTACCAAAATTGGGATGATCATCGATATTATTGCAATCCACATCCGAGTCGTGCTGATTGGTAGTAGTGGTGCTTGTTTCCTCATGATCTTCGCTATGCCATATCCAACGGGTGTATCGCGCGTTAAAACCACGACGAATCAAATGACTCTTAATTTGATCAGAGTTGCTAAACCTCTTCAAGTTCATACAATCTGTACAAGGACAGAGCATATTTTTCTGTCCCTTCCTCTCCTTTTGTTGCTCAGCAAATTTAATAAACTCATTCACACCATCCAAATATTCAAGAGTAGTACGTTTTATTCCATACATCCAATATTTCCTGTCCATCTACAATTAACAAAATTTAACGAGTAAGCCATGCATGAAACCTGCCCGATTAAGTTATGTATATGTACATGTACAGCCTCTTACAACAGATACATGTGTTGAACCCTAGCCTGACGAAATTAACACTAATTAACCTAGCTAACTACACAATACAAGCTAGTTAGCTCCTAAAACATGACGCATTTCCAGCTACCAAGCTCCCAAGCTTAGAGCTACAAACTTGGAACTACACAATACAGCTAGCTTGCAAGTAGAGAGGAAGGGACATCTAGAGGGAGAGAGAGATAAGTGTCGACGATTAAGCGTACCTTAAAGAGAGGGGCGCAATCAACTTCCCTTCAGCCTGCGCTGATCACCCTAGCAGTGTAGCTGGAACTTTCGTCACAAACAGAGGGACACAGAGTGCAACAGAACAAATTAAAGAGCAGCACAGCAATGCACGATGGGGTTTTCCTTATAATGGACATTTTTCTAACGGTAAATACATGAAATAACCGTCAGACTAACTTAGGTAATTTGCCGCTCACATATTCTATTGGTAAAAACACACACATACCGTTAGAGAATGTGCATTACCGAGCAAGTACAGGACTTCTTCTTTCGGTAAATATGTGTATTGACCGTTAGATCATGCATGACACAGCACGCACATGAGTTTTTCTATCGGTAGATATGTGTACGAACCGTTAGATGATGCATGACACACGAGCAAGAGTTTTTCTATCGGTAAATATGTGTATTTACCGTTAGAATATGCATGACTGAGCAAATATATGTGTTTTCCTATCGGTAAATATGTGTACTTACCGTTAGAGGAGGTACTGGTACCAAACTGGGACAAACATGCACATGCCATTTCTCACATTCAAGGAATCATATCAATGTAACATCAAACAGATCTTACATCAAACGGATCTTAACTAGAAGATAAAGCAATATATTTCAAGAAATGCTAATTTGTGGATTAACTAGGAGACACAAATATACTTTTCTTAGGTCCTTGGGACTTCATCTTGCCAAAGAAATTACACATGCCAGTTCACAAATTCAGGTACAAACATACACATGCTAGTTCACCAATACAAATTCAGGTACAAACATACACATGCCAGTTCACAAATTCAAGTGCATGCCTGAAACAGCAGTACAAATACACACTACCTACCAATACAATTAAATACACAAATACTCCCTGCACATTCAAGTTCATGTCCCAATTAGCAATACATGATACACAAATATACAACAATATACAAATACAACAATTCACACATTCGATGTATATTAGAAAAGCCACGTCTGAAATTAACAACAGATCACGACGAGGACCCAGTGGCCCATACATTTTACATAAAAGAGAACCTTTGCAGGTTGCCACAATGCAACTATCGACTACAAGTTACACTTGATACATCACAAATCCATTCATCCAAAACAGCAAATGTCTGAACCACATTGGACTTAACCATAGGAGTTCAGTTCGAAGACGCCCAAGGAGCTGGAACTGCCGTCGACATACATTTGTACGTATTGGTGATTTCCTCGGACTCAAACTCGATCAACTCAACTCAACTCCATTAACAAAAAGAACCTACCTTCCAAGATGTTGTTCTGTGTAGTGATGGTGTAGAATGGCTGTGCAAATAACAACAATTCTTCTTCTCTAAGCAGGTAAGCATCTGGCCACAAGCTGGTGCATGCAAAAAAATATAAGATGCTTTCTATAGGTCCTGATTTGAGAAACACGCCGGGCTTAAGCATCTTCTCGACCGAGCCAACCAAGATCTCGCCCTTCACGTCCTTCCAGCTCTCGACGGTGATCTTCACCATTTCTTTCGCCAACAAGCCAACGTAGGCAGCGTACTGCGATGAAGAACCGTGAAATATGTTGCCCCTCATGAGCATCATCCAAGGACCTGAACAGATCATAATCATATTGAAAAGAAGACACATCAAAATGAAGGATACAAAAAAAGCAGAATTATTGCCATAATCGGATTAGAATAATCTAACAATATTGCAGAAATTTTACGTACCTTCCTTGGGATGCCGACGTCTAGAGGGCGTCGATGGAGGTGTGGAGGTGCAGCCGGCCGTCCATGGAGCTTACGGGTTAGGACTATGAGCCCCAGATGAACTATGAGAATGAAAGAGACATACCCATGTATTTATACAAATATATATTTTCTATTGGTACGAAAACAGAATACCGTTAGTAATAAAAACATCTGTAGAAGGCGAATGGTTCTATCGGCACAATAAATATTACCGATAGGAATTTTTGCACATACTCTATCGGTGTGTACGTACATTGCCGATAGAATATTACTAGTTGTAGAAGGGCAACAGTTCTAAGATATTTTTTGCAATATTCTACCAGTATAAACATTCATTACGGATAGAATAAAACTATTTGAAGACGAACAGTTCTAAGCAATTTTCTATATATTCTAAAGGTAAAAGAATCCATTACCGATAGAATAAAAATATTTGTAGAAGGCCAACGATTCTATCGACGCACTACATATTGCCGATAGGAATTTTTAATATACTCTGTCGGTATATTCATACAGTACCGATAGAATAAGTCTAGTTGTAGAAGTCGACCAGTCCTATCGGCGCACAACATTCTCCCGTCAGTACTTATGCATCTCTTCTAACGGCAAATATGTTCATCACCGCTAGAGTAAATCATACTATTTATTCTATCGGTAAGTTTCTTATAAACCGATAGGAAAAATACACCCGTCGCCCTTTTATGACTGCGAGGCACATTTTCTATCGGTTTTCAACTAAATCGCTAATAACCGATAGAAGATAGTGGTTAGTAGACTGCATTTCTGTACTAGTGCATATAATCTACCCCCCATACATCAAAGAGTTCAATTTCAAGAATATTTGTTAAGGACATTTCATGTCTTTTACTTAAATTTCCCGAACGTTGGCAAGGATCACATTTTTGCACAATGTCATAAGAATCTTTAAATAAAGAAGGCCAAAACAAACTTGATTGCAATATCTTAGCCGCTGTTTTTGAGGCTTCGGCATGTCCACCACATGGAGATGAATGACAGTGTTCAAGAATGCTTTGGATCTCGTGGTCGAGCATGCATCGTTGAAAGATGTTGTCAACTCCCTTTTTGAAAAGGTTCAGATAGTCCCAGTAGTAGCTTCGGATGTTGTGGGGGAAGAACTTTCTTTGTCTACTTGTCAACCCTAGAGGAAGTTCATGGTTAAATAAATAATTCGCAATATCGGCATACCATGGTTCTTGTTGAATCAAGTAAAGGTGCTCGTCAGGTAAAGTGTCATTGATGTGAATGTCAGCGATGTCGGTCAAGAGTCGCAAGAGATGATCGGCGACGATGTTCTCAGCACCCTTTTTTCTTTGATTTCCAAATAAAATTCGTACAGTAGAAGGATCCATCGTGCAAGTCGTGGCTTGGTTTCTGTCTTGGTCAAGAGATACTTGATAGCAGCATGATCTGTGTGGACAATAACTTTTGAACCAATTTAATATGGACGAAATTTGTCTAGGGCATATACTACAGCAAGCAATTCTTTTTCAGTCGTAGTGTAGTTACTTTGAGCATCATCCAAAGTTTTGCTTACATAATATATAGCATGTAAAACTTTATTTGTTCTTTGCCCTAGAACAGCACCAATTGCATAATCACTAGCATCACATATCAATTCAAAAGGATCATTCCAATTTGGATGTTGTATGATGGGAGCACTAGTTAATGCATGTTTCAGTTGATTAAAGGCATCAAGGCACTTTTTATCGAAATCAAAAGGCACATATTTACCAATCAAATGGGTGAGAGGTTTAGCAGTTTTGGAAAAATTCTAATGAAACGACGGTAAAACCTGCATGTCCCAAGAAACTGTGTATGCCCTTCACATTCATTGGTGGGGGAAGACTTGCTATTACTTCGATTTTTACCTTGTCGACTTCAATCCCTCGTTCAAAAATTATGTGGCCAAGTACCACGCCTTCCTGAACCATGAATTGACACTTTTCCCAATTTAGCACAAGGTTGACTTCTTCGCACCTGCATAAGACTCGAGAAAGATTTTATAGACAAGCGTCGAATAAGGAACCATAAATGCTAAAATCATCCATGAAGACTTCCATTATTTCCTTGATTAAATCCAAAAAGACAGCCATCATGCATCGTTGAATGGTTGCAGGCGCGTTACATAACCCAAACAGCATTCGCTGGTAAGCGAAAGTACTGAAAGGACACGTAAACGTTGTCCTATCTTGATCATCGGGATGAATTGGGATTTGAAAGAAACCCGAATACCCATCAAGAAAACAAAAATATTCATGATTAGCCAATCTTTCCAGCATTTGATCAATGAAAGGTAATGGGAAGTGATCCTTCCTAGTGGCGTTATTTAATTTACGATAATCAATGCACATACGCCATCCAGTCACAAGTCTAGTAGGGATCAACTAATTGTTGGCATTCTTAACCATAGTCATACCTCCCTTTTTTGGAACCACATGAATAGGACTAACCCAAATACTATCAGAAATAGGATAAATGATACCTTCATCCAGTAGTTTAAAAATTTCAGCTTTAATAGTTTTTTTTAAGTTTGGGTTTAGTCTTCGTTGACGCTCAACGAAGGTTTTAGTTTCATCAACTAGAGAGATTCTATGCATGCAAATTTCAGGGCTAAGTCCTTTGATATCATCAATTGAATAACCTAGAGCACTGCGATGCACACGAAGTAAAGAAATCAATTTTTCTAGTTGTGTATTTGTCATGTTCACATTAACTATGACATGTTGCATCTTATTATCATCCAAGAACATATATTTCAGAGAGGAACAGAGAGTTTTGAGTATAGGTTTACTTACCTTTTCCTTACTTGTGATGTCAAATTCAGAGATGTCCTCTTTTGTATGGTTCTTTTGTTGGTTCGTCGTCATTTTGTTCATCTTCGTCGCTGCTGTCCATTTTGTTGTTGTCGAATATATCATCCATTTCTTCTCCCAAAGTCAGTTGGAGTGGAGACTCCTCTTCTAAGACTTCACTGCAAATTTTCTCTTCATACATAGGGCAGTCAACAAGTTTAGACATTTTAAATAAAATTTTCTCCTCTCCTATGCAAAAAGTAATTCGTCCCTCATGAACATCTATGAGGGCACTTGCTGTCCGGAGTGTGGGTCGTCCCAATATAATAGGTATAGAAACATCTTCATCTATATCGAGAATGACAAAGTCAACTAGAAGATAAAATTTACCGACTTGAAGAGGCACATCTTCCAGGATTCCCTCCGGATGCTTCACCAAACAATTGGCAAGTTGTAGAACCATGCGGATAGGTTTGATTGCACCCATGTTCAAATGTTGTGCAATGGTGAGAGGCATTATACTAACGCTTGCACCTAGGTCATAAAGCGCTCGATTTTTGTGTACTATAACTATGTTGCAAGGGATGGAGAAGCTCCCTTGATCCCGTAGCTTTGCCGGCATCCTGTTCTGAATTAGAGCACTACAATTTTTTGGTCAAAGCAATAGTTTGAAATTTGCTCAAATCCCTCTTTTTTGTAAGTATGTCTTTCAAGAATTTTCCATAAGAAGGCATTTCAGTTCCTAAGTAAAAGGCACTGTCACATTAAGCTTTTTCAAGATTGCAATGAATTTTTTGAATTGTTTATCGAGTTTTGTTTTTACATACCTTCCCAGAAAAGGTGGAGTTGGATTATAAGTACGTATTACCTGATTTTCTCCATTCTCCTTTTCTTGTGGTTCGGCGACCTTGTCATCATCCTTTGCTGGCGGTATTGGTATTTCTTCAATTTCATTTTCAGGCGCAGGCTCGGTTGATGGCGTTCGTTCTGGTAGCTTTGTTCCACTCCGTAGGTGTAACACCCTGAGTTATGGGTGAAAATTTCCTTTTTCATAAATAGCATGCATGCATGTATCAGTAGTAGTAGCCAGATCAGTATCTATCTCAAGCCCTAAAATCTCCAAATCTAACCTGTGACCTCAAATCAAGATCAGATTGTTCAGATGTGATCTATCAGTTACTCTGAACTTAAAAATCTTCAGAACCTAGATCCAATTCTATTTATAAATCCCAGAATTATCAACTCCATTCTGTTTTCGAAAACAGAATATCCTATATTACCTAAATACCCTAAGTTTCAGAAATCCAGATTTAATCTAAATCTTGACCAAGTTCAGACCAGATTATTCGTGGAATATGATCATGGGTATGCCAATACCTTAAACCAGAAAGTTGGCAGCCAGATTTTATCATCTAGACTCTTTTCACAAATCAGTCCAAAAGTTATCGCAAATTAGTCCTTATCTGATATCTGAAAACCCAAAGAGGCTAAAATCTCCAGATTAACTCCAAATTCAGAATTTCTTCAGCAAATATTCTCAAAATGCTATTTGCCACAAGTCTCTCTTCTGTGCAGATATCAAAATCAAACCCTAAATGCCAGAATTCGAAGTCGACAAAACTCAAATCTTACTTTACCCTAATTTACCCTATTTTCACTTGTATCAAAAATTATTCAAATATGCCAAATCTTATCAACTACTTTTGTCAAATATCCCGTTGATTATATCTGCCAGATTAGTGAAAGAAAATTCAGTCTAAACCTTCCAGAATTTCCAGATTTACAATTCAGTCGAAAACTCAAAGAATTGAAACTGCAGTTCAGTCCAAATTTCGACCAGGCCAATTACTGTGCGCACGACCAGAAACCGCCGTGCTTGTGCGCTGTGGTTGCTCGTCGCCGGTGAGGCTTCGCCGCGCTTGTGACCGTGCATGCCGGTGCGCACGTGTCCTCGCTCCAGCTAGTGCCGTGGCAAGGTCGCTGCTACGTCGACGACCAACGCCTGCTCCCGCGCGCAATCAACGGCTTTTTGTCAGCAACTCCTCGCCACGTCACTTTGCCACGCCAGTGTTGTCGCCACCGCTTGCTACAGCTTTGCTAGGTCCCGATGAGGCGACACTGTGATCAGCTGCAAGCTTGTCGCCGTCGCATCACCGCTCCTTGCTGTGTCTTCGCCGCTGATGTCCAGCACGCAAGCAATCTCATCACAGCAGCCAATCACTTCATTGTCCCCTCTTCGCAAGCTTCGCCTGGCCTATTTAAAACCCCACTGTGTTCAGCAGCTTCTCCACACTTCACCAGAAACCAGCCAAATTCCAAATCTCGCTGTTTCAGTCATCTTCTCCGGCGAGCCGTCGAGGAGGCTCACGGTGCCAGCTTCGTCCGTTGCACCAGTCTCCAAATTGAAGCCATCAGTGAGTTTCCCTACTCATCCTCTCTGTGTGATATCATCTAATTGCTCTCCGGTGGACCCTAACGCCGGTGATCGCCGGGATTGCAAAATGCCCTGTTCCGGCAATGCAGCCCGATTCAATTCGTATTAGCTTTCGATTCTGTAATCAGAAATGATCAGTGAACCTTTTTAAGCAAACCTGTGTATTTAAATTTCCAGATTGAGCTTGAATTGAAGGTTTCCCCAAATCCAGATTTCACCAGTCGCCGGCAATCGTCGCCAGGCTTCTCCAGTGATCCTCCGGCCAATCTAATTATACCAGAAGCTTTCTTTTACCTCCTAGATACTCTCCAAGCAAGGAAGTAAGTTCTTTTGGCCTGTAGCAGAAACCCCCAAATGGCAGTGTTCTTCTTCGGCGCCGATCACCGGAAAAGTGTTCCCAGCCGTTTCAGCCCAAATCACCTTGTCTTTTAGATGTGTCTTAGCCTCCTGAGCACTTTTTTCTTCTAGCCCGACACCTAGATCGGCCTAGATTGGAAGTTATAGCTTTGCCAAGATTTTGTCCAGAACTGCTCCAGTGCAACCAGTTCACCTCAGTTCATCATTGAAATTCTTGCTTTCCAGCCATTTCTTGCCCTAGATCCTGTTGACTTAATTGTTCCTGTTATCAATGCCTACCTCCCAGACAAAGTGGTGCATCATTTGGAACTCCAGATCAAAAGTTATGCCAAGCCCTAGTTTTTGGCATTGTCAGCTCTATGCCAGAGCTTGTCAGCCAGTGGCATTGACCTTGTTTACCCACTTATGATGGTGTATTTTGAAAACCACTTTGTCCACTGAATTTGTAGAGTTGTAATCTACATTTTCTTCTACTACCACAAGTTGAGATAACCCCTCTATCATTCATCGACCCTATGTCGATGCTTTGAACCGAATGTCGACCTAAAGACGTTCGCTGTTTTTGAGTGAACCAGTCGCAACCTTGATATCATTCTGATACTTGAGACATTTGGAACCTTGTAAACCTTTGACAGCTAATCTTAACATTGGTTTCCTTAACTTAACCCTAATCAGCCTCTAAACCCAATCATTTCAGAATCATCAAGACTTCATCTTTGCATCATTGCATATAGTATAATAATGTATTGAAAAGATTGTGATTATTGGTTATTTGTTTGATTGGAGAGCAGATCAAGAGCCCGAGTTCGAGGACTTCACTGCGGATCCGACGTCAACTGCTGTATTTTACGACGCGGAAGGCAAGTCATATCCTTGGTCATCTTGAACCTATATTTTAAATGTTGCTATAATATAACCTTGAATATAGGCAATATTGCATGTGAAAGATTGAGAATGGTTGATTTATGAATTGGCAGTACTAGACTGGTTATCTGTGAAATGTGAAATAAACAAGTTTTGAGCCATGAACTATTATATATGTATTTATATACTTATATTCATGAAATAAAACCCCTAGCCGTGACCAGAAAAATGGTGTGGAATGGCTGTAGCACTGGAGGTGCTAGACTGCAAAGGATATGCAGGCACTGAAGGTACAGGGTTGTGGATGGTCTGATCACTGGCATATAAGGAGTAGAACCTTGTGTTGTGCGTCTAGTGGCATGAACAATGTGCTAACCGCAAGCCTGGAATGGGACAGGCCTGAACAAGTAATTATGTGGATCGCACATGAAACCCCTGCATGAGATGTGTAGTGATGCACGATAAACACGGAGTGCGGCTCCCACACATATCACTGAAGGTGATCAAGCACGCTGACCCAGTAATGGGAATAAGCAAAGGGGTGGAGGTTTGGATACAACCTGCCACAACTGTGTCTCGCGGAGAGCCACAGGGTCGGGGGTGAATTGTGAGTAAAACATAACAAAAATTCTTGTTATTTCCACCTTGCCGCTCACAATATGAAGTGAGTCAGGGGTCCAATCATTTTGTTATGATAGGAAAGGTTTGAAAGTGGAATATCTTGAGGGTAAATTGGTACCTCTCTGCAGAGCTTAAAAACGTATTCGAATACTCCGAGCTCCCGGGTTTATAGGAGTCTGCTGCGGTGGATTAAATCCACGGGGTGTGACACAAGTACTATTTTCTAAATAAAATATGTTTAATCAAGATTACCCAAATGACATGTGTTGTCATGATAAGGAGTGCTGTCGTGGGCTGTCGTGTGTCGACGTGTCGCGGTAGTGCTATAATCTAGTGAACATGATTGATGATGTTATATTATGAAAAGTGCTGCCATAAGATGAGATAAGAAAGAAAAAGATTATTTTACAAATATCCATAATTCTTGACTAGTCTAGGTTCATATCATCACTACTATATGTATCTACTCTTACCTATGACTTGCTGAGTACGTAAGTGCTCATCCTTGCAACATTCAACTCAATAGATGGAGCCTACCTTGATCAAGATGATGGCATGGAGTACTTCGTGGATCCAGAAGGAGGAGAATCAGTTCCGTCAGAGCCCTGAAGTGTGTTGTTCTGCCGTCAACTTCTTTTGTGGGAGGGTCACCTATCTTCTGCTGTGTAGTTAAATATTTTGCTAAACCCTGAATGCCTTGTAGGCATTGTAATCCTCTTTATGTAATATTAAGGCCAGCAGGCCACACTGCTTAATATTTTGTGAGTACTCTGTTGTAATGTAATATACTCCTGTGTTTGACTCATCCTGGGAAGTCAAAGGTTTGTGAGAATGGGACTAGCTGCAGCGAGCTAGGTCTCTACAGGAGTAGTCGTTGTCCCAGTTTCGGGGCGCGACAGTAGGATAACTGCATTATACACAAGAGGTTTAGAACAAGCTATGGAATTAATTTGCTCAGAATTGCGAGGATTAATAGGTTGAGAAGGAAGAGGGTTATCATTTTTCGGTGCATGGTTCACCAATTGTGCGATTTGAGTCTCGAGCATGTGGACGTGAGTCGATATGGAGTCTATCTTTTGGCTCATGGATGTTTTCTCTTTCTCTTGATTTGCTAGGAAGTTCTCTAGCATGCGCTGCATGTTCGATTGATTTGGTTGTCTTTGGTTAGGTGGTCGATAAGGTTGCTGATTTTGTGGTTGGAACGGCGGCCTTTGAGCTTGATATTGGGGATTTTGTTGCTGTTGTTGCTGCTGTCCAAAGTTTTGATGTTGACGTTGTGGATAGTTCTAATTGTTGCGCCATCCAGAGTTTTATGAGTTAGGGAAAGTTTTACCTTGCCATTGTTGCATACCCTAAATAGCGTTTGTCTGTTCCATGGATTGGTTAAATTGGCATTCATGGCCATAGTGCCCTTGTATGCCGCACAGTTCACATATTGGTGTAATCGCATTCACAGATGGAGTAGCATTTGATCCAAGAATAGCAAGTTTATTAGTTAGAAGTGCTACCTGTTCGACTAATTCCAACATTACACTTACATCCAGGCTGTTGGTTGGTGCTTGTTGAGTAGCTCATTCAGTTCCCCATTGTGTGTAGTTCTGAGTTATACCTTCGATGAGGTCGTATGCTTCATCTACACTTGTGTTCATTAGTGCGCCGCCAGCTGCGGCGTCTACGGCCATCCATGCATTGTAGTGCAATCCGCTATAAAATGTTTGAACTACAAGCCACATTTGATTGACAAGTCCTTGTATCATTCCCAAGCGTCGTAAAGTTTTTCACCTACCTACTGAGAAAATGATGCAATCTGGTTGCGAATTTGAACAGTTTTAACAGGAGGAAAAAACTTACCAAGAGAAACTCTTGATAGTTATTCCCAAGTAGTGATTGACATAGGAGGAAGAGTGTATAACCATGCTCTCGCCTTCTCGTGGAGCGAGAAAGGAAGGAGCCTCAAATGAAGTGCATCCTGTGTTACTCCATGAATCTTGAAAGTATCACAATACTAAAGAAACATATGTAAATGTAGTGATGGATCTTCAGTTGGAAGATCGCTGAACTGGTTTTGTTGAACCAAATTCAAAAGTGCAGGTTTTATTTCAAAATTATTTGATTCAATCGGTGGTCCAAGAACACCTGATTGCAATCCCATACTGAGCAGGGTTGCATAATCCTTGAGTCTCTTTTGGTCCTCCATTGTTGGTTGTATTTTGATGTCTTCAAAAGTCTGTGAGTTTTCCTTCGATCTTACCTGTCTTGCCTCATACCGAAGTTGATACGCGGTTTTGACAGGTTCATCCGAGCTATCCAATTTTGCACTACTTCCCTGAAAGGTTAGTGGTGCAAAGAAAAAAAAAGAAAAATAGAAACAAGATTGAGGAGTGAGATTGACTTATATCAGCAAAAATTAATAAAAAGATGAATTACCGTTGTTCCCGACAACGGTGCCAAAAAATTGATCGCAACCGAAAGGGTCGTGACTGTGTAATAACCGCAAGTGAACGGTTGAACGTTGAGCACTTGAGGGTTGAATTCCATGAGGAACAAGCGTATTCGTCTTTTTAACTTAATGGATCACTGATTAAGTCTAAGCGATTGGGGCGGTTGTTTTTCTATAACTAAATATAATAATCTAGGGTTTGCAAGTTGGAATGAAAATCTTGGGTTTCGGGATTCCCATAACCATCCAGCATAATTCTATCCAAGGTTTGAGGATTGTAAGGTAATTTCAATGGTTTTTCAAGACAAATTAAGTTTCCAGTTTGGGTCGATGGGTCAACAGTCAGAGGATTGCTTCCACTGTCACGTTTGGCGAGAGCCTCTCTCCTATTCTTGGTTCTACGCAAGGCGCTAAGAACTCAAGAACTCCACTAAATTCTTGTTAAGACTCAACTATTACGTTTATTGCCGAAACAAGAATTTAGGTTTTGAGGAAGAAAACATCATGAAATTACTCCGAAAATTGAAATAAAGACCGGGGAAAAATCATGTCTTTCGGATTAGGTCATCCCTAACCTTAGAGGGGATCTACTCACTAAAAGTCATAAGAATGCAGAAAATAATAATAAGAAAGAAAAACTCACTTGAATGAAGAACCATAAGACTGAATTACTTGGGATGCCTGTGCCCACAAGAAATCCCGGAGCCACACATTAATCGTAATGGAACTTTTCTTGAGAATTAAAGTTGCCATCCTTGCCGGCTTACAAAAGCAGTGAAATAGAGAAGGGGGCTCTACTAGACTAAAAACTAATCCCTAATGGCTTCTAAACCTAAGAAAAGAGATAAAAAAAAGGCATGTAAGTGGAGCCAAAAGCTTCTCTATTTATATTTCATGGGAAAACGTGTCCAAAAATAACTCCTTGATGTGCAGGCGATAAAGTTTGCTTTCAAACGGTGCGGGAACGGATAAAACTGAGCCAAAATTGACTAGATTCGACCAGTTCTGACCAAACATGACTCAAAACCCACCAAGTCTAGCTAAAATAAGGCAATTCGACCAATTTTGAATCAAAATGACCAAAAACGACCAGTTTGGATCAAACCCGCTTTAAAACAGCTCATCCATGACCAATCCGGGTCAAATTCGGCTCATAACGACTAGTTTGGATCGAAACCGATCGAAACTGTGCCAAGGAAACCAGTTCGAACACGATCAGACAAGTGGCGCAATTTCGTTCACACACGCGTCGTCGCCGAACGCAAGTCAAACACGACCGGGCCACATGGCGCCACTGCAGCTACCCATGCGTCGTGGCCGAAACTGCGTCGATGACGACCGGGGCACGTGGCGCAATGACGGCCAGACACATGGCGTGATCGGGAGCTACCGGGAATCTTCTTCGATCGCGACCTAGTGTCCTTTTCAAGTACAAATCCTTTTTGCGCCCATTTTCTACGGATAAGATTCTTTACCTGCCAATTCGACTTCGACCAGGACTCTTTTGCTTCTACAATTGGTTTTCTTGGTCGTTGGAGGCTCAAATGCGGTCAAAATTGCTTCAAATTTGGAGGGTTTGATCCCTGAAACATAATGAACACAAATGTGAAAGCATTTTGTAAGGATGATCAAATTTTTCGCATAAAATATCACACCAAAGGATTTTTAAGCATGTTTTTGCATGTTTTTGTTGCTAAACCTAGGGTAAAAGTGCTATCAAGTTAGCACTTATCAATAACCTTTTTGGGTTCTTGGAAATCTAGTTATAAAGTCCATCCCGATTTCATCTCATTTCCATTCGGGGGTTGGTAGAGGTTGTAGTGGTCCCACAAGTTTCTGGTGCTCTTCTTTCACCCTTTGACAAGTGTCACAAGATGCTACAAACTCAGCAACTTCCTTCTTCGTTCCATTCTACCAAAGTCAATCTTTTAGGTCCCTACACATCTTTGTAATACCACGTACGGTGGATAGAGTAAGGGGTGTAGTGAGCTTCATGCAATATTAAGTCCTTGATTTCTCTGTCGTCTGGGACACAAATTCGATTGTGATACCATAAGATTCCTTGCTCATCCTCTTGGAAATTGGTTGCACTTCCATGCTTTATGTCTCCTTTCAATTTTTGGATATCCTGATCTATTTCTTGAGCCTCTTTTGAATTTGATTCTTTAGCTCACAATCTACCTTCAAAGAGGCGATGGTCCCTTGCTCAACAAATTCCAAGTTTAGCTTCTCGAAATCTTTAAGTAATTGGGTGGTACTTCTGGGATCTTTGCTTGATTGTAGTAGGATTTTCGGCATAAAGCATCTGCTACTACGTTTGCTTTGTTGGGATGGTGGTGTATCCGAAGATCATAATCTTTTATTAGCTCTTGCCATCTTCGTTGCCTCATAATCAAATCTACCTATGTGAAGATATATTTCAAACTTTTGTGGTCAGTACAGATCTCACATCTATTTCTCAATAGATAGTGTCGCCAAATCTTCAATACACAAACAACAACGGCTAATTCCAGATAATGAGTTGGATAGTTTTCTTCATGCGGTCGCAACTATCTCGATGCATATGCCACAACTCTTCCTTGCATAAGAACACACCCTAGGCCTTGTTTCGATGCATGATAATAGATTTCAATGTCCTTCTTGTTGTCTAGCAACATGAAAATTGGTGCAATTGTCAATATCTTCTTTAGCTCTTCAAAATTCTTCTCACAATCCTCCGTCCATTCAAATGGAACATTCTTTTTTAGTAGTTTGGTGTCTGGCTTAGTGATCATGGAATATCCTTCAATGAACCTTCAGTAATAGCCAGCTAGCCCTGGGAAATGTCTTACTTCAGTCACTGTTTCAGGTTGCTTCCATTCCGTGACAGCTTGAACTTTTGTCGGTTCCATGGATATTCCTTGGCCAGAGATGACGTGGCCTAGAAAAGAAATCTCTTTCAACCAAAAGGTACACTTATCAAACTTGGTGTACAACTGATGATCTGCAAGCTTCTGTAGCACCATTTGGAGATGTTGAACATGCTCTTCCTCTGTCTCAAAGAAGATAAGAATGTCGTCTACAAATATGACGACAAACTTGTCTAAAAATTCCATAAGGACTTTGTTCATCAAGTTCATAAACACTGCCGGCGCATTTGTCAGACCGAATGGCACCACAATAAATTCATGCAGTCCATATCTTGTTATAAATGCAGTCTTAGGGATGTCTTCTCGAATCTTCTATTGATGATACCCGGACCTCAAGTCGATTCTCAAAAATATTTTTGCTCCTTTGAGCTGATCGAAGAGGTCATCAATTCTTGGTAGCGGGTACTTGTTCTTGATTGTCATGTCAGTCAACCTTCGGTACTAAACACAGAGTTGTAGACTACCATCCTCTTCTTGGCGAAGAGCACAGGGGCTCCCCATGGTGATGAACTTGTTCTGATAAATCCTTTTCTCTCCAACTCTTCCACTTGTTTCCTCAATTCTTCTTGCTCTTGCTCATCATGCGCACAAGATTTCTTGCATAAGGAGCCGACTCTGATTCAACTCAACTGTGAACTCTATGTCCTGTTCTAGTGGCATTCCAGGGAGTTCTTCAGGAAAAACTTCTGGGTATTCATTCACTATTGGGATTTTTTCAAACTCAACCTTCTCCATGCTATTCAGACTGCACACTTGGTCATTCATTAGAGATCTTTCTGCGTAGAATGTAACTTGTTCTCCGTCAGTGTTTGTCAGAGTGATCACTTTCTTCTCGTAGTCCGTCAGTGTTTGTAGAGATCTTTATGCTTTGCTAGCCAATCCATTCCAAGGATAACATCAAGCCCTTGAAGATCCAAAACTAGCAAATTTTCTAGGAATCCTATATTGCCGATATTGAAGGTGAAATCTCGACAAATATATTCAATAGGCATCCTAACGCTAGGATTGAATTATGATAGGATACTCTAGTGCAGATAAGGGTAACTCATTTATTAGTGCAAATGATTTCGACACAAAAGAATGTGTAGCACCTGGGTCAAACAATGTAACGGGAATTTCAGAGTGGATTAGGATCCTACCGAGCACAACATCAAATGCTTTTGCAGCTTCAATGGTGGACGCATAGTTGAGTCGACCAGGTCCCACGGTAGGTGCTCCTTGTCGACTATTGGAATAAGGTTCCAAGCCAAACTTACACAAGATTAAGAATTCACACAGGGAAGTTGATATGTACACGCCGATGAAGAATGCGTCACGGAGGGTGGCCCAATCTTCACGATGTAGAACCTGGAAAACTAGTATATGAAGATACCTGGATAACTAGCATGACCTGACAAAATGAGAGAGCCAACCACTTGCAAAGAAAGGACCTGCGTATCAATGAATTGGCCCAACAACACTTTGAATTACCTATCCACACGGCCACGCATAGAGTTGGCGCTCAGATAGGGTGATTATGAAAATCGTTGGAGCACTTCCAGAGGAAATCACAAGAACAAAGGATGAAGAGATTCAACTCTCAACTAAAACTAAAGCTTCAATATGAAATTATCAATTTCAATGTCTTATATCTTGTATATTAAAAACTATGACCATGCCTCTATTTTATAGAGGATGGTACTTACAAAAGATAGAAGACTTAAAATAAAATTCTAATATGAATCTAATTCAAAATGGAATCAAAATTCTAACAAACTATAAAAGATAAAAGAAGTTCGGAATCAATATCCTCAGAGTCGGATTCGGATTTGGACTAGACTTTTTCCTTTCATGCAGTCATTACACTTTTGGGTCTCTTAGTTGCATATGACGTTGGAATTTAATGATTCTTGATGCGTTTGAAAGAACTTTTGAATACCTTTCCAACAAGTACTCACACAACCAAATTGAACATCTTTGCTGAGAATGGTGCTTGGTCGAAGTTGGACTGTTGCTTGGTCAGGAGACTGCATGTAGAGCAAAATTCTTTTGGTTGTAGTGGTTGCAATTCTTTATGGAATCGAGTGATCTTGGGCTTGCTGGAAAGCTTAGGAAATCCTCTTTCCACTCAGTATGTGTATGACCAGATTCGATGAAGTTCTTTGGCCCATACGTGGCTATGTCCTTTCTGTTATGCTCTCCCTCTTTATATCTAATTAATGTTAAACAAGAGCTATTAGGTAGTAGCATATTCTCATTATAATTTAATTCTTTAAGGAACAAAGTCACCTATTGATGTAATTGTCTAGCCTTTGCTTGATTGATTGGTCCTTTATATTCCTTAGGTTGAGCTCTAGTGCTACTTGTGCTAGAGAAGTCCTCATCAGAAGTACTTCTAACAAATACACAGAGGAAGTATCGCAAATATAGATGCACCGAAGACACAAGAATTATATAGGTTTGGGTCCACAGAGACTGATAATAGCCCTACTCTTCTTGTGGTTTCACTAAAAGTGTAAAGGATTACAGAGAAGAACAAGAGATGTTCACGAATAAGTTAAAAACTACTCTCCTATTCTCTTAACTATGTAGGGTTCCGTTGTTCGCTGTTTTTGTTCTCTCTCCTCGACCTCTCTCTTTTATAGCTTGTCGAAGGTCGTCGGTTATAGAATTGAAGGGTCACCGGGCGGAGGATGTGCTCCGGTCATTGATGTGTGCTTATGAGTGACTGCGCGTATATTATTGTCTGCACATTTGTCCTCTCCACGGTTACCATATCTGGGAGTTATGAAATTTGTGAAAAATAAAGGGTCACGGTATCCAAAGGTGGTGGTTGAATAAGCAGAACCGTTGGGTATGGTCAAATGGTCATAACCAACGAGTATGGTAGCGAGAGTCCTTTGGGGCAGTCGACCCGGCTGAAGGTCAGGGAAGTCTCCGACCAGTGGTTGAATTGAGGTTCTCCTGGAGGAACCTCAACATTATTCACCTCTATGCAAATAGACCTAAATTGACGCTTAGAGAAATAAGATGAAGAACCACCAAAAATAATATTAACATGATTATTTGCTACCTGGTATGGCATATCTTCATCTCCGTCCATTGTTCTCACTAGGTTTCCCTTTTCTTGGTAGTGTAGTCATAGGGGCTTTACCTTGGTAAAATTCCTCCATGCGCTTCAACCAGGTGCGGCAATTCTGGAGATCGTGTCCTAGTGCTCGATGCAATGGACACACTTCTTGTTTCCCTATGATCTATTTTTCTTCCTTGCATGGTCGCTAGAACGTCCACCAAAAGAAGGTTGGTTAGTCTTAAAGGGAACTTTATTACTTTTACTCTGTGGTCGCTTTTCTAGGTTTACGACCTCTCAAAGTTGACCAAATCCATCTTTCTTCAATCATGTATACTTCCCACCCGCGGATAGCCCAGATTTCTTGCTAGAACTATCCTTCTTATTTGCGCTAAGACCGGGTTGAGGGGGGTAAATCACCCTTTTTCACTATCCTATTCCATTCAACAGCCTCAGCTGCGTCAGAATATCGTTCAGCCATATTTCAAGGCTCTAATAACCAAACTATTAGAGATATTGAGAATAGTATTTCTTACTCCCATAAATCTCTTGATGAATTGCCAAAGGGTTTCGGTCGGAGTCTGGCGAAGAGGATGAAGATCATCCTTTTTGCAGGGCTTCCCATAACAATTCTGGAAATTGTTGAGGATGGCATCGCACAACATTTCCCAATTATAAATTGATCCTTCCAGCTAGCTGAACAGCCAGGTTCGGGTTGGACCTTCCAGGACCATCGGCAAGTAATTTGCCATTACTCGTTCATCTCCTCCTGCTGCCTGGATGGCAGTGACATAAATCTGAGGAACTCGGATGGATTTTGGGTTCCATCAAACCGTTCGATCATGCGAGGATTGAACTTTTCTGGCCAGACCACTGCTCGTAGTCTAGGTGACGTGAACCCCGCAGCAACAAAGTGGTGCGTAACTCAACGACCAAGATGGGGAATCCCAAGACTTCACGAACAAGTTCGAATGGATAGAATGGCACCACACAAAGACACCCGCGAGCCAAAGTGATAAGCCAGTTGAACCCCACAAGATCTTGATAAGTTCAGAGAATCCTTTCAAGAAGGAAAGAAGCACGGGGTTTCAAATGATTCAAATCATCAAAATCTTCCTAGAAAACAACCTATAGATAGGTATTTATAAGCTAGGAACAACCCTCCTAGTTAGGTATGAAAAGAAAAGAGTTGTACCGTTTGGTAGGTATGAAAAGAAAATAAAAGAGTTGTACTCTTTGGTAGGTATGAAAAGAAAGGAGTTGCACCCTTTGGTAAAAGATATCATTATGGTTGCATAGCTGCAAGTGTGAACTCTAAATGGATGCAACTTTTGGTTCATTTGGTCCTTCTAGCTTTCAAATTTCGTCACTCCTCATGGCAGCCCACAAAAGAAGTGATTAACTCTTTATTCCACACATGCAATATCATATCTAAGGGCTGGTTATGATGTATAATGATAGTAGCCTTCATTCTGAGTCGTTTGACTCAGCATAGTGACTAGAATTAAGTTGGACGCCACGTCACTCATTGACATGTTACTGGTTTGCTGAATCACCACATATATGGCATCTCTGAATTGGTTTGCTCTTGCTCTTGTTATTGGTCCAGGTGGTACCTGAAGTGGATCAGTTGTTAGATGTTCTGCATCATGCTCCTCCTCTTGAAAAGGATTTGTCCTCAAATCTTCATTCGTCTCATCACCTACATCAAACAAAGTTAAGTCAGAAACATTGAATGTATCACTGACTTCATACTCACTTGGTAGATCAAGTTTGTAGGCGTTGTCACTGATGCGTTGCAACACTTGAAATGGTCCATCTCCTCTCGGACTGAGCTTGGAGCTTCTCTTCTTAGGAAATCTCTCTTTTCGCAGATGTAACCAAACCCAATCTCCTGCCTGGAAAACAACTTTCTTGCGCCCTTTGTTTGCTTGCTTTACATATTGCTCAGTTTTGTGCTTGATATTGTCCTCAACCTTTACATGAATCTCTTTAACAAAATCAGCTTTCTTTTGTCCACCTAAGCTCACATTTTTACTCAGAGGTAAAGTAGTCAAATCTAATGGAGTCAAAGGATTGAAACCATAAACAACTTCAAATGGTGAAAACTTAGTTGCAGAATGAACAGATCGATTGTAAGCAAACTCAACATGAGGTAAGCAATCTTCCCAATTTTTCAAATTCTTGTGAATGGTTGATCTCAGCAAAGTTGACAAAGTTCGATTCACAACTTCTGTTTGCCCATCGATTTGTGGATGGCAACTGGTAGGAAAAAAAAAGCTTAGTTCCCAACTTAGCCCGCAAAGTTTTCCAAAAATAGCTTAAGAACTTGACATCATGATTAGAAACAATGGTTCTCGGTATGCCATGCAAACGAACGATTTCTTTGAAAAACAAATTAGCAATGTTGGAAGCATCGTCAGTTTTATGACATGAAATGAAATGAGCCATTTTTGAGAATCTATCCACAACAACAAAAATTGAGTCATTTCCCTTTCTGGACCTAGGCAAACCCAAAACAAAGTCCATCGAAATGTCAACCCAAGGTGCACTTGCAATTGGAAGAGGTGTGTACAAACCATGAGGTTGTAACTTTGACTTTGCTTGTTTGCATATAAGACATTTCCCACAAAATCTTTCCACATCATGTTTCATTCGTGGCCAATAAAAATGTTCTTGCAAAACATGCAAAGTTTTAGAAATTCCAAAATATCCCATCAAACCTGATGAGAACATCACTTCTACGAATACACACACTAACCATAATCCTCCGCTTGTTACACAAGGACCAATAACGCGCAGCAAAGCCCGATTGTTGCATTGCCAGGTGAACTCGTTCCTAAGTTTATATATATATGGTTTTGAGAATGGTTTACTATCTAATAGTGATAATATTGTGCTTAGGAGCCATAGAGAGGACCAACAAGGACACAAGGACCAGCAAGGAGCCCAAGTCGAGTTAGAGTCCGGGATGGATTCGAGTTGGAGTCCGGTTCGGCCATCCAGGAGTAGCCTACCTTCAAATGACCATAATTCCCTCATACAAAGTCTAATTGGGATATTCTTATAGTCCACAGAGAAGCCCACGACGAGATCTTTCCAATGGATCTAGCCGCACGTCCAAATTCCTTCTGGATCGCTGGCAATTGACAAAACAAGTTTTGACTAGATTCTGATTGGACCGAGTCGGTGCTGCGTCACCTTTTTTGTTGGGTCAAATCCCGTGTATTGAGTTCGAGTACGAGTAGGGAAAGAGTCCATGTCGGTTTCAGGTTTCCTTACCTGGCCACCAATCTCTTTTACCTCCTCTATATAATCATACAGAACCATTAGGGTTCTGCGGGTTTTGTTTAGTCATAGTCTTTCCTTCGTGAAGCTATTTGAGATATTCTTCTTGGTCGGCTAGATCAACATCAATATCTGTATTCAGAACCCCAACTCTTTTTCGTGATTCAATCTATATTTGCAATTTCAGATTGCTTGTTTATCTTGTTCTTGCTTGTTCTTCGATTGCTTGCAGGAATAGATCTTCGTGATCAGGTCGATCGTGCTTCTAGTTCGGTCGATAACAATCCGAAGTTGGTTCAGCGATTGCCAGGGCGTATCAGTCATGTACGGTTGGTAGCCGGATCGTGAGAGTCGTCTTCACAAATCAATAGTTCTTGTTCTCATTGAAAGATCGGACCGCCCGCGACGCATCAAAACCTCCACTATGTGCTTCTTTAACTAGTAAAGTTCGCAATGAAGATTGTGGAATGCAAAGTTTGTTCTCTCGAAACAAATAACCTTCGTGTAGAAAAAACTTTTCAAAAGGACGGTCATCACATTGTTTAAAAATCATACAGAAATCAGGATCAGAAGAATACAAATCTTTCAAAAACTCAAATCCAAGAAGTTTCGAATCAAGAGTAGTGAGTAGCAAATACCTTCGTGATAAAGCATCAGCTACAACATTTTCTTTACCTTTCTTGTACTTGATCACATAAGGAAATGTTTCGATGAACTCAACCCATCTTACATGCCTTTTGTTCAATTTCTTGTGTCCTTTCAAATGCTTCAAGGATTGGTGATCAGTATGCACAACAAACTCTTTTGGTAACAAGTAGTGTTGCCATGTATGAAACGTTCGAAACAAAGCATACAACTCCTTGTCGTAAGTCGAATAGTTGAGCGCTGCTCCATTTAGCTTCTCACTGAAATAAGTGATTGGACGACCTTCTTGCATCAACACTCCTCCGATTCCTGAGCCAGAAGCATCACATTCAATTTCAAATGCTTTAGAAAAATTAGGCAAGGAAAGTAGAGGTGTGGTAGTTAATTTCTCTTTCAGCAGCTTGAAAGCTTTCTCTTGTTCTTCTCCCCATTTGAATGCAACGTTCTTCTTGAGCACATTAGTCAATGGAGCTGCTACTTCGCTGAAGTTGCGAAAAAAACGCCGGTAGAAACTTGCCGAACCATGGAAGCTTCTAACTTGAGTCACTGAAGTAGGCGTAGGCGTAGGCCACTCTCTGATTGCCTTGACTTTTTCTTCATCCACCGCAATACCTGCTGCACTTACAACAAATCCAAGAAACACAACCTTATCTGTGCAAAATGTACATTTCTTAAGATTAGCAAACAATTTTTCTTTTTGTAACACTGCTAAGACTTGCTTTAGGTGTGCTACATGCTCATTCATGGATTTGCTATAAATCAGTATGTCATCAAAGTAGACAATCACAAATTTTCCAATAAAAGATCTCAAAACATGATTCATAAGTCGCATGAAAGTGCTCGGTGCATTGGTTAGGCCAAAGGGCATAACTAACCATTCATATAAACCTTGTTTTGACTTAAATGCAGTTTTCCATTCATCACCTTCTTTCATTCTAATTTGATGGTAACCACTTTTAAGATCAATTTTTGAAAACACACATGAACCATGCAACTCGTCTAGCATATCATCGAGTCATGGGATGGGGTGTCGATACTTTACCGTGATGTTGTTGACAGCTCGACAATCAACACACATTCTGAAAGTTCACTTTCTTTGGCACTAGTAGCACTGGTACAGCACATGAACTCATGCTTTCTTGAACATACCCTTTTGCCATCAACTCTTCAACTTGTCTTTGTATCTCCTTAGTCTCCTCGGGGTTGCATCTGTATGCTGGCCGGTTTGGTATGGTGGCACCCGGAAAAAAGTCAATTTGATGTTCAATTCCGTGAATTGGAGCTAGTCCAGGGCGTACATCTTCAGGAAAAACATCTTCAAATTCCTGCAAAACAGATTTGACATTTCTTGGAATAGAATGGATTAACTCATTAGTGATTTTAAGTGCCTCTTTGTATACAAGAAGTATAAGGGGCTTCTTTCTTGAGATTGCTCTTTTCATCTCGCTCTTTCCGGCAAGGAGACATTTTCCTTCTCTCTCAGATTTATTTGTGGCACTCACTCCCTTATTTTGTTTGGTGGCGCTCATTCTCTCTTTTTCTTTCAACTCAGCCTTTCTCTCTTCTCTCTTGATATGATCTTCAAGGACTTCCTTTGGAGTCAAAGGAATGAGTGTTACAGATTGTTGCTTGAACATAAAAGAGTATCTATTGGTGTAACCATCATGCATGACCCGCCTGTCATACTGCCATGGTCTTCCCAACAGAATATGACATGCTTGCATTGCAATAACATCACAAAGTACCTTATCACTATATTTGCCGATGGTAAATGTCACAAGTACTTGCTTGGTTACCTTCTTCTCTTCACAATCATCCAACCATTTCAGCCTGTATGGTTGTGGGTGCTTCAGAGTTGGTAATGACAACTTCTTTACCATCTCCAAACTAGCAACATTTGTGAAACTTCCTCCATCGATAATGACACTGCAAACCTTATTACTCACAAAGCAGCGAGTATGGAACAAGTTTGTTCGCTGATTACCTTCAGTGGTGTGCAATTGCGTGCTAAGGACTCGTTGCAACATCAAAGTATCACCTTCTGTAGCAAACTCACCATCAATCTCAGCATCTTCAAGAGGTGGCATGTCATCATCTCTCAACTCCTCTTCTGATTCAACGTCTCCATCCGCATTGAGTATGATCACTCTCTTGTTTGGGCATTCTTTAGCCTTATGACCCCTGCCAAGACATTTGAAGCATTGAATCTGACGAGTTTTTGAGCTAGATTCAGCCGTACCATGTTTCTGAAAAATAGCTTGCTTGCCATCTTTAGAAAAGTCATTCTTAAAATTACTGTTTGCTGTAGGTACATCCTTCTTATATGGAGGCTTCCATGAACTTGAATTTGAGGTGTTTGTTGTTCTTCTAGCCATGGATTTGCACTTCGTTTGTTTTTCCACCAGAATAGCTTGATACACCAAATCTGTCAACTCTACATAGTGTTGCATCTCCACCACATCAGCTATGTCTTGATTTAGCCCACTTAGAAATCTTGCCATTGTAGCTTCTCGGTCTTCCTGCACATTAGCTCGTATCATTGCGACCTCCATTTCCTTGTGGTATTCATCGACACTCTTTGAGCCTTGCTTTAAACATTGGAGCTTGTTATACAACTCCCGATGGTAGTAGCTTGGTACAAAACGTCTTCTCATGATAGTCTTCATCTCATCCCATGTATCAACAGGAGGCTCACCATATCTTCTTCTTTCAGTCACTAGTTGATCCCACCAAATGATAGCATAGTCAGTAAACTCAATTGCAGCGAGCTTTACCTTCTTGGCTTCAGAATAGTTATGGCACCCAAAGATCATTGCAATCTTTGTCTCCCATTCCAAGTAAGTTTCAGGATCGCTCTTTCCTTGGAAAGTTGGAATCTTCACCTTCACTTTCCCCAAGTCATCATCTAGCCATACGCGTCTTGCATGACATCCACCATGCCGGTTTTGATGTCGTGGAAACAGGTTTTCAAATTCACCACATCACTTCCTGCCAAGTGTGGTTTTGACCTTCCATCATCTGCTCAGTCTTCAAGATTGTTAACCCTTTCTTGGATTGGTGCGATTTCATCCCTCATCATTTGCCTTAGTGGAGCTAACAAGGCCTACACTTGTTCAGCTGTAAGTTGTTGTTCACCCGCCATATTGTGTACCTGAAAGTTAGTATTCCTCACAAAAAACACTCGGGGTGGAATCTCTTCCTCACAACTCTCTTTTTTTCGCTAATTCTTTTCGCTCAAGGGTAAACATGTCCCTCTCAAGTGTTTAAACCTTCGTTCTTAATCGGATTCAAGAACAACAAGACTGCTGTAGCAAATCAAATGTGGCAAATCACAAAAACTCGAAAGGACAATGGTGGTGAATATGAGGAATGGAACAAAAGAAATAGAATATGAAGTGTATGCAAAGGGTGGAAGTAAATCAAGGAACTACAACACAAAGTGTAGCAATAGATTGGATGAGAACAAGATGGTTACAACAACGAGTTGTTTTAGCTCTCTCTTTTTTTTTTAAACTCTCTCTATGTTTTTTTTATCTCTCTCTTTTTTTTGAAGCTGTCACTTTTTTTTTGAATCTGTCTCTCTTTTTTTTTTCTTCAAACAAGGATAACTAGAACTCGTGTGCAACAAGAACTCAAAAATCGAAAAGATGTGACTCTTGCCTAACCTGTGGCAACAACCAACACCAGTATAGATTTGAACCCAAAGTTGAGAAACACAAATTCAAAGGATAAATAAACTTGCCGTGAAAACTGAGCTCTGATACCAATCTGACATGAACCCCGCAGCAACAACATGGTGAGTAACTCAACAACCAAGACGGGGAATCCCAAGACTTCACGAACAAGTTCGAACGGGTAGAATGGCACCACACAAAGACACTCGCGAGCCAAAGTGATAAGCCAGTTGAACGCCACAAGATCAAATCTTGATAAATTCAGAGAATCCTTTCAAGAAGGAAAGAAACACGGGGTTTCAAATGATTCAAATCATCAAAATCTGCCTAGAAAACAACCTATAGATAGGTATTATAAGCTAGGAACAACCCTCCTAGTTAGGTATGAAAAGAAAAGAGTTGTACCGTTTGGTAGGTATGAAAAGAAAAGAAAAGAGTTGCACCCTTTGGTAGGTATGAAAAGGAAGGAGTTGCACCCTTTGGTAAAAGATATCATTATGGTTGCATGGCTGCAAGTGTGAACTCTAAATGGATGCATCTTTTGGTTCATTTGGTCCTTCTAGCTTTCAAATTTCGTCACTCCTCATGGCAGCCCACAAAAGAAGTGATTAACTCTTTATTCCACGCATGTAATATCATATCTAGGGGTTGGTTATGATGTATAATGATAGTAGCCTTCATTCTGACTCGTTTGACTCAGCATAGTGACTAGAATTAAGCTGGACGCCACGTCACTCATTGACATGTTACTGGTTTGCTGAATCACCACATGTATGGAATCTCTGAATTGGTTTGCTCTTGCTCTTGTTATTGGTCCAGGTGGTAGATGAAGTGGATCAGTTGTTAGATGTTCTGCATCACTAGGCCAAAAAGCTTTACAGCCCACATAAGAAGTTTGTGGCTGTTGATCGTCACGACCATCAGCGTGGCCATGGAAAGAAGTGGGATGAGGGACTTGTTGTTGTCCCAAACGTGAACACACCGAACCACGAGCACAATCACGGGAATGATCAATCCTTTGGATCTTATCCTAGCCGTGATGGTCTGGTGCTGATCGGGGATGAGTATGCCTCCTCTGGCTATGATGAGCGCTACTCCCTTCCCGGGAATAGGTTATCGAGCGCGATGATGCAGTAGGAGTTACATCTGATGTAACTCCATCAAGGGTTTCTCCAAGAACTCTTGCGAATGTCACCCTATTATCATTGGTGAAACCAGGGGGGTTGCGGAGTGCCTCCATGATCACACGAATGCGATCTTGAGTACTCCTTCAAGGAGCCAAAGGTGTTCTTACAAGCGTCGCATCAGCCGTCGGGGAGTACTCTGGGGCTGAGAGCGGCGTTCGATCATGTCTACGACCATCACTATGTCATTGACGAGATGTTCTTGGACCAAAGTCATGGGTGGCGATATCTTGGCGAGATTGTGCAAGATGCAGAGTTTCCTCTGTAGACTTGCGAACCTCAGCCTCTCACAATTCACGAGCTTCATCCTCTTGTCTTTTACGGTCTGCTTCCTCCCAATCAAGACGTTGCTCATGAGTTTCCCTGGAAAGTCCAGCAACCTCTTGAGGAGCAGTGACCTCAAACAGAAAATATATCCTCTTTGTCCGAATCATGCTCGAAGTCGAAGATAGGATAAAGGCTATATGGAGTAGAGTCTTCCAGACTCAACGCATGATGATCGTTGGATTTAGCCATCTTTGATGTTGAAACATCAGGATTCTCAACACCTGTATTAGTCAAGGTGATGGGTTGTGACACATACTCACCTTCAATCATGGCAAGACTCACTAAAGGTTAGTCGATTGCTTGCTCTGATTCCTGGCCGTTAACCAGGTCCTGGGAAAGATTCTCCTCGGCACAAGGCTCTGAAGCGATGTCGTCTTCTTCCATTAGAAGAGTATCATCATTCACGTCAATGTCAATGCAATCCTCAAGATTGAAATCATTCTTGAAATGTAAACAATCCATGATGACGTACAGATACGATTACCTCAGGTGATGAAGAAGAATACTTTGACGGAGCCCCACAGTAGGCGCCAGCTGTCGACGATTGGAACAAGGTTCCAAGCTGAACTTACACAAGATTAAGAATTCACACAGGGAAGTACTTCTAACAAACACCCAGAGGAAGTATCGCAAATATAGATGCACTAGAGATATGGGAATTATATAGATTCGGACCCTCGGAGACTGAGTAATAGCCTTACTACTGTTGTGGTTTCACTAAAAGTGTAAAATATTACAAAGAAGAACAAGAGATTTCTCGAATAAGCTAAAAACTACTCTCACATTCTCTTAACTGTGTAGGGCTCCGTTGTTCAGAGAATTGAAGGGTCGCCAGGCAGAGGATGTGCTCCGGTCATTGATGTGCACTTATGAGTGGCTGCGCGCATATTATTGTCTGCGCATTTATCCTCTTGACGGTTACTGTTGACGATTGGGAATCTGGTCCTTAGTCGAACTTACATAAATTTAATGATGAAATGTGAAGCCAGTCTAAGGTGAAACTCAAGTAAATCGGGGTATCTATGTCTAAGGAAGAAAGGAATGTATACAGGTTCGGACCCTCTGATCATGAGTAATAGCCGTACTCCTATTTGTATTTCCTTATGAATATCAAGGTTTACAAGGGGAGCATAAGAGGTTTTCTTAAATGAACTAAGAACAATGTCCTATTCTTTGTTACACAGTGTATGATAATCTGCTGTTTCTATCTCTTAGGTCTTGTATCCTTGTTCAAATGATTCGTCCCCTTTCTCTCCTAGCGATGCCCCTTTTTATATAGCTCATCGCTGGTCGCCGGTTACTATTGCTTCTAGGCCATTAATCTTGATTTTGATGATAAATGAGAACAAGTGTTTTGGACTAATTTATTTGCTTTGAGTATAATCAATAAGATTAGGTGAAAAGAAGAAACATCAAATGGGAGTTGCAAGATGAAAGCCGCAAAGACCTAAGAGCCATTTCTGCAAGGTCGCAGTGTCACCCGGATCTGCAGGTCGCGAGCCAAGGTCGCAAGCGCAAGGTCGCAGTGTCACCCAAGGTCACTCAAGGCCGCGAGTCAAGGTAGCAAGTGCAAGGTCGCCAAAACGGAGCAGCAAAGACCTAAGATAAGTGCTTATTTATTGTATCGGTCTCGGTGTTTGGAGTATTGATCGGTTTTATAGAAATTCTTTTTAGTTTCTAACTGTACTATTAAGAGGGGTTGCGAAATCTCATTTAGTTCCGACAAAAACTGAGAAACTCTTAGGGTCCGTTTGGTTGCTTGGACGAATCATCCATCATGGGATGAAAAAGGATGGGATGAGTAGTGTGTCACGAAATGGTCCAAGATAGATGTTTGGTTGGTGTGGAATGGAATGGTCCAGGTTTTTGTTTGGTTGGAGGAATGAGTTGGTTCGGGATGAGATGGAATGGTGTTTGGTTGTGTAGCTAGAGTGTTGTGATGACCTCCTCCCATTTGAATGGTAAGGTTACCTCTCATTTAAATGCTTGAATTAGACAAATCATTGTGTATGTACGAAAAATTTGTTTATTAAAATTGTAATTTCACTTTTAAAAAATGTTCTTTATATAATGACAAATGAGAATTTACTTAAACATAATGACAAATGATAAATGACAAATATCTTTTATATAATGACAAATGACAAATGACAAAATTCATAATATCACACTAGAGTAATTTACTTAAACATAATCATGTCCACAAAAGATGTTTCTATACCCTACGTCTACTATTTTAATAAAATTTCTATCGAGATATATATCATGCGGATTACATAATTGCTTTTGCAAATCCTAATGCCACTAGGGCAACAAAAAACAACAACACATAGCATATGAAAGATTGCTCCTTTCGACATTGTACATGCAAAGTATTTTGGTGGTGTTGCTTCGACCATTCATGAACTGCAATATCAGCTTCTTTATTGGAATATTTTTTGTAACATGCTCCTGAGAATCCATGCACTTGAGTATAGCAATCAGCCCAAGATGTATAGATCCCACATTCCCTCCCAGCAAAAACCACGTACCAAGCCATTACTAATGAAAAATTACAAAAAATGTCAACAAAATTTAATGTCATAACAGCAAACAGCAGTACAGTTTAATGTAATAGCAATTACGAAAATTGGTCTCAGTTTATGAGTGGAAAAGAAATTTGCCCCTTAGTGGTCTCAGAAATAACAATACAGTTGGTAAAATGAAAGAAAATATCACATGAAAATAGCATTTCAAACTATTGGTAGCAGCAACTGCAGCTGAATATCACAAAACAACACCAATAGTTCAAATAGCAATAGTTCAAATAGCACCAGTAGTTCAAACAACATTAGCAACAACAGCTAGGAGGAGTAGTTCAAACAGCACCAGTAGGTCAAACAACACCAGCAACAACCACCAAAACAGCAGCAGCTCCTCAAAGCAGCAGCAACAACAACCACCAAAACGAAAATTGTAAAAACAGTTGATACCAGCAGCTGCAGCAGCTGGGACCAGCAGCGGCAACAACCAAAAAAATGAAAATTGTGAAAACAGTTGATACCAGCAGCAGCAGCTCGAAGCAGCAGTGGCAACAACCACCAAAACGAAAAATTGTGAAAACAGTTGATACCAGTAGCAACAACAACAACCACAATGAAAAGACTTTAAAACAGTTGATACCAGCAGCTAGGAGCAGCAACAACAACAAGTCCAACAAAACAAATCAAGAATAAACAGTTGATACTTTAGGGAGCAACAGATGGGAGCAGTTGCAGCAGCTAGGAGCAGCAGCAACAACAACCAGCAAAACAAAGAGAGTTGAAAACAGTTGATACCAGCAGCTGGGAGCAGCAGCAACAACGAGAACCATAATGAAAAGAGTTTAAAACAGTTGATAGCAGCAGCTATGAGCAGCAACAACAACAAGTCCAACAAAACAAATCAAGAATAAATAGTTGATACTTTAGGGAGCAGCAGATGGGAGCAGCAGATGGGAGCAGCAGCAACAACAACCAGCAAAATGAAGAGAGTTGAAAACAGTTGATACCAGCAGCTGGGAGCAGCAGCAACAATGAGAACCACAATGAAAAGAGTTTAAAACAATTGATACCAGCAGCTAGGAGCAGCAGCAACAACAACCACAAAATTAAATACAAAAATTGGTAAAAATATGAAAATAGCTAGGAGTAGGGTAATCATCAGTTACATCATTGACCACTTGGGGCATTCCTTTCGAAACAAAATATTAGTACAAACATCATCAACCACACTAGGGGAATTCTTTCCGAAACAAAATATTAGTACAAACATCATTGACCACAACAGAGGCAGCACCAGTAACAAGCACAACAGGAGGAGCAGCAACATCAGCAAGTCCAACAAAATTAAACATAAACACCAATAACAACCACAACAGAGTCACCACCATCAAGTCCAACAAAATTAAACATAAACACCAATAACAACCACAACAGAGTCACCACCATCAAGTCCAACAAAATTAAACATAAACATATGGTTCATAAATTGCATAGGGTTGCATCAAAGTCTAAACCAAAATAGTCATCCTCACATACTTTAGGGATTGTCTTTGAGGAGCCTAGCAACCATAATCATTTTATTGGACAAGGGGACTTGCTTGGATTATCACACAGATAAGTGAAGTAGTGGGTTAAGTCTCCATCATCAAAACCGGGCATGGCAGAAACATGATCCCACAAATCCTCGGGCACTCTTCTGCCTTGCCAGATTTCTCAATGGCTGCAGCAAGCCTCTCAAGGGTGTGGGTGATGGTATCAATCAAGGGGTTGTTCTCACTATGTGCCCTCTTCTTGGACTTTGTGGGATTATTGGCTGAGAAGTTGGTGTTTGTGGCAGTTGGTTCAGTCATGGTAGGCTCTTCTTCACTCTTCTCAGGTTCAGGTGTAGGATCGGGTAATTCAGTTTCTAATGCATCATTGGATCCTATTGCAAAGACACCTGTGGCCATCCCATTGCTAAAAATAGTAGCCATTTCATCATAGAACTCTATTGGGGTGTTCAGGAAATTTGCATCTTTGGCATTGTCCTGGGAAAAATACTTATTAGTGCATTTAGACACAAGATTTCACAGCCAACACTTCCATTTACCTAACCAAATTACCTTCGCATGTCTCATGAAATGGCCAATATCAATAGAACTGAGTTTGTTCTCCTCATCCCATATGGCACCACTCAATTTTTTGAGTTTGCATATCTTTGCCCATCTAGCTCTCCATTTTTTTAGGTGGTTTGCAACTTGGATGCCATTAATCGTGATGTGGAAGTGATCAACCAAAGCTCTCGCAGCAGCATTGAGTTGTGCACTCTTGAACCCCTTGTCATTTCTAGCCCCACTTGCAATAAGTTCTGACATGAACTTTAGCACAACTGCAGACATTGCATTTGTCCACACAAGAGGGGTAGTTGGGTTACCACCTGATGAGGACATCACTGACGAGCTTGCTGTCATCAACGAGCTTGTTGTTACTACGTCCACGATGTCGGCTGATGGAGTAGGAAAGCGACAAGACAGCATGAACCCTCATGCTATGCCATTCAAGTCTTCATCAACGGAGGATCAGCAAGTTATGTCCAAGTTCCAAGAAGTCCCCGACCACCGGGCCCAAGTCGAGAGGACGTCGAAGTCGCTGCCGAGTCCGGTTCGGCCATCCAGGACCAGTGCACCTTCAAACGGACGCCCAGATCACATACGACGTCCAAATGAGGCAAATAAGGACTCTACGGAAAGCTTATGAGATAAGCTTTCCAACGGATCCAGCCACACCTCTAAATTCCATCTACAGAAACGGGAATCGTCAGAATACGAACACGAACAGAATTGGGCTGGCGCTGCGTCGCCGTATTTTTGGGCCCAAGGCCCGTGTATCCCTAGGGTTAGCGTTACGCGCGCGTGGGCACCTGTTTGGGTGCCGCCCCTCCTCTGGCCGCCGCCCTATATATGCTCCCCGCCGTGCTTCGTCTTAGTTGGGTTTTGTTTAGTTGATTTCGTCACGGTTGTGTGAGATATCGCCTTGTTCTTCTTGTGTCGGCTAGACCAACAAGACCAAGTTTCTGAACCCCATTATTCTTAATCTATATTCGCAATTGAGATTGCTTATCTTGTGTTCTTGCTCGTTCTTCGGTTGCCTGCAGGAACCGTCCTTCGTGGACAGGTCGATCGCGCCTCTGGTTCGGTCGATAACAATCGTCGTGGTGGTTTAGCGATCGCCGGGATTTCCAGTTACTCGCGTGGTTGGATGCCGGATCGTTTAGGTCTCCCGACACCTACCGAAATTATCCTTCGTCTCACCAGAAGATCGGGACCCCCGCGTCCGCGCTCATCAAGTGGTATCAGAGCATCCGGTTGCCTGGTGAGAATCTTCGTTTTTAGTTTAGTAGATTGATTTCATACCTAGAGTCCAGAAAATTGCCACACAAAAAAAATTTTTTTGCATCTACTATTGTCCGAGCCACGTCTAGCCTTTGCAATTGTTCTCACTGTTTACATTGTTGAGTTTTCACCCACTGTTCGTCGTATTGCTGGACAGTCGAGTTCTAGATCGGTTTAGTTGTCCTTGTTTCAAGTCGAGTCGCCTCAATTTGCTCAAACCCTGATCCGGAGACCCTTCGGTAAAACAGCCATAACTTTCTCATACGAACTCCGATTTGGGTCCACGACCACTCATTGGAAAGATCTCGACGAGACGCATCCAAAAAAACTCACTACCTCTGTTTTGGTCAAATCAGAGTCGCCAAAATCCCTCGGGAATACAACCTATCCGGCCCCTGATGTTTTTGGCACAGTTTTCAGAGCACCCCGCCCAGAAATTGTATCGGCCACCCCTTACCTCCAAATTGAGGGGAGACTGCTCTGTGTCTGTATTTCTGTGTTGCTGAAGTTGAAAAAAATATCAGAAAAATCATACGAAAATAAAAAAAAATTGATCAAAAGAGGCTGCGCATAGAAAAGAGCCGCGCAAAATTGTGAAAAAAAAAGGAAATTGGCAAAGGAGTTCTCTGTTCTTTGTGTTCAATTTCAGTGTGCATTACCCTGATCTTAGCCCTTTGTACCATCCTTTTATTCCAGCTTGACCTACGTCTAAGATTAGGCTAGTTCCAGCAATTGCACTACTTTGGGCTAATATTCAACTTTGTACTACTGTTTGAACATTTGCTTATCCTTTGCTACATACATAAGCCTGTCCAAGCTCCACTATCTACTAACCAAGCAGGGACGGATCCTAGCCATCGCTTTACCACCTTGTGCGTTCAAGTTATCACCGTCCAGTTGCCGTTCGTACCTACTGCTTGCGTGGTAAGAACCGGTAAGAGCAAAAGATAGGCTAGAGAGAGAGTTGTTGCCACCCACACACAACAGTAGCATATAGTATATATATTTCTGTGTGTTTTCTTTGTTTGCACTAACCATGTCAGGAGGAAGTAATAACGAGTGTGTGCTTCACTCTGAGTTCGCGAAGTACATGGAGGACCAGCAAAAGGCCATGGCTGATATGGCCAATAACATCACTCAACTGGTGAATAACAATACTCATGGGATGGAGCGGCTCGAGAGAAGAGTGGCCGACTGTAACACCCCAATTTTTCCCAAATCCTGGCCTGTCTTGTCCCTCTTTATTTCAGAATGAGATCCCTGTTGTGCCAGCAGCTTACCCCAAAAAGTCGGCAATCAAACTCTTTCGTTCAGATCTTTTTCACAAATCAGCCCTTTTCATATTTGTCAGAAGCCCAAAAAGACTACGTAGATCCGATAATTGGTTACAATGTGGAGCATGCTCAAATAAATCTAACATACAATGTACGTGGAGCATGCTCAAGTTAATGTTACATACAAATGGGACCTTTCACCGACAATTTCCACGTACACAGCCATGTTATCCTCAACTTTCCACTTGCCGCGGCCCTGCAAAGACGAGAATTACAGGAGATATAAGCTATACCGATGGAAACAGAGAGATAAGACGTACAGTTCATTACCTTTAAAGTATAACCCTTCCTGGTGATCCATACGCACGTAACTGGTTTCGTCGGTGTCTTCAGTATCGACCTGTACGCCATCTCCAAATGGAGGAATCTCATCAAATTGATTGTATTCCTCCTCGTCTACGACATTTTCAACTCCAACAATCCTTCTCTTGCCATGAAGGACGATGTGCCACTTCTTATTGGCCGGGTCAGTGACATAAATGACCTGAATGGCTTGATTTGCAAGTATGAATGGCTCATCTTTATAAGCAACGCGATCCAGATCCACAGAAGTGAAACCGTAACTGTCAACCTTCACACCCTGTGGGATTTGGACCCATCGGCATCGAAACAGGGGAATCTTGAACAGTACGTAATCGAGCTCCCAAATTTCTTCAATGAACCCGTAGTACGAGTTCAATCCACGTACTGCCCTTGTTGGGCCTGTCTTGGTGAACCCCTCATGGAAAGATTCTACGCTCACTCCACTATTTTGCACAGTGCTCTTTTGATCTTGAGCTTTCATGTAAAATGTGTACCCATTGATGTCGTATCCCTGCCATGTCTGTACAGTAAACGTGGGCCCTTTTGCCAACCATTTAAGGTTCTCACTTGCGGACTCTCCGGTGATTCGCACCTTCATCCACGCGTTGAATCGACTGTTATGTTGTCCCGTGATCCAAACCTTGGATCGGCGAGGATTGTCTTGTCGTAGCATCTCCTTGTGCTCGTCGATGTACGGAGACACCTCCGTCATGTGTTGCAAGACCCAAAAATGAGCTTTCGAGTACATATCGAAATCAGGAGTGATGGCTCTCCGTCCAATAGTGCCAACACCATCAAGCCTCCCCTCGTGACGAGACACAGGAACTCCTATTGCTTCTACCTCAGCCATGTAATCGACGCAGAACTCAAGAACCTCTTCCGCTGCATAACCTTCGACAATGCTACCCTCGGGCCGGGACCGATTCCTCACGTAGGCCTTAAATACACCCATGTACCTCTCGAATGGATACATATAACGTAGGAACACGGGTCCACATATCTTGATTTCTCTGACAAGGTGGACGGTGAGATGGACCATGATATCAAAAAACGATGGAGGAAAATACATCTCAAGCTGACAGAGAGTTCGAACCACCTCGCTCTGCAAAGAATCCAGTCCATCGGGATCAATGACCTTCGAAGAAATTGCATTGAAGAAAAAACATAGCCTCGTGATCGTCTCTCTGACCTTATGCGGCAGAATACTCCGGATGGCAACAGGAAGCATTTGTGTCATCAACACATGACAATCATGAGACTTCATACCCAGCAATTTCAAATCGCCCATGGACACAAGCTTTTTCATATTTGCGGAGTAACCCGATGGAACTTTAACACCATAGAGACACTTACAGAGTTCTGTCCTCTCAGCCTTGCACAAAGTGTAGCATGCGGGGGGGAGGTATATACGGCCTTTATCGTCCTCTCTCGGTGCTAGCTCGGACCTGATTCTCATTTTGATCATGTCACGCCGCACATTGACGCCATCCTTTGTCTTCCCTGGAATGTTCAGCAATAGGCCGATTAAACTGTCACAAACATTCTTCTCTACATGCATGACATCAATGCAATGACGAACCTCTAAATGCTCCCAATACGGTAAGTCCCAAAATATCGATCTCTTCTTCCAAGTGTTCTTCGTGCGGGGTTTCAATTTACCACCCTTTCCAAACACAACGTCTGTGTCCTTCACCCGTGAGTAAACATATTTCCCGCACGTAGGCTTCGGGGCTGAACCATCTTCCTTGTAGCCGTCAAATTCCCTCTTCCTCTTATGGTACGCATGATTCTTCGGAAGAAACCTACGGTGACGCATGTACACTGTTTTCCTGCAATTCTTCAGCCACACGCTCTCAGTCTCATCTTCGCAGTGGGGGCAGGCTTTGGCTCCTTATATTCCTTAATTCTGCTCTGAAGTTAACAAATTCCCTGTCGATGTTTCTCCACTGCGAAGAATCAGCGGGGTGTCTCAGCTTTCCATCCTTCTTCCGGTCTTCTGAGTGCCAACGCAGTAATTTTGCCTCTTTACGGTTTGCAAACAAACGCTGCAAGCGGGGAATGACTGGCAAATACCACAACACCTTAGCAGGAGGTCCTTGCTTTATCTCCGCGCAGTCGCCGTCGTCTGTTCACTAGTACAAAAATGCAGTCTACTAACCCCTATCTTCTATCGGTTATTAGCGAAACAGCACAAAACCGATAGAAAATGTGCCTCGCGGTCATAAAAGCCCGACGGATGTATTTTCCCTATCGGTTTCTAAGAAACTTACCGATAGAATAAATAGTATGATTTACTCTAGCGGTGATGAACATATTTGCCGTTAGAAGAGATGCATAAGTACTGACGGAAGAATGTTGTGCGCCGATAGGACTGGTCGACTTCAACAACTAGACTTATTCTATCGCTACTTTATGAATATACCGACAGAATATATTAAAAATTCCTATCGACAATATGTAGTTAACCGATAGAATAGTTGACCTTCTACAAATATTTTTATTCTATCGGTAATGGATTCTTTTACCGTTAGAATATATAGAAAATTGCTTAGAACTGTTCGTCTTCTAATAGTTTTATTCTATCGGTAATGAATGTTTATACCGGTAGAATATTGCACAAAATATCTTAGAACTGTTGGCCTTCTACAACTAGTAATATTCTATCGGTAATGTACGTACAGACCGATAGAGTATGTACAAAAATTCCTATCGGTAATATTTATTGTGCCGATAGAACCATTCGGCTTCTACAGATGTTTTTATTACTAACGGTATTCTGTTTTCTTACCGATAGAAAATATATAATTGTATAAATACACGGGTATGTCTCTTTCATTCTCACAGTTCATCTGGGGCTCGTAGTCCTAACCCGTAAGCTCCATGGAGGGCCGGCGCACCTCTACAGGGGACCGCTGCACCGCCGCACCTCCATCGACGCCCTCTAGACGTCGGCATCCCAAGGAAGGTACGTAAAATTTCTGCAATGTTGTTAGATCATTCTAATCCGATTATGGCAATAATTCTGCTTTTTTTGTATCCTTCATTTTGATGTGTCTTCTTTTCAATATGATTATGATCTGTTCAGGTCCTTGGATGATGCTCGTGAGGGGCAACGTATTTCACGGTTCTTCATCGCAGTACGCTGCCTACGTTGGCTTGTTGGCGAAAGAAATGGTGAAGATCACCGTCGAGAGCTGGAAGGACGTGAAGGGCGAGATCTTGGTTGGCTCGGTCGAGAAGATGCTTAAGCCCGGCGTGTTTCTCAAATCAGGACCTATAGAAAGCATCTTACATGTTTTTGCATGCACCCGCTTGTGGCCAGATGCTTACCTGCTTGGAGAACAAGAATTGTTGTTATTTGCACAGCCATTCTACACCATCACTACACAGAACAACATCTTGGAAGGTAGGTTCTTTTTGTTAATGGAGTTGAGTTGAGTTGAGTTGAGTTGATCGAGTTTGAGTCCGAGGAAATCACCATTACGTACAAATGTATGTCGACGGCAGTTCCAGCTCCTCGGGCGTCTTCGAACTGAACTCCTATGGTTAAGTCCAATGTGGTTCAGACATTTGCTGTTTTGGATGAATGGATTTGTGATGTATCAGGTCTAACTTGTAGTCGGTAGTTGCATTGTGGCAACCTGCAAAGGTTCCCTTTTATGTAAAATGCATGTATGGGCCACTGGGTCCTCGTCGTGATCTGTTGTTAATTTCAGACGTGGCTTTGTAATATACATCGAATGTGTGAATTGTTGTATTTGTATATTGTTGTATATTTGTGTATCATGTATTGCTAATTGGGACATGAACTTGAATGTGCAGGGAGCATTTGTGTATTTAATTGTATTGGTAGGTAGGTGTGTATTTGTACTGCTGTTTCAGACATGCACTTCAATTTGTGAACTGGCATGTGTATGTTTGTACCTGAATTTGTATTGGTGAACTGGCATGTGTATGTTTGTACCTGAATTTGTGAACTGGCATCTGTAATTTCTTTGGCAAGATGAAGTCCCAACTACCTACGAAAAGTATTTTTGTGTCTCCTAGTTAATCCACAAATTAGCATTTAATATATTGCTTTATCTTCTAGTTAAGATCCGTTTGATGTAAGATCTGTTTGATGTTACATTGATATGATTCCTTGAATGTGAGAAATGGCATGTGCATGTTTGTCCCAGTTTGGTAACAGTACCTCCTCTAACGGTAAGTACACATATTTACCGATAGGAAAACACATATATTTGTTCAGTCATGCATATTCTAACGGTAAATACACATATTTACCGATAGGAAGCACATATATTTGTTCAGTCATGCATATTCTAACGGTAAATGCACATATTTACCGATAGACAAATACATATATTTAGTCATGCATATTCTAACGGTAAATACACATCTTTACCGATAGGAAGAACATATATTTGTTCAGTCACGCATATTCTAACGGTAAATGTACATATTTACCGATAGACAAATACATATATTTAGTCATGCATATTCTAACGGTAAATACACATATTTACCGATAGGAAACACATATATTTGTTTAGTCATGCATATTCTAACGGTAAATGCACATATTTACCGATAGAAAAATACATATATTTGTTCAGTCATGCATATTCTAACGGTAAATACACATATTTACCGATAGGAAGCACATATATTTGTTTAGTCATGCATATTCTAACGGTAAATGCACATATTTACCGATAGAAAAATACATATATTTGTTCAGTCATGCATATTCTAACGGTAAATGCACATATTTACCGATAGACAAATACATATATTTAGTCATGCATATTCTAACGGTAAATACACATATTTACCGATAGGAAGCACATATATTTGTTTAGTCATGCATATTCTAACAGTAAATGCACATATTTACCGATAGAAAAATACATATATTTGTTCAGTCATGCATATTCTAACGGTAAGTACACATATTTACCGATAGAAAAACTCATGTGCGTGCTGTGTCACGCATGTCTAACGGTAAGTACACATATTTACCGATAGGAAAACACATATATTTGCTCAGTAATGTATATTCTCTAACGGTATGTGTGTGTTTTTACCGATAGAATATGTGAGCGGCAAATTACCTAAGTTAGTCTGACGGTTATTTCATGTATTTACCGTTAGAAAAATGTCCATTATAAGGAAAACCCCAGTCGACCATTGCTGAGCTGCTCTTTAATTTGTTCTGTTGCACTCTGTGTCCCTCTGTTTGTGACGAAAGTTCCAGCTACACTGCTAGGGTGATCAGCGCAGGCTGGAGGGAAGTTGATTACGCCCCTCTCTTTAAGGTATGCTTAATCATCGACACTTATCTCTCTCTCCCTCTAGATCTCCCTTCCTCTCTACTTGCAAGCTAGCTGTATTGTGTAGTTCCAAGTTTGTAGCTCTAAGTTTGGGAGCTTGGTAGCTGGAAATGCATCATGTTTTAGGAGCTAACTAGCTTGTATTGTGTAGTTAGCTAGGTTAATTAGTGTTAATTTCGTCAGGCTAGGGTTCAACACATGTATTTGTTGTAAAAGGCTGTACATGTAGATATACATAACTTAATCGGGTAGGTTTCATGCATGGCTTACTCGTTAAATTTTGTTAATTGTAGATGGACAGGAAATATTGGATGTATGGAATAAAACGTACTACTCTTGAATATTTGGATGGTGTGAATGAGTTTATTAAATTTGCTGAGCAACAAAAGGAGAGGAAGGGAGAGAAAAATATGCTCTGTCCTTGTACAGATTGTATGAACTTGAAGAGGTTTAGCAACTCTGATCAAATTAAGAGTCATTTGATTCGTCGTGGTTTTAACGCGCGATACACCTGTTGGATATGGCATGGCGAAGATCTTGAGGAAACAAGCACCACTACTACCAATCAGCACTACTCGGATGTGGATTGCAATAATATCGATGATCATCCCAATTTTGGTAATGTTCATTCCGATGTGCACGTAGATGATGATGATGACAATCTAGATGAGATGTTACGTGATGTAGAGGAAGATTACAACGAAAATGACTTCTGTGAATTTGAGAAACTGATTGCTGACTCTGAGAAGCCTCTGTTCATTGGATGTGCAACATTTACAAAACTGTCTTCTGTGCTGAGATTATATAACTTGAAGGCAGGAAACGGTTGGAGTGATAAGAGTTTCACGGCACTATTAGATCTTCTAGCGGACATGCTTCCAGAGGGAAATGAGTTGCCAAGATCTACTTACCAAGCCAAAAAACTGTTGTGTCCGTTGGGAATGGAAATCGAAAGAATACACGCATGCCCAAATGATTGTGTGTTGTACCGTAACGAGTACTCCAGTTTGCATGTTTGTCCAAGATGCGGCGCATCGAGGTATACGCGTAGGGACCAGATTGACAGTGAACGTCACGAGGTAAGGAAAGGGCCCCCAGCAAAAACTGTGTGGTACTTGCCTGTGATACCTAGATTGAAGCGGCTGTTTGCAAATCCGAAAGTCGCGAAGCACTTGCGTTGGCATGCTGAAGCCCGGAAACAAGACGGAAAACTGAGACACCCAGCTGATTCTATTCAATGGAGAAACATCAACAGAACATTTGCTGAGTTCGGCGGCGAACTTAGGAATGTAAGGTTCGGGCTGAGTACAGATGGTATGAACCCACATGGTAATATGAGCAGCCGGCACAGCACTTGGCCGGTTCTTTTATGCATCTACAATCTTCCTCCTTGGTTATGCATGAAGCGCAAGTACATCATGATGGCGTTACTAATCTCAGGACCCAGACAACCCGGAAATGATATTGACTTGTTTCTAGCACCTTTAATCGAGGACTTACAGAAATTGTGGAGCGAGGGTGTGCAGGTGTGGGATGCATACAAGAAAGAGAATTTCATCTTGCGGGCCCTGATATTTTGCACCATAAATGATTTTCCTGCCTACGGCAATTTGTCAGGGTATAGTACGAAAGGAGCCAAGGCTTGCCCTATTTGCCTAGATGAAACTGAGAGCATGTGGCTGCGAAACTGCCAGAAAACAGTGTACATGGGTCACCGCAGGTTTCTTCCGGTGCATCACACGTACCGTAAGAAGAGGAAATCATTTAACGGGAAGCCTGAGAAGGGATCAGCTCCAGTGTTTCTGACCGGTAAGGAGATTTACTCACGCGTGAACGACATCAAAGTTGAGTTCGGTAAGCATTCTAAACCTCGAGAAAAAAATGTTTGGAAGAAGAGATCGATTCTCTGGGATCTACCGTACTGGGAGCACTTACAAGTTCGACATTGCATTGACGTCATGCATGTAGAGAAAAATGTCTGTGACAGTTTGATTGGTTTGTTGTTGAACATTCCGGGAAAGACAAAGGATGGTGTGAAAGCTCGTCGTGACATGGTGGAAATGGGGATAAGGACTGAGCTTGCACCTTTAGAGAATGGAAAGCGTACATACCTCCCCCCGGCCTGCTACACGTTGTCCAAGAGCGAAAAAACAGAACTCTGTCGGTGCCTGCACGGTGTTAAAGTTCCATGTGGGTGCTCCGCGAACTTGAAAAAACTTGTGTCTATGAAGGACCTAAGACTGGTTGGCATGAAGTCCCACGACTGGTTGGCATGAAGTCCCACGACTGTCACAGATGCTTCCCATTGCTATCAGAGGCATTCTCCCAGTTAAAGTCAGAGAGACAATCACAAACCTATGTTATTTCTTCAACGCAATATCTTGCAAGGTAAGTACGTGCACTCGTACTATAAGTTCACTACCTCCATTTGTGGAGCTCAATGAGAAGATTTTTCTGATATGAATATTTGGCGCAACTGTGTCCTCGTAGGTAATTGATCCCGATGGACTGGACGCTTTGCAACGCGACGTGGTTACAACTCTTTGTCAGCTCGAGATGTATTTCCCTCCATCCTTTTTTGATGTTATGGTCCATCTGATTGTTCACCTTATCAGAGAAATTAAGTTTTGTGGACCTGTGTGCCTGCGCTACATGTATCCATTTGAGAGATTTATGGGTGTATTGAAGGGATACGTAAGGACTCGTCGTCGACCCGAGGGGAGTATCATGGAAGGTTATGCCGCCGAGGAGGTGATTGAATTTTGCACATATTATATGGCCGGGGTTGACCCAATTGGTGTTCCTAGGTCCCGACACGAGGGTAGGCTTGAGGGAATTGGAACGATTGGATTCAAAGCTATCGTCCCCGCTCGTGATGTGTACGCAAAATCACATTTTTGGGTCTTACAACACATGACGGAGGTCGAGCCATACATACACGAGCACAAGGTAATGTTACGGTCACAGAATCCTTCGAAGTCAGACGTTTGGGTAAGCAGAGAACATAACAGGAAATTTGCTGAGTGGATCCAAGAAAGAGTCACGCGAGCTGCCGAGGGCTCCGTAAGTGAAACTGTGACATGGTTGGCTAGAGGCCCAAGATTCACTGTAGGGACTTGGCAGGGGTACGACATCAATGGGTATTCATTTTACACAAGAGCTCAAGACGCCAAGAGTAGCACGCAATGTAGCGGAGTGACACTGTTTGCTATTTCCGAGGATGCCAGGTCAGTAAGGGCGCTGAACTCATATTACGGTGTTATTGACAAAATCTGGGAGCTCGATTACGGATTACTTAAGATTCCCCTGTTTCGATGCCAATGGGTCCCTCGAGGTGTTCAAGTTGACAGTTACGGGTTTACTCTCGTCGATCTTGGTAGAGTCGGACACCAAGACGATCCATTCATACTTGCAAAGCAAGCCACACAGGTATTCTACATCGTTGACCCGGCCAATCCAAACTTGCATGTTGTCCTCCACAGCAAGAGACGTATTGTTGGGGTCGAAGATGTTGTCGACGAAGAGGAGTATAACCAATTCGATGAAATACCTCCATTTTTAGAGGACATTCAATCTATCCGTACTGAAGATATCGACGAAACAACATATCTGCGAGATGACCACGAAGAAGGATTATGGGTTGAGAACCATTGATGATTAATTTCTATTTCAGGGATAAATGCCAAGCAAACAGCCCACAAGTTCTGCAGCAAGGTGAGGAACTTATCATTAATACATCAGGCAGTACATTTTTCTTTAGAATTTAATGATAAGCTAGTTCACAGCATTAATACATCTCAATTTTACTCCACAGCATGAGTTCTAACATGTACAGTACCTTTATCCCGTAAATATTTAATTCTTCCCTTCAAATAGCACTTGCAAAAATCTCATCGCAGCCTCTTCAAATTAAGTTCAGCAAAAATCCCTTTTTTCTGACGGTATTTTGTTATTTATACCGATAGAGAAGGACATCTTCTCTCAGGCACTTCAAAACGTTTTCTATCGGTATCGTTCTATTTTACCGTTAGAATAAATTCGTTTGTCTCACGGTATTTGTTGTCTGACGGTTTTTTCCTGTTTTTACCGATAGAAGAAGACTCTGCCGCTTTGAATTCTCAAACGTGTCGCCATGCGTCGCCTTGGAAACTCTATAAGTACCTCGCCATGCGTCGCGGTATTTTGTTGTTTTTCTAATTCTCGAACGGTTGGACTCCTCATCTTCTCTTTCACAATGGCAACCTCCATGGGATCGTCATCCACGGCCTCCCCGGTAAGAACTCTAAATCTCCTCGGTTTACCCCTGTATTGTTAATCCATGTTCAGTTCATTCTTGACCTGTTGATTTGCACAGGGAATGGTAGCCGTGGAAGACACTGCCAAAGTGAAGGCTGACCTGAGGGCCCTCCAGGAGGAGCACAAGCTCCTTACAGACAAGCACACTCAGCTACGGCTTGACCTTGACGATCTCTTCCAGCGCATTAAGCGCATGAAGACGGATGGTGACAATGCTAGGGCGAGGACGAGGCGTCTTCGCGAGGAGAAGAAAGCCGCGGATATGACCATCGCTGGCTGCGGTTTGACTTTGAAGGATACCATAGCGAAGCTGAGGGAGGTCGCAGGCCTTCTTGACGCGGTAGTAGTTGATCCTAGGGACAACTTGTCGCTAGAGGAGTCCTGCGTCCTGGCTGCAAGTCTAACTGACTCTATTCTACATGCAGCCAGGGCTAAGACCACCCCTTGACCTAGCATTTTGGGTTTTATTTTTTTTTGTAAGTGTTGAAACAACAATGAATGAACAATTTCTTTTTATGTCAATTTTCCAATTTTCCGGCTATCTTCCCTCTTTCTTTAACATTCTGCAGCTTTCAACCACAGTCTGTTTGATGTTAAATTGTGTACCTTTTCATTACTCTGACGGTATTTTGTTGTTTTTACCGATAGAAAAAGGGCACACAAATCTCAAGCACTTAATCAAAAAAATTTTCTGGGGAAAATTGGGCTCACGAGATTTTTTTGTTTATACCGATAGAAAAGGGCGCCTTTTCATTACTCTCACGGTATTTTGTTATTTTTACCGATAGAAAAATGGCCCAATCTCAAGCACTTTAAAAAAATTTTCTGTGGAAAATTGGTCTCACGGGATTTTATTGTTTATACCGATAGAAAAATGCATCCACTAATTCGAATATTTTTCCGGGAAATTTACTTTTTCTATCGGTATTATTTTGTTGTTTCGATAGAAAATTACATAAGTCTATCGGTATCATTTTGTTATACCGATAGAAAAGTTCCTCCGCTACTTTATTACTCGTACACGGCCCTTTAGTGTCCCTCCACTCGAACAGTTCCACCTTAGAGCACTGCGTCTCTTCGAGAGCGAAGAAAACCCCAACCTCCGCCGTGAGCACTCACTTCCTCTCTCCCACACGACGATCGCCGGCTGGACACTGGTTCGTCACTGCCACCGGTTCTTATTTTCGTCCTTCGCCCGCCGCTGCTGCGTTCTACACCGCCTCTCCATCACCAGAACTGATCGCCGCTGTAAATACCCTAATTCGTCGTTCTATTTCCAGCATCTTCTTTATTTGATCCTAGTGTTTTGCACGTACTAATTCTTCAAGTTTTGCAATTACACTAGGGTTCCCTATTGTGTTGGCTTATGTACATTCCGCAGGCAATGTTGATTTTAATTAGGGTTTACATAATATGTTCCAGTGCTGTAATGAACCTGTTTTGAGATTTTAACTTCTCTATACTGCTGTATGTGTGATCAATTGTATCCAACTGCCATGTAATGCAGATTATATGTTGGAGGTGTTCTTACACATATTCTATCGGCAGCTCATGTGTTTACCGATAGAAAATTTTTCTGCACAAGTAGTAAAACTTAATTTGGATCTGGAAGGACATGAGCCATGCAATGTACTAGTTTGGTTGGGAATTTTTACTCACTTCGTATGAATATATGGCAATGTGGATGGGTCTTCGATGTATATGTTTAAAATGCCTATATACATGACTTTTCCCAACCTAATAGCTGTGAAGTCCTGATGACTCACATACAGGCTAGGCTAAAGATTATGCACAGTGGCACTTAGATGCTTGTGTGCATATTTACGTGTGAAATAATAATGCTGGCCCATGAATATTAGTGTAGCAAATCATCGAGAATGTTATGTGATGACAGTGAATGGTGGCTTGTCAACAAAATTCCATATGTAGAGAACATTGTTATGTTCTATCGGTATCTCACGTGTTTGCCGATAGAAAAATTGTCTTGTGTGGAGGTAATTGTTATGGTCTATCGGCAGCTCATGTGTTTACCGATAGAAAATATTTCTGAAGAGTTCAGTAAGTAATTTATGCATGTCTTTCTTTTTGTATTATTTTCCCTTTTGCCGCCCTAGTTAGTCTCTAGTCCTGGGCTGAGTTATGGAACTCCAAGGTGAATTAATTGCCATATATATGGTTTGTTGAAGGTTTTGTAGGGGAAGACATGTCGTCGTCTTCATCGGATGGTACTAGTGGTTCGACTAGGGCCAACCACATCGTAACTACTGAAGATGGGGCTGTTACATCCCAGCGCAAGAGGGTGGGGCGAGGCGCGACGACGTTGGGGCGTTTGGCCAAACGCACTGATCTTTCTTGTGAGTTCAACCAATTTGGGAGGCCGATTGGAAAGAATGCTGGGAGGTACGCGGCCTACGTTGGGCTGTTGGCGAAAGAAAGGGTGAAGATCACCGTCCAGAGCTGGAAGGACGTGACGGCGGACGAGAGGGATAGGTTGTGGGCGGAAGTGAAGGTTAAATGAACTGAAATCGCTGAACTCTTTCGTAATCACGTTCTCTTGGCTTATACTAAAGTTTAACTAACTCGTGATTAATTGTATGCATTTTTCGGAAACAGGCTAAGTGGAACATCCCCGACGATACACCTAGGACTGCCTGCTTGAAGGACATGAACGGAACATGGAAAACCTCTAAGAGCTGGCTCGTCAGTAACTTCCTAGCTGCGGGGAAATCTCCTTGCGAGAAGTACCCCTTCATATCGGAGGAGGTATGGGAGGAATTCACCAAGCAGAAGGGGACTGAGGAGTTCAAGGCCCTTAGCGAGAAGAATAGGGTGATCCAGAAGAGGAACGACCACCCGCATCGGCTCGGATCCCGGGGCTATGCGGGGAAGGAGGAACAGTGGAAGAAGGAAGACGAACAAAATCCTGTCATCGGCACCCCTGAGTTGCCGCTCTCCGAGATTCGGGATGAGAGGTGCAAGCGATGGTGGAGGGGGAGGGGGTCCGTGTCGTCCACGGGGTCTGTGCAGTTCGCAACCCCTGGGGACGCCGACGTTGTGAGGCCAATGGTAAGTTGGCTAACCTCGTAAACTGTGTGCGCACAAGTGTATATAAGGCAATTTGTCTCACAAGGTACCTTCAAATGTAACAGATCTCTTTTGAGAAGGAGGCAGCGGAGGGATTGTTTACCCCGCAGAGGGAGAACGACATCCTCACCCGGGCTCTAGGAAATAAGGAGCATCCCGGGCGGACACGGGCCGTGGGAGCCATTGCGTCGTGGAAGGCCGGTTTCGTAGATCCGGCTCCACCGAGGAAGAAGGCCCGCACCTGGAAGGAAAAGGAAGCTGACCTCTCCGATAAGATACGGGCTGAGGTACGGGAGGAGATACGGGCGGAGATGCGGGCTGAGATACGGGCTGAGGTACAGTCTGAGGTGCAAACCGAGGTCGCACAAATGAGGGAAGAGTTTGCACGGTTGAGACAAGCATTGCTGGCCAAGAGTGCAGATGCGGATCCCCAGGACGACGGTACCCCGCGGGGTCGGATAAGCAGTTGCGCTTCGAAGGTACTCGCGGATCCATTGGATCTACTTGAGGTACTGCAAGCCTTCATCTGTGCACTTAAGTTGATGCAAGCCTTCATCTGTGCACTTAATTGTTACAAATTTGCAGGGGCCGGAGGGCTGCATCCTACAGAATCACGTAGGCGCCGGGCAGGAAGTGGTTGGACACGGCTTCGTATATCCGTCTGGGCCGGATGTCCGGGTCCACTGTGTACCTCTGCGGTTGGGTTTTGCAAAGGTACAGGTGGACATGGCCATGCCGGGCTACAACGATTCTCCGTTGCCAGTCCCAACAGAGGAACTGCAGACACTTGCTGAGGCAGTGGGCTCCTACGTACAGTGGCCCAAGAAGTGTCTTGTAATACAACCGGTAAATCCTACACATTTTAGATTACATCCTACTCAGTACACTCAACTTGCATAATCTAACATACTTGCTCATTAATTGAAGTGGCCTGCCGCGGGGCTACCAGGGGACTGCGCCCCCAGCTCGGGGCATGAGGGCCGATCTCGTGCGAACCTGGACACATCAAAGACGGCCTCGACCCCACCCAGCGCATCCACTCCTCCACCTCGGAAGAAAGCTGCCATCACCTCGCCCTTGCCTTCGAAGGTACGTGCTGAGTCCCCGGCAAAAGGCAAGGGCGGCAAAGGCAAGGGCAAAGGGCGACAGGGACTGCCGCGGACGTTCACGAACGCGCTCCCACTCCTGTCGGAGGCATCTTTGCGGAAATTGGATCGATCAACCAGAGACCTCCACGACTGGTACCTACATCGAGCTCGGCGTAGCCTGAACTTCTTAGTTCCCTACAGGCCTGGGCAGTTCCACCGTGAGCCCGGGACTATATCCGTGGCACACGAGGATCTGTTCGACCTCTACAACTGGCGGGAGCTCGATATGTCCATCATACGGACTGGAGTCCTGTGAGTTTGCTGATGCTATGTATTGCTGTTTTCTAACTCTGTTTGCTAACTCTGCATTAATGTTGCAGTTCATTTGAATACTGAGTAACTTTCTGTGAAATTAATATTAATCTCGTCCTTCGCATGTAGGTGCATGTACAGGCTAGCATCGGAGGCTGCGTGTGACAAGGTGGGTTTCCTCGACCCAGAGAAAATAAGCCTCACGATGCTAGAGCAGGACGCCGCGCACGCTGAGCAGTACATATCCAGCGCGCTGATGGCGCAGCAGGACAGGGACTTCATTCTGGTGCCGTACCACCAAAGGTTAGTGCATTTCGTACTAATTTAACTCAATCTTGTATGTTACACCTTAGATGTACTTTGAGCTAGCGGTCCTCTTTTACGTACAATGCAGGGGCCACTGGATCCTCATCGTGATCTGTCCGCCGAGGAACGAGGTGTACTACCTCGATTCGATGCGTGACAGATTATCGATGGAATATGTGCTCAAGGGGAATATGGAGGCGTAAGTAACTTATATGTTTGATTTATATTTTGACCTCACTAGCTAATGATAATACATTAACTGGCAATACTAACTGAAATGCAGGGCTTTTGATAAATATGTGTCCGCTGGAGGGAGGCATGCCGCACCGCAGGGCTCCGTACTAGCTTGGAAAGAATATGAGGTACTCACGAGACTTTTTGTTTATGCTTAATTAGTTTATGGAAACAATATATAGCTAACATGTATTCGCATATGCAATTATCTCAGTGCCATCAGCAGCCGCAATCGTGGGAATGCGGGTTTTATGTGCTGCGCTACATGTACGACCTAGTGCAGACAAACTTTTCCCGATTCCCCCAGGTAAGCATCGATGGCTAACTCAAATTTCAAAAATGGGTGTCACGTTCTAAATTAGGATCGAAGTTAGTTACTCAGTATGCACACATGCTTGCAGATCGGCATGTCGAAAGACCAATATGAAAATGCAAAGCTTATATATCTTCGACAAATCTGGGCACAATATGTCATGGAGGAAGTAGCGCCCAACCATCCAGCATGACAATTTTCTCCTTTTTGTGTACTCTGCATAGACTGTTCATACATGTGAATAAATATATATATGTGAATAAATGTCCACATTGGATTGCAATCTATATTTGTCCATACATATGTGAATAAATGTGAATAACTGCCTAATGTGTCAATTTGTTCTGTGAATTTACCTTGCATCTGTACTGTATTGTGTATCCAATCTATACTGTATTGCATCTGTACTGTATATGTGAATGTACTGTATTGTGAATGCAAATAAAGTACTGTATATGTGAATGCTCTATCGGTAAATTCATTAACAACCGAGAGACTACTGTCCTTTTTTCTATCGGTACAATCAAAATTAACCGTTAGAAGAGTGTGACCTTTCCTGCCGGTGAACTCATACATATCCGATAGAGTACTAAGCTTTTTTCTGTCGGTAATCTTGTAGTTAACCGTTAGAATAGTGGTACTTTTCAATCCGCTATTGACGAGTTTCTATCGGTAAACTTATAATTAGCCGTTAGAATAGTGGTACTTTTCCAGCCGCTGACGACGAGTTTTCTATCGGTACACTCCTAATATGCCGATAGAGTACTAAGCTTTTTTCTGTCGGTAATCTTGTAGTTAACCGTTAGAATAGTGGTACTTTTCAATCCGCTAGCGACGAGTTTTCTATCGGTACACTCCTAATATGCCGATAGAATATTATGATTTTTTCTGTCGGTAATCTTGTAATTAACCGTTAGAATAGTGGTACTTTTCCAACTGCTGGACGTAAGAATACGACGGGTTTTCTATCGGTAGATTCATAATATGCCAATAGAATAGTGAACTTCTTCTGTCGGTTATTTACCGATAGAAAATGTCCAGTCTTGTTCTATCGTGTCTATCTCTATCGGTACAAAAACCGATAGTAGAAGGGTTTTTTTTACCGATAGAAGACTGCATTTCTGTACTAGTGGTTCGGTCCTTAGTACGCTTATAGTGGGATGCGCCGCACACCGGACAAACATGCATATTCTTGTAGTCGTTACGGTAAAGGATGCAATCATTAGGGCATGCGTGTATCCTTTCTACTTCCATTCCCAAAGGACACAACAGCTTTTTCGCTTGGTAGGTGTTTTTTGGCAACTCGTTTCCTTCCGGGAGCATGTCCGCCAAAAGATCTAACAGTGCTGTGAAACTCTTGTCGGTCCAGCTGTTGCTTGCCTTCAATTTTAACAGTTCAAGCACAGAGGCCAACTTTGTGTACTTCGACTTGCAACCAGGGAGCAACGGCTTTTCTGAGTCCTCAATCAAGCGCTTGAATTTGCCAAACTCCCTTTCACTGTAATTTCCTTCCACATCACGCAACATGTCATCTAAATGGTCATCCTCTGGCATTTCCTCGTCGAAGTCGTTGTTCGGATCCGACATGTCCTGTTCCTCAACCTGAGTGGCAGTTGTTTCTGCAGTTGGCTCTTCTCCATGGTGGACCCAACACGTGTACCCCTTTTTGAAACCACGTCGGATCAAGTGGGCGACAATTTGAGATGAGTTGGTGAACATCTTAATATTCTGGCGGTCTACACAAGGACAGTACAAATATGGTAAACCCTTCTTCGCCATGTCTTACTCAGCAACCTTTTCGAAATCAAAAACACCTTTCATGTATTCCTCACCCACTCGGTTGTCATTATACATCCAGTCTCGGACCATCTGCAATTAATCAAATTCATACACATGCTAATTAGTAAATCAATGGAGATCGATATTGATGATGAAATCAAGTAATGTGTATGCCTTGGGAGCAAGTACCAACCTTGGTTCGATCCTCAAATTTTTGCCCCCAAATGCTCCCCTGGCCTTTCGAGATTTCGCTCTTCCTTGCCCCAAATCTCTTCGAACTAGACAGTGTAGGTCGAGGAAGAAAGTACGACTAGCTCAAAACATCCGCCAAAAGACCTTTTATACCAGGTTCAATACACACGGTTCTATATAATACCGTCGGTAATATCGGTGCATTATTGAAGAACAGAATATTACTGACGGGTTTCACTCTATTAACCGTCGGTAATATCGGTGCAATTTGTGTAACTATGAAAGAAATATCACAGACGGTTATGAACTCCAAACCGTCCGCTTTACTATCACAGTCGGTTTTTACCTCAGAACCGTCTGTGTATTTGATTATCACAGACGGTTTTAAGGTCCGAACCGTCTACGTGATTATCACAGTCGGTTTTTACCTCAGAACCGTCTGTGTATGTGGTTATCACAGTCGGTTTTTACCTCAGAACCGTCTGTGTTATCACAGATGGTTTTAAGGTCCGAACCGTCTATAATATCCCAGATTGTTTGTTTGCATTCGACTACTGGTCATCGGTTGTTCCACTTGTTTTTCATATTTGGTTCTATCTTATTTCAATGTTAGTATTTAAAAAAATGAACGTTCATACTATTTGGTTTTATCTTGTTTTTCATATTTGTTTTATATATATGTCTGAAATTAAAACTGTCTGTAATCTTTCAAGCAGAGACGGTTTTGAGTTAAAAACCGTCTTGATCGCAGCAGTATTTTCTTGTTAACATTTTTACACAGAACATCATTTGGTGATTATCAGTTACATAATCAATCGAAAGCCAGATATATAAGGAAAAGAAATTTCTTATTTCTTACAATCTTTCCATACATAAGAGATACTATTAATTAAGCGACCAATTGATTAGTGTCGACCTGTTCCGAAAGTAATTTACAAAGTTCTCCTAGGGACGTATTGGCATCAGTAGGATCTACACTGGCCGCCCCAGGAGAACTACCAATGGCTCTAAGACTATCAACATCATCTCTCAGCAAAGGAGTGGATTTGGCTTCAGTAGGATCATCCAAGAAATTAAAGTTGATATAACAAAGGTGGAGATGAAGCTGCAACTCAAAGCACTCTGGCAAGTGCAGAATGGCAAAAGACATCCCCTCAGAATGCTTCTCCAGCGCCTCTTTTTTTTTGGAGAGTTCTGCACATCAGCACAAGGCAGCTTTCTCCTCCTGCACATATGCTTCTCCAGCTTCTCCTAGGGACCGCGTATGCTGCGAGGGTGAAGATGATTGCCAAGCTTCGGAGTGGAAGTGTGAGCCTTACCCCAGAAAAGCTGATGATACAAAGCTGTTGAAGAGGGGATATTGGAAGGATTATTGTGGATCTCCAAAGGTGGAGTCGATGCAACTGGAGGGGTTGCAAGGGGCAATGTGGCAACACAGGCCTCAGCACCCTCTAGAGTCTTCGCTGCAGCTCCACTGTACGATCTTTCATCATTTCTAAGTCTCTTCTTTGGAGGGAGCATTTCCTCAAGCACCTGTGGATTTCAAAATGCATTTGTTTCGAGGTAATCAAGTCATAAAAGAAAGATCTGCATTAGAGTTTCAGAGAGGACTTACTTTCTGAAGATCCTGATCAAGTTCATTCCTTATCTCTTCCTCATCACTCTGATCAATTTCAATAACCTCACTGGAATCTCGGCTCGCCATCAAGGTGGGAGTTGAGGAGGGAATAAAGACAGGGATTTAGGAGCCTCGCTATTTATAGAAACAGAAGGTGACGGTTCATATGCGCGGGTGCCTCGAGTTCTAAAAAGCGCACTACTGGTTTTCAAGGTCAATAAATTCATGATATATAACTACTCGGGAGATAAACTGCAACACGGCAAAGGAAGTTGAAGAGTCAGATTACATAATTTGATGCAAATTAAATTTGAAGTAAATAATTAAGTCTCTTCATCTGCTCAGTTATTATGTGCGGTTATCAACAATTGCATGTAGAGAATTGCACTGTTGGGATTATCACAGACGGTTGGGAGATCAAAACCGTCTGCTTTAATATTACAGACGGTTCTGATGTCCGAACCGTCTTTAATATGTCTGTTGAATATTGAACTGTTCGACTTCTACAAATACTTGTTCCCTCCCTGGAGTTTTGCTTCTAGTTGAACCACTGAGAATTTGAAAGAAGTTAAGAATTTGAAGTGTCGATAACTGTTCTCCAATCACAGTCGGTCCTTACATAAAATCCGTCTGTAATATTACTATTACAGACGGTTTGGAGTTAAAAACCGTCTGTGATATTGATAGAGGTTGAGAATTCGAGGCGAGGACACTGTTGGGACTATCACAGTCGGGCCTTACATAAAAACCGTCTCTAATGTGACTATCACAGATGTTTTTTACCTCAGAGCCGTTTGTAATATTCAAAGCACGTTGATATATAACTTCTATATTCTTTTTATATTATTTGCATGGGACCTGCGACTTCTATATTGTTTCTATATTATTTCAAGGGCTCCGATCACAAGCCAAAGATCACGATAGTCGTTCCTTGATCGCACACAGTGTACATACCTTTGTATGGTCGAATGTTCGACAAAAGCTAAATAAAGATAAAGAAAGAGGGAAGATTGCATGCAGTCCAAGAATGTGCTGGAAAATTAGAAAGTTGACATAAGAACAAAGTTTTCAATAATTTGTTACATCACTTACAAAAAAAAGTAAAAATACAGAATGCTAGGTCAAGGAGTGGTCTTAGCCCTGGCTGCATCTAGAATAAAGTCAGTTTGACTTGCAGCCAGGACGCAGGACTCCTCCAGCGACAAGTCGTCCTTCTCAGGATCAACTACTTCAGCGTCGAGAAGGCCTACGACCTCCCTCAGCTTCGCGATGGTATCCTTCATTGTCAAACCACAGCCAGCGATGGTCATATCCGCGGCTTTCTTCTCCTCGCGAAGACGCCTCGTCCTCGCCCTAGGATTGTCACCATCCGTCTTCATGCGCTGGAAGAGATCGTCAAGGTCAAGCCGTAGCCGAGTGTGCTTCTCCGTGAGGATCTTGTGCTCCTCCTGGAGGGCCCTCAGCTCGGCCTTGACTTTGGCAGTGTCTTCCACGGCTCCCCTTCCCTGTGCAAATCAACAGGTCAAGAATGTATTGAACATGGATTAACAATACAGGGGTAAGTCCAAAAGATTGAGAGTTCATACCGGGGAGGGCGAGGCTGACGATGCCATCGAGGATGCCATTGGCGCAGAGAAGCTAAGGAGTCAAACAGTGTGAGAACTATAAAAACTTGTAAAGTAAATGACAATTTTTCCACTGTCAATTTATAGAACTTCCAAAGCGATGCTTTGTGTTCTCCTAGGCGCCGCACGCGAAGATCGGAGACAGAAATGATCACAGTTGAGAATTCGAAGCGCCGGTACTTTTCCAGTCGGTTCATACATCAGAACCGTCTGTGATAACTATACTATCACAGACGCTTCGTGGTTTACAACCGACTGTATAAATCACAGTCGGTTCTGAGTTCCGAACTGTCTGTGATAGTCTAATTATCACAGACGGTTCGGAACTCAAAACCGTCTGTATATATCACAGTCGGGTTTTAGGTTAGAACTGTCTGTGATAATTAGACTATCACAGATGGTTCTTAGCTGGGAACCGATTGTATATATCACAGTCGGTTTTTAGGTTAGAGCCGTCTGTGATAAGTATACTATCATAGACGGTTTTGTGTTCAGAACCGTCTGGTTTACTGTCACAGTTGTTTTTGACGTCAGAACCGTCTGTGATATCTGAACATATTCTCCCGACAGGCCTTCACAGACGGTTTTCCATTGAACAGTTCATACCCGTCTGTGATGTGCCGTCCAGGATGTCTGTTTCTGTGGTAGTGATAGCAGTTGTGCTTGCGGTCGCGATGTCTTGGACGCCGAACAGACTTAGCTCAGTACGGATCGATTTCTGAAGTCCAGATGTGTACTTCCTAAATACCTGAGGGTCGGATAGTGAGATGCCAATGACCATTGCTTGACGCCGAAACTCTGCTGTATAGTCTTGGACGGTCTGGTCGCGCCGTTGGTACAATCTATGCCAACGCTCCCATCTCTCCTCAAGGTAACCCATCGGATGGAATTCTTGTCGCAGAAGTCGTTTGAATTGACCCCACGCAAGGTCGCCAGCTTCACCACTGGTGACAAGGGCCTTCCACCATGTCTTGGCGTGGTCCTTCATCTTCAAAGGTGCAAATTTGACCTTTTGAGCGCTACTGAACCCTTTCAGGTCAAAGTAGGTCTCAAGTTGATCGATCCAAGAATCCAACTTCTCGGCATCGATCACCCCATCATATATGGGTATATCAATCTTATCGTCGACCTTAAAAGATCCGATAGCTAAGGAGGTGTTGGCGAGGTCGTCGGTCTTGTGGTTGCCTTCGTCTTCATCTTCGTCTGTCCCGCGCAAGTCTTCACCAGTCTTCGCACCCATACCCTTCCCTACTTCAGCAGGTACAATCATGGCCTGCTGCTTAATCCAAGCAAGCACAGTTTCCATGTCGGTGGAGAGCTTAGCCACTTGTTCGGCTAGGTTAGCTTGAACGAAGGTATCGTCAAACATTATCGGAGACGCGGCTGTAGGAACCGTCAATTGATCGCCTGGAGTTTCGCCGGAGGTTTTGTAACCCTGGCGAGTCTTCACCATCCACAGGATAGGAAAGTTGCTCTGATACCTACTTGATCCGTTTGAGACCTAGCCTTGGTTTTCGCACTAGGCTCGCCCATATTCTAATATGCGGAATAATGGGATCTTAGTCGGAAATACCGAAACCCAAAGGTTGATCGAAACCACAGTTCAAAGTAATTGCACAACTCTTTATTTTAAAGAGGGCTTTACACGTCGAACGTTAGACACACTTGTCTACGTCGAAAGAACTATAAGTGTCTAAAACTCAAATAAGTTCTATGACTCTTCGATTGTATTCGATGATCTAAACTAGACCTATTACAAGGTATTTATAGTCCAATCGTATGAGTACGTATCAGACTCAATAACCTAAATGTATTAGACTCATATAACTAATCCTAAACAGATAAGCTTAGATATACACATTCGGATCGGATTACAATTCCGAACAGGGAACGAATTCCTTTTCCTGGTCGCGGACCAATCCATGGTCGCGAATCCTTTCCGAACACGGTTAAGGTCGCGAAGCCATATGCGATCAGGACTTGGTCGTGAAGCCGTATGCGATCAGGACTTGGTCGCGAAGCCGCATGGGATCAGGACTTGGAGATCCTCCCGGATCACATATACACCTTTAAGCATCATTCTCTTCTCTTTTGAGTAGTTTTAGAAGAAGTTTTGAGCAGTTTCTGTTTACATTTTCGAGTAGTTTTATAAACAGTTTTTGAGCAGTTTCTATTCACATTTTTGAGCAATTTTATAAACAGTTTTTGAGCAGATTTTTGAGCAGTTTCTGTTCAGATTTTTGATCAGTTTTATAAATACTTTTCGAGTAGATTTTTGATCAGTTTTTAAAACACATTTTGAGCAGATTTCTAAACTATTTTGAGCAGTGTTTTTAAACAATTTTTGGGCAATTTTTCTAAAGAACTAAGAGATATAATTTTTGATATACACTTGAGCCCAAGTGCTAAAAATCTTGATCTTTTGATCAAGTATCATTCATTATGATTGAGAGAGATCTTCTGAGAGCATTCATTTGCATCCTTAGAAGTTTCTCAGTATTTGTTGACCTCTCCATTAACGGAGGTTGTCGGAGAGGCTTGGCGTATTTGTGAAAGGCATCTGTGCTCGCCTATCTGGAGTGGAGAAGGAGCAACCTTAGTGAAAAATATTCTTCGTGGATATTGAAGCAAGACTCATTCATTTGAGTGCTTCAACAAGGAGTAGGGGAGACCGGGCGAGTCTCCGAGACCTCGGGATAAATCACCGTGTTTGATTTTCTTACTCTTTCTTAGTGCAAAATATTATTAAATTGTTTCAGCTTATTTGCTCTTAGTCTTTTCCTTGCAAAAATTGTTTTTAGTTGAAAAGTTTTAAAGCCTCCTATTCACCCCCTCTAGTCGGCATCCTCGATCCTACACCTGGTATCAGAGCGTGGTCTCTCTTTTGAGTAGGCTTCACCGCCTAAAGATAGGATGGCTTCAAATGAGGGTTTTCATCTTGGTCACACCGGGCATGTGCCTATCTTTGACGGGACTAACTATCCCTATTGGAAAGTGCGCATAACGGTTTTTCTAGAGGCCATGGGCTTGATGTTTTGGACATTGTTAAGATTGAGTTTACTCCTTCGGTTGATCCGGCAAATCACTCCGATGATGATAGGAGAAAGCTCTACTTAAATGCTCGTGCCAAAAATGCTCTGTTTGCCGGCTTGTCCCTAAATGAGTTCAACCGCGTGAGCAACCTTATCACCACTCACAAAGTTTGGACCATCCTCGAGGAGATATATGAGGGCACCACTAGGGTCAAGGAGGAAAAATTGCTAATGGTTAGGCAAATATATGAGACATTCACCATGTCACCAACCGAGTCTGTGGATTCCATGTTCACTCAGTTGAACAACATTGTGAATGAGCTCAAAGGACTCGGAGTTGTTTTTACTAACATTGAAATTGTAACAAAAATGCTTAGGGCTCTTCCGGAGAGTTTTGACACTCTTGTGTCGGTCCTCACCAACTCGGACTTATCATCCACCACACCTACCGATCTCTATGGAAACCTCATCACTCATGACATGCATCGGAAGGAGAAGAAGGAGGCGGCCCAATCATCACAGATGAAAAAGAACTTGGCATTCAAAGCCAACTCCAAAGTGATTCAAACGATGGCTCCTCCGATGACGATCTAGCCCTTCTTGTAAAGAACACCAAAAAGCTTCTTCGCAAGTTGCACAAGAAGGGAGTCAACATCAACACAAGACCAAAGGGGTCAAAGCGAGTAAATTTCAAGGACATCATATGCTATGAATGTCATGAATAGGGACATATAGCTTCAAGATGCCCAAATAAGAACAAGCCTTGGAATAAGAAGATAGATCCTAAGAAGAGAAATTCTTCAAAAACAATGGCGGAAACCAAGAAGCATGCTTCAGAGAATGGATGTCTGGAGAAGAGAGCTCTGATTCCGACTCCGATGATGAAGAGGGTTGTTCTAAGAAGCTAGCCAGATTAGCTCTTGGAAACAACAACACATCAACAAGTTCATCCTTTTGCCTTATGGCTAATTAAAGGTGATGAGAAGGTACACTCTCTTGACCCTTCATATGATGATCTAGTTGAAATGATTAGTGAATTAAATGATGCTTTTGGAATCACAAAGAAGTATAGAGCACTTAAAGAAGAGCACTCTTCTTTACTTGCACTTTACTCCGATTTAAAAGAATCTTATGAAGGTCTACTCATCAAGGATATCACTAACTCACCAACTAAGGTAGATGTAGCTATTTCTTGTGACTTAGTTGATATACCAAATGTAGTATCTAAAAATGATATGTCAACTAGTTACAATAATCTACATGATACACTGTGTTCATCTAGCTTTACTGATAAAGATTTGCAATGCCATGTATCACCCTCTAATGAAATAATCTTAAATGAAACAATGAACTAAAGGCTCAAATCAAGAAACTTAGCAAATGCTTAGAAAATTCTTACAAAGGGAAAGCATCTCTTGATCTTCTTCTTAATGAGCAAAAAGGCTCATTTAGAAAAGAATGACTTGGATACTTTCCAAAGAAAGGAAATAAACCAAACACAAAACTATTTTTGTATTAGCATGCAACAAATTTTATTATAGATGTCATGAAATTGGTCATGTCGTGGTATTTAAGAATACCCCGGCAGGTTTTGAAGACGATCCTAGCGGAGATTACGCAGCGCGGGTTGACCGGGTGACTGGTCCTCCCCCGCCGGACAAACACAAGAATTGACACGTGGATTTATACAGGTTCGGGTCCCGGTGGGGGCCCTAGTCCTGTCGACGCGCTCCCGACCAGAGTCGGTTGGGGAGGCTCTCTCCGGGGGAGAGGCTTCCGGAGCACGTCTGTAAGATTAGCTATTCCTAATAATAATGAACTGATCCTTACAACAGAGGGGTACAAGGGCTATTATTTATAGCCCCAAAAAGAAGCAAAAAACCTAAACTACCCCGGAGGCCACCGTCGGATCGAAGGGTAGGACCGTCCTTCTTCCGGTCAAACGTCTTGGATGCTTGACAGGTGGTCGCTGATTCCCGAGGCGTCCCTCGCGTGACCTGCACGTGATAAACAAACAGGGGTTTTACCTTTTAGGAGGGCGATGACGTCTGGGACCCCTTCCGGAGAGCAGGGTCCCGGGGGCGTAAAAGGCGGCGCCCGGGGCAGGCACCGGAGGCCATTGTCCCCGGGCCAATGGCGGCGCCCGGGACATGCCCGGGGGACACGGTCCCGGGGGCCAAATGGCGGCACCCGGGGCAGGCACCGGAGGGCACTGTCCCCGGGCCAATGGCGGCGCCTGGGACATGCCCGGGGGACACGGTCCCGGGGGCCAAATGGTGGCGCCCGGGGCAGGCACCGGAGGGCACTGTCCCCGGGCCAATGGCGGTGCCCGGGACATGCCCGGGGGACACGGTCCCGGGGGCCAAATGGCGGCGCCCGGGGCAGGCACCGGAGGGCACTGTCCCCGGGCCAATGGCGGCGCCCGGGACATGCCTGGGGGGGCACGATCCCAGGGGCCAAATGGCGGCGCCCGGGACTTGCCCGGGGGACACGGTCCCGGGGGCCAAATGGCGGCGCCCGGGGCAGGCACCGGAGGGCACTGTCCCCGGGCCAATGGCGGCGCCCGGGACATGCCCCGGAGGCACGGTCCCTGGGGCCAAATGGCGGCGCCCGGGGCAGGCACCGGAGGCCACTGTCCCCGGGCCAATGGCGGCGCCCGGGACATGCCCGGGGGGCACGGTCCCGGGGGCCAAATGGCGGCGCCCGGGGCATGCCCGGGGGGCACGGTTCCGGGGGCCAAATGGCGGCGCCCGGGGCAGGCACCGGAGGCCACTGTCCCCGGGCAAATGGCGGCGCCCGGGACATGCCCGGGGGGCACGGTCCCGGGGGCCAAATGGCGGCGCCCGGGGTAGGCACCGGAGACCACTGTCCCCGGGAAAATGGCGGCGCCCGGGACATGCCCGGGGGGCACGGTCCCGGGGGCCAAATGGCGACGCCCGGGACACGCCCGGGGGGCACGGTCCCGGGGGCCAAATGGCGGCGCCCGGGGGGCACGGTCCCGGGGGACACGCCCGGGGGGCACGGTCCCGGGGGTCAAATGGCGGCGCCCGGGACACGCCCGGGGGGCACGGTCCCGGGGGCCAAATGGCGGCGCCCGGGGCAGGCACCGGAGGGCACTGTCCCCGGGCAATCATGAACTTACCTGGACTTGACCGCGTGGAGATTTCCCCCAACAGCAGCCCCCCATGCCCTCCGGGGACGAAGCTTGAGCCCCCGGAGGGAATGGTTACGGTACCGGGAAAATCTCCGGACGAAAACTCCGGACGAAAATCACCGGAGCCCCGGCGACGCTTCGGTTTCTGTGCCGGGCGCTTTATGGCCGCGCCGTTTTCGCAATAAATGCACGCGCGGTTCGAACCGGTGTCTCGATTTACGCGCCTGTCCCTTCGTTTCCCGCGCACGGTTTGAATTTCAGTGGTCCAGATTGCCCCGAGGGGGCCACGTGGCGCGCATCTAGATCACGGCCAGCCGCTATAAATAGGGCCCTAGGGGGCCCCGGAAGCTCATTCCAAATCTTCAACTCCAGCTTCAGCTCTCCCGGTAGCGCTCTTCCGGTAGCTTCTCCGGTAGCCTTTTCCGGTAGCGATCGTCCGGGAGTTGTTGACTTAGCCACCTGAAAACTTATCCACCGAAAAACAAAGAACTCACCTAATGGCGCCCAAAGGTCGAGCGAAGACCACGGAGGTGCCCCCGGAGGAAATCCCCGTGGATTTCCTCTGGGCCTCCGAGTTCTCGGCCTCGGACGCGGAGTCCCTGGTCAAGAAGGGCGTCGTTGAAGAGGGGGACATCCGGGTCCCCCTAAAGAAGGACGGAGCCCCCCGTCCCAGGCCCGGAGATGTTGTGGCCTTTGAGGCCTTCCTCGAGGCAGGGCTCCGGCTCCCGGTGCACCCGATGCTCCGGGAGTTCCTGAAGGAGTACGGGGTGGCGCTCAACCACCTCACCCCCAACGCCCTCGTCCGGATGGGTCTCTTCATCTGGCTGTACGAGACGGCGACCGGGCGGGAGCCCACCCTCCGCGCCTTCCGGTACTTTTACGAGCCGGCAGCGCGTAGCTCCCACCTGGTGAAGGGAGGACCGAAGTCCCCCTTCGGCTCGGTGATGATCCAGATGCTGCCCTCCTGGGTGGCGGACTACCCGGCGGCGGCCTCCCGGGACCACTGGGTGGACTGGCTCCGGAGGTGGTTCTACCTCCGGGTCTGGGACGAGGCGGTGGTCTACGCCCCGGAGCCTCCCACCTACAGCCGGTCATCCGCACCGAAGCCGCCGGTGTGGACGGACGAGGAGTTCGAGCTCCTCGGGAAGGTGGTTTTGACGAAGAAGGCCCGCTCGATGCGGGACGCCGCGGAGGAGCTGGCGCTCCTGCGGGTTTCCCCCTTCTCACGTGGGGAAAGGGGGATCGGCATGGGCCCGGAGCAGCGGCCTCCGGTGAAGCCGGTGACGCGGCGTAAGTCCCCTGCATTTTTGTACTTGCAGTTTTTTATGAAAATTGACTAACTTTTTACCTCTTGCAGTGCGCCCGTACCCGGCGGCGAGGGACAAGGCGGAGCACCTCCTGGGGAGGTACTCGCCGACGAACACGAGCGCATCGTGCGCCTCGAGGGGGAGGGGCCTCCCCGGAACCTGGTGGCCGAGGCCTACGGGCTCAGGCTTCCGGAGAGGAAGCCCCTTCCCACCCCCGGGTCTCATAAGCGGGGGAAGGATGCGGCCGGGGGCTCGGAGCCCAAGAGGCCCCGGGTCCAAAAGACCCCCGCCCCGACGACGACGCCGACGACAACGCCGGTGAGGGCCCGGGACGCGGTTCCCAGAGCCGAACATGCCCGGGCGGCGCCCCGGGCAGAGGCGACGCCTCCACCCCCGGAGGCCCCTGTCGAGGCCCGGGGGAAGGAGGTTGTTACCGGCGGGGCGGGGTCCGATTCCGCGGACTACGCCCCGTCGCCAGTTCGAGTGACGCTCCTCTCGCCTCTCCCGGCGGCATTGGCGCCGGAGAGGCTAGAGGTGAGGTTTTCGGAGGCGGCGCCTCCGTGCCTCTGGCCGGTTGATGAGGAGGGGGGGAGCCCCTCAGTGTTCGAGGTCCCCCCGGAGCAGGAGGCTCCGAGGGCCCTCCGGCCTGGGGCGGGGAAGGGCCCGATGATCCCCCCTCGGGCGGAGAACCCCGCCCAATCTTCGTCTTCGTCTTCGGAGGAAACTTCGTCGACAAAGACGCCGGCGACGCCGGCCGTGCTCCCGGATCCCGAGGTCCGGGGGCCCTCTCCCGGCCACGACAGGAGGGCCGGGCAAGATACCTCCCTACTTCCCGCGGGGGAGGTGGCCCGCTACGCGGAGGGCCTGCACAACCGGAAGGTGCAGGCCTTCGTAGCAGGAGGAACGCTCCACGAGCGTTTTGAGGGGCTCGAGTCCCTCGGAGCCCAGGTAACCCGAGCTCTCAACACCTCGGCTTTTTTCCTGCACTTGAGAATTTTCTAACTCTTTATGTATTTTGTAGGTAGCGACTGTTACCTGGGGACTTGAGCAGCGGGTCACCCGGCTACTCAAGGAGGCGGAGAGCCGGGCCGCGGCTTGCGTAGAGCAGCGGGAGGCGGCCCTCCGGGAGCGGGACGAAGCTCTCGATGAGCTGTCCCGGGCCCGGGCCCAGGTGCACCTTTCCGAGGGCGCCTACATTCGCCTCCGGGAGGGGGCCAAGGCGAGGGAGAAGGCGCTCCGGGAGCTCGAGAGCTCCAGCGTCCGGGCGCTGTCGGACGCGGGCCGCTCCGTCCGCTCGGCCTTGGAAGGCCTAGGCGTTAGCCTGGGCTCCGGGAGCGGCCCGGAGGTGCCCCCGGCGACCCTCGCGGAGGCTGTGCGTTTTCTTAACGCACAAGTCTCCGCCATCCCGGAGGCTGCGGACGTCCGGGTACGGGGCCGGGCGATCCCCGTCATCGCGGCCGCCGCGGGGCTCGTTGACTACCGGGGTGTTGGCGCCCGGGCGATCGCGGGGCGCATCCCCCGGAGCTTCCCGGAGGCCTTCGAGCCAACGCGCCGGGAGGTGGAGCTGCTGGCGGAGGGGTTCTACGACCGGATCATCCGGACGAGGTTCCCGACACCGGCGCCTCCGGCCGCGGATGCCCCTGCCCCGGCCACGGAGGAAGCTCCCCGGGGGGAGGACCCCAACGCTAAAGTATGAGCCTCCCCCGGGTCTTTAGCTAGGACCCCTTTTTACTTTTGTTAGACATTTTGATTCCGGTAGCTTCTTAGGAGAAGCCCCGGGCACTTGTACAAAAACATTTTGCAATGAAATATATTTGAAATTTTCTAAGTCTTTGCGATGAAATGTTACCAGGGTTCCCGGGGGGTTACTCCCGGGCAACGGTCCGGGAGAGGCTCTCCGGGGGACGCCCAAGTGGCTTTGATTTTGCTGAGCCTTGTCTCTGGGGAGCGCGACGGGGGTACTGCCCGGGAGCCTGTCCGGTTGAGGTGGCGCCCGGAGTGGCACTTGGATAATTTTGACAACAGCCGTGCTGAATTAACTCCCCCACGCCCGAAGGCCCAGATGATACCTCCTCTCCGGATACTTCCGCCGGCTGGGTACGAGTTTTGGCCCGAAGACGTACTTCGGGACTCTCAGCGTCGCGTCCGGGCACTGTACCGGGACTTGGCCCGGGAGCTGAGGGAGCGCCTCCGGGAGCTTTAGGCGTAGGGGCCTTAGGCTCGTAGAGGATCCCCCGGGTTAGGACCCGGGTTGTATCATTTCCGAAACCCACCGGAGGGGGAAGATGTCCTCCGGGTTTGCTGATCAATAAAGCACGTTGTTGTTGTTTCCTTTTATTGCGCCTCTTTATTTTCTTCTTGGGTGGTCTGGACGACTCATCTTAACAAGGATGAGCTAAGTTTCTTCATGGGTGACCCGGGGGCCCCCTGTCCCCCCCCCCCCCCGCCCACAGCGGGCCGGAGGAGGCCTCCGCGCGCTGTGGGGGTAATAGGGTCCCCGGAGGGAGCATAACCTGTAGGAGAAATATTTTCTAAGTTAGAAAATTTTAAAGCGAGGTTTTCAAGGAGAAGACCTTCTGGGAGATAATCATCCGGTCGCCGTGAGAACGGGGAGCCGGGAATAAGGCCTTAAGCGGAAGGAATGTCCAAGAGAACCCGATGGGATTTCCAGAGGCGAGCTTCCTGGGAGACACTCGTCCGGTCGCCGTAAGAACGGGGAGCCGGGAATAGGGTCTTCGGGGAAGGAAATGCCCGAGAAATCCGGCTTCTCCGAGAGACAATTGTCCGGTCGCCGTGAGAACGGGGAGCCAGGAATAGGGTCTTCGGGGAAGGAAATGCCCGAGAAATCCGGCTTCTCCGAGAGACAATCGTCCGGTCGCCCTGAGAACGGGGAGCCGGGAATAAGGTCTCAGGGAGGCATTCATCCGGTCGCCGTGAGAACGGGGAGCCGGGAATAAGGTCGCTGGGGACCAATCATCCGGTCGCCGTGAAGACGGGGAGCCGGGAATATGGTCGCTGGGGACCAATCATCCGGTCGCCGTGAAGACGGGAATAAGGTCGCTGGGGAGCCGGGAATAGGGTCTCCGGGACGCATTCATCCGGTCGCCGTGAAGACGGGGAGCCGGGAATAGGGTCGCTGGGGACCAATCATCCGGTCGCCGTGAAGACGGGGAGCCGGGAATAGGGTCTCCGGGAGGCATTCATCCGGTCACCGTGAAGACGGGGAGCCGGGAATAGGGTCGTTGGGGGCCAATCATCCGGTCGCCGTGAAGACAGGGAGCCGGGAATAGGGTCTCCGGGAGGCATTCATCCGGTCGCCGTGAAAACGGGGAGCCGGGAATAACGTCGACTCCTGGAGGAGGGAGATGGATCCAAATAAGCCGCAAGGGGCTGATCTTCCGGTCGCCGTGAAAACGGGGAGCCGGGAATAACGTCGACTCCCGGAGGAGGAAGATAGATCCAATCAAGCCGCAAGGGGCTGATCTTCCGGTCGCCGTGAAAACGGGGAGCCGGGAATAACGTCGACTCCCGGAGGAGGAAGATAGATCCAATCAAGCCGCAAGGGGCTGATCTTCCGGTCACCGTGAAAACGGGGAGCCGGGAATAACGTCGACTCCCGGAGGAGGAAATGCCCGAAGACGGGACTTGAGTGTTTGGGCAGGGGACTAGTCTCCCAAAGTGACTCGTTACCACGGCCACTGTGACCGGGTTGCCGCTTACACCCTCAGTCCACGAGGGCTGATCGTAATCCGCCCTACGGGAGTGCAGGCTCCGTTGTAGGGACTTGTTGGGGCTGGCCCACTTCCTCGCGGGGAGGGCATCCTCGCGGGGAGGGCGCCCTACGGGAGTGCAGGCTCCGTTGTAGGGACTTGTTGGGGCTAGCCCACTTCCTCGCGGGGAGGGCATCCTCACAAGGAGGGCATCCTCACGGGGAGGGCATCGCCGCTAGGGGCGGTAATGAGAAAGACCTGCAATGAGACAGTTTGCAAAGCAAGACCTATGTATTGCTAATGAAATGAAGTACAGGGTCTCCCCCTGCGAAGCCGCGAAAGGGGAGGAAAATACAGCGTCCCTCCTCCCCCTCCGGCGTGAACGCCCCGGGGGAGGGGACATGCCCATGAGGCTAAACATAGAACTTGCGAAGTAAACGCAAGTTCCACGTGTGCTTCAGCTCCTGCTCTTGAAGGTCGGAGAGCTTGTAAGGGGTCCCTGAAAGGGGGGAGCCCCGATGACCACGACCAGAACCGGGAAGGGGGCAGGCCCTGTAACACCCGGAACCGGCGAGGGGGGAGCCCCCGAGGCGACGACCGGGACCGGGAAGGGGAAACCCCTGTGGCGAAGACCGGAATCGAAGTGGAGGGGGCCCCAGTGGCCTCGACCGGAACCGGGAAGGGGGCAGGCCCTGTAACACCCGGAACCGGCGAGGGGGGAGCCCCGGTGGCGGCGTCCGGAACCGGGGAGCCCATGCGAGGGGAAGTCCGCTGCGGCACGGGGGCTGCTCTGTCGACCACCCCCGGTGCGGTAAACGCAACGCGGGGGGCGGGACTGGCTCCCGGCGCAGGGTAAACCCCCGGCAAGAAGTGGGCTCCCGGCCCCAGGATCAGGCCGGGGACGGGGTACCCCCCTTGGTGCCATCGAAGTGCCTCTGCATCTTTTGCATCTGCAAATAAAAGACTAGAATTTGCGTTACGGCACAGGTAAGGCCCGTGCTTTTGGTGAAAAATGGGCTGAGAATCTCCCTTTAGTTGGAGGCGTCGGATCCCCGGGGAACGCACGTGGTGCGACCCGACCTGACGAGCAAAGCCTCGTACTTGGCGGCACTGCTGGCCCCGGGGACAGCAGGTCCTTCCGGAGGCCCCCTTCCGGACGCGGTTTGAGGGGGGGGCCTCCCGGGGGATACTGCCGCGACGTCTGGTTCCAGGGGGGAGGCCTCCCCCCTGGGCGCCTCAATAATGTTGACGCTTCCGATCGTGGCGGCTGCGCGCTCATACAGAGCACGGGCCATGTCTTGGTCTCCCCGGACGTTGATCACGCCATGCGGCCCGGGGATCTTCATGCAGAGGTAGTTTTGATGGGTGGCAGCCCCCAGCCGGGTGATGGTGGTCCTCCCCATAATCACGTTGTAGGAGGAGGGGAGGTCCACTACGTCGAAGCGGACCAGCTCGGTCCAGTAGTTCTCTGGGGCGCCGAAGGTCACAGGAAGATCTACCTTGCCCACAGGGTGGATCGCCTTCCCCGGGACAAAACCTTGTAGGGGCCCGGCTGCGGGCTGCAGGAGCTTCTCATCCACCTGCATCTCTTTGAAAGCCTTCAGGAATAGGACGTCGGCGGAGCTCCCACTATCCACAAGGATGCGGGCCAGGTGACAGTTGTAGATTGTCGCGGAGACAACGAGCGCGTCGTCGTGGGGGAAGCGAACCCCCCGCGCATCTTCTTCCGTGAAGGTGAGGGGGACGTCCGACCACTTTGGTGGCGGGGACGTGTGTAGCACCCCCACAACCTTAACTTCACGTGCGTACTCCTTACGCTGGCGCTTGGAGTCCCGCCCGGAGGCAGACCCTCCCACGATGACGTTGATGCGGCGCTGAGAGGTCTGGAAGGGGAGAGCTTCTGAAGGCTCCCCCTCCTGTGCCTGCTCACCCCCCGCGGGAGCGGGAAGGGCCGGAATAGCTGGTCGAGGAAGCAAGGAGGCCGGAGTCCCCCCCCCCTGCCCGCGCTGGTCGAGGAATGTCGCGAAGTGCTGCAGTAGTTGGTCGCAGTCTCGGGTAGCGTGGGTACTGGACCCGTGGAAGCTGCACCACGGTCCTTCCCGCCTTCTCCCCGCGGGGCCTTCCCGACCGCGCGAAGACTGTCCTCCCCCATGACCTTTTGGCTTGGGGAAGGGGCGGTTGCCCTTCGGGGGGTCGCGCGAGCCGCCTCCACCCTCGAGGACAAAAGTGTCCCGAGGCCGTGGCTCGTTATGCCCCCCTTGTCTGGGGCGTTTGGGGGGATCCCTGGCCCCCCGGTCAACGGGGGCAGGAGCCCCCTGGGTCTTCTTCCAGATATCATCTTCCTCTGCCCAAGCATACTTTTCGAGCACGTTGAAGAGCTCGTCGGCGGAAGAGGGGCAGCTCCGGGAGAGCCTTCGGTGGAGCTCCCCCGGGAGGATGCCGCTTTTGCAGGCTTCGATGACCGTAGAGTCCGGGACGTGGGCCACTTTGCTTTTTACTTGGGCAAACCGCTTGAAGAAGCTTCTGATGGTCTCCCCGGTCCTCTGGTGCACTGTGTATAGCTGTGAAGAATCCAGGGGACGTACGTAATTTCCCTGAAAGTTGGCGCAGAACTCCCGCTTCAGCTGCGAGAAAGACTTGACGGAGCCCGCCTTCAGATTGTAGAACCAGGAGCGGGCAACGCCGGTGAGGTAGAGGGGGAAGACGTTGCATTGGACGCTCTCGTCCCCCCCCGCCGCGGAGATGGCTGTGGAGTAGATCTGCACGAACTCGTAAGGGTCCGCCTCGCCATTATAATGCTCGATGTGCGGGGGACGGTAGGGCCGCGGCCATCGGATGCTGCGGAGTCTTCGACACAAAGGCTGGTTCGCCCCCTGCACTTCCCGGGGGGAGCCCCAGTCACTGTCTTCTTTAACGGGGGAAGCCCCCTCGTTATCCGAGTCAGGTAGCGGCCCAAGAGGGCCGCCAGCGTGGTGGTGAAGACGCTTCTCTTCCGGGCGGGGACTGATTTCCCGGACGTCCGGGCTTCCCTCCGGGGAGGATGGTTCTTCGGCGGGTCTCTTCTCCCGACCGGCGCGAGAGCGAGGCTCCCTGCGACGACCGGGGGGAAGCTCTTCCCCGCGGCTGGGAGAATGCATTCGCTCGACCTCCCCCCGGGAGAAGCGGACCTGCTTCGCCGGGGGAGGGAGCTCCTGCATTGTAGCAGCCGACCCGGAAGCTACCGGGGCCTGCTGGGGGGAGCCCCCTGCGACGGCCCCCGGGACCGGAAAGGGGGGAGCCCCTGCACCATCCGGAACCGGGGAGGGGGCGCCCGGGGCGGCGTTTGGATCCGAAGAGGGGGCCCCTGCGGCAACGACCGGGACCGGAAAGGGGGAAGCCCCTGCGACATCCAGAACCAGTGGGGGGTGAGCCCCCTCGGAGACGTCCGGGGTTGGGGAGCCAATGCGGGGGGAAATTCGCTGAGGCACGGGAGCTGCTCTGTCGACCGGCCCCGGTGCGGTAAACGCAACGCGAGGGGCGGGACTGGCTCCCGGCGTAGGAAGAACCCCCGGCATGAAATGACCCCCCAGCCCCGGAAGCGGGCCGGGGACGGGGTACCCCCCTGGTGCCACGAAGGGCCCGGGCATGAAATAGCCTCCCGGCACCGGGACAGGCCCGGGTGCCGAGAAGTGTCCGGAAGTATATCCCGCGGGGGGAGGGAACCCCCCGGCGGGATCATACGGGGTAGATAGTCCCCCGGAGACCGGAGGGGCCGCCGGGTATCCCATAAACGGGGGCATGATCCCCGGATATGCGTGCGACGAAAATGTGGGGGCCGGGGGCCGCGCCAACACACTGAGGAGCTCGTCCATAAAGCGCTGGGCGCGGAGCTGGCCCTCCACGAGAGCTTCGAGCAGGGCGTCCCGGGGAGCTGGGGGAGCCGTCGGGGGGACGCTCGTCCCGGCCGAGATCCCCGCGGTCACCGGGAACGACCTGGAGGTGGAGGCACCTAAGTTAAGAGGAAAGGAGGGAGGCAGTACCTGGGCCAGGTCGCCTCCGGAAGGGACCGCCGGGACAGCCGTGTCCCGGGCGGACGGCGCCGGGTCTCCGAGACCCGGGTCACCGGGAAGGGTGCGAGCCCTTGTTCTTGGGGGAGCCATGGCGTCTTGTCACGAGTCCCCACGGACGGCGCCAACTGTCGTGGTATTTAAGAATACCCCGGCAGGTTTTGAAGACGATCCTAGCGGAGATTACGCAGCGCGGGTTGACCGGGTGACCGGTCCTCCCCCGCCGGACAAACACAAGAATTGACACGTGGATTTATACAGGTTCGGGTCCCGGTGGGGGCCCTAGTCCTGTCGACACGCTCCCGACCAGAGTCGGCTGGGGAGGCTCTCTCCGGGGGAGAGGCTTCCGGAGCACGTCTGTAAGATTAGCTATTCCTAATAATAATGAACTGATCCTTACAACAGAGGCGTACAAGGGCTATTTATAGCCCCAAAAAGAAGCAAAAAACCTAAACTACCCCGGAGGCCACCGTCGGATCGAAGGGTAGGACCGTCCTTCTTCCGGTCAAACGTCTTGGATGCTTGACAGGTGGTCGCTGATTCCCGAGGCATCCCTCGCGTGACCTGCACGTGATAAACAAACAGGGGTTTTACCTTTTAGGAGGGCGATGACGTCCGGGACCCCTTCCGGAGAGCAGGGTCCCGGGGGCGTAAAAGGCGGCGCCCGGGGCAGGCACCGGAGGCCACTGTCCCCGGGCCAATGGCGGCGCCCGGGACATGCCCGGGGGACACGGTCCCGGGGGCCAAATGGCGGCGCCCGGGGCAGGCACCGGAGGGCACTGTCCCCGGGCCAATGGCGGCGCCCGGGACATGCCCGGGGGGGGCACGGTCCCGGGGGCCAAATGGCGGCACCCGGGACATGCCCGGGGGACACGGTCCCGGGGGCCAAATGGCGGCGCCCGGGGCAGGCACCGGAGGGCACTGTCCCCGGGCCAATGGCGGCGCCCGGGACATGCCCCGGAGGCACGGTCCCGGGGCCCAAATGGCGGCGCCCGAGGCAGGCACCGGAGGCCACTGTCCCCGGGCCAATGGCGGCGCCTGGGACATGCCCGGGGGGCACGGTCCCGGGGGCCAAATGGCGGCGCCCGGGGCATGCCCGGGGGGCACGGTTCCGGGGGCCAAATGGCGGCGCCCGGGGCAGGCACCGGAGGCCACTGTCCCCGGGCAAATGGCGGCGCCCGGGACATGCCCGGGGGGCACGGTCCCGGGGGCCAAATGGCGGCGCCCGGGGCAGGCACCGGAGACCACTGTCCCCGGGCAAATGGCGGCGCCCGGGACATGCCCGGGGGGCACGGTCCCGGGGGCCAAATGGCGACGCCCGGGACACGCCCGGGGGGCACGGTCCCGGGGGCCAAATGGCGACGCCCGGGACACGCCCGGGGGGCACGGTCCCGGGGGCCAAATGGCGGCGCCCGGGGGCACGGTCCCGGGGGGCACGGTCCCGGGGGCCAAATGGCGTCGCCCGGGACACGCCCGGGGGGCACGGTCCCGGGGGCCAAATGGCGGCGCCCGGGGCAGGGACCGGAGGGCACTGTCCCCGGGCAATCATGAACTTACCTGGACTTGACCGCGTGGAGATTTCCCCCAACAGGTCATTCATATGATGCTTGTTCTTTAATGACTTCAACTCATTTTGATGCATGCTACATGCTTAAGAGGTGAAAGAAAGGATATGTGATAGCAAAGTTTGTTGGAGCACCCATGCTAAGTAAAAAGAAGAACTCTATTTGAGTGCCCAAAGCTTTTATTGCTAACATCGAAGGACCCAAAAGGGTTTGGGTACCTAAAAAGACTTGATTCTTTTGTTTTTGTAGGTGAACTACGAGACCGGTTGAAAACATTGGGTGCTAGATAGTAGATGCTCCGAACACATGACCAGTAACAAAAAGTTGTTCACCTCATTGGAAGATAACTCAAGTGAAAGCCAAAAGATCACCTTTGGCGACAATCATCAAGGAAATGTGGTAGGCTTGGTTAAATTGCTATATCTCATGATCTTTCAATTTTAAATGTTTTACTTGTTGAAGCATTGAATTTTAATTTGTTATCCGTTGCACAAATTTGTGATCCTGGATTTGGTTGCATATTTTCTCCTAAACATGTTTTAGTTGAATGTTTAAAAGACAACTCTTTGATCTTCAAAGGTTTTCATTTTGGAAATCTCTATCTTGTTGATTTCAACTCAAAAGATGCATCTCTTTCAACATGTCTTGTTTCTCAAACATCGAAGGGTTGGTTTTCGTATGTTATTGTTGTTAATTTCTCTAGATTTACTTGGGTGTTTTTCTTAGCTCACAAATCTGAAACCCCCTCTTGTTTTAAAAGATTTGCAAAAAGAGCTAAAAAGGAATTTGAACTTTCCATCAAGAAAATCCGTAGTGATCATGGTGGAGAATTTCAAAATTCGGATTTTATTGATTTTTGTGATGAGTCTGGAATCAAACATGAATTCTCTGTGCCCTACACAACTCAACAAAATGGTGTTGAAGAACGAAAGAATCGGACATTGATTGAAATGGCTAGAAATATGCTCGATGAGTACAAGAGGCCTACCCGGTTTTGGGCAGAGACAGTTTACACAGCATATTATGCCATCAATCGTCTTTATACCCATCCGTTTTTGAACAAAACTCCTTATGAACTGATTATAGGGAGAAAACCAAACATTTCATATTTTGGAGTCTTTGGTTGCAAATGTTACATTCTTAAAAAGCACATGCATCTTCCAAAATTTCAAGGACGTGTTTGACGAGGATTATCACCTGAGCTAGTTCACTTAACACATATTGTGACGTGAACCCCGGCCGCAGCAACGAAGTGGTGCGTAACTCAATGACCAAGATGGGTGATCCCAAGACTTCATGAAACAAGTTCGTACGGGTAGAATGGCACCACACAAAGACACCCACGAGCCAAAGTGATAAGCCAGTTGAACGCCACAAGATCAAATCTTGATAAGTTCAGAGAATCCTTTCAATAAGGAAAGAAACACGGCGTTTCAAATGATTCAAATCATAAAATCTACTTACAAAACAACCTATAGATAGGTATTTATAAGCTAGGAACAACCCTCCTAGTTAGGTATGAAAAGAAAAGAGTTGTACCCTTTGGTAGGTATGAAAAGAAAAGAAAAGACTTGCACCCTTTGGTAGGTATGAAAAGAAAGGAGTTGCACCTTTTGGTAAAAGATATCATTATGGTTGCATGGCTGCAAGTGTGAACTCTAAATGCATGCATCTTTTGGTTCATTTGGTCCTTCTAGCTTTTAAATTTCGTCACTCCTCATGGTAGCCCACAAAAGAAGTGATTAACTCTTTATTCCACACATGCAATATCATATCTAGGGGCTGGTTATGATGTATAATGATAGTAGCCTTCATTCTGACTCGTTTGACTCAGCATAGTGACTAGAATTAAGCTGGACGCCACGTCACTCATTGACATTTTACTGGTTTGCTGAATCACCACATATATGGCATCTCTGAATTGGTTTGCTCTTGCTCTTGTTATTGGTCCAGGTGGTAGCTGAAGTGGATCAGTTGTTAGATGTTATGCATCATGCTCCTCCTCTTGAAAAGGATTTGTCCTCAAATCTTCATTCGTCTCATCACCTACATCAAACAAAGTTAAGTCAGAAACATTGAATGTATCACTGACTTCATGCTCACTTGGTAGATCAAGTTTGTAGGTGTTGTCATTGATGCGTTGCAACACTTGAAATGGTCCATCTCCTCTCGGACTGAGCTTGGAGCTTCTCTTCTTAGGAAATCTCTCTTTTCGCAGATGTAACCAGACCCAATCTCCTGGCTGGAAAACAACTTTCTTGCGCCCTTTGTTTGCTTGCTTAACATATTGCTCAGTTTTGCGCTTGATATTGCCCTTGACCTTCGCATGAATCTCTTTAACAAAATCAGCTTTCTCTTGTTCTTCTCCCCATTTGAATGCAACGTTCTTCTTGAGCACATTAGTCAATGGAGCTGCTACTTCACTGAAGTTGTGAACAAAACGCCAGTAGAAACTTGTCAAACCATGGAAGCTTCTAACTTGAGTCACTGAAGTAGGTGTAGGCCACTCTCTGATTGCCTTGACTTTTTCTTCATCCACCGCAATACTTGCTGCACTTACAACAAGTCCAAGAAACACAACCTTATCTGTGCAAAATGTACATTTCTTAAGATTAGCAAACAATTTTTCTTTTTGTAACACTGCTAAGACTTGCTTTAGGTGTGCTACATGCTAGCTCATTCATGAATTTGCTATAAATCAGTATGTCATCAAAGTAGACAACCACAAATTTTCCAATAAAAGATCTCAAAACATGATTCATAAGTCACATGAAAGTGCTCGGTGCATTGGTTAGGCCAAAGGGCATAACTAACCATTCATATAAACCTTGTTTTGTCTTAAAAGCAGTTTTCCATTCATCACCTTCTTTCATTCTAATTTGATGGTAACCACTTTTAAGATCAATTTTTGAAAACACACATGAACCATGCAACTCGTCTAGCATATCATCGAGTCGTGGGATGGGGTGTCGATACTTTACCATGATGCTGTTGACAGCTCGACAATCAACACACATTCTGAAAGTTCCATCCTTCTTTGGCACTAGTAGCACTGGTACAGCACATGAACTCATGCTTTCTTGAACATACCCTTTTGCCATCAACTCTTCAACTTGTCATTGTATCTCCTTAGTCTCCTCGGGGTTGCATCTGTATGCTCGCCGGTTTGGTATGGTGGCACCCAGAAAAAGTCAATTTGATGTTCAATTCCGCGAATTGGAGGTAGTCCAGGGGGTACATCTTTAGGAAAAACATCTTCAAATTCCTACAAAACAGATTTGACATTTCTTGGAATAGAATGGATTAACTCATTAGTGATTTTAAGGTCTTTGGGATGCTACGCATTGGGTCCTTTCAAATATCATGACCTCAAGCATTTCTGATGTGCTAACGAAGGGTTGACAAGTTGTGATATCCTTACTTTATACGGAATCCCATCCAAGATTTGGGTTTTAAAGATGAACTCTGGGGAGAAAGAAACCCACTGGGTGCCCCTGTTGAAGTGTCATTGACACCTGACCTTGTTTTTCTTTTCTTGAACAGGACGGTGTCTTCTTCCCCCTGAATGTTCACAATATTATTAGTATATACAGGGAAGTGGAAATCTAAAGACTGTGAAGTTCTTACCACAGCAGTCCCTTCGTCAATCGAAGGAGAGATTACCAGCCCTGAGGCGGCGCATGTCTCAGGATTGGGAGTATCCTCCATGACCGCGAGGCCTTCTGCGGTCACAGGATCCTTTGCCGCCCTTTTTCTCCTCCGCCAAGGAGGACAAGACTTCGGTAATGATTGGAGAGGTTGACCTCTCTAGGATGTTAATCTCCAGAGAGTTTGATGCTTTCCTCTTGCAATGGATAATAGGAACTTCGTCTTCCTCATCCTCGCTCCCCTCATCCTATAGGACTAAGAAGTAACTCCTATTCGTACTTGGTACAACAGGGGGAATAGAAAACCTTACCGCAGTATTCTTAGCGGTTGTTTTCTTCCTTTTTGAAGGCCCTCCTGTGATCTTCTTGGAGGTGTCAGGGGCCGGCTCCTTCATCCTCCTCTTCGAAGAGGTTCCCTTTACTCCCTTCACCGCTGACCCCCCAGAAGATCCAACATCATCACCAGCACGTTTTGTCCCGGCGATTTGCCCCTTCAGCAGTTGCATCAATTTTGAGAATTCGGTTTGATAATCAAAATCAACAGGCGATCTCGGACAGGCTCTACAAAAGAAGTTATACCTTTTGACATTCTTGTTTCAGATCGTCGCTGTTGTTGATTAAGCTTTGAGGACGGGGTGACCCTTGAGCTCCTTCTATTGTGGTGTTATAGGGCCGTAGAAGGTTATTCGTCTGTTTCTCGATCGAAAAGAGATAAAACTGTCACAAAAAAAGCAAAATACTTGATACGAGATCTTTCATCAAGTAAAATCATGTGTTTTGTAGACCAGAGGACATGCCTGTATTATAGACCAAGGTACTGTCTGCCATGGATTTTACCTCCCAAGCGGGATGTTCCCTCTTCCGCAGGGGGCTCACCCTATCCTTCACGAAGTTGTGGATGATATCTCACGCTGTTAAATCCTATTGGGCTAGGTGAAGAATCGCTTGGGCCTGCTTCTTCAATTCTTGATTTAAAGCAGGAAAGGTGTCCATTTCGCTTCTCTTCTGCGGTCAGTTGTTCTCGAACTAGAGGCCACTCTCTAAAGGAGGGGTGCAGTAGGACCATTTGTGGTGTCTCTCGTACACCGAATCCCACAAAGGAAGAAAGGGATACTCTTTCTTCTCCCTGATGCGGAAGTATATGCAGCCTGAGGCATTGGCGCTTTTTGACGATGCCGAGAAGTAGAATCGTCGGAAGAAATCTACACTGGGCAGCACTCCGACGAAGGCCTCGCACAGGTGCTCGAAAATCACTAGGATCAAAATGGCGTTTGGATGAAGATTCACCTGCTCCAGCCCGTAGTGTGCGAGGATCTCCTGAAGGAACTTGCTTTCCGGGAATCGGAACCCACATCACAAGAACTCTTCAAATATTACTACTTCGTTCTCACGAACGACTGGGGTTTACTCGTTCTTCTCCGCCAACCACCAGTTGATTAGCAGCCACGGGGGAAGGATCTCCTCTCTCTCGAGCGCCATCAGGCTCTCCTCGTTGTAATGGATTGATCGGCTCCAGGATGCCATGAGATCAGTGGAAAGGCGACGGCTTTTTGGAGGCAATGAGAGCAAGGTGCGAAAGGAGGGTTTTGTGCGGAGAAATTGGCTAAGGCAAAAGAGGGTTTTTGTTTTGAAGCTTCCTAGACAAGCCACTCCTTCCTTTTATATGCCCGAGGCCACTACTCTCTAGGTTCATTATTTTAATAATTTCCCATAACGGGAACAGTCGTCCCGCGGCCGCGAAGGCCCCGCGACGGGAGGCAAGGAGGGCACAGCCAACTTGTGGTGTGCCTTTCACAAGTCCAATACCCACACCACTCGGGGATGCCACAACTTCTGCAACACTTCGCCGCATTCCTCAAACTGCGTGGGCAGGGGGAGGGAGCCCTGCCACCTTGGGCCCTTCGCCGGCTTTGCCCGCTCTCCCCGCTCCCTCGGGAGAGCAGCAGAGGCAAATACGGGAAGAGGGCTCAGCCGAAGAGCTCCCCTTCCAAACCTCCCAAAGACGTGTAAACGTCATGACAGGGGGGGGGATCCACCTCGGGGCGAGACTCCAAGTGCCAGCGAAAGGAGTACGCGCGGGAGGTAAAGGTTATGGGGGTGCTACACATGTCCCAGCCACCAAACTGGTCGGGCATCCCCCTCACCTTCGCAGCGGAGGACACGCGAGGGGTCACTTCCCCCATGACAACGCGCTCATCGTCTCCACCACCATCTACAACTGCCAATTGGCATGTATCCTCGTCGATGGCGGAAGCTCCACGGACATCCTATACCTGAAGGTATTCATGGAATTGCAGGTTGACAAAAAGCTGCTGCAGCCCGTAGTTGGGCCCTTGCAGGGCTTCGTCTCGGGAAAGACCATCCACTTGGTGGGGAAGGTTGATCTCCCCATGACCTTCGACAACTGAGACAACTATCAGATGAAAATGGTCTAGTTTGACATAGTGGACCTCCCCTCTTCATACAACGCGATTATGGGGAGGACCACGATCAACTGTCTGGGGGCGGCGATGCACCAGAGCTATCTGTGTGAAGATCCATGGACCTCGTGGCCTCATCACAACCCGAGGCGACCGGGACGTGGCTCGTGCTCTCTACGAGCGTGCCACCGCAACGATCGGGAGCGTCAACATGATCAAGGCACCCAGGGGGGAAGCTCTCCCCCAGCGCCTGACACCTCGTCCATCCCTTCCGGGATGTCTCCCCCCAAACTGCGCGCGGAGGGGGACCTCTGAAAGATCCCACTATCCTCGGAGGACGGGAACAAGACTATCAAGATCGGGGAGGATCTTTCTGAGGAGCACGTGGAGCAGCTCACGGCTTTTCTCCGCAAAAACTCAGACGTATTTGCGTGCAAGCCCGCGGACATGTGAGGCGTCGTGGGGGACGTTATCGAGCACAAACTCGCTATGACGCCCGGCCGCCCCCCAGTCAAGTAGAGGTTGAGGAACCTGTCCCTTGAGTGCCAAGAGGCCATCAAGGCCGAAATCACCAAGCTCTATGAGGCAGGGTTCGTTCGGGAGGTCTTGCACCCCGAATGGTTAACAAACCCCGTCCTCATGAAGAAGTCAAGCGGCAAGTGGCAAATGTGCGTGGACTTCACCGACCTTAACAATGCTTGCCCAAAAGGTAACTTCCCACTCCCGCGGATCGACCAGTTGGTTGACTCGACCGCGGGTGCGAGCTTATGAGCTTCCCCGACATGTATTCGAGCTACCATCAAGTGTAGATGGCTAAGGAGGACGAGGAAAAGGTGAGTTTTATAACTCCCCTCGGTACCTTCTGCTACGTCCATATGCCCTTCGGGCTAAAGAACGCTGGAGCAACTTTCCACCGCCTCATGTCGCTGGTCCTCAAGGACCAGATCAGCCGCAACGTAGAAGTCTACGTTGATGATGCGGTCGTTAAAAGCCTCTGCGCGGCCACCCACATCAATGACCTGGCGGAGACCCTCCGCAACCTCCACGAGTACGGATTGAAACTCAACGCAGAAAAGTGCTCCTTTGGCGTACGCGGGGGAAAGCTGCTTGGCTTCCTCGTGTTCCAGCGGGGTATTGAGGCCAACCCTGAAAAAAATTGAGCCCTGCTGGACATGCCCCTGTCACTCTCTATGAAAGATGTACAGCAGCTTATCGGCCGCTTGGCTGCGCTAAGCCGCTTCGTCTCGCGGTTGGGGGAACGTGGCCTCCAATTCTTCAAAATCCTTCGGGGCCTCGAGGGGTTCAAGTGGAGTCCAGAGGCCCATGTGGCCTTCGACGATCTGAAGAAGTACCTCACAAGCGCCCCAATGCTCGTGAGCCCATCTACGGAAGAGCCCCTATTCCTTTACCTCGCCGCGACCCCGGTCGCTATAAGCGCAGTGTTGGTGAAGGAGCAAGACGGGCAGCAGTGCCCCGTGTACTATGTGAGCGAAGCCCTCCAAGAGGCTAAGACACGGTACACGGAAGTGGAGAAGATTTGCTACGCCCTCCTCATGGCGTCCCGGAAGCTCTGCCACTGCTTCCTGGGGCACCCGATCATGGTCCCGTCATCTCTCCCCCTGGGGGAGGTGCTGTGAAACAAGGACGCCATTGGCCAGATTCGGAAGTGGGGAGCCGAGCTCGCACCTTTCTCCCTCACTATCACGGGCCGTTCCGCCATCAAATCACAAGTCCTTGCTGACTTTTGGCGGAATGGACCCCCACCTCCGGGATAGAGGGGGGGACTCTCACCGGGCCACCTCGGCGCAATGACCATTGGACTTCATGTTCGACGGTTCTTTGTGTCTCGCCGGGACTGGCGCGAGGGTAGTCCTCCGGAGCCCCGAAGGAAGGATGCTAGAGTACGCGGTGAGACATGAGTTCCTCGCTATGAACAACGTTGCCGAGTACGAGGCCTTGCTCCTGCGGCTGTGGCTGCGGTTGCGCCTCACGCGCTCCCTAGGAATCCACCTCCTCCTGGTCAAGGGAGAGTCCCACCTCATGGTTTCCCAAATGGACAAGTCGTACTTGTGCCATGACGCGAACCTGAGTCTTTACTTAGGGAGGTGCGCAAGATGGAGAGGCACTTTGAGGGCCTGGAAGCCCGACATATCCCCCGGAGGGATAATGACAGCGTCGACGCCCTGGCCTAGGCGGCCAGCGCCTGGGAACCTCTCCCAGGGGGTGCCTTTCTTTAGATCATTGCGAAGCCCTCGGTGGCCCCTCCGGGTGCGGACTCTGAGTTCTGCGCCCCGGAGGTCTTCGAGATGGCGCAGGACTCAGAGTCCGCACCCGGAGGGGCCATCGAGGGCTTCGCTTCCTGGATGGATCCCCTCATCTCCTTCATAAGGGGAGAGGGGGAGCCCCCCGGTGACGCTGAGGCAAAGCGCCTCCGTGCCAATGCACGGGCGTATCTCCTGTTGGAGGGAAAGTTCTACAAATGAGGGGCTTCTGCCCTGCTCCATTGCCTCCCACGGGCGGAAGGACTCCAGCTTCTCGAGGACATCCACTAGAGGAGCTGCGGGTCTTACCTGGCGCCGCGCATGGTTGCGGTGAAGGTTCTCCGCCAAGGCTTTTATTGGCCCACTGTGGTCCGCGATGTGCGAGATCTTGTCTCCCCATGCAAGGCCTACCAAAAAATGGCTAAGAGCTTCAACCTGCCCTTTGTGGTGCTGCAGACCATCCCCATCACTTGGCCCTTCGCGCGCTAGGGGATGGACCTCCTTGGTCCTTTCCCCCCAGCGCCCGGAGGCTACAAGTATGCGGTGGTCGCAGTGGACTAATTCTCCAAATGGGTGGAAGCTGAGCCCTTGGCCAGCATCACCTCCCGCATAGTACAGCGTTTTTTCTGGAAGAACATCATATGTCGCTTCGGGGGCCCCCAAGAAATCACTGTCAACAACGGGACTCAATTCAACTCGTCATACTTCAGGGAGTTCTGCGAAGGCTTGGGGGCTACCGAGCATCCTCAGAGCAACAGAGCCGTCGAAATGGTCAACGGCGTGATACTACAGGCATTGCGCCGGCGACTCGAGCAAGCCACCTCTAGGCGGGGCGCGTGGGTGGAGGAGCTCCCGAGCATCCTCTGCTCCATGCACATGACCCCGAGCCGAGCAACAGGGCGCACTCCCTTTTCACTCGTGTACGGGGCTGAGACAGTCCTCCTATCGGAGATTGGGTTCTAGTCACTATGGGTCGAGCTCTTGGATGGAGCTGCGCCCGCAGCGTACCAAACCAACGAAGTGAACCAATGACTGGAGATCGATTCGTCGAGGGAGAGCACGATCAAGCACTCCTCCGCCACGCCATCTATGAGCGCGAAATGGCGCGCGCATATAACCGGCGCATCCACGGGAGAGCTTTCTGCCTTGGGGACCTTGTCCTCAAGCTCGTGACTGACGCCCAAGCCCATGGCAAACTTTCTTCCAAGTGGGAAGGCCCATACAGGATGTCCATGGTCCTGGGCTCGGGCGCTTATAAGCTCTCAAACCTTGAAGACCAGGAGTTGAAGCATACTTGGAACATGGCATTGCTCTGTAAGTTCTACATCTAGCCTCCGGGCCTACTCTGTCCCCCGCCGCGATTATGCAGAGGGAGGCATTGTATTCACCATTCCCTCCCCCACCGCGATTACGCAGGGAGGCGTTGTATTCACTATTCCCTCCCACCGCGGTTTCACAGGGGGAGGCTTTGTATTTCAATTTACATCAATACTAATGGCCTTTTTGTTCGATTATGGAATTTTGGCAGATTCTTATCTTTCCGTCTTCAAGGCGATGCCCTCTTTGCGAGGATGCCCTCCCTGTGAGGATGTGGGCTACCACAGCCTAAAAGTCCCTATGCCGGGAGCCCCGCTCCCGTAGGGCGGCTTATGATAGCCCCTCGTGGACTGAGGGGGTAAGCAGCAACCCAGTTCTCATGAACTGTGGTAGTGAGTCACTTTGAGAGACTAGTCCCCCCTCAAATACTCTACACCCACTGCCGAGTCACAGAACCCTCCTGCGGGAGCGGCTTTATACCCCTACGGGACATCAGCTCATCCTCTCCGGGAGTGAGTCTCCCCCTCTGTGGGTCGTTGTTCTTGACTATCTACGGCAATTTTCGACCGAGAACTTTCGACCGGCTCCCCGTTCTCATGGCGACCGAGGGAAATTCTTACCGACCCTCGAAAATTTTTGACAGGGAATTTTCGACCATCTCCCCGTTCTCATGGTGATCGAGGGAAATTCTTACAGGCCTTCGGAAATTTTCGACCGGGAATTTTCGATCTTCGGAAATTTTCGACCAAGAATTTCTCGATCGGGAATTTTCTTACCGTTCCTCTGAAATTTTTGACTGGGAATTCCTTGACTAGCTCCCCGTTCTCACGGCAACTGGGGGAAAAATTCCTACCGGTCCCCGGAATTTTTCGACCAAGAATCTTGACCGGGGAAATTCTTACCGGCTGTGGAAATTTTTCGATCGGAATTCGTGGTCGCACTTCGGAACCTTTGACCGGGGGTTGTGTAACCCCACTAGTTATCAACGTCCGGGCCTGTTCGTTCCTTACCCATAGTGCACGGAACCAAGTTGCACCCTGCTGTGGGGGGGGGATAGCCCAAGCCCGGACAGGAGATAATAACCGTAACTTTCGAAAAATTAAAGAATTGCTAAGACATCGTAAAGAAGCAAATTCAAACTTTATTGATACAACATCGGACCGGGGGACAACCCCCCCCCCGGTGGGTTAACACTCCCGGGACAGCAATGCCCACACGCGTACAAGATACAACCCGGGAGGATAAACCCTTCCAATAAGCAACTGTGCCTAGTATTCCCGAGGACTTTCTTAAGCTCTCGGGAAAGATCCGTTAATAGGCACCTGACCCTCTGCTGGGCGCTATGGAGAAGCTCCTCTGGCCAGTACACGTAGCCAGCCGGAGGTCGTATCTGAAGCGGCGGAATCCTCCGGAAGCCCTGCTTTGGAGGAGACAGCCCGGCGTGACAATTGTCAAAATTGTCCAAGTGCCACTCCAGGAGCCACCGCAGCCCAATTGGCTCCCAAGGAGCGCTCTCTGGCACTCTCTCCGAAAATGGTTCGGGGTTTGGGCAATTGGCGCGTCCCCCGGCAGCTAGGCTCAACAGGGTTAGAGCCGCTTGGGCCTCCCCTGGACTACGCCACCCGGGGCTCGGAAACTCCTCCTTGGGAGTGAGCTCTCGGCCCACCGGGGAGCCCCCCGGGCCGCACCACCCGGGGATCAAAAACTCCCGCTCGGGAGTGGGCCCCCGAGATGTCTGCTTACAATGAGAAAAGGCTCAGCAAAAATGATCATTTCATTTCATTAAGTGAAAGGATTTACAAATTTCTCCAAGGCTTCCTCCAATAAGCTACCGGGAACAAAAAAACCTCCTGGCCCAACGATGGTACCGGGTCGGGGCTGCTCGCCGATCCAAGCTCGACCCCGAGTGCCTCGGGGGCCGAGAGGATCATCCTCCCACCGGTGATCACCACGGCGATGCTCGAGGCCTGCGCCTCCCGGAGAGCTTGCCTCTCCGTGCACAACTGATCTGGGAGGATCTTTAGGTCTTGATCGCATAAGGCTCTGCGATCATAACCTTGTTCGGAAAGGTTTGCGATCATAACCATGTTCAGAAAGGTTTGCAATCATAACCGTGTTCGGAATGGCTCGCGACAATGTATTGGTTCGCGACCTTGAAAAAGAATTCGTTCCCTGTTCGGAATTGTAATCTGATCCGAATATATATAACTAAGCTTACCTATTTAGGATTAGTTAGTTATATGAGTCTAATACATTTAGGTTAATGAGTCTGGTATGTACTCATACGATTGGACTATAAATACCTTGTAATAGGTCAAGTTTAGATCATCGAAGAGTCATAGAACTTATTTGAGTTTTAAACACTTATTGTTCATTGATCAACATAGGCGAGTGCACCCTAACGTTCGACGTGTAAAGCCCTCTTTGAAATAAAGAGTTGTGCAATTATTTTGAGCTGTGTTTTCGATCATCCTTTGGGTTTCGGTAATTCCAACTAAGATCCCGTTATGCCGCATATTAGAATCTGGGCGAGCCTAGTGCGAAAACCAAGGCTAGGTCTCAAACAGATCAAGTTGGTATCAGAGCGACTTTCCTATCTTGTGGATGGTGAAGACTCGCCAGGGTTACAAAACTTCCAGTGAAACTCCATGCGATCAATCGATGGTTCCTATAGCCGCGTCTCCGACAATGTCTGACAATACCTCCATTCAAACTAACGTATCTGAACAAGTGGCTAAGATCTCCACTGACATGGAAACTGTGCTTGCTTGGATTAAGCAGCAAGCCATGATTGTACCTCCTGAAGTAGGGAAGGTTATGGGTGTGAAGACTAGTGAAGACTTGCGCAGGGCAGACTAAGATGAAGACAAAGGCGACCAGAAGACCGACGACCTCGCCAACACCTCCTTAGCTGTCAGATCTTTTAAGGTCGATGCTAAGATTGATATACCCATATATGACGGGGAGATCGATGCCGAGAAGTTAGATTCATGGCTCGATCAGCTTGAGACCTACTTTGACTTGAAAGGGTTTAGTAACGCTCAAAAGGTCAAATTTGCACATTTGAAGATGAAGGATCACGCCAAGACATGGTAGAAGGCCCTTGTTGCCAGTGGTGAAGCTGACGACCTTGCATGGGGTCAATTCAAACAACTTCTGCGACAAGAATTCTATCCGATGGGTTACCTTGAGGAGAGATGGGAACGTTGGCACAGATTGTACCAACGGTGCGACCAGACCGTCCAAGACTATACGACGGAGTTTCGGCGACAAGCAATGGTCGTCAGCATCTCACTGTCCGATCCTCAGGTATTTCAGAAATACACATCTGGACTTCAAAAATCGATCAGTACGGAGCTAAGTCTGTTCGGCGTCCAAGACATCGCGACCGCAAGCACAACTGCTATGGAGATTGAGAAGAAGAACAAATCCCGCAGCAACAAAAGCACGAAGGAAAGTGCGACCTCGACAAAGAAAAAGCCGAGTCCGCAGAAGAACGCTTCAAAATCGGGCATGATTGCCTTTTGTGAACATTGTCAAGTCACATGACATACCAAGGACAAATGCTACAAGCTTCATCCTGAACTTCGATCAAAGAAAAATGGACCAAGGAAAAGAGCAGCCACGGCTACTGCGACTTCACCCGACGAAGAAGTTGTTCGAGTGAATTCGGTTAATGAGGCGGATACGACTTTGTCTCTAATGGCAATGCCGAAGGAGAACGGTTTGAATCCACTGAACGACCATCACCCAACGGAGGACTTGTTCACCATCAACATCCAAGTGAAGCACAAAGTGGTCGCAGCAATATTCGATCCCGGAAGTCAGAAGAATCTGGTCTCCGCTGGACTGGTTCGGCGACTTGGTTTGAAGACAACCACACACCTGCGACCATATCCGCTAGGTTGGTTTACATCCGACGTGAACCAACAGATTACAAGTTAGTGTGTGTTGAAGTTTGCGATCTCTGCACGATATATTAATGAGGTGCAATGCGATGTTGTCCCTATCGATATCTGTCAGGTGATCTTTGGGAGTCCGTATCTGTATGATCGAGACGCTCACTTCCATCGGCGAGCGCAAGAGTATGACCTCACTAAAGACGGAGTTAAGTTCATGATCAGTAGAGACATCCACGTCAACACTTCGAATTTGATTACCGCAAATCAAGCCAAACGAATTATTAATGCATGTCACAAGTATGTGCTTGTCATGATTCGACCCATTGGTCAAGGTAAGGGTACTCGACCAGCATTGTCGTTGGCGTGCCGAGAGGATTCTAGTCGTTTGTCGGGACTGCTGGAGAAATACAGTGATCTGTTTGAGACTACCCAGGGTCGTCCGCCGAAACGTCCAGTCGAGCACGAAATTTAGCTTGTGTCCGATGCGACACTGCCCAATCTGAGTATGTATCGCAACTCGGTATTGGAGAATGAAGAGATAAAGAGACAAACTGGTGAGTTGCTAAACGATGGTGTCATTCAACCGAGTAGTTCACCTTGTGGATCTCCTGTGGTGTTAATGCCAAAGAAAGATGGGACTCACCAGCTGTTCATATAGCCCAAGGAGCCTTCTATCACGGTGAGAGTAGCCAAACAGTATGCCGCAAAGGAAGGGGGTGATGATTTCCATAGAGTGTGAGATTGATAGAGACCTAGAGCCTAAGGTCAAGTACACAATGCTTGAAGACAAAGAGAAGCCAGAGCTAGAGGAGCGGGAGCTGTGTTCAGCTTCTTAGGAGTAGGGGTCCGGTCCAACTAAATTAGGGGTAGGGAAGGATGTACCTAAAAATGCCTTTTTGCAGCTAGTTGGCATAGCCCCACCTTTTATAATCGTTAGACTACTGTGTTTTGTGATGATTGTACTTGAATGTAATTATTGCCAATGAGGCTTAAAAGACTACTACTAGTTTAACATAATTTGTCAAATTGTAACTGCATCTTAGATCTTGTGCTAGTACCTTATTATTGGAAGCTTTTCTTCCTTTTGTCTCATCTATTAGATAGTAGCTTAGATCACTTCGAACTTTTGCAGCACCAAAATGGTTAACACCAGAAATAGACACAGGAACAACGGGAATGAGAGTGAAGAAGACAACTCTAGGGACGACATAGGGAGACCATTGGGAGGAATTAGATTGGGGACAGATCCCCAATCTCACCAAGAACCAGGAGGACCTAACCCACCAAGAGTAGATTACACAAATACCAAGGATATTCTTATGTGGATGGAGAGGAATCATCAAGAAGCCCAAATATGCCAAGCGCAACTGTTGGAACAGATAGTGCAAGGACTTCCTGTGGAACCATTTGAAGGAGTAGTAGTAGGAACGAGACTATCAGACTTCCAGAAGACATGTTGATGAGGACATCACTTCTTCACGCACTAACCATAATCCTCCGCTTGTTACACAAGGACCAATAACGCGCAGCAAAGCCCAATTGTTGCATTGTCAGGTGAACTCATTCATAAGTTTATATATATATGGTTTTGAGAATGGTTTACTACCTAATAGTGATAATATTATGCTTAGGAACCATGGAGAGGACCAGCAAGGAGCCCAAGTCGAGTTGGAGTCCGGAATGAATTCGAGTTGGAGCCCGGTTCGGCCATCCATGAGCAGCCTGCCTTCAAATGACCATAACTCCCTCATACAAAGTCTGATTGGGAAGTTCTTATAGTCCACGGAGAAGCTCACGACGAGATCTTTCCAATGGATCTAGCGCCACATCCAAATTCCTTCTGGATCGCCGAAAATTGACAAAACAAGTTTTGATCAGATTCTACTTGGGCCTAGTCAGTGATGCGTCACCTTTTTGGTTGGGTCAAGGCCCATGTATTGAGTTAGAGTCCGAGTAGGGAAAGAGTCCATGTCGATTTCAGGTTCCTTACCTGGCCACCGACCTCTTTTACCTCCTCTATATAATCTGGCCGAACCATTAGTGTTCTGTCGGTTTTGTTTAGTCATAGTGTTTCATTGAAGCTATTGAGATATTCTTCTTGGTCGGCTAGATCAACATCAATATCTGTATTCGGAACCCCAACTCTTTTTCGTGATTCAATCTATATTTGCAATTTCAGATTGCTTGTTAATCTTTTTCTTGCTTGTTCTTCGATTGCTTGCAAGAATAGATCTTCGTGATCAGGTCGATCGTGCTTCTAGTTCGGTTGATAACAATCCGAAGTTGGTTCAGCAATTGCCAGGGCGTATCAGTCATGTACGATTGGTAGTTGGATCGTGAGAGTCGTCTTCACAAATCGATAGTTTCTATTCTCATCGAAAGATCGGACCACCCGCGTCACATCACATGTCCCCTAACGTTTTTGAGCATGGCAAATCCAATGGTAGTCGATGATTGGCTCAGAGATATTGAGAGGAAACTGGACAATGTTAGATGCAACGATATGGAAAAGGTCCTATATGCTTCCCACAAATTGGTAGGTCCAACAGCCGTCTGGTGGATGAATTACCAAGCCACATAGCCTAAAAAGTATCACATACCAACAGGTGTGATGTCTGTTAAACGTGGTGGATTCTGAAACTTTTGCCAAGGTGGAAGGTTAGTCACGAAATATTTGCATCAATTTAATCATCTAGCCCAATATACACCAAGGGGTGTTGACACTAGCAAGACGAAGATTGAGTGCTTTGTTGAAGGACTTCAACACTACCTCTAGTACTAGATTGTGTCTCTTGAATTTAGGGAGCTCCAGACACTGCTGAACTAAACATTGAAGATCGAGCAAAAGCGCGGCGGATTGATGGATGAAAGTTGCAAGAGGAAGATTGTACAACAAGCAGGACCATAAGGCAGTTCAACCTGAGGAAAGGACCATAGCTACACCATCATGCCAGCAACAATATTAGACCCCAAGACCAATCATGATGCAATGTCCCAACTATCGAGGGAATCATTAGGAAAAGGATTGCCTTAGGTACAACATTCAATGCTTCCATTGTGGACAACGAGGCCATCAAAAAAACTTTTGTCCATGGATTCAGCTTCCATCATTGATTGCAATTGTCGTTTTTCTATTGTCGTCTACTACCTGCTACTACCAGTCATTTTCTGTCCATCGACCATTAGCTTTCCAGTACTATCACCTCTGGTCATGTTCTTGTCACCACAAGTCTATAATGCTTGCGTGGACTCCAGCGTAGCAGACTCAGCAACACCGGCGAGGTCTCCAATGTTGTTGTTTGAATACCAGCTATCTAGCAAGTTTGTTTCCCAAGCCACACTTATCCAGCACATAGGTAACACACTCACACCCACACAACAACCAGCATTCCTAGACTTAGCCAAATTGCATGTTCAATACATCTATCATCTTCTTCCTCCAATGTAGCCGCCATAGGGTCGCCTTTGCCTGCCAACTCCAAACCACTTCTAGCTAAGAAACCTAACCCAATCAACTCCTTTACTCCCCAACATGCTCTCAAAGCAGATAATTGTGTTCCAACCACCTTATCTGATGATGACACGGATGCCCGATCTTCTGGTGAGAAGGATAACTTCGATTTGATGGAGAGTGACCTTGGCGATCCGGCTACCAACCAAACAAGACTTGACGCCCTGGCAATCGTTAAACCACACTCACGAGTCATTATCAACCGTGCCAAGACATGGTTGACCTGATCACGAGGATTGATCCCTGCAAGCAACCGAAGAACAAGCAAGAACAAGATAAAAGCAATCTAAAATTGCGAATATGGATGAAGCATACAATAAATTTGAGGTTGTGTAACTTGTAGTTGTTGGTCTAGCCGACTCAAGAATACAAGGATGAAGTTTCACACATAGGAAAAAATAATCTAAACAAAACCTGAGGAAAAAGGGGAAAGGTGACGGCCATATATAACAGGGGTGGTGGCCAAGGAGGTGGACGTGAAACCCTAGGGGTACACGGGCCTTGGGCCCAAATTAGAGGTGGCACAGCACCCGGCAGAATCTATCCATGAATTGTTTCATCGATTGCAGGTGATCCAGATGGAATTTGGCAGTGGGACCAGATCCATTGGAAAGGTAGCGTCGTGGGCTTCTCCGTAAAGTGCTCATTCACCCCAAACGGACTCTGTATGTGGCCGGGGCATCTGTTTGAAGTTGGACTACTGCTGGATGGCAGAGTTGGACTCATGGACGAGTTGGACTTGATCTTGGGCTGGGCTTGATGCGTCGTGGGTTGTTCCACCTTTGATGTAGCTCGCTGATCCTCCGGTGTGGGCGTAGTGAAGGGATCAACACATGGATTCGTGCCGACTCGTCGTTCTCCTTGATCTTTGTGTGGCGGTAAGAAAGTAATGGAAGTAGTGGAAGGAGTGGATGGAGCCTTATTCATATCTGAGCTAGTGATGTCCTCATCATTCTCCCCGTCTTGAATTTGAGTCATCCTCGACTCAAGCATAATCTCCTGCAAAATGTTAGTACCAATACGAGGCAAAGCAACATACATATACTCCCCTTCTTGAAAGCTATCCTGTAGATTCAAAGGAAAACTAGAGGAACTTGATGTGAAATGATTAGTGGTATGGCAATCCTCTAATTGACCACATTGTTGCTTGTTATCACTTTCCCACAAAAGATTAGTCACAAGTGTGGACATGGAAAGAGGCCGTTTTTTCAAAGAAAATTCTTCACCCTTGCAATTATAGATATTAATTTCAGATGTATGCCTTTCATGTTCAATTTGATTTTCAACCTCACAAGCAAGATTAAACAATTGAGACAAAGAATTATATTCCTTAACAACAAGAATGTCCTGAATTTCCTTATCAAGCCCACCTAAGAAACGATTCATAGAAGCTTCCTCATTCTCAATTAAACCACAACGCAACATGATCTAGTACCTTGGCGTAGGCGCTGCAATTTATTTAATAAATCTCTAGCATAATATGAGGGAACAAATCTATGTCTCATGATCCACTTTAATGCTTCCCAAGTGGTGGGTATATTATTTGGATGAATGCGGCAATGCTCGCTCCACCAAACAGAAGTAAAATCAGTGAATTCACTAGTACCAGCCCTAACTTTCTTATCTTCAAAAACTTCAAAGCAAGAAAAGTTTTGTTCTAAGGAAGAGGAGTCTACTGTCCTGTTTAGGAAGAGAAGAACAAGGACAAGCCCTGATGGTACCGCAACAAGGTCGCTCAGTGTGCTCCTTTCTCCAAGGAGCATATCACCGAACCCCAAAAGTCGAATGGGGTTTCAAATCAGGTAAGGATATCACGTCTTACCAGATCCTGATTTTGAAATCAACAATATTGCAAATTGTGATTTTTCAGGAACCCTACACCTAACACTCTACCGACCTCACCGAAAACCAGTGCAACACCTACCGTGGAGGTTGCGAGAAATGAAGGCACAAGCACAATGGCTGAGTCGGCTCCTCAGACCATTGTGAAAGAAATAATTGCGGATCTCCAATCCAATTGGATGAAACCGCACCATCGATCTCGACTGCGGGAGCAAATCAGCAAGAAACAACTTTTGCTTCTCGCGTTGTCAAGGAAAGGACTGGTCTCGTGGTTCAACCTTCAAATGAACTTGAGAGCATGCTGAAGACCACTTTCAGCAATTTCTTAGAGGTAAGTAAAAAACTTTTTTACCTTCTTTAGAATTGAAGATCTTAGGAATGTTCAGGGTTAAACAACATGGTTCACTGTGCTTCAGGATCTGACCCGAATGTCGACCAAGTCAAAAGCTCTAGCAGAACAAATTGAGGTCACCCAAAAGGAGATCAGCCGTCTACAATAGTAAGTATCCATACATTGCTTAGACCAGCCTGAACGTCATCCAAGTATAATGATTACCTCTCTGGTCGTAGGGAAAATTCTTCCTTAACGAAAAGCATGGTTGATCGACGAGATCAAGAAGAAACTGCGGCCATAAAGTTTTCTTCTATGGAGAAAGAACTCAACGAGGCACAGTTAAAGCTTTCCTCTACGTTTACTCTCAGTCAAATGATGTTATTTCCTTACATGAACAGCTGTAATGTCATTACTTTGTCCATGTAGTACAAGAGGAACAAATAAATAGTGTTCTTTCTGAGGAAAGGAATGACTTCCAGCAGAAGTATGCCCAGGTTGAAACTCAAAACGGGCAACTTCGTGCAACCATTGAGCATCAGAGTGCAACCATAGAATCATTCAAAAAGACAACCGAAACTATCTGCGAGGAGAGGAAAACCCTGAAGGCGATAATCTCAACCTGCAGTGGTATTCAGTTAGAAGTCTTCGAAAAACTGAAGATGGTTGCGGATTTACTGAAGGCTGATATCATTGATCCTCCAAAGGAAAACTTAAGCCTCAGCGAATCGTGTAAACTGGTTGTGGCTCAAGCTGAATCACTTCTCGAGTACCTTCCTGAAGATACAAAGCGGCAAAAAGAGGCACTGAAATCCAATTTAGGATCTGCGGCCTCTACCATTTTGTGCAAATTAAGACATCACCATGGCCCAAATTTGGATTTGAATCTGGTGGTAGGAGATGCTGAGTTCGAGTGTAAAGATCAGCTTGAAGCCATAATGGAAGAAGTCAAGCCTTTGACCAAAAAACTCTTGAAAGAACTTGACTTATCATGATCTCATTGTAATGAACAATGATCCTCTTTTTGAATTGTTCCTACACATATACCATTATAATATAAAATATGCAGATGCATGCCTTTCACTTATCGAAAAAATGTACTTAATCTCATCTTATATTATGGCTGTATTCCCCCAGCCCCCTCCTGAGATCATACATATTGAAGATATTGTATTATAATCTCAGGAGAAATATGGGTCAAAGATGATGAAGGGGTACCTAGTGAGTTTCTTATACATTAAGAAATGGTTTAGAAAGAAAAGTCTCAACTAGGTATGATCATCTGGTCGCACCAATACTGACATGCATATAATACCAAAGTTTATTACGAACTGGCAGCCCCTCGAATGATTAGAGACATACTAGTAAGTCTCGTATATATTGAGAAACAGCTTATTTAGGGATGTCTTATCTAGATGCGACCATGAGATCGACCAGTGAGTCCAACTTGGTGACTATAATAAGATGATCATTGGCGACCAGCCCCCGAGCATAGCTCGGTAAAGAGAGGACAAAGGTCATGAATTGAACCATAATGTAACGCGAGAAAAAAAGGTACATCTTATTTTTAACAAAACCATGCAAATTGAAAAGGAAAAAGGAAATGGAAAAACTTACACATAAAATTTGCGTAGCTTATCTATGTTCCAAGTGTTGGACAAGATCCTTCCATCTTCCATTGCCAATCGGGCTGATCCTGGTCGTAGCACTGAGACCACAGTATAAGGGTCCTCCCACTGAGGGAAGAATTTGTTGTGATTAGACTGGTTTTGGATTTTTCGTAAAACCAGGTCACCCACGTGAAAATTACGATCGAGGTCGCATCTGTTTACTGTGGTACTTACGCAAAGTTTGTAAATATGCTGCAGACTTAATCAACACCTGATCGCGTTTCTCCTCAAGGAGGGTAATATAATATCTTGGACACGTTGTTCATGTTGATCAAGAAGATCAAATTGATCTACACGAACAGAGCCAATACGAATTTCCATAGGTAAGACAGCCTTGGCACCATATACCAGTTGGAAAGGTGTCTCACCCATAGCTCGACTACATGTAGCACGTAGAGCCCATAGAACGGAGAAGAGTTCGTCTACCCAAGCCCCCGAGCGTAATTTAAGGTGATCAAAAACCCATTTCTTAATGCCTTGTTGATCCGTTTGAGACCTAGTCTTGGTTTTCGCACTAGGCTCACCCAGATTCTAATATGCGGAATAACGGGATCTTACTCGGAAATACAGAAACCCAAAGTAATTGCACAACTCTTTATTTCAAAGAGGGCTTTACACATCGAACGTTAGACACACTTGTCTACGTCGAAGGAACTATAAGTGTCTAAAACTCAAATAAGTTCTATGACTCTTCGATTGAATTCGATGATCTAAACTAGACCTATTACAAGGTATTTATAGTCCAATCGTATGAGTACGTATCAGACTTAATAACCTAAACGTATTAGACTCATATAACTAATCCTAAACAGATAAGCTTAGTTATACAGATTCGGATCTGATTACAATTCCGAACAGGGAACAAATTCCTTTTCCTAGTCGCGGACCAATCCATGGTCGCGAAACCTTTCCGAACACGGTTAAGGTCGCAAAGCCGTATGCGATCAGGACTTGGTCGCGAATCCGTATGCGATCAGGACTTGGTCGCGAAGCCGCATGTGATCAGGACTTGGAGATCCTCCCAGATCATGACTCCCTTGTTGAGAAGGAGCCAACCCCTGTTGCGACCTCTCGATCAAACTGGAGATGTGGAAATTGGGCTTGTCCATCTTCTTTGGTGTACCACTTTGCCGCACGTGCTCGTTGATCTTTCCGACCGATTCGAAAAGTCTCCTTGGTGCCACTGCGGGTGATAGTCACCTTCTTTTCTAGAATCACATCTTCACGTAGAGGTTTGTCTCGTTGATAGACAAAGTCTTCAACAGATGGTACTATGGTATCTGGCTCATCATCCAACATTGAAGGCTCAAAGAGTTTGAGGTGCTCAACATTGACAACCGAGTAAATATCCATGTATGGAGGTAACTCAAGCTGACAAGCATTATTACCCATTTTCCGCAAAATCCGAAAAGGACCATAACGAATGGGTTTGAGCTTCTTACCTTCACCTTTAAGTCTCTCCTTACTCAAATGTAACCATACCATATCACCTTCTTGAAATTGCGCATCAACTCGGTGCCGATCATGTCGCGCCTTGTACTTGAGTTGAGCTTTCAGCAAGTTCTGTTCAACCTCACGATGGAGTCGTTGAATACCTTCCAGGAACTTTTGTGCTCGATCCTGATCAGATGCTTCCTTGCTGTTCTGTGCTGAGGTAGGGATCACAAACTCCATATCGAATGGACTCTGTGGTAGAAATCCTAAACAGACCTCAAACGGCGACTTTCCAGTCGAACCATGCACTGTTCGATTAAGAGCAAACTGTAGGTACGGTATGCTTTCATCCCAGGTCTTCGGGTGCTTCGAGTTATATCCTCTCAAGAGATGAACGACTGTGCGATTAACCACCTCGGTTTGACCATCAGTTTGCGGATGAAAAGCAGTACTCCTCTTTAGCTTGGTGTCGATCATCGTCCAGAGCGATCGCCAAAAGTGACTAAGGAACCGGGTATCGCGATCAGACACAATAGAAGTCGGCAGTCCGAAGTGTGTCCAAACGTGTTGAAAGAATACCCGAGCTGCCTCTTCTCCCGTGATAATATTCCGACAAGGTATAAGAACAATCATTTTGGAGAACAGATCAACGACCACGAATAGATAGTCATTGCCACGTCGGGTCTTAGGCAATCCTCCCAAGAAATCCATGGATATGCTCTCCCATGGTCGTGATGGAACTGGCAAAGGAGTTTACAAACCTAATTTTCGGTTTGCCAGTTTCGAGATGCTGCAGAGACCGCAGCCTCAAACAAACCTAGCCACATCTTGCTGCATACGCGGCCAGAACACATGTCGGTGAAGATTTTGCAACGTCTTTGTAACCCCAAAGTGACCAGCTACCTTCGATGTGTGCGCTTCTCGCATCCATTGAGTTCGAGGTGCTCCACAAGGTATGCAAAGTAAATTGCCCTTGTACAAGAGTCCTTCTCGACGAACGAACTCTGTAGAGTTCCCTGTTTCGACCTCAGTCAGTGCTGTTTGAAAATCAGGGTCTTCACTGTACATAGTGACATAGTCATCATGACATGATGGCTCGATCTGCATGAACGCTGATAAACAGAGGGTTATAACTGGTGGTCGCGACAACATATCCGCCAATTTGTTGTGTACGCCCTTCTTGTACTTAATCACCAGATTAAACTGCTGCAGATACGACATCCACTTCATGTGCCGAGCTTGCTGTAGCTTGGACTGAGTTTGCAAATATTGCAATGGTTGATGGTCGGTGTGGACAACCGTCTCTTTCCCCAAGAGATAACACCGCCAATGTTTCATGGCCTGATGCAGTGCGCATAACTCATCATAAGTCGGGTAGTTCTTCTGAGCTCCCTGGAATAACTCGGAGTGATATGCCACTGGTCGACCTTCTTGCATGAGCACTGCGCCCATCGCATAACCTGAGGCATCGGTTTCCAGCTCGAACGGTTTCTGGAGATTCGGCAAAGCTAACACAGGCGCCTCGCTGATCTTCCTTTTCAGCAAGAGAAACGTGTCCTCATGTTTCCCTGTCCACTCGAACTTCTGATCGATCCTGGTTAATGCATGCAACGGAGAAGCCATAATCGAGAAGTGTCGGATGAACTTCCGAAGGTATTGGCATGCTCCCACAAAACTACGCACATCCGTAACTGTTCGCGGTCGCGGCCATTCGCGAATCACTTTGACCTTGTCCGGGTCGATTTGCAACGTACCGTTGCCGATTATGAATCTGAGGTAAAGTAGAGTTTGCTGACCGAACTCGCACTTCTTACGGTTGAGGCGAAGTCGATGTTGCCAACACTAGTACAGAAAAGCTTTCTTCTATCGGTAAAAAAAACCCTTCTACTATCGGTTTTCGTACCGATAGAGATAGACACGATAGAACAAGACAGAACATTTTCTATCAGTAAATAACCGACAGAAGAAATTAACAATTCTATCGGCATCTTAGGAGTGTACCGATAGCAAACCCGTCGTAGTCTGACGATTAACGGTAGGAAAAGTACCACTATTCTAACGGTTAATTACATGATTACCGACAGGAAAATATTACTATTCTATCGGCACCTTATGATTGTACCGATAGAAAACCCGTCGTCGTCTAACATTTAGCGTTGGGAAAAATACCCATATTCTAACGGTTAATTATAAGTTTACCGATAGAAAAAAGTGTAGCACTCTCTCGGTTGGAAATGACATTATCGATAGAAAAAATCATAGTAGTCTCTCGGTTGTGGATGAGTTCACCGGCAGGAAAAGTCACTCTATGCTGACGGTTAATTTCAAGTTTACCGATAGAAAAATGGGTAGTAGTCTCTCGGTTGTGGATGAGTTTACCGATAGAAAAAACCACAGTAGTCTCTCGGTTGTGGATGAGTTCACCGGTAGGAAAATTCACAGTAGTCTGACGGTTAATTTCAAGTTTATCGATAGAAAAAACTACAGTAGTCTCTCTGTTGTGGATGAGTTTACCGATAGAAAATTTGTAGTGGTCTGTCGGCTGTGAATGAATTTGCCGATAGAACATTCACATATACAGTACATTTTTTGCATTCACAATACAGTACATTCACATATACAGTACAGATGCAATACATTATAGATTGGATACACAATACAGTACAGATTGACACATTAGACAGTTATTCACATTTATTCACATATATATCGACAAATACAAATTTCAATCCAATGTGGACATTTATTGACATATATATTTATTCACATGTATATAAACAGTCTATGCACAGAGTACACGAAAAAGAGAAAATTATCATGGCGGATGGTTGGGCGCAACTTCCTCCATGACATATTGAGCCCAGATTTGTCGAAGATCTCTAATCTTTGCATTTTCGTATGAGTCTTTCGACATGGCGATCTGCAAGCATGTGTGAATAGTTAGTAACTAACTTCCTAATTTAGAACGTGACACCCAATTTTCAAATTTGAGTTAGCTATCGATGCTTACCTGGGGGAATTGGGCAAAGTTTGTCTGCACTAGGTGTACATGTAGCGCAACACATAAAACCCGCATTCCCACGATTGCGGCTGTTGATGGCACTGAGATAATTGCATATACGAAGACATGTTAGCTATTGTTTCCATAAACTAATTAAGCATAAACAAAAAGTCTCGTGAGTACCTTATATTCTTTCCAAGCTAGTAGGGAGCCCTGCGGTGCGGCATGCCTCCCTCCAGCGGACGCATATTTATCAAAAGCCCTGAATTTAAGTTAGTATTGCCCGTTAATGTATTATCATGAGCTAGTGAGGTGAAAATTTAAATCAAACATATAAGTTACTTACGCCTCCATATTCCCCTTGACCACATATTCCATCGATAATTTGTCACGCATCGAATCGAGGTAGTACACCTCGTTCCTCGGCGGACAGATCACGATGAGGATCCAGTGGCCCCTGCATTGTACGTAAAAGAGGACCGCGTGCTCAAAGTATATCTCAAGTGTAACATACAAGATCGAGTTAAATTAGTACGAAATGCACTAACCTTTGGTGGTACGGCCCCAGAATGAACTCCCTGTCCTGCTGCGCCATCAGCGCCTTGGATATGTACTGCTCAGCGTGCGCGGCGTCGTGCTCTAGCATCGTGAGGCTTATTTTCTCTGGGTCGAGGAAACCCACCTTGTCACACGCAGCCTCCGATGCTAGCCTGTACATGCACCTGCATGCAACGTACGACATTAGTATTGCACAGAAAGTTACTACATTTCAAATGAACTACAACAATGCAGAGTTAGCAAACAGAGTTAGAAAACAGCAATACATAGCATCAGCAAACTCACAGGACTCCAGTCCGTATGATGGACATATCGAGCTCCCGCCCGTTGTAGAGGTCGAACAGATCCTCGTGTGCCACGGATATACTCCCGGGCTCACGGTGGAACTGCCCAGGCCTGTAGGGAACTAAGAAGTTCAGATTGCGCGGAGCTCGGTGTAGGTACCACGCGTGGAGGTCTCTGGTTGATCGATCCAATTTGCGCAAAGCTGCCTCCGACATGAGTGGGAACCCGTTCGTGAACCTCTCCGACTGTCCCTGTCGCCCTTTTCCCTTGCCTTTGCCCTTCCCTTTTGCCGGGGACTGAGCGCGTACCTTCGAAGGCAAGGGCGAGGTGATGGCAGCTTTCTTCCGAGGTGAAGGCGTGGATGCGCTGGGTGGGGTGGAGGCCGTCTTTGATGTGTCCAGGGTCGCACGAGATCGGGCCTCATGCCCCGAGCTGGGGGCGCAGTCCCCTGGTAGCCCAGCGGCAGGCCACTTCAATTAATGAGCACATATGTTAGATTATGCAAGTTGAGTGTACTGAGTAGGATGTAATCTAAAATGTGTAGGATTTACCGGTTGTATTACAAGACACTTCTTGGGCCACTGTACGTAGGAGCCCACTGCCTCAGCAAGTGTCTGCAATTCCTCTGTTGGGACTGGCAACGGAGAATCGTTGTAGCCCGGCATGGCCATGTCCACCTGTACCTTTGCGAAACCCAACCGCAGAGGTACACAGTGGACCTGGACATCCGGCCCAGACGGATATACGAAGCCGTGTCCAACCACTTCCTGCCCGGCGCCTACGTGATTCTGTAGGATGCAGCCCTCCGGCCCCTGCAAATTTGTAACAATTAAAATAGGTTAGCGAAACAACTCTAACAGAATGGGAGTGGCATCAACTTAAGTGCACAGATGAAGGCTTGCAGTACCTCAAGTAGATCCACTGGATCCGCGAGTACCTTCGAAGCGCAACTGCTTATCCGACCCCGCGGGGTACCGTCGTCCTGGGGATCCGCATCTGCACTCTTGGCCAGTAATGCTTCTCTCAACCATGCAAACTCTTCCCTCATTTGTGCGACCTCGGTCTGCACCTCAGACTGTACCTCAGCCCGTATCTCAGCCCGCATCTCCGCCCGTATCTCCTCCCGTACCTCAGCCCGTATCTTATCGGAGAGGTCAGCTTCCTTTTCCTTCCAGGAGCGGGCCTTCTTCCTCGGTGGAGCTGGATCTATGAAACCGGCCTTCCACGACACAATGGATCCCACGGCCCGTGTCCGCCCGGGATGCTCCTTATTTCCTAGAGCCCGGGTGAGGATGTCGTTCTCCCTCTGCGGGGTAAACAATCCCTCCGCTGCCTCCTTCTCAAAAGAGATCTGTTACATTTAAAGGTACCTTGTGAGACAAATTGCCTTATATACACTTGTGCGCACACAGTTTACGAGGTTAGCCAACTTACCATTCGCCTCACAACGTCGGCGTCCGCAGGGGTTGCGAACTGCACAGACCCCGTGGACGACACGGACCCCCTCCCCCTCCACCATCGCTTGCACCTCTCATCCCGGATCTCGGAGAGCGGCAACTCAGGGGTGTCGATGACAGGATTTTGCTCGTCTTCCTTCTTCCACTGCTCCTCCTTCCCCGCATAGCCCCGGGATCCGAGCCAATGCGGGTGGTCGTTCCTCTTCTGGATCGCCCTATTCTTCTCGCTAAGGGCCTTGAACTCCTCAGTCCCTTTCTGCTTGGTGAATTCCTCCCATACCTCCTCCGATATGAAGGGGTACTTCTCGCAAGGAGATTTCCCCGCAGCGAGGAAGTTACTGACGAGCCAGCTCTTAAAGTTTTCCATGTTCCGTTCATGTCCTTCAAGCAGGCAGTCCTAGGTGTATCGTCGGGGATGTTCCACTTAGCCTGTTTCCGAAAAATGCATACAATTAATCACGAGTTAGTTAAACTTTAGTATAAGCCAAGAGAACGTGATTACGAAAGAGTTCAGCGATTTCAGTTCATTTAACCTTCACTTCCGCCCACAACCTATCCCTCTCGTCCGCCGTCACGTCCTTCCAGCTCTGGACGGTGATCTTCACCCTTTCTTTCGCCAACAGCCCAACGTAGGCCGCGTACCTCCCAGCATTCTTTCCAATCGGCCTCCCAAATTGGTTGAACTCACAAGAAAGATCCGTGCGTTTGGCCAAACGCCCCAACATCGTCGCGCCTCGCCCCACCCTCTTGCGCTGGGATGTAACAGCTGCATCTTCAGTAGTTACGATGGGGTTGGCCCTAGTCGAACTACTAGTACCATCCGATGAAGACGACGACATGTCTTCCCCTACAAAACCTTCAACAAACCATATATATGGCAATTAATTCGCCTTGGAGTTCCATAACTCAGCCCAGGACTGGAGACTAACTAGGGCGGCAAAAGGGAAAATAATAGAAAAAGAAAGACATGCATAAATTACTTCCTGAACTGTTCAGAAATATTTTCTATCGGTAAACACATGAGCTGCCGATAGACCATAACAATTACCTCCACAGAAGACAATTTTTCTATCGGCAAACCCGTGAGATACCGATAGAACATAACAATGTTCTCTACATATGGAATTGTGTTGACAAGCCACCATTCACTGTCATCACATAACATTCTCGATGATTTGCTATACTAATATTCATGGGCCAGCATTATTATTTCACACGTAAATATGGACACAAGCATCTAAGTGCCACTGTGCATAATCTTTAGCCTAGCCTGTATGTGAGTCATCAGGACTTCACATCTATTAGGTTGGGAAAAGTCATGTATAGGCATTTGAAACATATACATCGAAGACCCATCCACATTGCCATATATTCATACGAAGTGAGTAAAAATTCACAACCAAACTAGTACATTGCATGGCTCATGTCCTTCCAGATCCAAATTAAGTTTTACTACTTGTGCAGAAATATTTTCTATCGGTAAACACATGAGCTGCCGATAGAATATGTGTAAGAACACCTCCAACATATAATCTGCATTACATGCAGTTGGATACAATTGATCACACATACAGCAGTATAGATAAGTTAAAATCTCAAAACAGGTTCATTACAGCACTGGAACATATTATGTAAACCCTAATTTAAATCAACATTGCCTGCGGAATGTACATAAGCCAACACAATAGGGAACCCTAGTGTAATTGCAAAACTCGAAGAATTAGTACGTGCAAAACACTAGGATCAAATAAAGAAGATGCTGGAAATAGAACGACGAATTAGGGTATTTACGGCGGCGATCAGTTCTGGTGATGGATAGGCGGTGTAGAATGCAGCGGCGGCCGGCGAAGGACGAAAATAAGAACCGGTGGCAGTGGCGAACCAGTGTCCAGCCGGCGATCGTCGTGAAGTGAGTGGTCACGGCGGAGGTTGTGGTTTTCTTCGCTCTCGAAGAGACACAGTGCTCTAAGGTGGAACTGTTCGAGTGGAGGGAAACTAAAGGGCCGTGTACGAGTAATAAAGTAGTGGAGGAACTTTTCTATCGGTATAACAAAATGATACCGATAGACTTATGTACTTTTCTATCGGTACAACAAAATAATACCGATAGAACAAGTAAATTTCCCGAAAAAATATTTAAAGTATTGGATGCCTTTTTCTATCGGTATAAACTATAAAATCCCGTGAGACCAATTTTCCACAGAAAATTTTTTTAAAATGCTTGAGATTATAGTATTGGATGCCATTTTTCTATCGGTAAAACAACAAAATACCGTGAGAGTAATGAAAAGGTGCCCTTTTCTATCGGTATAAAAAATAAAATCCCGTTAGACCAATTTTCCCCAGAAAAATTTTTTAAAGTGCTTGAGATTATAGTATTGTGTGCCCTTTTTCTATCGGTAAAACAACAAAATACCGTGAGAGTAATGAAAAGGTGCCCTTTTCTATCGGTATAAAAAATAAAATCCCGTTAGACCAATTTTCCCCAGAAAAATTTTTTGAAGTGCTTGAGATAATAGTTTCTATCGGTAAAAACAACAAAATACCGTCAGAGTAATGAAAAGGTACTTTTTTCTATCGGTATAAACAATAAAATCCCGTGAGACCAATTTTCCCCAGAAAATTTTTTTAAAGTGCTTGAGATTATAGTATTGTGTGCCCTTTTTCTATCGGTAAAAACAACAAAATACTGTCAGAGTAATGAAAAGGTACACATAATTTAACATCAAACAGACCGTGGTTGAAAGCTGCAGAATGATAAAGAAAGAGGGAAGATAGTCGAAAAATTGGAAAATTGACATAAAAAGAAATTGTTCATTCATTGTTGTTTTATCACTTACAATCGAAAAATTGGAAAATTGACATAAAAAGAAATTGTTCATTCATTGTTGTTTAATCACTTACAACAAAAAATAAAACCCAAAATGCTGGGTCAAGGGGTGGTCTTAGCCCTGGCTGCATGTAGAATAGAGTCAGTTAGACTTGCAGCCAGGACGCAGGACTCCTCTAGCGACAAGTTGTCCCTAGGATCAACTACTACCGCGTCGAGAAGGCCTGCGACCTCCCTCAGCTTCGCTATGGTATCCTTCATAGTCAAACCGCAGCCAGCGATGGTCATATCCGCGGCTTTCTTCTCCTCGCGAAGACGCCTCGTCCTCGCCCTAGCATTGTCACCATCCGTCTTCATGCGCTTAATGCGCTGGAAGAGATCGTCAAGGTCAAGCCGTAGCTGAGTGTGCTTGTCTGTAAGGAGCTTGTGCTCCTCCTAGAGGGCCCTCAGGTCGGCCTTCACTTTGGCAGTGTCTTCCACGGCTACCATTCCCTGTGCAAATCAACAGGTCAAGAATGAACTGAACATGGATTGACAATACAGGGGTAAACTGAGGAGATTTAGAGTTCTTACCGGGGAGGCCGTGGATGACGATCCCATGGAGGTTGCCATTGTGAAAGAGAAGATGAGGAGTCAAACCGTTCGAGAATTAGAAAAACAACAAAATACCGCGACGCATGGCGAGGTACTTATAGAGTTTCCAAGGCGACGCATGGCGACACGGTTGAGAATTCCAAACGGCAGAGTATTCTTCTATCGGTAAAAACAGGAAAAAACCGTCAGACAACAAATACCGTGAGACTAACGAATTTATTCTAACGGTAAAATAGAACAATACCGATAGAAAACGTTTTGAAATGCCTGAGAGAAGATGTCCTTTTCTATCGGTATAAATAACAAAATACCGTCAGAAAAAAGGGATTTTTGCAGAACTTAATTTGAAGAAGCAAGAGGCTGCGATGAGATTTTTGCAAGTGCTATTTGAAGGGAAGAATTAAGTATTTACAGGATAAAGGTACTGTACATGTTAGAACTCATGCTGTGGAGTAAAATTGAGATGTATTAATGCTGTGAACTAGCTTATCATTAGATTCTAAAGAAAAATGTACTGCCTGATGTATTAATGATAAGTTCCTCACCTTGCTGCAGAACTTGTGGGCTGTTTGCTTGGCATTTATCCCTGAAATAGAAATTAATCATCAATGGTTCTCAACCCATAATCCTTCTTCGTGGTCATCTCGCAGATACGTTGTTTCGTCGATATCTTCAGTACGGATAGATTGAATGTCCTCTAAAAATGGAGGTATTTCATCGAATTGGTTATACTCCTCTTCGTCGACAACATCTTCGACCCCAACAATACGTCTCTTGCTGTGGAGGACAACATGCAAGTTTGGATTGGCCGGGTCAACGATGTAGAATACCTGTGTGGCTTGCTTTGCAAGTATGAATGGATCGTCTTGGTGTCCGACTCTACCAAGATCGACGAGAGTAAACCCGTAACTGTCAACTTGAACACCTCGAGGGATTTCGACCCATTGGCATCGAAACAGGGGAATCTTAAGTAATCCGTAATCGAGCTCCCATATTTCGTCAATAACACCGTAATATGAGTTCAGCGCCCTTACTGACCTGGCATCCTCGGAAATAGCAAACAGTGTCACTCCGCTACATTGCGTGCTACTCTTGGCGTCTTGAGCTCTTGTGTAAAATGAATACCCATTGATGTCGTACCCCTGCCAAGTCCCTACAGTGAATCTTGGGCCTCTAGCCAACCATGTCACAATTTCACTTACGGAGCCCTTGGCAGCTCGCGTGACTCTTTCTTGGATCCACTCAGCAAATTTCCTATTATGTTCTCTGCTGACCCAAACGTCTGACTTCGAAGGATTCTGTGACCGTAACATTACCTTGTGCTCGTGTATGTATGGCTCGACCTCCGTCATGTGTTGTAAGACCCAAAAATGTGATTTTGCGTACACATCACGAGCGGGGACGATAGCTTTGAATCCAATCGTTCCGATTCCCTCAAGCCTACCCTCGTGTCGAGACCTAGGAACACCAATTGGGTCAACCCCGGCCATATAATCTGTGAAAAATTCAATCACCTCCTCGCGGCACAACCTTCCATGATACTCCCCACGGGTCGACGACGAGTCCTTACGTATCCCTTCAATACACCCATAAATCTCTCAAATGGATACATGTAGTGTAACACCCTGAGTTTAGGGGTAAAAACTTTCTTTTCATGAACACCATGTATGCATGATACCATGTATCTGTAATAGTAGCCAGATCAGTATCTATCTCAAACCCTAAAATCTCAAAATTTTCCCTGTGAATCCAAATCAAGATCAGATTACTCAGATATGATCTATCAGTTACTCTGAACATAAAAGTCTTCAGAAGCTAGATTCAATTCCATCTCTAACTTTCAAATTTATTAATTTCTTTCTGTTTTCGAAAATAGAAATTCTAATTACTATTCTAATTACCCTAATTACTCTGAATTCAGATTTAGCTAAATCTTGACCTATGTCAGACCAGATTACTATTGGACTATGATCATGGGTATGCCAATACCTTAATCCAGAAAGTTGGTAGCCAAATCATATCATCTAAGTCTTTTTCACATATCAGTCCAAATTATTTCGCAAATCAGTCCTTTATCTGATATCTGGAAACCCGAAAAGGCTAAAATCTTTAGATTAACTCCAAATTCAGAGTTTCTTCAGCAAATATTTTCCAAATGCTATTTGATACAAATTTCCCTTCTGTCCAGATTACAAAATCTCATCCTAGATGCCAGAACTCGAAATCGACAAAACTCAGAACTTATTTTACCCTAAAGTACCCTATTTTCAGTTTATATCGAAAAACATCAAATCATGCCAGATTTTACCAAATCTCTCACTAGACGAGTATAAGGTATAAGTTTATACTCAGCTGTGAAATCAGATTGCATATTACCCCTCTCTAAATCAGAAATTACAATTCAGTCCACAGCCAATTTTCAGAATTTGCAAATCAGTCCAAATGGTTGTTTCGATCATCAACCACCAGCTGCTGCGACCAGGGAAGCTGCAGTTTGACCAGTGCTTGCCATCGACCTCGACCACAGTCGGCACAGTGCACAGTGTGGCTTCGATCACGACCTCGGCTAGCGTTGAACAGTGCCGTGCCTTGCGACCGCGACCACGCCGTGTTTCGCCGCTGATCAGCGCCGCTCAAGCCCGAGTTGTTTGCAACCGTGTTTGCATGTACACACGTGTTTGCACCTCAGTTGTTGCCGTGGCCATCTCTACCCAGCTCACCAGCTGCTGCACGCCAGAGAGGAGCTTCGCTGTTCGCCGTTGCTGCAACTCGAAGCTTCCTACTTCACCAGCGCAAGCAAGCAGTGAACTTTGTTGTACCTTGCTTCGCCCATAAATAGCAACCCCAGAGCAACCTATTCACCTTTAGCAAAGCTCTCCAAAGCTCTTAAGCAATTAAGCATAAACAGTACTTTTCCTTGCTGCAATCGTCTTCTCCGGCGAGCTCAGCACGAAGGCTCACGGTGCCAGCACACCTCACCGCACCAATCCCAAAATTGATAGCACCAGTAGGTATATCTCATCTCCCTTATTATGTGTTAGCAATCAATTGAGCTCCGGCGATCTCTAGCGCCGGCGATCACCGAAGTTCTCTAATGCCCTGTTCCAGCAATTGCATCTATTCCAGTTCGAAGTAGTTTTTGTGATAGTAGAATAAAATGATCAGTGGACTAATCCTAGTAAGCCTGTGCATCGAGATTTCAAAATTAACTACAAATTGGAAATTTTCCCCTTTTTCGCGCGCCACCGGTGACCGGCTCACGTCGCCAGGCCGCACCACCATTTCTCCGGCCAAATTGATGTAACCAGAAGTTTCACCTCAGCTCCCTACTGCTCTCACAGTGAGTAATTGAACTCTAAGGCCGTGAATCAGTTTGGCCCAATTTAGCCGTCTTCTCCTCCGGCCACAGTGTTGATCTTCTCACCGGCGTCGTTTTAGGCCAATTCCTTTGATCCAAACTATCTGAAGCTATCCAGGAACTCAACTGTGCCTTCAATTTGGAGCTTAATTCACTACATCGCTCTGTTGCCGTTGAAGCCGTCTTCTTCTCCGGCGCAGCTCGTCACCGTTCACTGCCGTGCCATCTCCAGTCGAGCCCAATACTTCAAACAGTATTATTTAGCCCTAGCTAGCTCCAGCAATGCCAAGTTTCAGCAGCACAGCACCAGATTGCAATTTGAATGTTTTACCTTTCATTGCCGCGCCGCCAGTGTGCCGCCCGGTCATCGCCGGCCATCACCGTCGATGCCACCTTGTCCAGAATCTTCGCCCTGATTCCCTGAACATTTTCCTCCATTAGCTCCACCCCTGAATCTACATAGAAATGCTAGTTATTGCTATGCCAAGATATTGTCCAGTGACTTCACTGTGCCGTGTCGCCACCGTACTTCTCTACTGATTTTCATCATCATCCAGCCATCTTCAACCTTAGAACCTATTGAATCATTTGTTCTTGTTACTGAGGCCTACCTCCTAGACAAAGTGGTGCATCAATAGGAGCCCTAGATCAAAAGTTATGGCAAGCCCTAGTTTCTGGCCATGCCAGTTCAATGCCAGACTATGTCAGTCAGTGGCATTAGCCCATTTCACTTCCTTCCAGATGTGTATTTTGAGCATGACTTTGTCCCTTAGACTCCTGAGGTTGTGATCTACAATTTCTTCTTCTATCACAACTTGATTTGAGCCCTTGAACTGCATTTTATGCTTAGCCCTAGATTATGACATTGTCAGCCCTATGTCAAAGCATGTTAGTCGTGGCATTAACTCATTTCACCTCTTTCCAGTTATGCAAATTGAAAATAACTTTGTCCATTAGACTTCTGGAGTTGTAATCTACATTTCATTCTACTGCCACAAGTTGAGATAATCCTTCTACCATTCATTAACCCTATGTCGATGCCTTGAACCGAATGTCGACCTAAAAGACATTCATCGATTTTGGGCAAACCAGCCGCGGACTTAATGTCAATTCCCATATCCTGGAACCCTAGAAGTTCCTAACACTCATTTTCAGTCCTAATTCTATGATTTAACCCTAATCAGCTTCTATGGTACCTAAATCTAATCATTTCAGAATCATTAAGACATTCATCTTTGCATTATTGCATATAGTATAGTAATGTATTGAAAAGATTGTAATTCTTGGTTGTTTGTTTGATTGGAGAGTAGATCAAGAGCCAGAGTTCAAGGACTTCACTGCTGACCCGACGTCAACTGCTGTCTCTTACGACGCGGAAGGCAAGTCATATCCCTGGTCATCTTGAACCTATATTTTAAATGTTGCTAAAACATAACCTTGAATATAGGCAATATTGCATGTGAAAGATTGGAAATGGTTGATTTATCAATTGGCAGTACTAGACTGGTTATCTGTGAAATGTGAAATAAACAAGTTTTGAGCCATGAACTATTATATGTATTTATATACTTATATTCATGAAATAAAACCCTTAGCCGTGACCAGAAAAATGGTGTGGATGGCTGTAGCACTGGAGGTGCTAGACTGCAAAGGAATGCAGGCACTGAAGGTGCAGGGTTGTGGATGGTCTGGTCACTGGCATATAAGGACTAGAACCTTGTGTTGTGCGTCTAGTGGCATGAACAACGTGCTAACCGCAAGCCTGGTATGGGACAGGCCTGAACAAGTACTTATGTGGATCGTACATGAAACCCCTGCATGAGATGTGTTGTGATGATTGATTTGGAGGCTGACTCCCACTATCACTGAAGGTGATCTGGTATTTGACCCAGCAATGGGGACATGAGGTAGGGTGGGGGTATAGCCCGCCACAACTGTGTTTCGCGAGAGATCCACAGGGTCAGGGGTGAATTGTAAGTGATGCATAACAAAAGTTCTTGTTATTTCCACCTTGCCACTCACACATGGTTGTGAGGAGGGGTCTAATCATTTTGATAGGATGGGCTTGAAAGTGGAATATCTTGCGGGTAAATTGGTACCTCTCTGCAGAGTTAAAAAAACGTATTCGAATACTCCGAGCTCCCGGGTTTATAGGAGTCTGCTGCGGTGGATTAAATCCACGGGGTGTGACACAAGTATTATTTTCTAAATAAAATATGTTTAAATCAAGATTACCCAAATGACATGTGTTGTCATGATAAGGAGTGCTGCCGTGGGCTGTCGTGTGTTGACGTGTCGCGGTAGTGCTATAATCTAGTGAACATGAATGATGATGTATATTATGAAAAGTGCTGCCATGAGATGAGGTATGAAAGAAAAAGATTATTTTATAAACATCCATAATTCTTGACTAGTCTAGGTTCATGTCATCACTACTATAGGTATCTACTCTTACCTATGACTTGCTGAGTACGTAAGTGCTCACTCTTGCAACCTACAAATCAATAGACGGAGCGGAGCGATCAACAATCAAGATGAAGGCGTGGAGAACTTATTGGATCCAGAAGGAGGAGCGTCAGTCCCGTCATTTCCCTGATGTGTGTTGTTCTGCTGTCCACTTCTCTTTTGTGGGTGGGTCACCTATCTTCTGCTGTGTAGATGATATTTTGCTAAACCATGTATGCCGTGAAGGCATTGTAATCTCCTTATGTAATATCAAGGCCAGCAGGCCACACTGCTTAACTATTTTGTAAGTTACTCTGTTGCAATGTGAATATACTCCTGTGCTTGACTTATCCTGGGACGTCAAGGGTATGTGTATGCTATGCATATATGGGACTAGCTGCAGCGAGCTAGGTCTCTACAGGAGTAGTCGTAGTCCCAGTTTCGGGGCGCGACAAGAAAAGTTGGTATCAGAGCAACATGAGAACTTGACTGTAGGACGACACCTTTAGGAAATTGGCCGTGCCAGGAAGACGTAATTTATTTAGAAACTATTTGTTGAAAACCTTATTTTGGTAAAAATAATGAGCTTTTTAGCTCTTGAAAACCTTCATTTCAAAATTTTATTTGGATTCTCTAAAATTCGGTAAGATTGTGAGAGTGCGTTCTGTTGTTTCAGAGAGTCTTAGGGGTTGGTGTAGATAGAGCCAGTGATGCTCTTGATAGTTTGTGATTCGCTGTTGCTTTGCAATGGTTAACTTGTGTATTATGGCTAGTAGCCTAAGTATTTTATGCACTAAAGTAGTTTGCATTATTTTCTGCATTGTTGTCTTAGTTGGCCCTAGATAGTTAGATCAGTCCAAACTTCTTTTTCAGAGCTACCATGGTTGATGCAAGAAGAAGATCTCAATGCAGTGGAGAAGACAGGGAACAGACTCCTCAGGAAGAAGATATTATGACAAGAAATCCTTTGTTTCAACAAGGATCTCAGAGTTCCAATCCTCCACAGAAGGAAAATATAGAGGGAGAAGATCGGAAGAGAAGAATGCCTCAACAAGTGCAACCACAACTAAACTCAACTAAAAGGAGAATTCCTACTGCCTCTAGTTTTCAACCATCATACCAAACTCCCAGACCAATAAGGATGACGTGCCCCAATTGCAAAGGAAATCATCTTCAAAAGAACTGTCCTCACGCGAGTGTCAAATGTTTTCATTGCAAACAGCATGGGCACCGCAAAGAATTCTGTCCCTGGATTCAATTCCCTAGACCCATAGCCATATCTCAAGCAAAGATACAGTCAGTAAAACCTAGAACATCACCACTGCAGAAACCCAAGAGAAAAAGAGCCATATTTACCAGAAGCAAAGGAAACCCTTACATGAACATTCAATGTTATCACTGTTGGCAGCGTGGACATCATAGAGAATTTTGTCCTTGGACCCGGCTTCCACCATCTATTGCCAGATTACAGGCAGGAACACAACCAGAAGCACCCAGAGTACCAGTGCCACCAGCACCGAAGCCTAAAGGAACTTCACTAGGAAGAGGAGGAAACATGGCTAACCGAGGAAGAGGAAGAGGCAGAGCACCAGCTACAACCCAAGGAGGAAGGTTAAACTATACTTCAATTCAAGAAGCGGGCAACGTCACCGACATTCTTCTAGGTAGATTTCTGATTCAATCTGCATCTGCCTTAATATTGTTTGATTCTGGTGCTACAAATTCCTTTATGTCAAAAGCATTTGCATCTGAAGTTGAAATGCATATAGAGCAAGTACCATTAGAGTACCCTATGATTATACAAACTCCAGGGGCTAGACTATTTGTCTATTCAATCTGCCCGAATATAACCTTCAGTATAGAAGGGGTAGAATTCGAGGCAAAACTGCTAGTTTTAGAACTGCAAGGTCTAGACATTATATTGGGCATGGATTAGTTATCCCAACATAAAGGCCTAGAAGATTGTAAAGAGAAAACTCTTAGTCTTGTCAGTAGCCAAGGGGAGAGAGTTCTATTTTATGAACAAAGATCATCAATCAGGAAACTGCTAAGACCTGTTCAAGCATTACAAAAGTTATGCCTGGAACAAGCGCCTGTAGTGCAACCATATTCTGATGTGTTTTTCAGAAGAACTTTCAGAAATGTCAGTTACAGATATAGAGAAGCTCAAGAATCAACCCAAAGATTATGATTTTAGTATTCAGTACCATCCAGGGGAAGCTAATGTAGTGGCCGATGACTTAAGCAGAAAAGTTTACAACCTACAAGGAATGGTTATGTTAAAGAACCCTTACCTACAACAAGAGTTGCAGAATCATCAAGTGGAAATAGTACCGCAGGGAACGGTAGCTACTTTAACAGTAAAACCTCAACTTGAAGAACAGATAGGAAATGCCCAGAAGGAAGATGAAGAAATTTGTAAGATCAAGAGTCGAATCAAGTTAGGAAAGGCTCAAGGCTTTACTAAAGATAACCAAGGAATTGCATGGTATTGAGGAAGAATCTGTGTACCTCAAAACGCAGATCTTAAGGAAATAATTCTCCATGAAGCTCATAAAATTCCATACTCAATACACCCTAGTAACACAAAGATGTATCTACATGCATGACGTGAATGCAATGTCGAACTTGTAAGTGCTCCCAGTACGGTAGATCCCAGAGAATCGATCTCTTTTTCCAAACATTTTTTTCTCAAGGTTTAGAATGCTTACCGAACTCAACTTTGATGTCGTTCACGCATGAGTAAATCTCCTTACCGGTCAGAAACACTGGAGCTGATCCCTTCTCAGGCTTCCCGTTAAATGATTTCCTCTTCTTACGATACGTGTGATGCACCGGAAGAAACCTGCGGTGACCCATGTACACTGTTTTCCGGCAGTTTCGCAGCCACATGCTCTCAGTTTCATCTAGGCAAATAGGGCAAGCCTTGGCTCCTTTCGTACTATACCCTGACAAATTGCCGTAGGCCGGAAAATCATTTATGGTGCAAAATATCAGGGCCCGCAAGATGAAATTCTCTTTCTTGTATGCATCCCACACCTGCACACCCTCACTCCACAATTTCTGTAAGTCCTCGATTAAAGGCGCTAGAAACACGTCAATATCATTTCCGGGTTGTCTGGGTCCTGAGATTAGTAACGCCATCATGATGTACTTGCTCTTCATGCATAACCAAGGAGGAAGATTGTAGATGCATAAAAGAACCGGCCAAGTGCTGTGCCGGCTACTCATATTACCATGTGGGTTCATACCATCTGTACTCAGCCCGAACCTTACATTCCTAAGTTCGCCGCCGAACTCAGCAAATGTTCTGTTGATGTTTCTCCATTGAATAGAATCAGCTAGGTGTCTTAGTTTTCCGTCTTGTTTCCGGGCTTCAGCATGCCAACGCAAGTGCTTCGCGACTTTCAGATTTGCAAACAGCCGCTTCAATCTAGGTATCACAGGCAAGAACCACATAGTTTTTGCCGGGGGCCCTTTCCTTACCTTGTGACGTTCACTGTCAATCCGGTCCCTACGCGTATACCTCGATGCGCCGCATCTTGGACAAACATGCAAACTGGAGTACTCGTTACGGTACAACACACAATCATTTGGCATGCGTGTATTCTTTCGATTTCCATTCCCAACGGACACAACAGTTTTTTGGCTTGGTAAGTAGATCTTGGCAACTCATTTCCCTCTGGAAGCATGTCCGCTAGAAGATCTAATAGTGCCGTGAAACTCTTATCACTCCAACTGTTTCCTGCCTTCAAGTTATATAATCTCAGCACAGAAGACAGTTTTGTAAATGTTGCATATCCAGGGAACAGAGTCTTCTCAGAGTCAGCAATCAGTTTCTCAAATTCACAGAAGTCATTTTCGTTGTAATCTTCCTCTACATCACGTAACATCTCATCTAGATTGTCATCATCATCATCTACGTGCACATCGGAATGAACATTACCAAAATTGGGATGATCATCGATATTATTGCAATCCACATCCGAGTCGTGCTGATTGGTAGTAGTGGTGCTTGTTTCCTCAAGATCTTCGCCATGCCATATCCAACGGGTGTATCACGCGTTAAAACCACGACGAATCAAATGACTCTTAATTTGATCAGAGTTGCTAAACCTCTCCAAGTTCATACAATCTGTACAAGGACAGAGCATATTTTTCTCTCCCTTCCTCTCCTTTTGTTGCTCAGCAAATTTAATAAACTCCTTCACACCATCCAAATATTCAAAAGTAGTACGTTTTATTCCATACATCCAATATTTCCTGTCCATCTACAATTAACAAAATTTAACGAGTAAGCCATGCATGAAACCTGCCCGATTAAGTTATGTATATGTACATGTACAGCCTCTTACAACAGATACATGTGTTGAACCCTAGCCTGACGAAATTAACACTAATTAACCTAGCTAACTACACAATACAAGCTAGTTAGCTCCTAAAACATGACGCATTTCCAGCTACCAAGCTCCCAAGCTTAGAGCTACAAACTTGGAACTACACAATACAGCTAGCTTGCAAGTAGAGAGGAAGGGAGATCTAGAGGGAGAGAGAGATAAGTGTCGACGATTAAGCGTACCTTAAAGAGAGGGGCGCAATCAACTTCCCTCCAGCCTGCGCTGATCACCCTAGCAGTGTAGCTGGAACTTTCGTCACAAACAGAGGGACACAGAGTGCAACAGAACAAATTAAAGAGCAGCTCAGCAATGGTCGAGTGGGGTTTTCCTTATAATGGACATTTTTCTAACGGTAAATACATGAAATAACCGTCAGACTAACTTAGGTAATTTGCCGCTCACATATTCTATCGGTAAAAACACACACATACCGTTAGAGAATGTGCATTACCGAGCAAGTACAGGACTTCTTCTTTCGGTAAATATGTGTATTGACCGTTAGATCATGCATGACACAACACGCACATGAGTTTTTCTATCGGTAGATATGTGTACGAACCGTTAGATGATGCATGACACTAGAGCATGAGTTTTTCTATCGGTAAATATGTGTACTTACCGTTAGAATATGCATGACTGAGCAAATATATGTGTTTTCCTATCGGTAAATATGTGTACTTACCGTTAGAATATGCATGACTGAGCAAATATATGTGTTTTCCTATCGGTAAATATGTGTACTTACCATTAGAGGAGGTACTAGTACCAAACTGGGACAAACATGCACATGCCATTTCTCACATTCAAGGAATCATATCAATGTAACATCAAACAGATCTTACATCAAACGGATCTTAACTAGAAGATAAAGCAATATATTTCAAGAAATGCTAATTTGTGGATTAACTAGGAGACACAAAAATACTTTTCGTAGGTACTTGGGACTTCATCTTGCCAAAGAAATTACAGATGCCAGTTCACAATTTCAGGTACAAACATACACATGCCAGTTCACCAATATAAATTCAGGTACAAACATACACATGCCAGTTCACAAATTGAAGTGCATGTCTGAAACAGCAGTACAAATACACACCTACCTACCAATACAATTAAATACACAAATACTCCCTGCACATTCAAGTTCATGTCCCAATTAGCAATACATGATACACAAATATACAACAATATACAAATACAACAATTCACACATTCAATGTATATTACAAAAGCCACGTCTGAAATTAACAACAGATCACGACGAGGACCCAGTGGCCCATACATGCATTTTACATAAAAGGGAACCTTTGCAGGTTGCCACAATGCAACTACCGACTACAAGTTAGACCTGATACATCACAAATCCATTCATCCAAAACAGCAAATGTCTGAACCACATTGGACTTAACCATAGGAGTTCAGTTCGAAGACGCCCGAGGAGCTGGAACTGCCGTCGACATACATTTGTACATATTGGTGATTTCCTCGGACTCAAACTCGATCAACTCAACTCAACTCAACTCAACTCCATTAACAAAAAGAACCTATCTTCCAAGATGTTGTTCTGTGTAGTGATGGTGTAGAATGGCTGTGCAAATAACAACAATTCTTCTTCTCCAAGTAGGTAAGCATCTGGCCACAAGCTGGTGCATGCAAAAAAATGTAAGATGCTTTCTATAGGTCCTGATTTGAGAAACACGCCGGGCTTAAGCATCTTCTCGACCGAGCCAACCAAGATCTCGCCCTTCACGTCCTTCCAGCTCTCGACGGTGATCTTCACCGTTTCTTTCGCCAACAAGCCAACGTAGGCAGCGTACTGCGATGAAGAACCGTGAAATACGTTGCCCCTCATGAGCATCATCCAAGAACCTGCACAGATCATAATCATATTGAAAAGAAGACACATCAAAATGAAGGATACAAAAATTGCAGAATAATTGCCATAATCGGATTAGAATAATCTAACAATATTGCCGAAATTTTACGTACCTTGCATGGGATGCCCAAGTCTAGAGGGCGTCGATGGAGGTGCGGAGGTGCAGCGGTCGCCGGTAGAGGTGCGCCAGCCATCCATGGAGCTTACGGGTTAGGACTATGAGCGCCAGATGAACTGTGAGAATGAAAGAGACATACCCGTGTATTTATAGCACTAGATAAGTTCTATCGGTACAAAAACAGCATACCGTTAGTAATTTTATATATCTTCTAACGGTATACAAATAAATTACCGATAGAATAAAAACATCTGTAGAAGGCGAATGGTTCTATCGGCACAATACATATTACCGATAGGAATTTTTGTACATACTCTGTCGGTATATACGTACATTGCCGATAGAATAATACTAGTTGTAGAAGGCGAACAATTCTAAAATATTTTTGCTATATTCTAACAGTATAAACATTCATTACCGATAGAATAAAACTATTTGAAGACGAACTTCTAAGCAATTTTCGATATATTCTAACGGTACAAGAATCCATTATCGATAGAATAAAAATATTTGTAGAAGGCGAACGGTTCTATCGGCACACTATATATTGCCGATGGAAATTTTTGTACATATTCTGTCGGTATATACATATAGTACCGATAGAATAAGACTAGTTGTAGAAGTCGACCAGTCCTATCGGCGCACAACATTCTCCCGTCAGTACTTATGCATCTCTTCTAACGGCAAATATGTTCATCACCGCTAGAGTAAATCATACTGCTTCTTCTATCGGTAAGTTTCTTACAAACCGATAGGAAAAATACACCCGTTGGCCTTTTATGACCGCGAGGCACATTTTCTATCGGTTTTCTACTAAATCGGTAATAACCGATAGAAGATAGGGGTTAGTAGACTGCATTTCTGTACTAGTGCAAAGCTGTTCGAACACCTTTTCGACATGAATGAGGTGCTCATCCCACGAACGACTATAAACCAATATGTCGTCGAGATACACGATCACAAAGTCGTCGATGAACGGTCTCAATACGTCATTCATAAGACGCATGAAATTTGCCGGGGCGTTGCAGAGACCAAACGGCATGACCAACCATTCGAACAGACCTTGCCGTGTTTTGAACGCGGTCTTCCATGTATCCTCCTCTCGGATGCTGACTTGATGATATCCTGACTTAAGATCCAATTTGGAGAAGACAACAGCATGCTTCAATTGGTCTAGCAGGTCATCAATACGAGGAAGGGGGTACCGGTTCTTGATGGTGATCTTGTTCAGTGCTCGATAGTCGATGCACATACGCCAAGTCCCATCTTTCTTTGGTACAAACACCACAGGAGATCCACAAGGTGAACTACTCGGTTGAATGACACCATTGTTCAGCAACTCACCAAGTTGTCTCTTGATCTCTTCATTCTCCAATACTGAGTTGCGATACATACTCAGATTGGGCAGTGTCGCATCGGACACCAGCTGAATTTCGTGCTCGACTGGACGTTTCGGCGGACGACCCTGGGTAGTCTCGAACAGATCACTGTATTTCTCCAGCAGTCCCGACAAACGACCAGAATCCTCTCGGCACGCCAGCAACAATGCTGGTCGAGTACCCTCACTTTGTCCAATGGGTCGAATCATGACAAGCACATACTTGTGGCATGCATTAACAATTCGTTTGGCTTGATTTGCGGTAATCAAGTTCGAAGTGTTGACGTGGATGTCTTTACTGATCACGAACTTAACTCCATCTTTGGTGAGGTCGTACTCTTGCGCTCGCCGATGGAAATGAGCGTCTCGATCATACAGATACGGACTCCCAAATATCACCTGATAGATATCGATAGGGACAACTTCACATTGCACCTCATCGATATATCGTGCAGAGATCGCAAACTTCAACACACACTGACTCGTAATCTGTTGGTTCACGTTGGATGTAAACCAACCCAGCGGATATGGTCGCGGGTGTGTGGTTGTCTTCAAACCAAGTCGCCAAACTAGTCCAGCGGAGACCAGATTCTTCTGACTTCCTGGATCGAATATCGCTACGACCACTTCGTGCTTCACCTGGATGTTGATGGTGAACAAGTCCTCCGTTGGGTGATGGTCGTTCGGTGGATCGGAACCCTTCTCCTTCGGCATTGCCATCAGAGACAAGGTCGTATCCGCCTCATTAACCGAATTCACTCAGACAACTTATTCGTCTGGTGAAGTCGCAGTAGCCGTGGCTGTTCTTTTCCCTGGTCCGTTTTTCTTTGGTCGAAGTTCAGGATGAAGCTTGTAACATTTGTCTTTGGTATGCCCCGTCACTTGACAATGTTCGCAAAAGGCACCCGTGCCCGATTTTGAAGCATTCTTCTTCGGACTCGGCTTTTTCTTTGTCGAGGTCGCACTTTCCTTCGTGCTTTTGTCGCTGCGGGATTTGTTCTTCTTCTCGATCGCCATAGCAGTTGTGCTCGCAGTCGCAATGTCTTGGACACCGAACAGACTTAGCTCAGTACTGATCGATTTCTGAAGTCCAGATGTGTACTTCCGAAATACTTGAGGGTCGGATAGTGAGATGCCAATGACCATTGCTTGTCGCCGAAACTCTGTCATATAGTCTTGGACGGTCTGGTCGCGCCGTTGGTACAATCTGTGCCAACGCTGCCATCTCTCCTCAAGGTAACCCATCGGATAGAATTCTTGTCACAGAAATCGTTTGAATTGACCCCACGCAAGGTCGTCAGCTTCACCACTGGCGACAAGGGCCTTCCACCATGTCTTGGCGTTGTCCTTCATCTTCAAAGGTGCAAAATTTGACCTTTTGAGCGCTACTGAACCCTTTAAGGTCAAAGTAGGTCTCAAGTTGGTCGATCCAAGAATCCAGCTTCTCGGCATCGATCACCCCATCATATATGGGTATATCAATCTTAGCGCCGACTTTAAAAGATCCGACAGCTAAGGAGGTGTTGGCGAGGTCGTCGGTCTTGTGGTCGCCTTCGTCTTCATCTTCGTCTGCCCTGCGCAAGTCTTCACCAGTCTTCTTACCCATAACCTTCCCAACTTCAGGAGGTCCAATCATGGCCTGCTGCTTAATCCAAGCAAGCACGGTTTCCATGTCGGTGGAGAGCTTAGCCACTTTTTCGGCTAGGTTAGCTTGAACGGAGGTATCGTCAGACATTGTCGGAGACGCGGCTGTAGGAACCGTCAATTGATCGCCTGGAATTTCGCCGGAAGTTTTGTAACCCTGGCGAGTCTTCACCATCCACAGGATAGGAAAGTCGCTCTGATACCAACTTGATCCGTTTGAGACCTAGTCTTGGTTTTCGCACTAGGCTCACCCAGATTCTAATATGTGGAATAACGGGATCTTACTCAGAAATACCGAAACCCAAAATAATTGCACAACTCTTTATTTCAAAGAGGGCTTTACACGTCGAACGTTAGACACACTTGTCTACGTCGAAGGAACTATAAGTGTCTAAAACTCAAATAAGTTCTATGACTCTTCGATTGAATTCGATGATCTAAACTAGACCTATTACAAGGTATTTATAGTCCAATCGTATGAGTACGTATCAGACTTAATAACCTAAACGTGTTAGATTCATATAACTAATCCTAAACAGATAAGCTTAGTTATACACATTCGGATCTGATTACAATTCCGAACAGGGAACAAATTCCTTTTCCTGGTCGCGGACCAATCCATGGTCGCGAAACCTTTCCGAACACGGTTAAGGTCGCAAAGCCGTATGCAATCAGGACTTGGTCGCGAATCCGTATGCGATCAGGACTTGGTTGCGAAGCCGCATGCGATCAGGACTTGGAGATCCTCCCGGATCACTTGTAATACCTGCCTATTGGCACATTCAATGGCACCATTGCTCTGTGGATGAGCCACAGATGCAAAACACACTTTGGTTGCAATATCGTCGCAATAGTCTAGAAAAACACCACTAATAATGTTGGGGGAAATCTCCGCGAGACTAAGTCCAGGTAAGTTGCGTCACATTCGCCCAGGGACGTGGCCTCCCGGGCCTCCCCGGGCGCCGCCATTTTGGCCCCCGGGACATGGACTCCGGCGCCGTCCCAGGCGCCGCCATTAGCCCGGGGACCTGGCCTCCGGGGCCTCCCCGGGCGCCGCCATTTTGGCCCCCAGGACCTACCCTCCGGCGCCGTCCCAGGCGCCGCTATTTGGCTCACGGGACCTGGCCTCCGGCGCCGTCCCGGGCGCCACCATTTGCCCGGGTATCTGGCCTTCGGTGCCTCCCCGGGTGACGCCATTAGCCCGGGGACCTGGCCTCCGGGGCCTCCCCGGGCGCTGCCATTTTGGGCCGGGACGGCGCCGCCATTTGGCTCTCGGGACCTGGCCTCCAGCGCCGTCCCGGGCGCCGCCATTTGGCTCCCGGGACCTGGCCTCCGGCGCCGTCCCGGGCGCCGCCATTTGCCCGGGGATCTGGCCTTCGGTGCCTCCCCGGGCGCCGCCATTTTGGCTCCCGAGACCTGGCCTCCGGCATCGTCCCGGGCGCCGCCATTAGCCCAGGGACCTAGCCTCCGGGGCCTCCCCGGGCGCCGCCATTTTGGTCCTCGGGACCTGGCCTCCGGCGCCGTCCCGGGCGCCGCCATTTGGCTCCAGGGACCTAGCCTCTGGCACCGTCCCGGGAGCCGCCATTTGCCAGGGGATCTGGCCTTCGGTGCCTCCCCGGGCGCCGCCTTTTGGCTCCCGGGACCTGGCCTCCGGAGTCGGTCCCGGACCTCGTCGCCCTTCTGAAGGTAAAGTCTCGAGTTGTTTAACACGTGCAGGTCACGCGAGGAGCGCCTCGGGAATCAGTGACCACCTATCAAGCATCCAGGACGTTTGACCGGGAGAAGGACGTTCCTACCCCTCAATCCGACGGTGGCTTCCGGGGTAGTTTAGGTTTTTTGCTTCTTTTTGGGGCTATAAAAAGCCCTTGTACTCCTCAGTTGTAAGCAAGTGATTCATTGTTATTGGAATAGCTAAACTCACAGGTGTGCTCCGGAAGCATCTCCCCCGGAGAGAGCTTCCCCAGCTGAATTCATTCGAGAGCGCATCGACAGGACTAGGGCCCCCACTGGGACCTGAATCTCTATAAATCGTCGTGTCATTTCTTGTGTTTGTCCCGAGGGGGAGGACCGGTCATCCGGTCAACCCGCGCCGCGTAATCTTTGCTAGGATCGTACTCAAAACCTGCCGGGGTATTCGCAATACCACAACAGTTGGCGCCGACCGTGGGGACTCGTGACAAGACGCCATGGCTCCCCCCAGAACAAGGGCTCGCACCCTTCCCGGTGAACCGGGTCTCGGAGACCTGGCGCCGCCTGTCCAGGACACTGCTGTCCCGGCGCTTCCACCCGGAGTCGACCTGGCCCAGGTACCGCCTCCCTCCTTTCCTCTTAACTTAGGTGCTTCTACCTCCAGGTCGCTCCCGGTGACTGCGGGGACCTCGGCAGGGACCAGTCTCCCCCCGACGGCTCCCCTGGCTCCCCAGGACGCCCTGCTTGAGGCTCTAGTGGAGGGCCGCTCCGCGCCCAGCGCTCTATGGACGAGCTGCTCAGCGTGCTGGCGCGGCCTCCGGCCCCCACATTCGCGTCGCACCCATACCCGGGGACTATGCCCCCGTTTATGGGTTACCCGGCGGCCCCTCCGAGCTCCGGGGGTCTGGCCGCCCCGTATGATCCCGCCGAGGTGTTCCCTCCCCCGGCGGGGTATACGTCCGGACCCTTCCCGGCACCCGGGCTTGTCCCAGTGCCGGGGGGCTTTTTCCTGCCCGGGCCCTTCGTGGCACCAGGGGGGTACCCCGTTCCAGGCCCATTCCCGGGGCCAGGAGCCCATTTCATGCCGGCGGTTTTCCCTACGCCGGGAGCCAGTCCCGCCCCTCGCGTCGCGTTTACCGCACCGGGGGCGGTCGACAGAGCAGCTCCCGCACCTCAGCGGACCTCCCCCCGCATCGGCTCCCCGGTCCCGGACGTCGCCGCGGGGGCTCCCCCCTCTCCGGTTCCGGATGTTACAGGGGCTTCCCCCTTTGCGGTTCCGGTCGCTGCCACAGGGGCCCCCTCCACTTCGGTTCCAGACGTTGCTGTGGGCGCCCCCTCCCCGGTTCCGTATAATACAGGGGCTTCCCCCTTTCCGGTCCCAGGGGTCTTCGCAGGCGGCTCCCCCCAACTGGCCCCGGAAGCCTCCGGGCCGGTAGCTACAGTGCATAAGCCCCCTCCCCCAACGGAACATGTCCGTTTCGCCCGGGGGGAGGTCGAGCGAATGCATTCACCTGAGCGCAGGGAAGAACTTCCCCTCGGCCGTGGGCGCGGGGAGCCTCGCTCTCGCACCGGTCGGGGGAAGATACCCGCGGAAGACCCAGCCTCCCCGGGGGAGAGCCCGAACGTCCGGGAACTCAGCCCCGGTCTAGAGGAAAAGCGTCGCCACCCCCACTCTGGCGGAGCTCTTGGACCGCTCCCTGACTCCGACAACGAGGGTCCAGTCAATGAAGACAGCGACCGGGACTCCCCCCGGGAAGTGCAGGGGGCTAACCAGCCCCTGTGCCGAAGACTTCGCAGCATCCGGTGGCCGCGGCCCTACCGCCGTCTGCACATCGAGCACTATAACGGTGAGGCAGACCCTTACGAATTTGTGCAGGTTTACTCCACAGCCATCTCCGCGGTCGGGGGGGATGAGACGGTACAATGCAACGTCTTCCCCCTCTACCTCACCGGCATCGCCCGCTCCTGGTTCTACAACCTGAAGGCCGGCTCCATCAAGTCTTTCACGCAGCTCAAGCGGGAGTTCTGCGCGAACTTCCAGGGGAACTATGTGCGCCCCTGGACTCCTCGCAGCTGTACACTGTCCGGCAGAGGACTGGGGAAACCATCAGGAGCTTCTTCAAGTGCTTTGCTCAGGTGAAGAGCAAAGTGGCCCACGTCCCCGACTCTACGGTCATCGAAGCCTGCAAAAGCGGCATCCTCCCAGGGGAGCTCCACCGAAGGCTCTCCCGGAGCTGCCCCTCTTTTGCCGACGAGCTCTTCAACGTACTCGAAAAGTACGCTCAGGCGGAGGAAGATGACATCTGGAAGAAGACCCAGGGGGCTCCCGCCCCCGCAGACCGGGGGGCCAGGGATCCCCTCAAGCGCCCCAGGCAGGGGGGGCGTAACAAGCCACGGCCTCGGGACACCTTTGTCCTCGAGGGCGGAGGCGGCTCGCGCGACCCCCTAAGGGGCAACCGCCCCTTCCCCAAGCCAAAGGGCCATGGGGGAGGACAGTCTTCGCGCGGCCGGGAAGGCCCCACGGGGAGAAGGCGGGAAGGACCGTGGTGCAGCTTCCACGGGTCCAGTACCCACGCTACCCGAGACTGCAGCCAGCTATTGCAGCACTTTGCGGCGTTCCTCGACCAGCGCGGGCAGGGGGAGGGGACTCCGGCCTCCTTGCTCCCTCGGCCAGCTGTTCCGGCCCTTCCCACTCCCGCGGGGGGTCAGTAGACGCAGGAGGGGGAGCCTTCAGAAGCTCTCCCCTTTCAAACTTCTCAGCGCCGCATCAACGTCATCGTGGGAGGGTCCGCCTCCGGGTGGGACTCTAAGCGCCAGTGTAAGGAGTACGCGCGCGAGGTCAAGGTTGTGGGGGTGCTACACGCGTCCCCACCACCTAAGTGGTCGAACGTCCCCCTCACCTTCACGGCAGAAGACGCGCGAGGGGTTCGCTTCCCCCACGACGACGCGCTCATTATCTCCGCGACAATCTACAACTGCCACCTGGCCCGCATCCTCGTGGACGGCGGGAGCTCCGCCGACGTCCTATTCCTGAAGGCCTTCAAAGAGATACAGGTGGATGAGAAGCTCCTGCAGCCCGCAGCCGGGCCCCTGCAAGGTTTTGTCCCGGGGAAGGCGATCCACCCCGTGGGCAAGGTAGATCTTCCTATGACATTCGGCACCCCGGAGAACTACCGGACCGAGTTAGTCCGCTTCGACGTAGTGGACCTCCCCTCCTCCTACAACGCGATAATGGGGAGGACCACAATCAACCGGCTGGGGGCTGCCACCCATCAAAACTACCTCTGCATGAAGATCCCCGGGCCGCATGGTGTGATCAACGTCCGGGGAGACCAAGACATGGCCCGTGCTCTATACGAGCGCGCTGCGGCCACAATCGGAAGCGTCAACCTCATAAAGACGCCCGTGGGGGAGGCTCCCCCCCGGAACTAGACGCCGCTGCGCCACCGCCCAGGAGGCCCCTCCTCAAGCCGCGTCCAGAAGGGGGCCTCCGGAAGATCCTGCTGTCCCCGGGCGACGAAGACAAAATAGTCCGGATCGGGGCGGAGCTCGCCGAGGAGCATGCAGCGCAACTTGCGTCTTTTCTGCGCGAAAACTCCGATGTTTTTGCGTGGAAGCCTTCGGACATGCGTGGCGTCGCCCGGGAGGTCATTGAGCACAAGCTCGCAGTGGCCCCCGGTCACCCCCCGATCAAACAGAAGCTGCGGAAACTCTCCCTCGAGCGCTAAGAAGCAATCAAGGTGGAGATCACCCGGCTCCGAGAGGCGGGGTTCATTCGGGAGGTCCTGTACCCCGAGTGGCTCGCGAACCCCGTTCTCGCCAAGAAGTCAACCGGCAGGTGGCGGATGTGCGTGGACTTCACCGACCTTAACCATGCCTGCCCCAAAGACAACTTCCCGCTCCCGCGGATTGATCAGATCGTCGACTCCACTACGGGGTGCGAGCTCATGAGCTTCCTAGACGCCCACTCGGGCTACCATCAAGTCCGAATGGCGGAAGGGGACGAGGAAAAGACGAGTTTCATAACTCCCCTCGGAACCTTCTGCTACGTCCATATGCCCTTCGGGCTCAAGAACGTGGGGGCGACCTTCCAGCGTCTCATGACGCTGGTCTTCAAAGATCAAGTCGGCCGCAATGTCGAAGTCTACGTAGACGACGCGGTCATCAAGAGTCCCCGCGCAGCCTCCCACATCGATGACCTGGCTGAAACCTTCCGCAACCTCCGCTCGTTCGGGCTCAAACTCAACCCGGAGAAGTGCGCCTTCGGGGTGCGTGGGGGGAAGCTCCTAGGTTTCCTCGTGTCCCAGCGGGGCATTGAGGCAAACCCCAAGAAGATCCTGGCGTTCCTAGACATGCCCCCGCCGCGCTCCGTCAAGAAGCTTCTGCTACGTCCATATGCGCCTTCACCTCAAGAAGTACCTCACGAGCCCTCCAATGCTCGTGAGTCCGTCCCCAGAAGAGCCCTTTCTCCTCTATCTCGCCGCGACCCCCATCGCTGTTAGCGCGGTCTTGGTGAAGGAGCAAGGGGGGCAGCAGCGTCCCGTGTACTACGTGAGTGAGGCCCTCCAAGGGGCCAAAACTCGGTACACGGAGATGGAGAAGATCTGCTACGCCCTCCTGATGGCGTCCCGGAAGCTCTGCCATTACTTCCTGGGGCACCCCATCACCGTCCCGTGTCCCTCCCCCTGGGGGAGGTACTGCGGAACAAAGAAGCCACCGGCTGGATTGGGAAGTGGGGGCCGAGCTCGCCCCCTTCTCCCTGTCCCTTACCGGCCGCTCCGCCATCAAGTCGCAGGTCCTCGCCGACTTCGTCGCACAGTGGACTCCCGCCTCTGGGTCCGGGGACGAAGACCTCCCTGTGCCGCCCCGACGCAGTGATCATTGGACTCTCATGTTCGATGGGTCGCTGTGTCTCGCCGGGGCTGGTGCGGGAGTAGTCCTCCGGAGCCCCGAGGGGAAGGAACTCGAGTACGCTGCGCGGCTCGAGTTCCCCGCAACCAACAACGTCGCCGAATACGAGGCTTTGCTCCTCGGGATGTGCCTTGCGCGCTCCCTGGGGATCCGGCGCCTCCTAGTCAAGGGAGATTCTCCGCTCGTAGTTTGCCAAATGGACAAGTCTTACCTGTGCCATGACGCAAACTTAAGTCTTTATTTGCAGGAGGAGCTAAAGATGGAGAGGCATTTCGACGGCCTCGAGGCCCGGCATATCCCGTAAAGGGACAATGACCGGGCCCACGCCTTGGCCCGGGCGGCAAGCGCCCGGGAATCGCTCCCCAAGGGGGCTTTTCTGGAAATCATCACGAAGCCCTCGGTGGCTTCCCCGGACACGGGCGACGAGCCTCATGTCCCCGAGGTCACCGAGATCACCCGGCCTCCGTCTTGGATGGACCCCCTCATCTCCTTCATCAAGGGGAAGGGGCACCCTCCTAGTGAGACCGAGGCTAAACGCCTTCGGGCTAAAGGCCGGGCATATCTCCTGCTGGAGGGGAGGCTCTACAAGCGGGGGGCTTCCGCCCTCCTGCGCTGCCTCCCCCGGCCGGAAGGACTTCATCTTCTCGAAGGTATCCACGCGGGGAGCTATGGTTCTCACCTAGCCCCGCGTGCCATCGCGGCCAAGGCCCTCCGGCAGGGCTTCTACTGGCCCACGGTCATGCGCGACGCGCGAGACCGTGTCTCCGCGTGCGAGGCATGCCAGAAGATGGCCAAGGGCTCGAACCTCCCCCCTATAGCGCTGCAGACAATCCCCATCACTTGGCCCTTCGTGCGCTGGGGGATGGACCTCTTAGGGCCCTTCCCCCCAGCACTCAGAGGATACAAGTATGCGGTAGTCGCGGTCGACTATTTTACAAAGTGGGTTGAGGCGGAGCCTTTGGCCAGCATCACATCCCGGGCCGTCCAGCGGTTTTTCTGGAAAAACGTCGTATGTCGTTTTGGTGTACCCCGGGAAATCACCGTGGACAACGGGACCCAATTCGACTCGGCTTATTTCCGGGAATTCTGCAAAGGCCTAGGGCTCGTCATCCACTTCGCCTCAGTGGCCCATCCCCGGAGCAATGGGGCTGTCGAGAGGGTCAACGGCGTAATCCTACAGGCGTTGCGCCGGAGACTCGAGCAAACCGCTTCTAAGCGGGGTGCATGGGCAGAGGAGCTCCCTAGCATCCTCTGCTCCATGCGCACGACCCCGTCCCGGGCGACGGCGCGTACTCCCTTCTCCCTGGTCTACGGGGCGGAGGCAGTCCTCCCCCCGGAGATCGGCTTCCGGTCACTGCGGGTCGAGCTCCTGGAGGGAGCCACGCCCGCAGCGTACCAGGCCAACGAGGACAACCAGCGCCTAGAGACCGACCTCGTGGAGGAGGAACGCGATCGAGCGCTCCTCCACCACGCCATCTACGAGCAAGAGATGGTGCGCGCGTACAACCAGCGCGTGCGCGAGAGAGCTTTTCGCCTTGGGGACCTTGTCCTCAAGTGCGTCACAGACCCCCAAGCCCAGGGGAAGCTCTCCCCCAAGTGGGAGGGCCCCTACAGGATCTCCGCGGTCCTGGGCTCGGGGGCTTACAAGCTCTCCGACCTTCAAGAGCAGGAGTTGAAGCACACGTGGAACTTGCGTTTACTTCGCAAGTTCTACATTTAGCCTTACGGGCCTGTCCCCTCCCCCGGAGCGATCACGCCGGAGGGGGAGGAGGGACACTGTACTTACCTTTTCCTCCCCTTTCGCGACTTCGCAGGGGGAGGCACTGTACTTCATTTTGTTAGCAATACATAGGTCTTGCTTTTCAACTGTCTCATTGCAGGTTCTTCTCATTACCGCCCCTAACAGCGATGCCCTCCCCGCGAGGACGCCCTCCCTGCGAGGATGCCCTCCCCGCGAGGAAGCCCACCCCGTGAGGATGCCCTCCTCGCGAGGAAGTGGGCCCAAACCCAGCAAGTCCCTCCTGTAGGGTGGCTTACGATCAGCCCTCGTGGACTGAGGGTGTAAGCGGCAACCCGGTCCCTAGCGGCCGCGGTAACGAGTCACTTTGGGAGACTAGTCCCCTGCCCAAACACTCAAGACCCGTCACCGGGCACTTCCTCCTCCGGGAGTAGACGCTCTCCCCAGTGGGACGTCTAATGGATTTCTTGGATATCACTTCCTCCTCCGGGAGTAGACGCTCTACCCAGTGGGACGTCTAATGGCATTTTTGGATATTTGGTCCCCGGCGACCTTATTCCCGGCTCCCCGTTCTCACGGCGACCGGATGATTGCCTCCCGGAGACCCTATTCCCGGCTCCCCGTCCTCACGGCGACCCGACGATTGTCTCCCAGAGAAGTTACGGATTTCTCGGACATTTCTTCCCCGGAGACCCTATTCCAGGCTCCCCGTTCTCACCGCAACTGGATGATCATCTCCTAGGAAGCTCGTCTCCGGAAATCTCATCGGGTTTTCTTGGATGTTTCTTCCACACGAGGCCTTATTCCCGGCTCCCCGTTCTCACGGCGACCGGACGATTGTCTCCCGGATGGTCTTTCCCTTGGAAACCTTGTTTTAAAATTTTCTAACTTAGAAAAATTCCTATGCTACAGGTCACTTCCACCCCGGGGGCCTTGCTACCCCCACAGCGCGAGGAGCTACCCTCCGGCCCGCTGTGGGCGGGGGGGACAAGGAACCCCCGGGTGTCGACCGTACCGCCCACGAGCAAACTTAGCTCATTCTTGTGAAAAGGAGTCGTCCAGACCATCCAAGAAGAAAAAATAAAAAGAGACAACGAAAGAAGAAGCAAGCAAACAGCTTTATTGATTGTCAAACCCGGAGGACATCTTCCCCCTCCGGTGGGCTTCGGAAATGGTACAACCCGGGCTCTAACCCGGGGGATCCTCTACATCCTAAGGCTCCTACGCCTAATACTCCCGGAGGCTCTCCGCTAGCTCCCGGGTCAAGTCCCGGTACAATGCGCGCACACGGCGCCGAGTGTCCCGGAGCACATCTTCGGGCCAGAACTCGTATCCCGCCGGTGGAAGAGGAGCTATCATCCGGAGAGGAGCTATCATCCGGAACCCCGGACGCGGGGGGGGGGGGGGACAATTCGACGCGATGATTGTTAAAATTGTCCAAGTGCCACTCCGGATGCCACCTTAACCGGATGGGCTCCCGGACGACATCCCCGCTGCGCTCCCTGGAGATGAGGCTTAGCAATATTAAAGCCGCTTGGGCGTCCCCCGGAGAGCCCCTCCCGGACCTTCGCCCGGGAGTAACCTCCCGGGAACCCTGGTAACATCGCATTCAATTCAAAGACTTAGAAAAATTTCTAACTCTATTGCATTCAAAATGTCTTTTTACAAGTGTCCGGGGCTTCTCCTAAGAAGCTACCGGGATCGAAATCCTAAGCAAACGAAAAGAGTCCTATCTAAAGACCCGGGGGGAGGATCATACTTTTTCATTGGCGTCCTCCCCCCGGGGGGCTTCCTCCGAGGCCGGGGCCGGGGAGTCCACTGCCGGAGGCGCCGCTACCGGGAATCTCACCCGGATGATCCGGTCATAGAAGCCCGCGGCGAGCTGCTCCACCTCCCAGCGCGAGGGCTCGAAGAACTCAGGGAAGCTCCGCGGGATGCGGCCCCCGATCGCCCGGGTGCCCACTCCCCGGTGCTCGACGAGCCCGGCCGCGGCCGCAATAACGGGGATCGCCCGGCCCCGAGCCCGGGCGTCAGCAGCCTCTGGGATGACGGAGACCTGCGCGTTGAGAAAACGCACGGCCTCCGTAGGGGTCGCCGGGGGCACCTCCGAGCTGCTCCCGGAGCCTAGGCTTACGCCAAGGCTCTCGAGGGCCGAGCGGACGGAGCGGCCCGCGTCCGTCACCGCCCGAACGCTCGAGCCCTCGCCTTCCCGGAACGCCTCCTCCCTCGCCTCGGCCTCCTGCCGAAGGCTGCCGTTGATGGTCTCGGAGACGTGGACCTGGGCCCGGACCCGGGCCAGCTCCCGGAGGGCTTCGTCGCGCTGCCTGAGGTAAGCCACGGCCCGATCCTCTGCGTCCTTAAGCAGCCGGCTGATCCGCTGCTCGAGGCCCCAGGTAACAGCCGCCGCCTACAAACTCTAGAGTTAGAAAAAAACTCAAGTGCAGGGTACGAAGGAAGACGTCACCAACTCGGGTTACCTGGGCATGGAGAGATTGAAGCCCCCGGAAACGATCATGGAGCGTCCCCTCCGCAATGAAGGCCTGCACTGACGAGGATTGACACCCGGACCACTTCTATTGGACTTCTGGTTAAAGGCAGGTTCGAGTCAGAAGCGTATCTGGCGATACGAGCTCAAGTTGTTCTGAGGGACGTCACTATGTGATCTCCAGCTTTACGCGGTCAGACCGTAAGCCTTGCGCGGTCAGAAGTTCGTAGGCTATACGCGAACTACACATTCGGGATATTGCGCGGTCAGCCAATATCCCGCGGTCAGAACATCTGCCGATCAGTATACTTGGGATCTATCTATTCGGTTGCCCATACAACAGGATATTCTAAGTATCCTGAAGATTCCTACACGTGGAGAATCGACTGTCAGAAGGTTAACACATACAGTTATCCATGAATAACACGTGTTTAACCTGCGTGGAGGTTAAGAGCAGTTCCAAAAAACCGCATCCAACCGTCCGTGCAACCGATTGATGCAGTTTCCTCCACATGGCACCCTTTCAAACAGTACAAAAGGATGGCATGGAGCATCAATCAGAGGGAGATCAACCGAGAGATCGGAAGATCAAGAAATCCAAAATCATTTAAGTTAGCCAAGTCTACGGCCCACCTCAGATAGCATTTTAGTAAGCCTTCTTTGGCTTATCCTTGTACACTTTTACAGGGAAAATCCTCGCCTATGAGGACTTTTCCCTCCATTTGTAAACCTTTTACCACACTTAGTGAAATCTCAACAGGACGTAGGGCTATTACTCCCACTATCGAGGGCCCGAACCTGTCTAAACTCTCTGTGCTCCTGTTCACCACTGTTCAGCATACCTTCCCGGAGGGTCATCTTGAAAGGTCTCACAATTACAAATTCTGCATAAGTTCGGCTGAGGACCCTGAGTCCGAATCGTCGACAGCTGGCGCCCACCGTGGGGCCTTTCTCAAGGCGTCCTAATTGAAATTCGGAGGTTCGCCGAAACATGGCTGGAGCATATGATTCCGAGAATGATTTCGATCTCGAGGATTATGCCCATATACCAATGCCTTCTCCAAGTGATCCTGTTCCGATGGAAGAGGTCGAAGGCCAGAATCTTCCACAGGTTGAATCATCTCCCCAAGTCATGTTAATCGACCAAGAGGTAACTGGCACAAGGTCAGAACCCGCAGAGGTTCTTAATGTGCTAGGTGATGAATCCGGCCCGTCATACGATCCTGCTGAGGGAAAATATGATGGTGACCCTGAAGTTAGCCCAGGAAGGTTCGACCCTGATAACCTCCACCGTCTCTTTGATTTCGAGTCCGACTCGGAACAAACCGAGATGTTCTCCCCATCGGCGACCTCTCTCCCTAGGCAGTTTGCTGCGTTGTCGGAAGAAACTCCCGATCAACAGGCTGCCAGGGAAGAACAAGATCGCAAACAGAAGGAGGAGCAAGATCTCGAGCAACAGAACAACGAACTACGCAGAACTGCCCTAGAGGCTCTTCAAGATGCGCAGGCTCGTTACGATGCTGCCCCGAGTTCTTCTCGACGGTCGCGTGGTCGTAGACGTGACCAGACTCCTTCCTTACCACCGGAGCATTTCCCAGTGGACGAAGAAACAATAACACCTGGTGCCCCTAGGAGAAGTACCCATGGTCGACTGCGATCTATCGCGGAAGTCATGCGCAATTTTCCTCCTACGGTCACGGATGCGCAGAGACCGGCCTTTTTCAGGATCCTGGCGGAAAGACTGGACGAGGTCGCATCCGAGGCGACCCCAACAGCTTCTTCCCGCTCAGTGACACATTCCCGTGAACGAGATGGTCCTCATTTTAGCTCTGGCCAGCGGAGTTACCCGCCGCCTGTACCGTCCCGACAGGACAAATACCGGCGAATGCAGGACTCTCGTAGTAGGGATCGAGTTCCCATTCACTCTCGTTTGGGACCACGAGTAACCTCGCCATTACGTGAGTTTGCTCGAAACCCAACCGAAAGTCGCAGGACGATTCATGGTCCTTACGTTGGTTGCAAAGTTTTCTCGCCTGGCCTACGAGCAGTCGTTTGGCCCGATAAGTTTCGACCAGGGGCCATTGAGAGGTTTGATGGAACTCAGAACCCATCCGAGTTCCTTCAGATCTATATTACTGCCATCCAAGCAACAGGAGACGATGACAAGGTCATGGCCAACTACCTGCCAACAGTCCTCGCAGGACCGGCTAGAACCTGGTTGTTTAATCAGCCTGAGGGTTCCATCTACAATTGGGAAATGCTATGCGATGCCATCCTCAGCAATTTCCAAAACTGTTACCAAAAGCCGGGTAAGGAGGACGACCTGCATAGACTGCGGCAAACTTCGACCGAAACGCTTCGGCAGTTTGTCAAGAGGTTTGTCGGGGTAAGAAATACCATCCCGAACATATCTGATGGCTCCGTAATCAGGGCATTTAAGCATGCCGTTCGATACCGGAGATTCACTGAAGACTTGCTTATCCACCCTCCTCGATCAGTGGCCGATCTGTTCGATATGGCTGATCGATACTCCGATGCAGCCGAGGCAGTCGAATGGAACCAAATGGTTGACAAGGGGGACCTACCGCCCCAACCAGGCTTCAAGGACGCCAAGAAAGAAGATTCAAGCAAAAAGCCGGAGTCTTCACCGGGTGGGAAGTCAAAAAAGTCGAAGAGGAACCGCTCTGGACAGTACCGTGAGGTCGCAGTCGCGGAGAAACCACCTTCGACCAAAGGTAATAAGTCTTCTTTTAAAAGTAAAACTGCTTCTGGTGGCCGGGATTCCGACCAGCCAGAAAAATCAACTAATCCGAAGGAGGGCAAGAGGTGGTGTCCACTCCACAACTCCGCAGGCCACGACCTCAAAAACTGCAGGAGTTGGTTGAAACAGCTGGATGATTTCTACCAAGGAGCTGGGCCAATGCCAACCTTACCGCCTGAAGAGCAGGCGTGCGGGATTAGAGACGTCGACGGAGACGAAGAAATGGCTTACCAGGTACCTCAAAATCATGTTAATGTCATTTTCGGAGGTTCCTCCTCTTTCGTTTCCAAAAGGCAGTTTAAAACCTTTTGCCGAGAGGTTAACCAAACGGAGACATCCCTTGGTGAACCTCAATATCCCCGTTGGTCGGATATGCCTTTGACGTTCGATCGCGCTGACTGTCCTGTGGGGCTAACTCGACCATTGAGGTTACCTCTGGTTATTACCCCAATCATCAGTAACGCGAGAGTCGAAAGGGTCCTGATCGATGGGGGAAGTTCCCTTGATCTTTTATTGGTCAAGACACTCGACGAGATGCAAATTCCTCATTCGAAGATCAAGCCCATAATCCATCCATTTTATGGGATAATCCCAGGCCCCTCCATGATGCCATTGGGACAAGTGGTCCTCCCGGTCACCCTGGGAGAACCAGATAACTTTCGAACAGAATTGGTTACTTTCGATGTAATCGATTGTGATTCAGCTTATAATGCAATCTTTGGCAGGCCTACTCTCGCTAAGTTCATGATGGCAACGCACTATGCTTATCAGTGCGGGAAATTGCCTGGCCCCAAAGGTGTCATTTCGGTCCGAGGTAGTCGCAACGTGGCGCTCACGTGCAACCAGCTATCTTTGGAGATGGTCGATCAACTTCCCCTCCGAGACGCTCAGGTCGCCACCGTTGCCACCGATGCGATCAGGGCTGCTCCTCGACCAGATGAGAAACTCAAACAAGTTCCTCTGTACCCAGATGACCCATCCAAGACAATTCGGGTTGGGTCAGCCCTGGATGACAAATAGGAACTCGACCTCGTTGCTTTCCTCCGGGCTAACGCAGACGTGTTTGCGTAGAAACCGTCCGACATGCCCGGTGTCCCAAGGGAAGTAATTGAGCGCAGGTTAGCAATTCGACCTAGACAACGACCAATAAAGCAAAAGCTGAGGCGTTTTGCCACCGACCGACAGGAAGCCATCCGAGAAGAGTTAGACAAACTCTTACAAGCCGGGTTTATCCGCGAAGTGAATCACACGGACTGGCTCGCCAATCCGGTCATGGTCCGCAAGTCAAATGGCAAGTGGCGCATGTGCGTCGACTACACTAGCCTCAACAGTGCCTGTCCGAAGGATGACTTTCCCCTTCCCCGCATCGACCAGCTGGTTGACTCCACTGCGGGTTGCGAACTGATGAGTTTTCTGGATGCCTACTCAGGATATCATCAAATTAGCATGGCAGAAGGCGATGAAGAGAAAATTGCCTTCATCACCCCGTTCGGCACATACTGCTACGTCAGAATGCCGTTCGGTCTCAAGAACGTAGGTTCCACGTACCAGCGCTTGATGCAAAAGACCTTTCTTTCCCAGATAGGGAGTAATCTCGAAGCATATGTAGACGACTTGGTTGTAAAGAGCACCAAAAGATTGTCTCATTTGGACGATCTTGCTGAAACCTTCTGTAACTTGAATCGCTTTGGAATAAAATTGAACCCGGAGAAATGTTCTTTCGGGGTTTCTTCAGGGAAGCTTCTTGGTTTCCTTGTGTGTTCCAGGGGCATTGAGGTTAATCCTGAGAAAATCAGAGCTATTGAACAAATGAGGTCGCCCTCGACCATGAAGGATGTTCAACGCTTGGCTGGTCGCATGGCGGCTTTAAGTCGCTTTATATCGCGATTAGGCGAAAGGGGACTACCTTTCTTTAAAGCCTTGCGGAAACATCATAACTTCACGTGGTCCGACGAGGCCGAAAAAGCGTTTCAGGAGGTAAAAACATATCTGTCCAGTCCGCCAGTATTGGTGTCTCCTGAAAAGGAAGAACCATTACTTCTGTATTTGGCGGCCACCCCACACGCGGTCAGCGCAGTTCTGATCGCGGAAAGGGAAGGAGTGCACAGACCTATCTACTATGTGAGCGAAGTACTTCATGGTCCTAAGGAGTGCTACCCTGAGGTCCAGAAGATACTTTACGCGCTACTGATGGCTTCCCGTAAGCTACGACATTACTTTCAAGCACACAAGATCACAGTACCCTCCTCTTTTCCTTTAGGGGATATTGTCCGAAATCCAGAAAAATCTGGTCGAATCGCCAAATGGGCGGTCGAATTCGGTGCCTTCGAGATCCATTTCACCCCTCGCACGGCGGTTAAGTCTCAGGTTTTGGCCGACTTTGTGGTCGAATGGACCAACCCAGAGCCACCCGTGCAGTTGGCAAAGGAACTGGAGTGCCCCGATTATTGGACAATGTACTTTGACGGCTCCCGTAGTTTTCAACACTCGGGGGCTGGAATAGTCTTAGTTACGCCCCAGGGCGAACAGCTTAAGTATGTCATTCAACTACACTTTGTTGCAACCAACAACGCAGCAGAGTATGAAGGTCTTCTTGCAGGGCTCCGGGCAGCAAAATTCCTCGGAGTCCGTCGATTAGTGGTGAGGGGGGACTCACAGCTAGTCGTAAACCAGGTAAACAAGGAGTACAGCACCTCGGATGAGACAATGGCTCATTACCTGGGGGAAGTGAGGAGATTGGAAAAACACTTCAGTCACTTCGAAGTCCAATACATCCCGCGAAAGGACAATATTCTCGCAGACTAATTATCCAAAATTGTATCCTCACGCTCATCCGCTCCGGCAGGAGTGTTCATTGAACACTTGGACCATCCTTCGATCATGACTTCGGTCGAGGATGATCCGGCAATAGCCTTCGTTGCCAACCTCAGTCAGGAACAAGATTGGACTCATCCATTGAGGGTCTATCTTGAACATGGGACCCTACCCGAGGACGAAACCAAAAGCGATCGGTTAATTCGAAAGGCGCGTCTGTACAAACTCATAGATGGGGTTATGTACAGAAAGGGTACTCAAGGAGTATTCATGCGCTGCATATCTCAGGAGGAAGGAAAATCCCTCTTGAAAGAAATACATGACGGTGTATGCGGTGCACACGCGTCATACCGAACACTGGTCGGAAAAGTTTTTCGACAGGGATTCTACTGGCCTTTGGCACTCGATGATGCCAAGCTTATGGTCAAGATGTGTCCACAGTGTCAGTTTCATGCAAGACAGGTTCATCCACCTGCTTATGCACTGCAAACTATTCCTCTCGCATGGCCCTTCGTGATCTGGGGAATGGACATCGTCGGTCCTATGCCACAAGCGGTCAATGGGTACAAGTTTCTGTTCGTAGCCATTGACACGTTCACAAAGTGGATTGAGGCCGAACCAGTACGAAATATTACTGCATCAGCCGCACAAAAGTTCTTTCACAAGAACATTGTGGCACGATTTGGTGTTCCAAACCGTCTCATCACAGACAACGGTTCTCAGTTCGCTAGCGGTCTCTTCCTAGACTACTGCGATCAGATTGGGACCAAGGTGTGCTTTGCTTCTGTGGCACATCCACAAAGCAATGGTGCTGTAGAACGGGCCAATGGGCAAGTATTGCAAGGCATCAAAAAACGTATTTTTGATCGCCTCAAGACCCGCTCGGGGGCTTGGGCAGACGAGCTTTATACTGTTCTATGGGCACTACGGACTACCTCTAGTCGAGCCACCGGTGAGACACCCTTCCATTTGGTCTATGGGGCCGAGGCTGTGTTGCCTATGGAAGTTAGTATTGGATCTGTTCGCACGAATCAATTCGAACAGGTCAACCAATCCGAACAGCGATCGCAAGATCTCATCCTCCTAGAAGAACGGCGTGATCGCGCCCTGATCAAGTTCGCGGTATACTTGCAGGCTCTACGCAAGTATCACAGTAAAAAGGTGCGACCACGTGATCTCAACGTTGGCGACTTGGTTTTACGAAAAATTCAAGACCAGTCTAACCGCAATAAATTCTCCCCAAAGTGGGAAGGACCATACACTGTCGTCTCAGTACCGCGGCCAGGATCTGCGCGGTTAGCCATGGAGGATGGTCGGATTTTGTCCAATACTTGGAACATCGATCAACTTCGCAAGTTTTACGTGTAAGTACCACACCCCTTTTCCTGTTCAATTAGCATCTTTTCATAAAAAGCATGTCTTGTTTTCATACAATGAGTGTTTTTCTTTAAGCCCAAATTATACAAATTCGACCTGGGGGCTGATCGCCGGCGGTTAGGTTATTACAGCATTTTTCAACCGGATTCGCTGGTCGATCTCATGATCACTTCCAGATAAGTCACTCCTAAATAAGCCATTTCTCAACGCACACGGGACTATCTGGCTAGTCCTCGGTCATCTGGGTGGCTACCAGTTTGCAATAAGGTTAAAATGTTACTTTAATCTTGACCATCGGCTTGAAGCACATATCCCTGGTCATCATACTTATGTTTTCCCCTCTGCTTAAAATACTAAGGCTTCAGTATTCACAAAACAGAGGCGGGGGCTAGAGGGATATACTTATAGTATGAAACTCATGATGTGAATATGCACTTTCTTTTAAAAAAAATAGTTTTACATACATGGCATTGTAATTACAATTGTTTGGTTACAAAAAATAAGGATCATTCGATCCCCAGCTCAGTCAGGAGTCTATCTACTAGGGGCTTGACTTCCTCCATGACTGCATCGAGCAGCTCTTCACTCTCGACCTCAACCGGACCCACCAATGCGTTCAGATCTGCATCTGGGCCATGGTGAAGTCGAACCCGGCTAAGTACGGCTGCTGCGGCTGATCGAACCCTGGTTCTGATCACCTCTTCGCGTCACCGTACATCTCCAGGGAGATACTCAAGCAGTGATTCTGCCTGGGCAGTGAGCAGCGATGTCCAGTCACTTACGCTGAGGTTGTCTTTCTTTGGTTCCACCACATCGATTTTCAGAAGATCAGCCACGGCCTTCAGTTTTTCGAAGACCAGGAGGCTCAGCTCTTTGATCGCCCGATTGGTGTGGCGAATCGAGGATTCAAGAATCCCCTTGTCCCGACTAAGCTGTGTAATTCGACCTGCTTGCGCTGTACAGAGAGAGGAGATTATTTGCATGTTATGGATTCAAGTCTTCTTAATCAGGAATTGGCTTACCAGCATTTTCTGATCGAAGTTTGTTGATTTCGGTCTCTTGTTTCTTAAACATCGAGACTGAATTGAGCCTCATTTTGGCCACCTCTCTCTTCAAAAATGTAACCTCTCTGCAGCGAAATCAGGGCAGGTCACGGTGATCTTTTTAAAGCGCGATTCTAATCGCAGAACTGAAATTTCCTGTGTATGAATGGTCGCGGACTAAGCTTTTGGCCATAATTTCACACAGAAGGTATGAAGAATGTTCATATGAATAAAAGAAACTTTATTTATTACATTCTTTACATACAAAAGGGATACGGTCGATAAAAGCATCGACTTGTTCCGAAAGAAGTTTACAAAGTTCCCCAAGGGACATCTTGTTGACAGTAGGATTTACACTGGCAACCCCCAGGGAACTAGCAACTACCCTAAGTCTATCTATATCGTCCCTAACAACAGACGCACTATTGTCCCTAATCAAGTCAGAGAGTTCTCGCTGTTGCTGAGCGAAGTCCCTCTCTCGACGGAAATGGTGCGCCTCTTCTCGGGATCGATCAAGACATTCTACTAAACGCAGAATCTTCGAGGCCATCTCCTCGGTCTTCTTCTCCAGGGCATTCTTCTCTTCCAGAAGGGTCTGTCCGGAAGGAAGAGATGGAGCAGCAGAAGGCTGATCGCTGGAGCCTCCTACCTCCTGCATTTTGCAAAAGTTAGTCATACTAACTAAAATTATCAGCAAAAAGGGAGAAGAATTGTTACCTGTCCCGGTGCATAACCCGTTGATACACCCATCTTGGGAGGAAGATCATCATATGGTGGAAGAGCAACCTTCCCATCAGACGATTGCTTCACCAACCCAATACGGGGATCATCTGGTCGAGGGGAAGTTGCCGCTTGTCGACCAGAATATTGATCACCCAGATAAAGGATGGGAGAGTTGGATGTGATGGGATCTTTCTCTAAGGATAAAGGCCTAACTTGCCGAGAGGCATGAACGGGGAGAATCAAAGGAACTGAAGGAAGAAAGAAACTTGCTACATTCTTCACCTTTGTTCCACTAGAAGATCCTTCGTCAGCCTTGGGTTTCTTCCTTAAGGGGGACAAGGCTTCAATCGTTTGAGGCCTTTGTTCGACAATTTCCCCTTCATCGCTCTCAATCTCGATGATTTCATGATCTGCCATTGGGAGGAGTATGTAAAAAGGAAGGAGGCAGGATAACAAGAAAAGAGCTTAGGCGTGAGAGGGAAATTGTAGAACTTTACATGTCCAGGGGTCTGGTATTTATAGCCACCAGGGCGACGGTTCGCCTCCCAGACACCTCGGGTTTCGTTAAGACATTTACAATTTTACCTCGAGATAAAAACATTTCTACGGCGCCATCATTGCCCTTCACATAATGTCAAAACCCGTCTTGAAAAACCAACCGTTTTCACTTAGTGCGCCACTAAGTGGAGAAGTTAAAGGGCCGGGTTAAAAATCCAATGCATGGTCTTAAAATTCGAAATAAACATGTCACTTCGTTTCTTTCGAATTTGGGGGCTAGCTGACGAGGATTGACACCCGGACCACTTCTATTGGACTTCTGGTTAAAGGCAGGTTCGAGTCAGAAGCGTATCTGTCGATACGAGCTCAAGTTGTTCTGAGGGACGTCACTATGTGATCGCCAGCTTTACGCGGTCAGACCGTAAGCCTTGCGCGGTCAGAAGTTCGTAGGCTATACGCGAACTACACATTCGGGATATTGCGCGGTCAGCCAATATCCCGCGGTCAGAACATCTGCCGATCAGGATACTTGGGATCTATCTATTCGGTTGCCCATACAACAGGATATTCTAAGTATCCCGAAGATTCCTACACGTGGAGAATCGACTGTCAGAAGGTTAACACATACAGTTATCCATGAATAACACGTGTTTAACCTGCGTGGAGGTTAAGAGCAGTTCCAAAAAACCGCATCCAACCGTCCGTGCAACCGATTGATGCAGTTTCCTCCACATGGCACCCTTTCAAACAGTACAAAAGGATGGCATGGAGCATCAATCAGAGGGAGATCAACCGAGAGATCGGAAGATCAAGAAATCCAAAATCATTTAAGTTAGCCAAGTCTACGGCCCACCTCAGATAGCATTTTAGTAAGCCTTCTTTGGCTTATCCTTGTACACTTTTACAGGGAAAATCCTCGCCTGTGAGGACTTTTCCCTCCATTTGTAAACCTTTTACCACACTTAGTGAAATCTCAACAGGACGTAGGGCTATTACTCCCACTATCGAGGGCCCGAACCTGTCTAAACTCTCTGTGCTCCTGTTCACCATTGTTCAGCATACCTTCCCGGAGGGTCATCTTGAAAGGTCTTACAATTACAAATTCTGCATAAGTTCGGCTGAGGACCCTGAGTCCGAATCGTCGACATGCACCTTCCGGGTTTGCAGGCCCTCCGTATAGCGGGCGACCTCCCCCGCGGAAAGCAGGGGGGTCTCCCGCCTGGCGCCAGTTCCGTCGCGGCCGGCGGATGGTCCCCGGACCGGGGCGTCCGGCAGCGTAGTCGGCGTCTTCGTCGCCGAGGAGGTGGCCTCGGTGGAAGTGGCCGGGGAGCTCTCAGAAGAGCTCACCGCCCGGGGAGGGATCATCAACCCTTTCCCCTTCCCGGGCGGGAAGGCCCCCGAGGCCTCTACTTCCGGAGGGACTTCGAAGACGGTGGGGCTCCCCCCTTCGTCCACGGGCCACTCCATTCGCAGAGGCGATGCCTCCGCGAACCTCACCTCCAGCTTCTCCGGCTCCAAGGGGGCCGGGGGTGCTAGGAGGACCGCTATCGAAGGCGGCGACGGGGCGTAGTTCGCCGAGTCAGATGCCGCCCCGCCCGCGGCCGTTTCCTTCCCCCGAGCGTCAACGGGGCTCTTCGGGGGAGGGGGTGTTGCTTCCTTCCGGGTCGGCGCCCGGGCGCACTCGGTCCCGGGGGTCTCGTCCCGGGGCTTCGCCGGTGTCGCCGCCGGCATCGTCGATGGGCCAGGGGTTTTTTGGACTCTGGCCTTCTTAGGCTCAGAGCCCCCGGCCACGTCCCTCCCCCGCTTGTGCGACCCGGGGGTGGGGAGTGGCTTCCTCTCCGGGAGCTTCAGCCCGTAGGCCTCGGCCACCAGGTTCCGGGGAGGGCCCTCCCGCACGAGGCGCACGACGCGCTCGTGCTCGTCGGCGAAGTACCTCCCCAGGAGGTTCTCCGCCTTCTCCCGCGCCGCCGGGTACGGCCGGACTACAAGAGGTAAAGCGTTAGTGAAATTTTCAAAAATTTGTAAATGCAATGAAGCAGGTTACCTGGACTTACGTCGGGTCACCGGCTTGACCGGGGGCCGCTGCTCCGGGCCCATGCCGATCCCCCTTCTCCCACGAGTGAAGGGGGAGATCCTCAGGAGCATCATCTCCTCGGTGGCGTTCCGCATAGAGCGGGTTTTCCGGGAGATGATCACCTTGCCGAGGAGCTCGAGCTCCTCGTCCGTCCACACCGGAGGCTTCGGCGCGGACGACCGGCTGTAAGAGGCGGGCTCCGGGGCATAAGTCACCTCGTCGTCCCGGACCCGGAGGTAGAACCACCTCCGGATCCAGTCGCCCCAATGGTCCCGGGAGGCTGCCGCCGGGTAGTCGGCCACCCGGGACGGCAGCATCTGCACCATCACCGAGCCAAAGGGGGACTTGGGCGCCCCCTTCACCAGGTGGGAGCTCCGCGCCGCCGGTTCGTAGAAGTACCGGAAGACGCATAGGGTGGGCTCCCTCCCGGTCGCCGTCTCGAAGAGCCAGATGAAGAGGCCCATCCGGACGAGCGCGTTCGGAGTGAGGTGGTTGAGGGCCCCCCGCCTCCAGGAAGGCCTCGAAGGCCACGACCTCTCCGGGCCTGGGGCGGGGGGCTCCTTCTTTCTTCACGGGGACCCGGATGTCCCCGTCCTCGACAACGCCGCGTTCGACCATGGACTCGGCGTCCTCGGCCTTGAACTCGAACGCCCAGAGGAAGTCCAGAGCGACCTCCTCCGGGGTCACCTCGGTCGTCCTCGCTCGACCCTTCGGTGCCATCAGGTTAGTTTTTCTTAGAGACTAACTTTTTAGGAGGCTAAGCCTAAAAGTCCCGGACGCTTGCTACCGGGCGCTAGCTACCGGGGAGAACTACCGGGAGAGAGCTACCGGGAGAGCTAAAACTCACAAGCCGTGGAAGTTTGGAATGAAGTTACTGGGCCCCCCAAGGCCCTATTTATAGAGGCGAGCCGTGGTCCAGATGGGCGCCACGTGGCACACCGCGAAGCAATATGGACCGTTGAAGTTCAAACCGTGCGCGGGAAACAAAGGGACTGGCGCGCGAATCGAGGCACCTGTTCGAACCGCGAGCGCATTTATGGCGAAGCGCCGCGGCCGTAAGCACGGGGCACGGAAGCTGAGGCGTCACGGTTCCGGTGGCTTGGTCCGGAGATTTTCCCGGTGACATGAACCATGCCCACCGGGGACTCGAGCATTGTCCCCGGGGGGCAAGGGGGGCTGCTGTTGGGGGAAATCTCCGCGAGACTAAGTCCAGGTAAGTTGTGTCACATTCACCCGGGGACGTGGCCTCTGGGGCCTCCCCGGGCGCCGCCATTTTGGCCCCCGGGACCTAGCCTCCGGCGCCGTCCCGGGCGCCGCCATTTGCACGGGGATCTGGCCTTCGGTGCCTCCCCGGCCGCCGGCATTTTGGCTCCCGGGACCTGGCCTCCGGCGCCGTCCCGGGCGCCGCCATTAGCCCGGGGACCTGGCCTTCGGTGCCTCCCCGGGCGCCGCCATTAGCCCGAGGACCTGGCCTCCGGGGCCTCCCCGGGCGCCGCCATTTTGGCCCCCGGGACCTGGCCTCCGGCGCCGTCCCGGGCGCCGCCATTTGCCCAGGGATCTGGCCTTCGGTGCCTCCCCGGGCGCCGCCTTTTGGCTCCCGGGACCTGGCCTCCGGCACCAGTCCTGGGCCTGGTCGCCCTTCTGAAGGTAAAGTCTCGAGTTGTTTATCACGTGCAGGTCACGCGAGGAGCGCCTCGGGAATCAGCGACCACCTGTCAAGCATCCAGGACGATTGACCGGGACAAGGACGTTCCTACCCCTCAATCCGACGGTGGCTTCCGGGGTAGTTTAGGTTTTTTGCTTCTTTTTGGGGCTATAAATAGCCCTTGTACCCCTCAGTTGTAAGCAAGTGATTCATTGTTATTGGAATAGCGAAACTCACAGGTGTGCTCTGGAAGCCTCTCCCCCGGAGAGAGCCTCCCCAGCCGACTCCGGTCGGGAGCGCATCGACAGGACTAGGGCCCCCACCGGGACCCAAACCTGTATAAATCCTCGTGTCATTTCTTGTGTTTGTCCGGCGGGGGAGGACCGGTCATCCGGTCAACGCGCGCCACGTAATCTTCGCTAGGATCGTTCTCAAAACCTGCCGGGATATTCGCAATACCACGACAAATAAATTGGGAACCGTTGTTGGTAATAAGGCGACTTGGAACACCAAATCGTGTTACAACATTCTTATGAAAGAATTTCTTCGCCGCAACGGCGGTAATATTGCGAACTGGCTCAGCTTCAATCCACTTAGTAAACATATCAATGGCTATGAACAAGAACTTGTATCCATTAACCGCTTGGGGCATAGGGCCCACTATATCTATTCCCTAAACCGCAAAAGGCCATGTTAGAGGAATAGTTTGTAAGGCATATGTAGGCTGATGAACTTGCCGTGCATGAAATTGACACTGTGGGCATGTCTTGATCAAATTCATGGCATCATTAAGTGTCGAAGGCCAATAAAAACCCTGTTGAAAAGTCTTTCCGACCAGTGTCCGATAAGATGCATGTGCACCACACACCGTCGTGAACATCATTCAAGAGGGATTTATCTTCCTATTGAGATATACAGCGCATGAATACTTCTTGAGTACCCTTCCTATATAAAATCCCATCGATTATTTTATATAGACACGCCTTTCGAACTAACCGATCACTTTCGGTTTCATCCTTGGGCAAGGTCCCATGTTCAAGATAGATCCGCAATGGTCGGGTCCAATCTTCTTCATGTCCAAGGTTGGCAACGTGAACTGTCACTAGATCATCCTTGACCGAAACCGTGATCAAAGGGTATTATAAGTGTTCAATGAACACTCCTACCGGAGCGGATGTGCGTGAGGACCTAATTTTCAATAATTGGTCTGCAAGTATATTATCCTTTCGCAGAACAAATTGGACTTCGAAATGACTGAAGTGTTTTTCCAATTTCCTCACTTCTTCCAGGTAATGAGCCATTGTCTCATGGGAGGTGTTGTACTCCTTGTTTACCTGGTTTACGACTAGCTGTGAGTCTCCCCTCAACACTAATCGACGGACTCAAAGGACTTTGGTTGCTCGGAGCCCAGCAAGAAGACCTTCATACTTTGCTGCGTCGTTGGTCGCAACAAAGTGTAGTTGAATGACATACTTGAGTTGGTCACCCTGAGGTGTAGTTAAGACCACTCCATCCTCCGAGTGTTGAAAACTACGAGAGCCGTCAAAATACATCGTCCAATGGTCTGTGCATTGTAAATCTACAAATTCTTGCGCAGCAGGGTTGGGATTAGTCCACTCAACCACAAAATCTGCAGGAATTTGAGATTTAACTGTGATACGAGGGGTGAAATGGATGTCAAACGCTCCAAGTTCCACTGCCCATTTCGCAATGCGACCAGATTATTCCGGATTTCTGATAATATCTCCTAATGGAGAGGACGACAGCACAGTAATCCTATGTGCTTGAAAGTAATGTCGTAGCTTGCGGGAAGCCATCAGAAGAGTGTAAAGTAACTTTTGGACTTCAGGGTAACGCTCCTTCGGTCCATCAAGTACCTCACTTACATAATAGATTGGTTGCTGTACACCTTCTCTCTTTGCGACCAGAACTGCGCTGACCGCATGAGGGGAGCCGCCAAGTAAAGGAGTAATGGTTCCCCCAAAATTGGAGAGACCAGTATTGGCGGACTTGATAAATATGCTTTGACCTCTTGAAAGGCTTTCTCGGCTTCATCCGACCAGGTAAAACCATTGTGCTTATGGAGAACCTTAAAGAAAGGTAATCCACATTCGCCTATTCGTCATATAAAATGACTTAAAGCCGCCATGCGACCTGATAGGCTCTGGACATCCTTCATGATCGAAGGAGATCTCATTTTCTCAATGGCCCTGATTTTTCAGGATTAACCTCAATTTCCTCTCAAACAAACATGGAAACCCAAAAGTTTACTAGAAGAAACTCCGAAGGAGCATTTTTCAGGGTTCAACTTTATTCCATGCTAATTCAAATTACAAAAGGTTTCAGCAAGATCATCTATGTGACTAGAGCTGTTGAAACTCTTTACAACCAAATCATCGACGTAAGCTTCTAAATTACGCCCTAACTAGGAAAGAAAGGTCTTTTGCATCAAGCGCTGGTACGTGGACCGGCGTTCTTGAGACCAAATGGCATTCCGACGTAGCAGTAAGTGCCAAATGGTGTGATGAAGGAAACTTCTCCTCATCTTCTTCTGCCATGCTAATTTAATGGTACCCTGAGAAAGCATCTAGGAAGCTCATCAGTTCGCAACCCACTGTAGAATCGACCAACTGATCGATGCGATGAAGGGGAAAATCATCCTTCGGGAAAGCACTGTTTAAGCTGCTGTAATCGACGCACATGCCCCACTTACCATTTCACTTTAGGACCATGACCGGGTTTGCAAGCCATTCAGGATGATCGACTTCTTGAATAAATCCTACTCTTTGGAGTTTGTCCAACTGCATACGAATAGCTTCTTGTCGGTCTATAGCGAAGCACTGAGCTTTTGCTTTATTGGTTGCTGTCCAGGCCGAATAGATAGCCTGTGCTCAATCACTTCCCTTGGGACTCCAGACATGTCAGATTGTTTCCACGCAAACACATCTGCGTTAGCCCGGATGAAAGTAATGAGCTTGAGTTCCTATTTGTCATCCAAAACTAATCCAATCCGAATGGTTCTGGATGGATCATCTGGGTACAATGGAACTAACTTCAATTTTTCATCTGGTCGCGGGGCAACTTTGATCACATCTGTGGTTGTGGTCACAACTTGAACATCCCAAAGGGGAACTTGATCCACCAACTCCAAAGATAGCCGATCACAAGTGAGAGCCATATTCCGGCTGCCTTGGACCGAAATCACGCCTTTTGGGCCTAGTAGCTTGAGCATTGATAAGCATAATGCGCCACCGCCATGAACTTAGCAAGTGTTGGCCTGCCAAAAACAGCATTATATGCCGAATCGCAATCAATTACATCAAATGTAATTAATTCCATTCGGAAATAGTCTGGTTCTCCCAATGTTACCGGTAACACAATCTGTCCAATCGGCATCATTGAGAGACCAGGAATTATACCATAAAATGGATGAATTATGGGTTTAATCTTTGAGCGAGGGATTTGCATCTCGTCAAGTGTCTTGGCCAATAACAGGTCCAAAGAACTACCCCCGTCGATCAGAACCCTTTCGACCCTAGCATTGCTAATTATAGCAGTAATGACCAAAGGAAGGCGTAATGGTCGTGTAAGCCCCTTGGGATAATCGTCCCCGTCGAAGGTTATGGGAGTTTCTAACCAACGAGCATATTGAGGCTCCCCAAGGGGAGCTTCAACTTTATTTACCTCATGGTAAAAAGTTTTAAATTGACGTTTAGAAGCATAAGAAGAACCACCAAAAATAATATTGACATGGTTTTGGGGTACCTGGTAAGACATTTCTTCATCTCCATCAGCCTCCCTAACCTCGCAGGCTTGATCTTGTCGTGGTATGGTCGGCATGGGCCCAGTTCCCTGGTAGAAGTCTTCCAAGCTTTTCAATCAGCTGCGACAATTCTTAAGATCATGTCTAGAAGAATTGTGCAGTGGACACCACTTCTTATTTCCCTGTAGGTTTGCCAGTTTTCCCGAATGGTCACTGTCGCGGCCACCAGAAGGAATTTTTTTTAAATGAAAACTTATTACCTTTTCCTGGCGGTGGTTTGTCGGCAACGGCAACATCTTGGTATTGTCCAGCCTGATTCTTCTTGGGCCTTTTCGATTTCCCTCCCGATGATGACTCTGGATTCTTGCTAGAATCATCTTTCTTGTCATTCTTGAGACCTGGTTGAGGAGGTAAATTCCCTTTGTCCACCATCCTATTAATTCCATAGCCTCGGCCGCGTAAGAATAACGATCAGCCATGTTGACGAGATCAGCTACTGATCGAGGCGGATGGATAAGTAAATCTTCGGTGAACCTCCAATACCGAATGGCATGTTTAAATTCCCTGATAACGGAACTATCAAAGATGTTACGAATGGTATTTCTCACTCTAGCAAATCTCTTGACAAACTGCCGAAGAGTTTTTGTGGAAAACTGGCCCAAGCGATGTAGATCATCCTCCTTGCCAAGCTTCTGATAACAATTCTAGAAATTGTTGAGTATTGCGTCACACAACATTTTCCAATTGTATATTGACCCTTTCGATTGATTAAACAACCAAGTTCTCACTGGTCCTTCAAGAACCGTTGGCAAGTAGTTTGCCATCATGTCACGCCCCCGCCTTGGGGACAACGACTACTCCGGTGGGGACCCAGCTCGCTGTAGCTAATCCCATACATGCATACCATTGACTTTCCAGGATAAGTCAAGCACAGGAGTATATTTTCATTACAGCAGAGTAACTTACAAAATATTTAAGTAGTGTGGCCTGCTGACCTTAATACAAAATAAAGAGATCACAGTGCGTTCGCGGCATAGAAGGTTTAGCAAAATAACAACTACACAGTGGAAATTGGGTGAACCCCCACAGAAAGAAGTTGATGGCAGAACAACACACATCAGGGCTCTAGCGGAACTGGCTCTCCTCCTGGATCCAAGTAGTTCTCCACGCCTTCATCTTGGTCATGGAACGCTCCACCTATTGGATTGTAGGTTGCAAGGGTGAGTACTTACATACTCAGCAAGTCATAGGTAAGAATAGATACATATATAGTAGAGATGATATGAACTTATGCTAATAAAGAAGCATTGATGGTTGTAAAATAGTCTTTTCCTTTATATCTTATCTCATGGCAGTATTTTCATAGCATAACATTGCTATTCATATTCACTAATTAAAGCACTACTACGACGCGTCGACACACGACAGCCCACGGTAGCACCCCTTATCATGACAACACATGTCATTTGGGTAATCTTGATTTATCAAATTTTATTTAGAAAACATACTTGTGTCACACCCCATGGATTTAATCCACACAGCAGACTCCTATAAACTCAGGAGCTCAGAGTATTCAAAAACATTTTTAACTCTGCAGAGAGGTACCAATTTACCCAGAAGATATTCCACTTTCATTCCCATCCTATCAGATGATTAGACCATTCCTCACAACCATGTGGAGTGGCAAGGTGGAGATAACAAGAATTTTTGCCATGTTTCACACACAATTCACCCCAGACCCTATGGTTTCACTCAAACCACAGTTGTGGCGGGTTACAGCACCCCCACGAAATTAGCATGTTCCCATCCAGGATCAGCGTGCAATCACATCCAATGATATGTGTTGGAGCCGCACTCTGTAAATCGTGTACATCTCATATAGGGGTTTCATGTGTGATCCGCATACTACTTGTTC